>JAVQMF010000037.1:8750000-10000000 GCA_032878935.1 Erythrophleum fordii | reverse complement strand
GATTATCCTAATAATGCGAACTATAATAATATAGGCTAAATCACTTTAAGCTTTTGGGGATATTTGGCCAGTAAAGTCCCCATAGCATTTACAGTTAGTCAAATTATTATTATTATTTTCTCAAAATTTGATTATAAAATAATAAAAAATTATATTCTGAATGTCTCTTTCTCATTTTCAATTAAAATTATTTTATTTTATTTTTCATCTCCAAATAGTTGTTCGTATATGACGTTAACATATGTGCCTTTTTTATTTTTATAGTCACAGAGGACTGCAGTGTGTAGTCTTTATTTTTTATAATATATTTTTAAATTTTAGTTTAGTGTCTTTTTTTAATTGTCTGTATGTCCAGCAGACATACAAGCATTTTTTTTCTTTTAATTAATTGCCGCAGCATGCTGCAGCCGTTCCTTTCTATATTATATTTTGAAATTTTTAATTTCTTTCATCCATATAACTTTTTTTAAAATTATAATTTTCCTTTTTTATCTAAATAAAAGTTTCATTGTTTTTTTAATTTTTGTTTTTTTTAAAAACTAAAATTAAAAAAATTGTCCACCTACTTCAAGAACAATATTTTTGTTTTAATTTTTCAAGTTTCTTTTCTTAAGAAACCAATTTTCTTATAAACTTTTGGGTTTTCAAAAAAATTAAAATTTAAAATTGATAAAATTTTTATCTATCTGTCAATATTTTTTTTTTTGAATTTTAATTTCTAAAAATCAAAATTAACAAAAATTTTATTTGATTTAAATTTAAGTTTTTATTTTATTCAAAAGACTACAGTGCATCTACACATGACTACGTTGTTGTTTTTTGAATTATGATTTAAATTTAACTTATATTTTTAGGATCCATCTGAGGTAGTAGGTTATATTTTAACAGTTGGAGCAGAGTCGATAAATTACACACTCACAAGCGATATTCCTATAATAAGTACGGCGTTGGATAAAAAATAATTCCAACTATTTTCTTCCTATTACCGATTAAAAAATGGATTAAATTTATGTATAATTATTTATATTTTTTTATACAATTCTTTAATTAATATGTAATAAGTATATATATTTTTTAATAATAACATGATAAGAATATGTTTAATTAAAAAATTATACATTTATTTACAAAAATTATATACTTGTCATATGATTCTTTAAAAAATTATATATTTATTATATTTTAATTGGGTAACCTACAAACAAAAATATAAGGAATTATGTATAAATTTTTCCTTAAAAAAATCTAATACAAATATAGATTTAAAGAAAGAAATTTTGTTAATAAGCTTACTATGGGCCCATTTGATTATTGAAAAATTATATATTTATCATATTTTAATTAGATAAAATTATAGCAAAAAATATAAGAAATTAGATATAAACTTTTTTAAAAAAATTCTAATGCAAATATAGATTCTGAAATTAGAGATAGAAGGAAGAATTAATAAATAAATAAAAAAGCTTACTATGGGCCTATTTATTTGGCAGGCTATAATGTAATTTGTAAAATTTATTATATTTTTGTAATTATTATTTATTAACATCTATTTTTATTACTTTTTAAAAAATAAAGATATAATTATCACTTTTCATCTTATCTATTTATATTTTATATTCTTTTTCTTTATACATATCTAACATTCTACCAATGAGGCTCGTAAACTCGATTTACAAATAAATAAAAGCCAACAGAAATAAAATTTTGACATTTATACGATGAATCTTTTAAATTATATATAATAAATCCTGATTAGCGACAACAGCGAAGATGAAAAGACCTGTTCTGGAGTGATTCCCATTTCCCAGATATAGACTTCCAATTGTCTACTTGCTAATCGCAGATCTTTCGAGGAAGACGTAAAATAAATATTTGCATCATTTCGTCACCAGTAGGATATTGGCTTGTTTTCCTCAGGTAGCTAAAATATGTTCTAGTAAAAATTATTGGTTTGATTTTTTTTTCCTCTGGAATTACATATATATTAGATGGTTTTTTCTTTCTTTGGGGAGTCTTGACAGAGATTTACCATTAACATCTATTTTGAAATTTTTGTAGGGCCTTGACTGTGCAGGTGTGGCCCATAAAATGGATCGGAATCATGCAAACTTATCCCAAATTCACTAGAATTTGATCCTTTTTCACTTGGTATGCGTAGGACGCTATTTATTAGAAAAAGAAAAAAAAATGAGTAAATAAAAAAAAAAAGTCTTATACACACTTTTATCTTTTTATTTTATTTTTTATTATTTCTCCTTAATATAATGATAAACAATTAAAAAGAATCCAAATTAAATTCACTAGCGTTATTGGTCTTTACCAAACATGACAAAATTAATTGGCCTAAAGTCCACGTGCCCCACCCTCATTTTACCAATCTCTTTCCTCCTCCGGCTTTTCCTTTCCTGCTGATGCGTTTTGCATTGCTTTTGATTCTTATTAGTGATCGTCGCATCATGTTTGGAATAAGTTATCTGCTCGTATAGATTGTAAATTCCCCAAAGAAAAAAGTTGTAATTAAAATACAACAGAAAGTATTTAGATTCTCATTGTAGTTTAATTTTGTAATATATTCAAACTTAATTTTTCAAAGCTGTTTCGACAATAGTTTTCTTTCTTTCTTTTTTTATTTTATTTTATTTCTTTTCATTGACAAGTTTACTGAACCTAAAACTTTTACTTAATCTACATCAAATTAAAGAGAAAATAGTATTACATTCTTTATAAGTCAATGTTGTAATATTTTAATTACATTATATGCAAATTAGCATTAATCAACTATTAGACTGATTGAGAGATTGTGTTTTCATAATATCAAACAACTAAGTAATTAAGATAATACCATTAAAATAAATAGAGTCATGTAATTGGACAACTTGCGATAGATTAGGACATTTATGAATTCATTAAAATAGAGACCCCAATTTATGAACTATTTTGAGCCTATTTACCCTATATATATTAAGAAACAATTTTGCTACTATATATATATATATATAATAATAATAATAAAATAAAAACTCTTTAGCTTGAGAAACAAGTAAAAAAATTATTCTTAAAAATCTGTTATCATTATTTTATAATAAATTACTACTGATTTTAACTAAAACTAATAATACTTAATTGTAATAGATCCTTGAAAATAATTTTTTTCAACTCTGGTTCCTTATTTGTAATTCTCCCTATTTATGAGTCCATTAAAATAGGGACACCAATTTATGACCTATTTTGAGCCTATTTACCCTATTTATATTGAGAAACAATTTTGTTACTATATATATATATATATATATATAAAATAAAATAAAAACTCCTTGGCTTGAGAAACAAGTAAAATGGTAGCTATGTATATGTAATAGGGAGAATTACAAATAAATACTCAAAGTTTAAAAAAAAATTATTTTGGAGGATCTATTACTATTAGGTATCATTGGTTTTAGTTAAAGTTAGTAATAATTTATTCTAAATCAATGGTAATAGGTCTTCTAAAATAAATTTTTTCAACTCTAGGTCCTTATTTGCAATTCTCTCTATGTAATAACCCTATTAGCTCATGAGATAAGAAAATCAGTGAATAAGTAAGTTGTGAGGCTCTCTCTCCCCCCTTATTTCTCTTCTAAGCTTTTCTTTAAGAATTTTGATTGATTCAACCAATGGATACAAGCTTAATTTTAGGTAAAATTTAGAATTCTATCTTTTAATCCCTCACATAACTGTTATCAATTTGTATCAAAGCATTTACATGCTACTATTCATTTGGGACTTTGTTAGGTAGGAAATTTTAGTTTTCACATCTAAATATGTATGATCAATCTAGGTTGATCCAGAAATTAGTTCTTTTTACAAAATCTAATTCAATAGATTTCATATTTCTTTAACCATTTATATCATATATGGACGGTAGATTTTTGAACAAAAAAGCTATTTTGAACTTATAAACCCTTGAAACTATGATGCATTTCTAGAATTTTTTTTCATGTGGGAAATGTTCTTCACATGTTTATGTACCATTAGACCATTTTAATTTCATTAAACTAGTTGAATCCATGCTAAATCAAAAGAGAACAAAGTTTCAGATCTAGTTTTGAGACTTTTAGATTTCTTTGCATGCTATGTATTTTCCTTCGATCCTTACATGAATCTTGGTTGTAGATGCATCTTAGATGTATTAGCACTAAGAAATCATGTTAAAATGTTATTTTTAAAGCTTCCAAGTCATTGCCATAGTAGAAAAATCACCAATGTTGAAGCAAGGTTCTTCAAGGTTGAGGAAGCTTGTTCCAGTTCATAGCTACATGTGCTAGGTCACATGTTAGGCCATAAGTTGGGCCCATTTGGCTTAACTTTTGGGCCATATGCATTTTCTTTTTCTTGCCCTATTTAATAGTAACTTTTTCCTAATTTTTAGAGATCCAAAAATATGAGTTTCTTAATTTCCACAATTTTCTACATTGAATTTGAGCTAGGTACTCTTCGAATTTTTTGTTAAAATTTTTTATACATAATCTACATGTATTTTTTATAATATATATTACATACTATTAGTGATAGTGAATTTTGATATGCTAAATAATTTCTTGATGATTTATATACTTTTATGTTTTTTATTATGTTGAAAATGAATTTAAGTCTAATTTTGATATGGAATTCTTGAAATTTAATTATGGAATTTATAACTATGGATGATTGACACTTTGTGATTGTGGGCTTAACTATCATACGGCCTATCATAAAGATGTTTGGTTAATTGTCATAGGGATATTTATTTGGTTCTGTATATACATTGAATTACCATTGTTGATTTTTGTTGTATACTAGTTGCTAGGTAATTTACATTGAAGTGTATATATCACATTAGTATAATATTGTTGGTGTAATTTTTTAATATAGTCATATTCTAGCTCTTGTTTTAATATTTATTGTACCCCATCGGTGTGAAGATGTTAAAGACATTTCTTTTATGAGCCAACTAATGTGTAATTAAGTTTTCTTAGTTTATTATAATCCAGGATCTTTAAACGAGATTACGATAAACAATAATTCTCTATATGTAAATGTACTAGCTAGATTTTGAAGGAAACTCTTGTTTATGATTATGTTATAGACATAGCTTATGTTTCCTTATGTTGTTTCTATTCTAACTTTTACGTCTATGCAATTATCATTTATGAAAACTTTGAATGAAACTAACTATAATAACTAGAAAAAGCCTTTAGATATGTGTCTACCTATTGTGCAATTTGACTTAGCCTTAAGGGCTAATGCACTTGTTATGTTGAGTAGTAGTTCTAGAGCATAACAAGCCTTTCATAAGAAGTGGCATTACACTAATTGAGTTTGCTTAATGATTATGAAGTACACTATTCATAAATTAAGACAAGGGATTCTTAAGAAAGAGACAATAGTAGAATTTCTGAATGCTATTGGGGAGAAATTTAAGAAATTTGACAAAGCTCAAAAGTGTCATTATCTCTCTTTACTTAACAACACTCCTTATGATGGTGTATCAAGTATTTGTGAATGCATTATAAAACTTGTGAGCTACTTTAACAAGATTAAGTTTTTTGGTCTTAATGTGGGAGAAAATTTTTTAGTCTAGCATATTCTTGAATCCTTCCCACTTCACTTCCAACTTCGAAAACCTTCTTATAACACTTAGTGAGGCAAATGGATTATGGATCAATAGATTGCTATTGTAAACCAAGAGGAAGAGTCCATTAAAATGGGAAGTTCTTCTTATCTTGTGTGTCATAAGATGCCTAAGAGTGCACTTGGCGTATGGGTGAATCATGTATTAACTTTAATTATTTTTTAGAAGTCACCACCAATCTTTTATTATACAAACATGATTGGCCACCTCTAATGGTATACTAATTTAAACAAACTTGTTAGGTGTATTCATATTAGTCATTTAAAAGTTTTTATACTAGATTTAAAGTTCAGGAATTTGATTATGTGTCAAGAAGCACCCTAACATAGCCCATCAAATAAATGGTACTAAAATTATATTTTGTTTGGTTGTTATCATTTCTCTATTAGACTTCCTTATTTCCTAATTAATAAACATAATATTATTATTCCTCTCTAAATAATTCAAAAGAGGTTAGCAAGATATAATTTTATTATTATAAATATTAATTAGATCTCCCCAAGCAATTCAAAAGAGACTAGTATTTTATTAAATTGAGATTATTAAAGAAACCTCCTCGAATATCCGAAGGAGGAAGGATTTAAACGTTAAAATTATTATTAAACTAAACCTGCTCAAGATGATTTGAAAGAAGTAATCATTATAAGTATTACTTGATTATACCTCTCCACATAATTCAAAAAAGGTTAGTTACTTTAACTATTATTTTCATGTTAGTATTGATTTCTTATATGAATAGAAAGATGCTAAAATAAAATAAAATAGGACTTGAACCTAGAGTATAAATCCATGTGCCCTTGTACCTATTTTCAAATAAGATCAAAGCCCACATAGTTCATATATATATATATATATATATATATATATAATTACACTTACCATATTCACATTATTAAATTATACCCCTTATAAGAGAATATTGTTGTAAAAACTTGATGTTAGTAAAAAATGATTATATAAAGAGTAAGATTTTTTCTTAGAAGGAAAGATCCCTTACTTTTGTTAATCTAGTAATCAAGATATATATATATATATATATATATATATATATATATATATATATATATATATATATATATATATATATATATATATATATATATATATGAGGTTTATATTGAATTAACAAATAATTTAATGGTGCATAGAAAAAATAAAAAATAAAAGGAATCCATGTTGGAGCCCCCACTCTTGCCTTTAGAAAATAGTATTATAATTGCAATTTGGTCATATATATGAAAAAGATAAGAAGATGAATAAATAAAATAAAATAATTTTGCAATGGTTGTAAGGATGGTGCAACCATATGAACATGTAGCAATAAATTTGTATTAGATTCTAATTCTAAAAAAAAATCGTAAAAAGAGGAATGTGTCTTGACTTAGAGAACCTATCAACAAAACCTAGGCCCATATCAAACCTTTCAAGAGACAACCCACAAAGACTAAGAAAACTTAATCTTACCTCCCCATCTCTTTGTTGTCTCACCACCCTCTTCATGCTTTCCTCTCTTTCTCTTCTTTGTCCAAGCTTCCTAAAGTTGTATAAGGTTTCTACCGAAGGGGAAACTATGTTTTGAATGAGAAAAATTAAAAAGGAAGAGATTTCCTCTTCATTCTGAGCTTTTTAAAGGAGGAAATCATGTTTAATCTATACTCCTACTATGGTGGCCATGAATTTTAAAGTGGGTGGATGAAGAGGTCTATTGATATATTTACATGCACAAGTAGATCAATAAAAAAATGCAAGGTTAGATGGTTCATTCTTCTCTTTATCCCTGTCAAATTCTTCCCTTTCTTTTACTCATCTTGTTCTATCTCTCATTCTCATCCCCTTTTCTTATGAAATGGGAGGTTTCAAGGTATAATGATGAGTATATTTTACCCACTTAAATAGACATAATTTTGATATTTCAAGTAATATAAAATTTTAGATATATGGATAATACGCTGATTTTATATATATCTCTTTCCATACTTAATTATAAAAAATAAAAGGAATTTTGTTACATAGCTTATCTATGTTCCTTTTTTAAAGAGAATTTTGTTATATAGCTTATCCATATTTTCTTTTTAATATTTGTGCAAAAAAAAAGAAAAGAAAAAAGAAAGAGACGTGTAAGGAGGAATAGTAAGGGATGTACAAGAATAACACACATAGAAGACGCGGCATAGAAGACTTATGAAAGCAGAGATTAAGGGTGCTCAAAGAACAACTCAGATTTAAAATCTATTCTTGTTCCTCTCTTCCTATATATCTTTACAAATTTCTACAAAATTATTCTTGAGTTTTTCAAAGTTATAATTGGCTAATTTTTTTAGTTTCCTAGTCAAAGTTATTAAAAGTTTAGCTCAATTAACAATTTGTGAGAGTCTTGATTTATTTATTTTTTTCTTCTTAATTATTAAAATATTTTTTATTTTTATGACATTATCATTTAGTTAATTTAATTGGTATTTTATTTTAGCTCAGTAATTACTGCTATTTGAATTTTTGAATCGATTCTAGTTAAGTAGCAATTCAATACCTTTGATAAATCAAAAATGTCTTTATGTATTAATGAAAATATTTCTTCCATTTTAAACATGCAAGCATATGTATTATTAAATGGTAATTGATGATTTTTCTTATTATTAATATTGTTCATGATTTAAATTCTGAAAGCTCATTTGGAATTAATTAATGAATAAGGTTTAATTGAAAAACTTATTCCCTCTAAACACCCTTAAAGAAGAGTAAAATATTAGAGCTGACTGATATTCATAACCAATCTATTTTAGAAGAGAAATTATTTATACTTCTTTTAGAATTTTCGACGATCAAATTAATTGAGTTAGACCTGAAATAAACCTTAGTCGAGAGTTGTTTGCATTGAATTCTTTCTAAAAATATTTTTTAAATTTATTTATTGCTATTTTATTTTATTAAAAAGAGAAATTCTGCTTATTTTCTTTCTTTTATATTTTAATTTTGGGTAAATAATTTGGCTAGTTCTTATAGAATATGACCCTACTCATTCTATCTACAATAAAAAAAAATTTTAAGGGTAGGAAATTATTTTTGGTGGCTTCGACACCCATCAAATTTTAGTGCCATTGTTAGGGATTAGTGCCATTGTTTAATCTTTTTTTTTTTTTAATTTTATGCCTCATTCTTCTTGCACAACTAAATTAATATTTGATTTTGAGATAGAGAAGACAGCACGAAGGTTAAGAAAGGAGACAAAGCAGCACAAGTCAGCTTCTACTTTTGTTCTTAATAACAATTTAACTTTTTATTTTTTTGAATTTTTTAGGGAACCTGAAAAGATGGTTGAAGTTGAACCAATTTTGAGAAGGATGGCTAATCCAGATGTGAACTAGCAGTCCCTGTGCGTAAAATTTCCAAATATAAAGGCAAATTTCAAACTTAAATCTAGTTTAATTCATTTATTACCTACCTTTTCATGAGCTTGCAGGTGAGAACCCTCATAAACACTTAAAAGAACTCCATGTATTCTACTCTAGTATGAAGCCTTAAGAAGTGACTGAAGAGCAGATCAAATTGTGAACTTTTCCAATTTTGTTAACAGGTAAAGCAAAGGATTGGCTATATTATCTTCTGCCAAGGTCGATTACAACTTGGGACCAACTAAATAAGCTATTTCTTGAAAAAAAATTTCTAACTTCCAAAGCCATGGCAATTAGAAAGGAGATCTACGGCATTCACCAATATAATGGAGAGACCTTTTATGAGTATTGGGAGAGGTTCAATCAACTCTGTGTGAGTTGCCTGTATCACCAAATATTAGACCAGCCATTAATTCAATACTTTTCTGAAGGTCTGCTACTAAATAATAAAAATATGATAGATGCCTCTAGTGTGGAGCATTGGTAGACAAGACATTGGCTCAAGCTAAGGAGTAGATTACCAAAGTGGCAGCCAACATTTAACAATTTGGGATTTGTTAGGACCTTTCGACTAAAAAGGTAAATGAGGTAAGTATAAATTCTAGTGAATAAAGATTGGATAAACTTAACTCTCTTGTGCAAAAAATGGTTGCAGGAGGTCAGCAACAAGTCAAGGTTTGTGAGATTTGCTTACGTGTTAATCATCCTACTGATATGTTCTCGACTCTCCAAGAAGATGAACAAGTTAATATTGTAGAGGGATTTCAAAATCAACAATTCCAAAAGAAATATGATCCTTATGCGCTTATCTACAATCCTGGATGAAGAGAGCACCCAAACCTCAACTATGGGCAAAGATCCAACACTTTTTAGTAGCCTAATTACCAACCAAGGCAATAGGCTCCTATGCCTCAACCTCCTCCTCCTAAGTCAGGTATGTCCCTAGAACAAATAGTTTCTGCTTTGGCTACTAATATGCAATAATTTTAGTAGAAAACCAAATTTAGCATACTTACCTTAAAGAACTAGATGAGCTAGTTAGCTAAAAATGTAGGAAAGCTAGAAGGTCAACATTTTGGAAGATTTCCATCTCAGCTTGAAGTAAATCCAAACAAAATGCTAGTGCCATTACTTTGAGAGGTGGCAAAGAGTTGAAAGAGCCTGAAAAAAAAAAAAAGCTCCAAAATATGCTGAAGATGAAGATTTGGAAAAAAAGATGAAGATTCTTCTGTAAAAGAACTTAAAGCCATCCCAGACCAAGCAACTAATAGTCACCTTTCCTCCTTTCCCAAGTAGATTAGCAAAGTCCAAGAAAGAGCAATAAGAGAAAGAGATCCTAAAGGTTTTCAAAAAGGTAGAAATTAATATTCTCGTCCTTGATGCTATTAAATAAGTTCTTAGATGTGCAAAGTTTCTTAAAAAATTATGCACAAGTAAAAGAAAATTAAAGGGAGATGAAAAGATTTCCATGGGAGAGAATGCGTCTGCATTCCTCCAAAAGAAGTAGCCCACGAAATGTAAGGACTTGGGTATGTTTACTATCCCTTGTAAAATAGGCAATGTTAAAATTGAGAAAGCAATGGTAGACTTAAGAGCTTCAATAAATGTGATGCCTAACTCAATTTATCATTCTTTGAATATGGGACCACTTAAAGAAATTAGTGTTATTATTCAATTGGCTTATAGGTCTAATGCATATCTAGAAGGGGTTTTAGAATATGTTTTAGTACAAGATAATTAGTTAATCTTTCCAGCTAATTTTTATGTTCTAGATATGGAAGATGACCACTCTTTTAAATCAATTCTAATTTTGCTAAGAAGACCATTTTTGAAAATATTAAGGACAAAAATAGATGTTGTAAAAAGCACATTAACTATGGAATTTGATAGAAAAGTAATAACACTCAATATATATGATACCATGAGATATTCTACTGATATTAATTCTATTTTTGTAGTTAATGTTATTAACTCATTGACACAACTTTTGAGCTAACATGTGAAGAAAAATTGCAGCTAGCAATCAATAAGAGTTTTGATCATAAAAAGCTAAAAGCTCTTGACAAGAAATTTGTCATCGATAAGGAATTGAAGGAGTCAATTTTTGAGTTGGAATCATTAAAGAATGTCAAGTATAATGTTTCTTATATTGATCTTCCATTATCTTACAACAAACGATTTCCATATGTTTTGCAAGAACCTAAATTAGAAATGAAAGAGTCGCCAAGTCATTTAAAATATGCTTATTTGGGTGATGACTAAACCTTCCCAATGATAATTTCCAACAAATTGACTCTTTTAAAGGAAGAAAAGTTTATTAAAATCCTCAAAGAATAAAAAGAAGCTATTGGGTGGATGATAGCGGATATAAAAGGCATAAGCCCTTCTATGTGTATGACTCGCATATTATTGGAAGAAGGCTATAAGCATTCAAAGGAAGCTCAACACCGTCTTAACCTATTAATGATGGAAGTAGTCAAAAAAGAAATTTTAATCGATTCAACCAATGGATTCAAGCTCAATTTCAAATAAAATTTAGAATTCTATCTTATAATCTCTTGCATAATTGTTATTAATCAATACCTTATTCAATAATATTGACATTGCTCCATATATAATAATAATAATAATAATAATAATAAAAAATAAGAAATGTAAATTTATTTATTTATTTATTTGTTAAACAGTGTAATTAACCATTCATACAAAAAATACCATAATTTATACTTTTTATTTATTTTCAAATGAAACATTTAAGTAAATTTAAAATTTTAAAGTTAAATAACAAGTGGAATTGAATGCAAATCTTAATAGGCAAAAGAGTTTTGAGTCTTACATTATCAAATTTTTGAATACTTAAATACAAAGCATTAGGTTATTAGATATTAAATATATCATAATTATTGAAATTATGTTGTTTATTGTGCAACAATAAAAAATATACCAAAAACTTATACAGATAATAACTTTTATATTAAAAATATGAAATCTTTGGATAAAATTGCTCCATCTCAAGGCTTGAACCTAGTTTTGGAGAGAAAAATTCCTCTTTCTTCTCACTAGAGCGAGAAGTTGTGAGTTGTGAGTTTTTCTTCCATGTTTTGGTTATATTCTTCTTCTGAGTGGTATGTTTATGCTGTGAGTCTGTGAATGGTGTTTCACTGAGGATCTGGAGTTAGTTTTGTTGTTTTTCTTGGCTATTGCATTTGAATTAGGTGTTGGGTTATCAGTTGGTTTGCTTGATTTTTATTATGGTGTTGTAAGTGTTCGGAGTGCTCGGTAGTTACCACATATCATCGGTTTCAGCATTCCAGGGGATATAGATGGTCAGAAAGTAGTGGGTCAGGGAATGAGTCACTTAATTCAGATTTGCAAGAAGACTGGATGAGAGTTGGCTATTCCTCTATTTTTTAGCTGCCAAAACAAGGGCATATGTCAATTTTGACTCGTCTATACTTAGGTCTTCATGTCAATTCTAGGGTAATTTTTTATGGGGCATCATTATGGATCTCAAGGTGCTTCCAGTTCATAGGTTATGAAAGGTTATTGAGTCTGCATGGAAACTTCAAGGCAGTGTCATGGTTATTGGCAGAGATTGTAATATAGTTTTACTTAGGTTTGACTATCATAAAGTCCAAAGGTACGTGCTTCAGAATAGGCCTTGGGCGGTGGAAAATTCTCTTATGGTGATGGAATTATGGAACCCGAATATGGCGTTGTTTAAGCTTTAAGTTTCACAAGTGCCTATTTGGATCTAGATTTGGGATCTGCCTTTGGAATACTTCAATGATGGGGTAGCTGAGGTTTTAGGGAATATGTTAGGAGATTTTTGTGAGTTTGATGCCATGGAGAGTTCTGCTCATAATATCATATTCATGCACATTAAGGTCTTGGTTGATCCATCCCTTCCTCAATTAATGTCATTTAGGGTCAAGTTAGATGATGGTCAGATCAGATTATAGATATGAGAAACTTTTTTCGGATATGCTGTCAATGTGGAAGAATGGATCATGTGGATAGGGATTGTGATTGGGATTATTCGATGGTTAAACAAGTTGTATGTTTACATAAGGATTCTATTTTTTAAAGGTGTAGGATTTATTAAGGATTTTAGATACCCGTTCGTTGCCAAGTTTAATGTAGATTTCTATACTAAAACTGAGACCAGGAAGACTATTAGGATCTAGTGTTAAAAAAATTATCAAAGGTCATTATTGTCTTAAAAATTTTAGTCCAATATCAGTTGTTGAGCCTGAAAGTTCCTATCTTTTCCCTTCGGGTTTTATTCCTATTTAGTGAATCCACTGCCAGTAATAGTTCCTCATCATCTTTTGAATTTGATCTTAAAGAGGTTGAGTCAAGCTCTTCTCCTATAAAGGTGGAGCAGAATGAAGCTGAAGCATCCACTTCATCAAGTGACGTAACTGAATCTGATCCAAAGGAAGAAGGGGATGCTAGTTGATGAGCATGTTGAAATACTAGGTCTTCACATTGCTCTTGAGCAAGCTACGAAAGGTGGTAATGGGGTTCAATTACTAATTGTTGATGCTCCAATGGAGGAGCTCTTGGAGCCATTAGAGTGTTGGAAGCCATCGTTCGGTGCATCAAAGGTGCAAGGTGAGCAAGACTTGAGTTTGCCATGGGAAACTAGTTCCCTTTCTTCCACCAACTAGGGAAACAGATAAAGGAGTTGATTTCTTTGCCCAAGTATTAGAAGGGTTTCAGAAAGCTTTTCCATGAAAGCTTCCACAAGTGCCATAATACTCTTTAGTTAGAACTATAAAGGGTTTGATAAGGCCACAGTAGCTCAATGATTATATATGTTAATATGTACATATCATTCAGACTTTCTTTTTTAATGGAAACTAAGCAATTGTTAGATAGTATAGCTAGACGGTTCCAGTCTTTTGGATATAGCTTGGTTTTTAGTTCAAACATGGTGGCTTGTTTTTAGGATGTCGTGATGGATATGAGTGTCAACTGCTTAATGCTTCCCCTAATTGGCTACATATAAACGTTGTTGATTCCCAAGGGTGGGAATCAATTTTGATGATATATGCTTGTCAATTTGTAAATATTAGATCCAATGGAGTGTGGTATATGTGGACTAATGATAGGCAGGGAGATGATGCTATATGGGCACATCTAGACTGGTTGCCATGTAATCCTAATGGCTTGAATTGTTCCCACATTTAGGATTGTAGACACTCATTGTAGCAACTTTAGATCATGCTCTTTCGGTGTTTTGTACTGATGTACTCCTGCCATTTAGAAAACACTCATTTCATTTTGAAAACTTTTGGTTTAATCTTCCTTAGTATAAGTATATTGTGAATAATACATGGAATGAATGGGTGACTTAGTCTTTTGCGTATGAGGTTGTTCATAAATTACTCACTTTGCAAAATGCTTTGCAAAGTTGGAATAAGTCTTAGGTTGGTTATATTAAACAATATATTAGAGAATTAGAAAGGAAATTATATCAAATCTAAGAAAGTCTTCCAACTCAAAATAAATAAGCAAGAGTGTAGGTAAAATTTAGAATTTTAGTATGATTATGAGACGGCTTTATAGGCTTAAAAGCCAAGACGAGCTTAGTTCATGCAAGGTGATAGTAACACAACATATTTTCATAACTTGGTTAAGAAACATCATACTAATCATTTTGTTTCAAGACCTCAAGATAATACAGGGAATTGGGTTTACGATTTACAATAGATTGAGGCTATGATGACTAATTATTTCTAGCATGTCTTTGCTTCAAATTTAGAGATTTCTATTGGATCCATTATGCATGAATTAGATTAAATAAAGATCTCTGTTATCTTTAATGCTCATATTCAACATCTTTTAAGTATGATAACGTTTGGGGAAGTTAAGCAAGCAATTTTCTAATTAAAGGCAGATAATGTGCAAGAACCAAATGGTTTCCATGCTAAATTCTACCAAACATATTTTGATATGGTTAAGGAGGATACAAATGATGGTGTTGAGGTTTTTCCATTGTAGATATGTATTGTAAGCTTTGAATAGATCATACATTATTCTAATACCTAAATGTGAGAATCTGTACAGGCCTATTAACTTATGCAATGTCATATATAAGCTAATAGTTAAGCTCCTATATAATCATTAAAGATTGTTCTTAAGGATGTTATTACACTAAACCAAAATGCCCCCTACTAAGTAGATTGCTCTTTGAGAATATTATTTTTGACATTTGAATTGCTCTTAAAATTGCATAAAGCAAAATCTAATAAGATTGGGTGCTATGTGTACTAGATATTACAAAAGCTTATGATAAGGTTTCATACATGTTTCTAGAAGCGATGTTAAGGAAAATGCAATGTCCAAATCAATGAGTTCATTCAATGATACGATGTGTTAGTATGGTTTCTTATCAAGTATTAATGAATGGCCACCTGACAAAAGTGTTTCTTCCTTAATGAGGCTTTGGCAAAGTGATCCTTTTTCTCTATATCTTTTCATGATTTGTTCTAACGTTTTATCTTGTACAATCATAAAGCAGAACAAGATCATCATTAGTTAGAAATCTAGATATCTCGTGCTTTGAAGACGACTTCACATTTGATGTACATTAATGACACTTGGTTATTTTTTGAACCTACTTAGACTATGTACCATTATGTATGGGATATTTTACTAAAATATAGTCATCTTTTGAGCCAGTATGTCAATCCAGCTAAATCAGTTATTATGTTTAGTCTATGTGTAACATATAGGTTGAAAAAGGTGTTATCTAAGATTTTGGTGTAAAATTTAAAACATGTATTAGAAAATATCTAGGCATATGTATGTTGATTTGGTCAAAGTAAGACTTTGTTATATAAGGATGTGGTAAATAAAATTGATAAAAGATTTGCATGGTGTGAAAATTGATAATGTTATCTTAAGCAGGTAAAATATTGTTAATCAAATCAATGCTCAATTTTACACTGACATATCCATTGTCCTACTTTAAACTCTTTCAAAAATATTGTCATAAAATAGATATGAAATTAGCTAATTTTTTGGAGATATTTTTAGGGGAGAATTATAATAAAGGACCAAAAAGTGAAGATATTTATTCTTAAGGACCTGTTACCACTTGTTTTAAGATGATTATCACTGAATTTAGTGATAAACCGTTGAATCTAATAGTAATGGTCTTTAAAATTTTTTTTTTTTCCTTTTGGTCCTTAATCATAATTTTTCCTATTTTTAGTCTAGGCCAAAATAACACTTGCTAAAATGGTCTAAGGTTTGTCAACTTACTTCGATGGACAACCTTAGTTCTAAGTAAACTCAAGCATTTAATTAAGCACTTTTATCCAAGTACGTTTGGAGATTAGTTTATAACACAAGCTCATTATTTACCCATGTTATATGGCCTAAGTATTACCAAGATGTTAATAGTGGCAGGATCAAAGACCATTTGGCTACAACTTGGATTTGGCTTGGTATAAAGAAATCATGCCCAACTATTTGTGATCATTGTCAATGGCAAGTAAAAGATGGTACCAGAATTTCATAATTAACTATCATTGTGGCCTATGCAATTAAATGCACCAACCTTATATTAGATTGTGAGTGATCTTATTTTGCATGAACATAAACGGTGGAATATACAAACCTTGTAATAGTTATACCTATCGGAATAGGTCTAGCAAATAGTTAGGGCATTGTTTTCTATTACGGGTCTAGAAGACTCTTGTTTGGACGGGCAATTCGTCAGGTTGGTATCAGGCTGTGGATGCGTATCAATTTGGTTTAGGATTCGCAACTCAGACCTTAATCAAATGGTATGGCTTGGAATAAGTTGTGGAAACTTCATCTTCTTTTTCATGCTGTTGTGCTTCTTTGGAAACTGGTAAGGAATGTTTTACCGATTACATCAATGCTTCGTGTGCATCAATTACCACTGAGGAAATGGGTCCCTCTTGTCAGCAAACAGAGGGATCCATAAATCATGTTTGTTTTTTTTCGTGCTCTTTTACTAGAGTAGTTTGGCTTGACTTTCTGCTAGGTTTACAAATCCACTAGTTACATCTATTAGATATTTTGGTTTGGGTACAGCAATGGGTTGTGCAAAGCCTAATAAAATTCACAGATGAAGATCCGATTAACATGGTTTATATCATTAGGTTTTATGTTATTTAGTATTGCCGTAATTATAGGAATTTTTAGAATAAAGATTGTGGGTTTGAGTTCGCATTGCAAATGGTTCATGTCTTAGTTGTTGGTATAGGGATTTATCGTCTCAGCTAGATTCTCAAGGGAGATTTGCCTCTGCTGATTTCACAGATACCTGGTCAGGTCGATTCCTTCTGGACCATTGGCAGGTAATGTTTGGGGTAGCTAAGAGATATACCCAGCAAGCAAAGAAGCGTATTCTCATATTAGCATGGTTTGGACATACTATTTTTTTGCAAATAGGTTTAGGTGCTCCAATTAGTCAAACCAAAATTGCGGTTCTTTTTTAGGCAATTTGTCATGCTGTACGTTTTCTTGGTACTTAGGAAATGTTTAATTCTCACAACTATAAAATAGATCTATTGTTATTTGCGATATCTCATAGTCATTTACTGCAAACACAGCATCTTCTTCTAATCCATTAGCAAGTGTTATGACAAGGCATTTAGTCTTTGCTTTTTAAATTTTCATTAGTTAACTACTTGTATATCTCAGAGACTATAAGTTCTATGTTTCAGACTCAATGTAATGTTTATGGTCTAAAATGATTTTTTTTTTCTTTTTATCCAAAAAGATATGGAATTTCTGTATCCTACATTTTATATCTCTACATATCTTGAATATTTGTATATGAAATACAAACTTCTATATAAAAATTTAAAATATTCAAACAAATGCCTAAATAAAAATGAAAGGTCGATGGATGTAGCAAGACTTTTAAAGGCATTCAAAGTTGCGTAGGGAAGAAGGTGAAGGACATGTGAGAAAGGTCAGGAAAGTGGTTGGTGGAACAGCCTGGGTTTAGCTCTTAACAAACTATTAATGTTCTAGAAATTTTGAAGGCCCATTCTCTACGTCTTTATAAAGAAAGCTGACTTACGACAACTCTCCAATTTTATTGCAGCCCTCTCCACATTGCGCTGCTGCTTCATTCTTTATTTGGTCAATCTCAACCATGTGATGATAATCGCATCTCATGCTTCCCGTTTTTCTCACCACCATTCTGTTCACACCCCAGCTCCGCCTTACCATTCTTTTTCTTTTTTAGCTTTTTATATTCCTATACTTTTCTTTTCAAACCTTTTTGTATTTTTTTTAAATTGTAGTGCAAAATTTTAAATTAAAAATATTTATACCAAAAAATTTTAAAATAAAAAATCTTAATTCATACTTTTTTTAATTATAAAATTTTTTAAAATAATTTTAAAATTTAAATTCTTTTAGTATAAGTATCTTTAATTTAGAATTCTAAACTACAATTTTTTCTCTTTTTCTTTTCTAAAAAAATCTTTCAAATTACTGGTCAGAAATGAAGCAACGTATATGCCAATAAAAATGTTGCCCTTTTACTCCGATATTTAGACTTTCTCTTTCTCTCTCTCTTTTTTTTTTTTTTTTTAAGCCTGTCTTAAGTATATTCTTAAACTACATAAGGTTAAAAAAACTAATATATGATATACAAATATCCCACAAATGTTGACTCACGAAAAGGACATTGATAACATTTTTTTAAAATTTGTATTATATTTATGAAATAAAAAATTGATAATTTAATATAAAATTTTAATTTATTTATAAAAAAAATAATACAAGTTGTTTGATATATAGAAGTTAGAAATTAAAAAAATAAAAATAATTTTATAAATAAAAAATGATTCTCATATCTTTATTTTAAAATAATAATAATAAAATAAAATTATTAAATAATGATTAAAAAACATAATAAACATTATTCAAAATTTTTTATTTTTTATTTGAATATTAAGCATGTTCTTGATAGTTAACAAATTTCACCCAAATTTAACTTTGAAAATTTTATTGACTAAAATGTACCTGTCCCAAAATAAAGAACTATTTTACACATAGAATTGAAAAGTCCAATGTAACAGTACCATACTCCCAGGCTTGGACAACTCATGGAAATTGCGTGTAAAGTTTCTGACCGAACAACAAATATTTAGGAGCAGAGAGCAAGCGAAAAAAGCATCGCTACCTCCAACCAAACCTTCTGTTCATCTTAATTTCGTGTGCTTTTTAAATATTATTTTAATTTTATTTTAACATGTGCAAGCTGCAGCCAACTTCATGCCGCTGACAGATCAGATCTCGGACTAACCAATCAAACGGCGCCAAGATCTCAGGGTCAGGACCGGCAGGCTGTTACAGCGCAACCAGGTGGCCCCACCTACACTGACGTGTTGAATTCCTAAGAATGAATAAATATAATAAGAAAAAATTATAGTTTTGATCAAAGTTGTAATGTTTAATTTATAGTTTAAATAATTTTTTATTTAATCCCTTTTATTACACTTTTATTAATATTTTATTAACATGATTATATACTACTTTATTATTTTAATTATAATTAATTTAAATTATTTTCTACAATTCACTCAATATAAATTATATCACATATTATATATATTAGTTAATTTTATTTTATTGTTATATATATTTAAAATATTAAAATAATATATAATTAGTTGCATTACTAAAATTTAATAAAATATTAACATAAGTTTAATTGTAAAAATTAAATAAAAATATAATTATAAATTTTTAAATTATAAGAATTAAATTAAGAATTAAATAAAATAATAATATTCTTTGGAACAAAAGAGGAAAAAAAATGACTTGGAACGAAGACGTCTTGTCTGACACTTGACGCCCTTTTCTTGGCCGCCAAGTCAAAATAGGGGAATCAACGCACCTGTTTACACATTCACCATCCCACCGCGCTTTCCAATGTTTCTCTCTCCCACCTTTCCGGATTCTCCATGACCCCACTCCTTTGCTTCTATTTGTATTGGTGTACAATAGCAACATCACATAAACCCTCTCTCTCTCTCTCTCTCTCTCTCTGAAAATACTTTCTCGTCTTTCTTCATTTTCTCTCTGTCCTCCCGGATTATTGGACGCCGATCTCGTTGCTGCTATCTCGGAATAAATATCGGTATCTCCCAACACAATGCGGGGTTTCACTTTCTATGAACGAGTTTCTAGAGCTTTCCATGACTCTTCCTCCCTTTCTAAGCTTGTAGTGCTTTTCACCGTAAGGTATTTTAATCTTATAACTGTATACGATATGATCGACAGAA
This sequence comes from Erythrophleum fordii, assembly GCA_032878935.1. Taxonomy (NCBI): domain Eukaryota; kingdom Viridiplantae; phylum Streptophyta; class Magnoliopsida; order Fabales; family Fabaceae; genus Erythrophleum; species Erythrophleum fordii. The sequence continues at coordinate 9,979,670 of JAVQMF010000037.1, read as the reverse complement.
CTTTTCCTCTTCAATCTTCATTTTCCTTTCCTTGTGATATTTTTGTCTAGGTTGTGCCTTCTAATTCCGTTTTATCTTTTCTAATAAAAAGACATTCATTGGTTGCGTTCTCATACTCCCCCCTCCCCCGGCGTTCCCTGATGGTGAATACAACAGTTATTTATTTATTTATTTAAAAAAATCCAAATATTGCCATTGATATTTCAGGCTAAACTTATGGCATCAGATATGTTAATCCTGAAAATATTGCTTGCTTCAATATGTCAGCATGGTCCATGTCAAACCAGACTTTTTGTTCTCGGTAGATTAAAGGTTCAACTTCTTTTAATTCTGCGCGCCAACTAGGTATCATTTCTAGTAGATCTGAGACATCCAATCTATTTAGTAGATTTTCAATCAGTTGATCACATTTTGGTAGCATTTGGTAAAAAGATGTTTTTGTAAAGATGTATAAAATTTTAATTATGAAGATAAAGACAAAAATCTTTTTCCACCAAATGCCACTAAAATGTAATCAAATGGTGAAAAGGATAGATCAGATGGCTCAAATTTATTCGAAATGATGTCCGATTGGCACGCAGAATTGAGAAAAGTTGGACACAATTTTCCTTGCAATTAATTAATAGGAGAACTAAACGTAACTTCCATTAACTCTTGTAATTATAATCTTAGTACAGAAATTTTAAAATTAACGTTTAAAGACAAGTGATTGTGAACAGATCAGTTACTTTTAATGTTCTATTACTTTGTAGGCTAAGAAAAACACAATACCTTGGGCAATCTCACAGGACAAACTAATGTTCAAGTACAATTTGAACTATGGCGTCTAATACGCGATAGATTTTATTTTTAAAAGGGAAGCTTTATGGTTCATTAGGATTTGTTAGAGGCGTAAGGATTTATGAGGTGTACTTGAACATGAACAATTTGTTTGGTGCAGTGGTGGGACAGGGGCCCTTGTGGCATATGCAGAAGCAAATCAAAGCAATGGAGCATACATTGGTTCATCAGAAACAGTTTCGGAAAAGAAAAAGGTCATCGTGCTGGGAACTGGTTGGGCAGGCACAAGTTTCATGAGGAATCTAAACAACCCAAGATACGAGGTTCAGGTGGTGTCGCCTCGCAACTACTTTGCATTCACTCCTTTGTTGCCTAGCGTCACCAGCGGTACTATCGAAGCGCGCAGCATTGTTGAACCTGTTCGCAATATCTTTAGGAAGGTATTGAAAAAACACCATATAATTTTTCTGTTTCGTTAAAAAACACACACACACATACACACATTTTTATAATCATCTCTGGGAAAATCATCAAATGAGAACTTTTTCTATTTTTGGGGGTTAGACGTGAAAATGACTTCCCCGCTAATAAGCAAAAGTAACTTTCATATCAATTATCAATCTCAAGCCACCCATCCATGTTGTCTATAAAAGATATGTAGACTAAGCTAATAATCAGTAAATAAGGAAGCATGTAAGAGACGTCTCATTAAAAATGCGTCAGAGATGCTTATGTATATTTTTACGATTATTCTTTGCCTAAAAGGTTTTCACAATTAAACACTTGCTGTTTGGTTGGCCTACCCGACTTTTCTTTCGTGTACAATGAATGCCGGAAGACTATATGGACATATCATTTTTAATAGGAAATGTTTCCTAAGGAAAGCGAACTTTCTATGAATTTTTTTTTTCGGTAATGGTAGTTCATGTTAATGAGAAAGGGCTTTTGGATGGATGTTTGATCACTTCTGTACACAAAATGCCTCACTAAATCATTCCTGCTCATGTAATTGACAATTCCATCTTCAGGACAACTGAGTTTATAGCTCATTATAAGCGTTCAAGCAATGTTAGTTTAGTTTCCAATTATGGATAGAAGATACAGACTCTGACTTCTGGACAGTCAAATAGGAATTTGCTTAATGGTATATCCTTCACCAATCACCACTCTTAATGCCGCATTCTGGCTTTTTTTTTTTCCCTTGTATTTTTGGGAGCAGAAAAAGGTGGACATTGAATATACTGAAGCAGCGTGTGTCAAGATTGATGCAGAAAACAGGAAAATTTACTGTCGATCCAATATAAACAACAATTTGAACGGGAAAGAAGAATTTGTCGTGGACTATGATTACCTAGTCATAGCCGTAGGAGCTAATGTCAACACATTTAACACTCCAGGAGTTGAGGAGCATTGCCATTTCTTGAAGGTAGCTTCCTCTACTATCTTGTCCTATTTTTAATGTCTTGTATTACAGTCAGAAATAACCTTGAACTTTGCCTGAAACTAAATATCTTCTCCGAGCAATCTTATGGACACTAGAGGAATTGAACTAAGTGATGCCAGGTCCTCTTAAGCCAATCCCTTTTGATTAATCTTGTTCGTTTTTAACTATTTTATGATGCCTGTGCATGTATGCATTTTTTTGGTTTTTGATTATCTCGTGGACATTCATGAGCAGGAAGTAGAAGATGCCCAGAAGATTAGAAGAACAGTTATTGACTGCTTTGAGAGAGCAAGCTTGCCAAATGTAAGTGATGAAGAGAAGAAGAGAATTCTGCATTTTGCTATTGTTGGAGGTGGCCCAACCGGAGTGGAGTTTGCAGCCTCCCTTCATGACTTTGTCAATGACGATTTGATCAAGTTGTATCCTGGGATAAAAGATTTAGTTAAGATCACGCTTCTAGAGGCAGGAGATCATATTCTGAGTATGTAAGTTTCTGAATCTTTGATCATGAAACTGGATCAGAATTCGCAAGTTAAATAATTGTGTCATATCAAATATGAGTGTTTGACACATGTTAGATATACGCATGACTATTTTTTGAAATCTCCGTGCTTCCTTAGTGGTCAATATTCCATAATTTAAGTAAGTTATAGTTATTGATATGTGCTATTATTAAATATCGATAAAACTCGATATGTTCTTATGCTCTGTTTTGCAGGTTTGACAAGAGAATTACTGCGTTTGCTGAAGACAAGTTTAAGAGAAATGGTATTGATGTGAAAACAGGATCCATGGTTGTGAAGGTGTCGGACAAAGAGATTTCGACTAAGGAACTGAAAAATGGGGGAGAGATTACTACAATTCCATATGGAATGGCTGTCTGGTCAACTGGTATAGGCACTCGTCCATTTATCAAAGATTTCATGAAGCAAATTAACCAGGTATGCCCTTAGGAAATCTGATAGTGTTACATAAGTGCTGATCCATATCGTGTTTCTCTTTTTGCTTTCTAACTATTATTCAGTTAACAAATTTTACATTCGTTTATCATTAGCTGAAACATTGCTTATCTGATAATAGGCTAACAGGCGCGCCTTGGCTACCGATGAATGGTTGAGAGTTGAAGGATGTGACAATGTGTATGCTCTTGGTGATTGTGCTACCATAAACCAGCGAAAAGTCATGGTACTTAATTGCTAATACTACTACACATGGCTAATATTTTTGTAATTTATTTGTTCTGTTTTCCATGAAAGACAAGACATTTTACGGTTAAGTAGACTCGGTCTATATCACATGTATAGATCACATCAATCATAAATAAACATACTAGTCAAGATAAGTCTTATTGAAACACAATGCACTTTTAATAACTGTGTTCAGATGTACTTATGCATCGTTATGCTAGTTGGACTTGAATTCAGTATGAAATAAAGAAACTTTCATTGATAATCTGGAGTTATTGTTTTGTTTGATTTGATGCTTATTAAGCTAGTGATTTCATTTTAAATGATCTCTTTCTTCCTGCTTATTATGAAGTTGGGTGTTTGGTGTTTTTAGGAAGATATTGCTGCAATTTTCAAGAAGGCAGACAAAGACAATTCAGGAACGCTTACAGTGAAAGAATTTCAAGAGGTGATTGACGACATCTGTGAAAGGTACCCTCAGGTGGAGCTATATCTGAAGAGCAAGCAGATGCGCAGCATTGTTGATCTGCTGAAGGAAGCCAAGGGAGATGTTGAAAAAGAATCAATTGAACTGAATATCGAAGAACTCAAAGCAGCTTTTTCCAAAGTGGACTCTCAGATGAAATTTCTTCCTGCTACAGCACAGGTGCTTGCATATTGTGAAGAAACTTAAAGTGAAGCGTTTAATAAAATTATGACATATGAAATAACTTTTTCAAAAGAATTAAAAATGTGGTACAGAGTGATAAAATATATTCATATATCATGATAGCAAACATTGAAACAAACTTCACCTTTAATTCTTATCTTTCGTATTATTTGCGTGGGGCATCAACAATAGCATTTATCTGATGCATCTCTCGATGTATATCAGGTTGCATCTCAGCAGGGCACATACCTGGCCAAGTGTTTTAACCGGATGGAGGAGTGTGAAAAAAATCCAGAGGGTCCTCTCAGGTTCAGGGGAGAAGGTCGCCACCGCTTCAAACCCTTTAGGTACAAAGTCAAACTGAGCTACAGGCTCTCCTCCATTTACTCAATTCTTTTCTGGTACAATAGTTGAAAATTGTCACAACAAATTTAATTAGTATTTAACAAAATTAGAGGAGTTAAAATTTTAAATGTGAGATTTTCATAATTTTTTGATAGCATAAGATATCACTTAAATTGATAACATCTTATGTCTCATGATAACTTGAATGAAACCAAACGTTTTAGATACCATTATAGCAAACATAATTATCCTAGGTAATTCATGATCCAAAATACTAACATCTATAGAGCATGGTTACTTCTATATTCATGTCATACCCGTACTCATACCTTTTTGGGTACTGCAAAGTAAATATTATGTATTTTTTTAAAAAATAAAATTTAATTTCAATACATATTGGATATTTTGTGAGTGTGTTTACAAACTTTTAACAATTAATTTTAAAGATACGAAATTAAATATGATTATTTTAACAATTATAAAAGAAAAATTAGTATCTACTTCGATATCATATGTTCTTGTGATCAACTTTTTTGAAGTTACATGAACTTTAAAATCAAATTAAGAAACTTATATTACTATTTTAATTGATTATATATCATAGAAGAATCATTATTTTTTTTTATTGTTATAAGAATTGTCATGTATTATAAGATTATTTATTTATCTAATATATATTGCCATACTTGTAGCGTATAAAAATTCACGCATCCCGTATCCGTATCCGTAGTAGGGATTGGGTATCAATTAATCAGCGTTTACTGATAAGCATGTGATTGTTGAAGGTACAAGCATTTTGGACAATTCGCTCCACTGGGAGGAGAGCAGACTGCAGCGCAGCTTCCTGGGGATTGGGTATCAATTGGGCACAGTTCCCAATGGTTATGGTATTCTGTCTATGCAAGGTATCCTTTCTTTTTTTCTTTTTTGCTTCGTTCTGTGTAGTTCAAGGCATTCTTTTTACCAAGTTATAAAGCTTCATTCAATCATCTTTGAGCAGCAAGCAAGTAAGCTGGCGTACAAGGGCCTTAGTGGTATCAGACTGGGCGAGACGGTTCGTCTATGGGAGAGACTCGAGTCGCATCTGAGGGAGTTTTGCATTGGTAATATTGCAGAGCTGAGTTTTATCTTGAATTTTGAAACAAGAAATTTTTAGTTTGAATAGCCAATTCTTTGAATAATTAACACGATGTATACTCTTGCTGCTGGCTTGAGGCTGCCACAGCCACTTTCAATTTTGAACCCCTCTCGCTGGATCCCTGATTTTTTTGCTGATTAAATTTTATTTCGGAGATGATGCTAGGTGGTATTAGCTTCCCTCATACCTGATCATACACCATGTTATGGAATTCTTTTGTTTATTTCCCCATTTTTCCTAATTCTGCTCGTGGCAATCATCGAAGTTGACCATTATTAGAACAAGCAAGTTTATTTTGTTAGAATGGACAAAGTAGGCTTCTGTGTGTTTTCTTGTTATAATGAGTGATGAGCCACTGAAGTTTTGGCGAAAAATAAATTCAAATAGGTTTTTAGCCATCCCTGATAGCATTAGTTTCTTTTGTTTGGAAAATTAGAGAATCACAAATCGCATATGAATATACCTTTTTTTCAAATTTAGTTTTTCCTTCAAATTTATCCTGTTTGAGTAATCATGGTGGAAAGAGGAAAATATATGTTAATATGCCTGCTTTTAAAGCAAAAGCATCATGAATGAGATAATTTAAAATGCATTAGCGCTTCTATTTGGAAAGGTTGGATTATGGTTAGATAAAGTTGAATACAACTTTCCTTCATATATTCAGTCATTTTGTCGAAAAGTCCAACTATGTGTTTACTTTTTCTTTGTCTTATTGAACAAAGACACCATGGTATTAAACACGAACATTTGAGCACAGTTAAAAGTATTGTTGAAGTACAAGCGAAGATTTAATGACCTGAATCGGGGTTGAAATATCGAAACCATTCTATAGCAAACAATTACAGAGGCCCAATTTAAGAAAACTGGGATGGAATGTTATGCTCTACAGTATGATGCACAACACAACCTTCGGCGTTCGAATATAATAAACGTTATTGTGTGCCCATCATGAAAATGAAAAGCCGACGTTTAAAGCCCATCAAAACCCTCAGAATCCAAAGCAAGTGGTTGGCTCAAAGGCATCCATGTCTTCACAAAAGTATAACCAAAGCAATTCCAGCAATAATCAAGGAATGGTTCATATTTGATAATCCTAAAGTGTCCCATATTGTAGCGCATGACAGAGGCCGTAATATGAGGATGATAGAGTACACTATCCTATAACCACAATAACATAGAAAACAAAAAATAAGAATTCTTCCAAAAGCCTGTGAAATTTCGTGAGGTTTGAAATACATATAACTTTAAATGACTGGCTAAAAAAGTGACTACGACTAAATGCTTTTGAACATCCAATAGTGCAATGAAATTAAATCAACACTGCAATGAAATGGACCCATCGAAAACGACGCGAACATGTTACTGCCAAGGAGCATGAACTAATTTAGTGTTTGACTTGTAGAACTACGCAAGAGATGGCGCGCGCATGTTTGGGATTTCAAAACGTTAGGGGCATGCTTCTCTCTCCATTTCTTAATTAATGCCACAATATTTCGAAGCTTCAAAGAGATAAATATGCCTAACTAGTTGGCTTGGCCCTCCTTATCCTATGCCTAAAAGCTGCCACGTGTAAACTCCCCCAAAACCAACCCAAGATTTCAGACAAATTACATGGATAATAAATAGATAGGATAGGATGATGTGGATTGAGAAGAATTGGAATGGTTGGAAAGAACATGGGGTTTCTAAGCTTTGGGGAACAGAAGGATAGGGGTCTATATCAACGGAAAATGAAGCATAACCCTTTTGCTTAGGAACAATGAAAGGGTATTTGCATTTGCATTAACCTATCTGGCCAAGCTCAAGGATTGGATCATAATAAAACCCTTTTATCTTATCTTTTGTACCAAACCAAGTACTTAGAAGTCTCTCATCGTGTAAATTAATTCATATCTAACCTACCAAGCTGTTGCCAACAAATTTTAGTGAGTTCGCAATAAGACTTGCTGGCTATGGCAGCTCAAAATGCTTGGTTTTCTTCTTATCCCATAGGATTGATAAAGATATATAGCATTCAATTGTATTATCTAAATCTTACTTTAAATATTCATATAACAACAAGATATGACCTAATTATCGAATGAGGTTTGATCTTTATTTTACCCAAAAGAAAAATGTTTTCAAAAATGGATGAAATCGTACTTACAGCGAAACTCATGAGCAAAACCTAAATATAATACCAATTTAAATCATTTACAAAAATAAATTGTTTTAGATATATACATATGATTTAGTAAAATTAAATTAAATTAATCATAATGAAACATGTCAAATACAATTTTTAAGTAGAATTTATTTACGATATGCTTATATATGTTTTTAGCATTTAACTTAGCATATTACTTATATATATATATATATATATATATATATAAAGTGAGTATATCTAAAACTATCTCTTTCATAAAAGAAAATGCATGTTTTTATCCCGCAAATAGTGTGACTATCCCTAAATACCCTGAAGAAATAGTGATTTGATAGCTAGGACAGCCATATATCGGACACCATTAGTGGGGCCGCAAGTTGCAATGTTTGCATTTGGTGAAAGCACTATAAAATCTACCCCCTAAACAGAGAAAAAGGTTTTAATTTGTGGTCCGGCATCATTCCATCTCATAGGGAAGATGTATACAATTTCAAAGAAGGTTGGGTGCATGTGTTTCGTTTAACCTAACCCTACCCAATTCAATGAGGGCCCAATTGGAAGAGAAATATCCCCCAGCATCCCACATGAATCCACAGTGCACATGCCACACTTCCTAGATTTTAAAAGGACCTTTTTTATTATAATAATAATAATAATGACCACGATGAAGATAATGAAAAGAGACCTTTTATCTTTCAATACCGTCATATTTATTTTAAGAAAACTCATGCTTATCATAGTCATTTTAGTAAATAATGATATGCAGATTTTTTTAGAAGAAAATTAAAAAAATAGTGATAAGTTGAAAATAAATATGGGTACAATGATAAACTGATGTGAATTCTGTATATATAAAATGTTCTTATCTAGGCCAACATATTTTCCTCATTCTCATATATAGGTGTAATGATAAATATTATACTGCAAAATTTTTAAATTATATATACTTAATTATAGATTTTTAAGTTATAAAAATAAATTAAATTGATTAAATATTAAAAAGACAAACAGAATAATTAAACATTAAGTTTTTTTTTTTACTTTTTCTTAAGGCTATATACAATTTAGGTGCAAAGATTAGCAAGCATGGGATCCACTCTCAAGCGCAGGTAATGATTTCTTGAGGCAAGTGAATCAAGGAGACCTTGAATGGATCGTGCTTCTTGGATAAATGCAAGTAGATTGCAAAGCGTTCTTCTAGTTAGAAAAGCTTCGAGGGTCAGTTGAGTCTCTAGTGAACTGATCCTCTTTAGGCCTCATTTAGATTCTAATACATCATCAGCGCCCCAGATTCTTTAGTATTAATAGTTGAAGACTTAAATCTTTTAGGTCCATAGGCGGTCGGTTCATGGAGGTGATCATTTCTAAGAATCAAAGTCTTTGGAAACACATTGTGCCATTTTGTTTTATCAATGTTATTTCTTTTGGATGAGTGCTAAGTGTCATTGTATAATGGGTGAACGTGTTAACTGGTTTTAAAGACAATAATGGGATGTCATTTGGCATTAATTCACAAGAATAGTTTGGTAATTTTATAAGTCTTTGAAATAATCAGAGGTCTCATCTATTGTAGTAAAGTCCCCTTAGCCCCATCATGCCTCTTCATTTCCTGTATAAATCTAACCTTCCTTACCTTTACTACCTCATTTTTCAAAATACCCTAATGTTTTTAATCTCTATCTTCAATTTATGATTTCATCATGTTCAATTATTGCTTATTATTTGGTTTTCCATGTTCACTCTTCATTAACTCTTTGTTCATCCTCACAAATTTGTTTTTGTGAGTATTTCTTGTTCGTTTAATTTTATTGATAATGAATGTTTTAGAAGTGTCTTTAGCAATGTTAAGTGTTTTTGTTAGATTTTAGAAGCTTCTAAATGTTTTAGGGCAGTCTGTTATGGTTTTTGGCAAGTAAATTTCAACAATTTTGTATTTGGTATGAATTTAGGTTGCATGTTGGTTGTATTAAGTTAAGTCGAAAATTTGGGTTCAAGTTTTTTTTTTTGACTCATTATCTTGGGAGTTACTCCCTCTTTTAATCAAAATCAATTTTGAACTACTAATATGGTCTTAGATGTACTTATTGAATAATCACAAAATATGCTCATTTTTTTTACTTCTCAATAAAGCTTCATTATTTCTTTGAACAACTCCTTTCCATTCGATGTTAGTAAATTGTTTGATTGGTGTCTCCCTTATGGCCAATGCTAGGAGTGGGAGGCTCCTCATGTGAAGCCCCTAATAAATTTATTCTGTTGCAATTCCTCTTGTTTCATTCTTCATTCCTTTGTTCCCCAAATCTTCTATCACTGTGGTTGATGGCGACAAGGAATAATCATATGTTCATTCTCATCCTTAGTCTTCATTAGGTGGCTTAAAACTCAATAGACTAGATATTTATGATTTCTCCATAGTTGGCATCAGCGATATTCTTCTTTTTATGTTATATGACATTCTTGGCAATGTGCGATAGTGTTTAGATAAGCAAGAGTACAATAAGGCTTGGGCGCCTTAATGTAGACTTTGATGGCCAAGTTAGTAAAGCGATCTAAAGCAAGCAAAAGTGAAATCAGAGAGAAAAATCATACCTAAAAGGTATGAATCCCTTACTATTTATAAATAAGGCTAGTGGCAATTTCATAATTAAGAGATCATGATAGTTACATTTAAGTAAATAATTTAGGCAAAAAAATAGGTGAGTATACAATCAACTTTAAAGCACACATATAACAACCTTTAAAATATGAGTAGAGTTTAGAGGAGATCCTAAGTAGACTACACGATAATAGATTACGAGGTGTTTTTCATGTTAGAAAAGTTTTGTGGGCTAATCATTCATGAACTTGATCTAGATTTTGGTCCATTAAGCTCAATTATAACTTGAGCTTTGTGATAATTATTTTTTATTACTATACACAAATCTTGAAATATGATTAAATGATTGAGAGTATGTTCAAGCTCTATGTATCATATGAAAGAATGAGCAAAATACATATATCTTGTAAGTACTCATAGAATTTACTTGCTTGAGTTTGTGAATGGAAATTTTTGTGGATATTTGAAGAATTTGGATCCAAGTATGCGTATTATGGTACCCACCTCACCCCAAACCTATGTATGTATATTTAATTATATTTATACATACATTTATGTATAAAAGTCAATATAATATATTATGAAAAATAAAAAATATCATCTAAATAGCATGGGTTTGAATTATCTTAATTTTTATTTGAGATATTTTAACATATTTATGTAAATGAGTCTCAATTTAAAAAAAAAAAAGCAACTTTTTCATTTTAAAAAATTTTGAAGTAAATAAATTTTAGTCTAAGGATTCAAAATTTTAATAAAGATAAAATATTTTATCCACTAAATATAAGTTCATAAATAAAAATTATAACACCTTATTCATATCTATTCATAATCATCACTAATCACAACTTCATGATTTTCACGTACATACTACAATTCATCGTTTTCTTCCGTTAGATATCAACGTTCTCTGAAGGAACATGTCTGGTACTATGAGTCAAAAATAAAGTGTCAAAAAGACTCAATCTTTAAGATGTCCACCATTGTGAAAACCCTACCGAAAATCATGGTATAATCTAACAAGTACCTCCCATTTTATTTTTTTCAAAAATTGGAGGTTTTGATTGCTTCTCAATCATGACACTATAAACTAGAAAAAGAATAAAAACCAAAAATATATTTTTTAAAACCCCAGAAGGAATTATAATTCTCATTTTTATATAAAAAAAAAAAAGAATACTTTTCTTTACTGTTCAATGATGAGTAATTCATCCAGTGGCATATGTTTGACCATTATTCAAGTCGCAAATTGAATTGAATTTGGCGAAAACATCAAGTATATCACAAAAGCTTCAAAACAGGTTTCGTAATTCATGGACACCCAATTAATTAAAACATCCAACATCATCATTAACGTCACAAAATAAATGTGTTAAATAAATTCAACTATTATTGATAAACTATTTAAATAAAATTTTGCAATATATATAGGGAAAGACTACAGAGAGGTTGGTTAACTAATGCATTGATGGATTTCTTCCATTTTGTGAACCATTACAGAATAACCAATACTGTGTTGCTTTTTCCAGGTAGAAGAATTAAAAAAAAAAAGAATTTAGTATTTCATCGTTATATTAAATATTTTAAGATTCTTGTCGAATAGTGTAACTATTGATTAAAATTAAGTCTCAACAGAATATGCGTCTGATTATCACAAGATGATTTGATTTTATTCTTTTTAGTTTGTCTAAATAAAGAAATTTAATCTTTCAATTTCAATCAAAGCACTCCTATCATTCTAGTTATTTCAGAAACAATGATTAAAATCAATTATAATCTATATTTTGTTTGCCCTATTAAAAGCTTTTTATTGTTCTATTTTATAATAATAATTATTATTATTATTATAAATATTATATAATATTATATAATATTAAAAATTTAAATTATTTTGATAAATATGCAAAAAGAATAATATTATTTAAATTATGACTAAAACATTTTTTTTTTTTTGAGTTAAACACTGTTGTAAATTATTTCGATATGAGTGGCAGGTTGAAGAATCATCCAATCAGACAAGCTGTCCCAGTCAGACCGTTACTATGTTATCCACAAAAATTCACCATTTTCCAGGTCATAAAACGAAATTACTTTTCCATATCCAACGGATAATTTTTTAAAAATAAATAGATAACATCAATGATCTCTTCTTGCGGATTTAATTCTGTGAATAAATTTTGCGTAAATAAATAATATAAAATTCATTTTGATCAAAATATTTTCAAAATTAAAAGAAGAAATTTCTAAATTTGATAAAATGTATTATATTTAATTTTTAAATTTAAATAATTTCCAAATTATTTAATAAAAATAATCACTATAAATAAAAGAATATATTCACAAAATTATTTTTTTACAACATTTAAATTTAAAAATATTATTTAATGAAACAGTAATATATTCATTAAAAATATATTTAATCAACATGAATAGGATTTGAAATAAAAAATTTTATTATGAAATAATTCAATTTTTAAGGAATGAAATAAACTTTAATTAAAATAACAGTTTTAATACATTTTTAATAATTTATATTTGTAATAAAAAAATCAATTTCATCATCATGAGTATTTTCCTTAAAATAAATTTAGTTATAGATTTTTTTATTTTAAAAAATAAATAAGTAATTTTTTATAATAAAAAAACTTTTATAATTGATTAATTGAGAAAAAATAATTTATACGTAAAATTTGAAATGAATCATATCATCCTAAGTTAATATGTCATTAAAATCATTAAAAAAAATGAAACTTAACCCAAACAATACACGAAAAATGTTCCTATTTCCTAGCACTAATATAAAGAAACAAAAAAATTCAATGCCAAAAAAGTTACCTCATTTAATAAAATTAAATAATATTTATAAAAGCATTCCAAAAATATAAGTCTAAATATATTAAACTAATATGGAAAAGAATTTAGTAAAAACCAAAAAACTCCTTACCATAAAATACAAGAGAATAAGTACACAATTTAGTAATATTTATTTGTATAATATTTTAATATTTATCTATAATTAAAATTTTCCCCCCCAAATCTCTCTGTAATTAACCAAAGCAATTAACTTTCCAATTTCCATAAATTGGTCTGACTATCGAACGTTAATTACTCCATTGGATTTCCACTTTACTCAAAACGAATATGCCGTGCGCATTGTCCACTCTTGGTGGTCCCTACAACTGGAGGTGCGCGATTTGGATACGTGGCGAAAGCTGAGAATGTGTGCGCATAGCGCACTCACGCTCAAGTTAGGTGCGGTGGGCTACGATTTCCACATTTCCCCCACTCTCATTATTGTCGCTATCTTAATCGCCAGACATGTCTGTACGCAGTTTCGCCTGAGCTTAGGTGGAGAGCTCTCAACAGATAATACTCTCAAATAAATAATTGCAATAATTAAACCCTTTAATTAAAAATTCTCTCTTTCACTCTTCTCCGCTTCTGCTTTTGCTATGATACGCTACTGGGTTGTGCAAATTGCCACTGCCTTCATTGTTTCTTCGGTCTCATCATCGGCTAAAAGTGATGGCAGATTGGTTCATGCAAAAGATCCCATTTTTCAGTGACCCAAATCGTTTATTATCTTTAGCTTCGCTATTTTTACTCGGATTATACATTTAAATATATGTGTTGGATCTTCTGTGTCTTAGTATTCACTGGATCTCAGATTCGGTTTTTGGGATTCTGTCTCGTTTTTGTTTTCTATCTGAGTTGTTCCTGGAAGCTCACATAGTCTGGTTTTGAGTTTTTACTTGTTAAAGAGAAGGCTTCGAAAAAGGCATGTATCCTGTGTGGAAACAAGTACTTAGTACATTGCTTTATTTATCCTAATTGTTTTTAATTTTCTGGGTTAGAAAATTTTTCTGTTTTTTTGACTATTTGCTTTTCTCTTCATATCCTTTTCCTTTTGATTGTTGCTTTTACTTTAGCAGCTGTTTTAGCTTGATTGGAACTCATAAACGTGTTACATCTCTTCCAAATTTAGCTTTGAAATTTTTTGTTCTTTGAGCTTCTCGGTCGATTATGGAGTGCAAGAGGAAGAAGGAATCGCCAGAGTTAAACGATTCAAATCGAGCCACAACTTTTCCAGATGAAGTTCTGGAACGAGTTCTGAGTCTGCTAAAATCCCACAAAGACCGAAGTTCTGTTTCGTTGGTTTGCAAAGTGTGGTATAACGCTGAACGATGGTCTAGAAGGCATGTGTTCATCGGAAACTGCTATTCTGTATCTCCTGAGATCTTGACCCGTCGATTTCCAAACATACGTAGTGTGACGTTAAAAGGGAAGCCTCGTTTCTCAGATTTTAACTTGGTTCCTCCTAACTGGGGAGCTGATATTCATTCATGGCTCATGGTATTTGCGAAAAAATACCCATTGCTTCAGCAGTTGAGGCTTAAGAGGATGACTGTTACTGATGAGAGCTTGGAGTTTCTGTCTCTGTCATTTCGCAATTTCAAAGCTCTTTCGCTTCTGAGTTGTGATGGATTCAGCACTGATGGATTGGCTGCAATTACCACTAATTGCAAGTAAGAACTACTTTGAAGTCCTTATTCAGAAAATAGAAGTTTTGTGATTCATGCCTGAACCTTTGAGCTTATTAAAATATTGCTTTTGGCTTGTTTCAGTCATTCGTTTCCCTTGAATAGTTATAGAAGAATATTACTATATTAATAAATCCCTGGTGCATTTGATGTGTGTGTGCTTTACTTTGCTCATTTTCATTAATCTGGTGATGTTACTGTTTTAATATGAAATCCTTTCTTCTCATATAGGAAAGAAAATGGTCTTCCCTGTTCACAGTAGTGGATACGGAGATAGTTACACTATTTTGTAACATTCCTCCTTGCTCAGTCTCTTTATTGATGGGACGTTTTACCTGTAATGGAACATTTAATGGATAGTTTTATGTTGATGCACCCATAAATTTCCCCATTTGTTTTGGCTAGAAGAATGAAACAATAAGATGATAAAATCTATTTATTTATGGCTTGCCTGTGATTTACATAATTGTCTAAGGTGGGGGTTTCTTCTTTTAAGAGTCTCAGATATTTTGTCATAGCTATCACTGCTCCATGTTTACATGAATAGTTAGAGCACTATCTGAGATTATGAGGGAACGAATTATGCGAATCTTATGGTTTGCATCTTATTTTGACACAAATTGGGTCCAATCAACTATCAAAGAATTATAAGTTTCGACAAATTTCACAATGCGTAGCTTAAAATCGAATTAAAGTGCTTCACTGATTTGTTGAGTACTTCTGCTGCTGTTCAGTGGTGTTGACATGAATACAGCAAGCCACCAAGGCGACACATTGCTGTGCATATTCTTTATCTTTTATATGTTTGTTTGTTCTCCATTTTCTCTTATGCCTTTTCATAACATCAGTAGGGTAAATATTAAGGAATATCATCCATTCAAACAAACCTCAATTCTCACTATCTAAATATATATATATATATATATATTCCCTGTCTTTTCTTAATTTATTTATGGTTTGTCTAAAATTCCTGTTTAATGTAGTTGTAGGACAAATAGGTTGGTAATCAGTTGTGTGAATTTTTGTTCTATTTTCACTACAAGAGTAGCTTTTTGGTGGGGCTTGTAACTTCTTACTATTTTATGTGCTTCATTTTCGCTTCCTTTTTTATATGTATGAAGACTAGTTATGTTGTATGGGTGTTACATGCTTCCCTTGAAAACCTAATTAGCTTAGAAATTACCATTTTAGAACTAGTGCTTTTGGATGGTGTACTAAAGTGAATTGATGCCTTTACTATTCAAGAATTTAACTTTTTTAATTTTTTTAATCTATATTTGCATTTCACGTTCCAATAAAAGTTTATTACCTAGTATCTATTGATTTCCAGTTTTCTCTCCGTAATTGGTTTATTCGTTTATGAGATTTTCTTTTGAGTTCCTTGTTTAATTGCCATGATGTGCTTCAATACCATTTCCTATTGGTAAAACCTTTGTGCATCAACTTTGATAGTGGAAACAGAATCCCTCAACGGAGCTTTTTCCTTTTTGGGACACATTTTTTTTTTTTTTTGGGTTTTGTTTTTGGGGTTGCGGGGGGTCTCCTTTTCCGTATGAAGTAATTTGACACTTGCGAATAAACTGAGTGGAAACATGTTAATATTCCTTATCTATGCCTTAAAAAAGAAAAAAAGGAAAAAACTGTAGCTAAGACTCAGGGAATCAGCTAACATTTATTCTTCTAGAAGGTGGCATTCCTACTAGTTCAGCTAGCAATGAGGATAGGCTTAACTGAGTTGGTTCGTAGTGTATGACTGAGAATCTAGTTATTCTTTAGCAGGATTGGAGCAAAGTGGATTTCGCTCTTACATTATGAGTAATTCTAAGATCACGTGAGAAGAAAAAAATTTCATCAATTTAAAGATTAATTAGTTGGAATGCATTTAGATACAAGGATTCTATAGAACGTTCTGTAGAACTTTGCATACTTAGCAGTGATATGCAAGCACATATCTGATTTGACTCGCAATTTATGCTAGTTTAGTATGACTTGTCAAGCTCTAATTGACATGGCAGATGTATGCATTCTTCTCGGTCACTGTTAGACGTGACTAGTAGTATATCTGTTCATATGTGGTTATGTTAATAACTGAATGCCCATGCATTAAGCCTGCTGTAAATAGTGTTTTGCAAAATGCTTGTAAATGTATAATTATAAAGTTATGCTTTAGCATGGGACCTTGTGTAGGTTGAACAAATTTTTAAAATGGAAAACACAGGGCAGTGTAAAACTTTAATTATTCATTTATACTTTTTCCATAAGCGTTTTAATGTATGAATCTCATTTTATGGTATTATCATATTTAGTGGCTGTAGAAATAGGTAATATCTCCATTGTGATGCTATTTGGCATTCTTTGCTTAATGTTGCATTTGACTCATGAATAATCTTCTGCATTCTGCTTGGTTGCAGGAATTTAACTGAGCTTGACATACAGGAGAATGGTATTGAAGATAGAAGTGGCAGTTGGTTGAGTTGCTTCCCTGAAAGCTTCACATCGCTGGAAGCACTAAACTTTGCCAACCTGCACAGTGATGTAAATTTCGATGCGCTTGAGAGACTTGTCAGTAGGTGCAAATCATTGAAGACTTTGAAGGTTCATAAAAGCATAACATTGGAACAGTTACAAAGGTTACTTGTTCATACTCCTCAATTAGCAGAGCTTGGTACTGGCTCATTTTCACAAGAGATGACAACACAGCAGTACTTAGAGCTTGAAAGTGCATTCAACAATTGTAAAAATCTTCACACCCTTTCTGGTTTATGGGCAGCTACAGCACAATATCTCCCAGTTCTGTACCCTGCTTGCACAAATCTGACTTTCTTGAATTTGAGTTATTCTACCCTTGACAGTGATGATCTTGCTAAGCTCCTTGTTCACTGTCCAAATCTTCAGCGCCTCTGGGTACGTAATTTGATCTGTCTTCTTTCCCATATAGTCTCATTTTCTACAGGAATTTCAGAAGATAGAAATCAACATGCCATTCTCTTCCTTTGTCATTAATTAATGTGTCACTTAGCATTGAAGTCAGTCTTCATTTCATTAGAGAAATCTAGATCGATAAATAATTAAACAGAATGTGTATGTTTAAGTGCATGTTTACCCCCCTAAAATAGTGATAATGCTTTGCGGAACCATTCACTAGGTAAGTTTTTGACACAAGTCTTCACGTGATAGCTCCAAGCATGTTCATTCTCGGATGTGTTCCTGTCTTCCCCTGTTAGTATAACAATGTCCTCTTCCTCTCTCTCTCTCTCTCGCGCGCGCGCGCGCGCATACACACACAGAGGTCTAGGACCATCTACCTTATTGACTAAATATCTGATACAGGTCTTGGACACAGTGGAAGACAAGGGCCTGGAGGCCGTTGGATCATGCTGCCCATTGCTTGAGGAACTGCGTGTTTTTCCTGCAGATCCCTTTGACGAAGGTATTGTCCATGGAGTTACTGAATCAGGGTTTATTGCCGTGTCTTATGGATGTCCGAGACTACACTATGTCCTCTACTTTTGCCGTCAGATGACTAATGCTGCTGTAGCTACTGTAGTTCAAAACTGCCCGGACTTCACTCATTTTCGTCTCTGTATAATGAACCCTCATCAGCCAGATTACCTTACACATGAACCTATGGATGCGGCTTTTGGGGCGGTTGTAAGGACTTGCACAAAACTCCAGAGGCTTGCAGTATCAGGTTTGTTGACTGACCTAACATTTGAGTATATAGGGAAGTATGCCAAAAACTTGGAAACACTTTCAGTAGCTTTTGCTGGAAGCAGTGATTGGGGCATGCAGTGTGTGCTGAAAGGTTGTCCAAAGCTGAGAAAACTCGAGATAAGGGATAGCCCATTTGGCAATGCAGCGCTTCTGTCAGGTTTGGAGAAGTATGAATCAATGAGGTCGTTGTGGATGTCAGACTGCAATGTAACAATGAATGGCGCTAGGTTGTTGGCAAAAGAAATGCCGAGGTTGAATGTTGAAGTAATAAAGGAAGAAGGAATTGACAATAGTAAAGCTGAAAAAGTTTATGTTTATCGTTCTGTTGCTGGTCCAAGAAGGGATGCCCCTCCCTTTGTTCTCACCCTCTGAATGCTACCTGTACGGCTTTGAAGATCATGAAGTGCTCGGTAATCTCTGTTTCTTGCTCAGGCACACACAGCTGATGCACAGTCACCAGTACACCAATAACAACTTTAACTAGAGTGAAATTAAGTTTTTTGTAACGAAAATCTAAATGTTCGACCAAAATAAAAGCTTTGATTTCTATTCACCTTCCATTTTCTCCTGAGCTGATGAACTGGTTATATATGCACCTGTGGAAGATATGTATGCGTGTTTAGTTTAGTATTACTTTAATTTTCAGGCAGGCTAGAATAAGTCTTAGTGAGAGCCCAATTGGTATTTGAAACCCTCCTCAGAATGCTCTTCAAGGTTCCAAGACCCAATCCTATTCAAAAGTTGTAGTTTCCACTAATCCCGTTTGCAAAAATTTTGTCTTGCAGCCTGTTGGAGTTTCCAGATGGCAAAACCCACACGGACACCAGTATTGATGATCACGCCACAATAATATATGTATGACATGTGAAAATCCTCCTATCTGTTACAGACTGCAATATCCAAGTCCTGACGATCATAGCAGAAGGAATTTGAAGGAGGATGTTATGTTGGTACTTGGCAGTCTCATTGAGGTCATGGATATCTCTAGCCTGTGCTGCGTAGTGAAGACACTTGAATTTTTTTATTACCTGAGACTAAATTCTTTTCTTGAGCAGTATTCAGGGTGTCCTTCCCCTCATTGATTTGATTTATTTAGGATTTTACTCCATAATGAAGACACTTCGTTGCCAGATTAACATGTCAGTGCAGAAAAGAACAACTTTTCCTTCTGATTGGCTGCAAAAATGAACGAGAAAAAAGAAGGCGATTGATGCCGGATTTGACAGCGTTTTCTTTCAATTATGCAGATCGTATCTTTCGGGTTGAGATTGTCAAAAGATGCCATAGAGCAAAGGATAATCTTCTGGGACTTCTATGGTTGATCAGAATGTATTCTAGTGCTCTAGACAACTTAAAGAGCATGTCACGCAAGAAAGAATTCTTATTTGCATTATTTAAGAAAGAAATGTTGAATAAATTCTCTGGTAATTGTCAAAGTTGTACAACGTAAATTCGAAATTATTTGTCTTTGCCTTATGTTTACTGTTTTGATTTTAATGCCTTGGGATTCCACTGCATCCTTCGCATCCTTCCTGTCCTTGGAAAAGACTTTCAAAGGGTAAGAATACATAAATATCTCCAAACTTCTGTAATTTTTAGTCTTATATTATTAATATCATAAATATCATAACATCAAGGTAAAATTCGAACTATAGTAAGATATATTTTAAACTTGAAGGTATGTTTGGATTGAGCCTAATGGAAAATTTTAATTTTAATATTTTGTTTAAATTTAAATAATTTATTTTTATTATATCTTCTCATTTAATTTGTTCAATTCAAATATATTTTAAGAAAAAAATTAGAATTAAATGCGAATTAAAGAACATATCTAAATTAAAATTTGAGTAAATTAATGATTTAATCTCTAAAATTAAGGTCACAATATTCTTAATTTAAGATTTAAAAATAAACTTTTTTAATTTAGTCATTGAAAAAATTTTTCTCCAACTGTAGGCAAACTTTTTTCAATTAACAAATATAAGTTACGTAATCATTAACTTATGATTAGATTTGTTTAGATGAACTTTTTTCTCCAAAATAATGTCATTTAAGAAAATTGTTCCAAAATAGTGTCACTTTGATAATCACTTGACTTTGTGAAATTTTTTTAAGTAATATCCTTTTAGAAAAAAATGCCATCTAGACAAGTCTACATTATGAGTTAAGGGAAAAACTCTTACATATATTTAGTGTATTACATGGTTTATATACTAATTAATAAAATAGAGCCAAATTATATAATAGACCATATGCAACACTTATTTAATACTGGTATTATAATAAATAATAATGAGTCTCGCATAATACTCTTCTTATATAATAATAGAGTGGTAAATAATTGAACGTGGGATCCAATTATATGATTTGGTATTATTTTATTAATAAATAGATTTCATTTTATATTATTTAAAATGTTTTACCAGAAATAATATAAATAATATGACACTTTAAGAGTGTTTAAAAATTTCTCAAATTAAGGTTTACATAATCTTTTGTTTATTAACTAAAATCGGTCTCATGCACAGTGCATGGGAACCATGCCTATTTGAAAAATATAGAAAAAAAAAAGTATACGGATGTAGCCCTTATGTAAAGTCGTACTATTCATTTTATGAGCAACGTGCCTCATTCCAAACTTTATATATATATACATAAGAAATTTGTCTGAGGAGAAATTATTTTGATTAGAGAACAAATTTTAAAAAAAATAAATAAATAGAGATATTTTATTCTTAGATGATTGGATTAAGAAAAAATGAGTCTATTAAAAACCAAATTATTAATTTATTTGTAAAAAATTTCATTTCCTTTCTATTTTTCTCCGTCTAAACATACCACTAAATTCCTCATTAATATGCATGAGCCTCTAGCTATGGAAAATCGAATCTCGATATCACTTATGGGTAGAGATAGCCACGAACCCAAATAAAATTATTTTTATACCTAAAGAATGAGAGATACTTGCGAAAAGTCTCAAAAAAAATTCAATTAATATACTAATCACATGTTTGGACTAATTTTTTAATCATGAATCGATTCAAAAATCACAATTAAAAGTTCATGATGAAATTTATTTTATAGTGGCATGACTTTATGCTTATTATGAACTTCAAGATTAGCCTAATCAACATGATCAAGTTTTCACATTGTTATTCTATATTTTAAGATGTATCATCCAAACCTGTAAGAGTTGTCATAATCACATGACAATCTCTCTCTCTCTCTCTCTCTCACTACATATATATATATATATATATTGTATTTGTCAACCACATTACAATTCTATATATATATATTTTTCGATAACATGCATGGGTAGCGTTCTCTGTCAAATGCAATTGTTTTTATCTTTCTTTTTTTGGTTTTTTTTGGGGGGGGGGGGGGGGGGGGGAGGGAGAAATTAGTCCAAATAAAAGATTATTAAATCATAATAACGAGCCATATTATAGCCGGCTTTGGCTTCCCTAACATGAAGTCTCAGTAAGTAAATAATGGTTAATATAGCCTTGCATGAGGGACTTGAAGAAGCAAAAAAAAAAAAAAAAAGGAAAAAGAAAAAGAAAAAGGTCATATAACCTTGTGATATAAGCTTGCATTCTAGAAGAACCAAAGTGTATTCCTCCACTTTGAAGAACCAAATTTTATTAGCCAATTCAATGAGTGGCATTCAATGTCAGCAAGCAGCACTAGTTGGGGTGGCTTTGGTTTGAGCGTTTATAGCGCTGAAAAATTTGTTTGTATATTAAATGTGGGTTTGGCTTACAGATTAATTTGTTATTTTAGTGTTGAATTCTTTTTTCTTTTCAAACCACATTTGTCTTTCAAATCCTTATTTGAACTAAAGTGAAAAAAACTTTTTTGGCATTAATTAAACCACATTGATAACGGAAATTATATTTTAGTTAAAAATTTCAAAAAATAAATCATGGTTATACAAACTCATTTTGTACTAAAATTAAATTTGCAAATCAAATTGATTTAAAATCAAATTTATATAATTTGAATTCAAACACATGGATTATCCCATTGTATTGTCCCCAACTTTAATGCCTCGGGAATGCGTTTTTTTTGTTTTTTTACCCCCATGCTACAGTTAAATAAAAGAGTAAATTATATTAATTTTTTTAAAATTTTTTGACTAATTTATATTTAATATTTTTATTCTAAAAGTTATATTTAATTTGTAAGATTATTTTTTAACAATGAATTCAACTTTCATATAATATGTGGTTCTTTTAAAAATAAAATTAGCTAATTTTCTTTACTGTGATATTAAAAAATATAATTACAATCTTATTTTAAAATTTAATATTAACTTAATTATCTTTATTATCATCTTAAAAATAAAATCATAGGCTCATATTTTGCAAAAAATTGTGGCATTTAATAAATTGTAAGAGAGGTTTTGCAATAGAAATGACAATTTTGGTTTGATGTGCTTTAGCTTGATCTATCTTGTCCCATTCTAGTTATATAATTCAATGGTTGACGAAGTATTCAGACAAATTCAGAGAAAACCCAAATAGAAATATTCAGGTTGAGAGTAAGCTCAGGACATGCATGTCTCAACCCCTATATATATGTATATTCATTTTTTAATCCAAGGGCTTATGTTTTTTTTTTTTGGTTAATTATTTAATTTCATTTAAATTTTAACACAATATGGCAAAATCATTTAGCCAAAACTATTACTCTGTCATTTTATTTGTCTACTTTAGTGTTGTATCTTATAAGTATCTTATGTTCTTCTACTAAATTTATTGTATATAAGTGTTTTACCCTACTTTGCCTTATCTCATCTTGATCCTTGCAAGATTTAGGTATGGGGAAAAGACAGAAAAACTACAAGGGCTATGAGGTGGGGATGAAGCCATTTATAAGTAAACCAAGCATAGACGAATAATGAAAAATTTACACTAATTTGTTCCATTGCTATCATCATTTTGTAATATACATTGAAATGTCAAAAGATCTAAGTGTAATTTTCAAAATAAAAAAAAAAATCAAATGTGATTTAATTACAATTTGAAAAACTAATAAAATTTACCCATAATAAATAGAGCAATATAAAAAATGACAAAAGGGGGATCAGTTGTCCGAGAACACCAAGCACAATGATTAAATTAAAAATTTATCTATGGCCTAGAATGCTGGGCCATGTAATTCCCCTGTGTGTGTATCAATATCTCAGTAAGAAATATCTGTATCTACTAGGCAAGATTGTCCCTGGATTATGAAACTTGAAAAGTTTTACCAAATTACAGGTATTTTCCCACCATAACGTGCTGCGGTGATCACATTATTTTATTTTATTATTATATTACCTACGCAAATACAACATATTCTACCTTCAGACATATGTATTAGAAAAGGGTTCTGTTATATCAGAGACATTTTTTCTCCTTTAATCTCATTTCATAATGTTTTTGTGCTCTTCAAATGGAATATTTGGTATATAAGCAAATATAATAGATAATTTTTACGCTCTAAAATTTTATTCAAGTTTTGATTTAGTTCTAAAATTATATTTTAATTCAATATTATTTCCAAAATTTTAAAAGAGGTTCGATAACATCTTCATTAACTTCATTGACGCAAGTGCTCAGCATGACTCATACATGGCTTTAGAGGCTGAATGAAGACACTAACGTAACAAATGCTTCACAACTTAAAGCCAGGTCATTGTTTTTCCTTTCTCCTCAAGAAATTCCCAAATCAGAGATTCAATCTTAAAGCCATGTCATTGTTTTTAGGGTTTCTGCCACCCACATTTGAAGAAAAGTAGAGACTTCAATTCAGAGCGTCAATCTTTACCATCTTTTGCAATTTCATGAAACAAAAGGGTGAATGTCTTCTCAAAAGACCCATTACAAATGCATAAAGTCATAAACCTTAATGCGTAAACTTACTCCAATCTAAAGAATCCTTCAACTAAGGGCCAGCATTGATTTAGACTAGGTAATCAACCCAACTGACTATCATTCGGATGGAAAGAACACCACTAGAAATCAACTGACTATCAGATTAGTTAGGTTCAGGCAAATTATGTTATAAAACATATTTATTTTGACACACCCAACATTACATGCCTTTTACAACTCTAGGCCTGATTAAATCTAACTAGCAATTTTTTTTTTTCATAAAATTTCACGCGTGGAAATCTATAAACATGGCCAAACCTGATTAGAATTATTTGTTTTGTTCGAATTTGTTGGGTTGGTGGGTTATGCACACCCCTACCTTCAATCATGATCTCACATCCAATCAAACTCTAAATACATGAATACACATATTTTTCACTTTTAATCAACAATCAATAGAATTTCTCAAGGAATTTTTTCCTCCTTCATAGAACAGATGGGTTGGCTCTCATCCCCACATACGAAATTAAGGTTGGTAATATCGGGTGTCAGAGTGGAACAATGTAATTTAGGGATGTCTTTTAGTCTGAGATAGATCTAAGTTGTGAAGCATTTGCCTTTATTAATTTTTTTTTTGTTTTTTTGTTCTTCCTTTTTCAGCTAGTTTAGCCATGTATAAGCCACCTTGAGTATTTCCAATATTGGAGTTAATGGAAGCATAGAAGAATATTATATTAAACTTTTTTTTTTTTGAGACTTTGAAGACAATATTCAATAAAATAAAATTTTGAGGTCAAATCAAAACTTCAGTAAAGCTCTAAAGACTAAAAATGCACTCCCCCCTCCCCCCTTTTTTTTCTTTTCTTTTAAAAATGATCATCTGAAAAGAAAACACCTCAGGTTCGCATAATTAACTGCCTTAAGCAAGTTGAACATCCAAACAAGCCTTTCATTGCAGCTGCACTTTTCATACGATGATTACTTGCCATGCTTAATATGTGTAGGGTCCACTTCTTTAGACTGGCCCTATTATAAGTTTGCCTCACAAATCTCATTATCTAACTCCAATTTGAAGCCATAATAACTTCAGAATTAGGTTTGGTAAGAGGCCCATTTTCTGATGCATGTTTAGTATTTAATCATGCAACAATTAATTGTCTATAAACTGTACTGCTCTTACCCATATATAACACTATTTAATGAATTATGACAGTATAAGTATAGTTATGGTAAGCCATCCTAATCACATTTCTAGCTAATAATAACCATATCAGCCTTTGGGTTATGCAGGACCCATCCATGATCTCTCAGAGACACATCATTTTCTTGCAATATAAGTCGTGAAAACAGAAAAGCACTCCAGCTAGTCCATAGCCATTATCATGATAATTAGTCAAAAATAGTGAAAGAGACTGGGTTTTGATTCATATAGCGGCACTTGGTGTTTCTACTCATCAAGTCACTATATTTTAGGGTCGGATATCATGCTTGTTTCATGCATATGCCAAAAACAGAGCAAGTAAAAGAACAAGGAAGCAGGAAAAGCAAGAAAATTCCAGGATGTTCTCTCTACACATTAATTAAACTAAGCTTTGAGTAATTAAAAATGCAATTTTGATGACATTAGGGGTTAAGCATATAATTCAGACTTGAGTATGACATTTAATGGCCCATGTGAAAGTGATTATAATAAAGAAACAGAAATACCTAACAGCTGAGACCCAGCGTGGTCGGTTCCATCTCTACCCTTTTCGCTTCTAAGGTTTCTGTCAATTTTATGGGGTCCAAAAGGCATAGGGAAGATACCATATACAAATATCATTTGGTAAAGTCAATATCAATAAATAATTTAATGCAAATAAGCTCCTTTCATACATTACATCGAGGTTGAAAACCAGCAGATTCTCAAATCTGATCTTCTGTCTTTAGCTCAAGGAAGATATGAATTATATCAATTTTAAGCAACATATATGCTTAAGAAAAGGCTGATAACACAGAGCACCATTTAATGCGAATTTTATTATGACAATCTTTGGCAATATTTTCAACCATTTCTGATTGCTTAATCCCTACATCAAATTCATAATGACAATTATTACTCAATTTTTATATCAGCATCATCTTCAGGGATAGGTGGAATCATTATTATATGATCTATTTTTTTCATTATACAGAACTAATTCCAAAATGATACAGCCTTACCAAGCAATCTCCAATTTCATTGTTTTCTTCCTCCTTTTGTTACATTGGTTAGGAATCATCTTGCCCCTCTGTGCAGAAGATATTGTTTAATATTTCCTTTTCTCTTCAAAGCTAAGGTATTTTCAGACTTTGCTGCTGCCTTGAATTTCACTTCTTCCATACTCAAAGGTAGCATAGTATATTGCTTTTGCCTATGAGTGGCATTCTGTACCTAACATATCAAAAAACAAAATAGTCCGCAGTTGGAAGACTTGGACATTAATCCTATTGGTCCAACCGTGAACCTTGAGCTTCTCCAGCTGACCCAACTAATGATCAGTGATCATGATCACTACTAGTTTACCTTACAAACAACAATATACTGTCAAGTGGAAGAAGCCGTAAGCAGCTAAAATTGAAGTTTTTACGACAACTTTAGATGATAAATAGTAACTTAGGATTGCTCAGATGAATGAGACCAAGACAGTAGAGCAAAGGCCCCACGTTGTCTACAATGAAATATAAAAACTAATATAGAGTGAAAGGAAAATATTTAGGTAAATACGATCTATATTGGACATATTAACGAATCTATTGATATATTTTATGGAACGGATTTATCTAAAAAATCTACGGAGATTGGCATATGTGCAAGATACGGGCCCCTCTGACCCCTGGATTGAGGCATGTGCAAAACTGCAATTATGCTTTATGGGGGAGAAATAACATAATTCTAATGGGGATTTTAGCTTCATAAGCAGCTTGGCCTGGGGTGACCCAAAGACTCAACTTTTTAGCTTTTACTTTTTACAATAAGCAAGAGTAATTACTTAAAGGATTGGTCTAAAGCAAAGTATTTATGGCCGCGTAACTAAAAAAAAAAATAGAATCCGTGAGCGGCAAAATAATGGGTATTTTGTGATTTAATCGAACACTATGTGCAAAATTTGACACTAAATCACATCACGGGTCATTCAAAAAAATGTTTACCTAATATCTCATTTGTCACGTACCAAGGATTAGAAAAAAAATGCCGTGATGCTCTTTACCGCGCCATTTTTTCCAGAGCGAAGCGCCATAAATTCTACAAAAGTTGATGTTCTTGGTGGGGAATACTGGTCAATATCTTCATGCTTTTTTAGGGATTGTCATGACATGGGCAGCTTTACTCTTTTGCTTTGAGCCTTTGTGCGCTCTGGCTACTTCCATTTGGACCTCCCTTCCTCTTTCTGTCTCGTGAACCCTCCTTGTCTACTACTCTAACGAAGTTATTATGACCGAAGCTCACTTTTTAAGATACGTGCATCACATGATGTGATTCAGGATTTGAAATTTGATTGATCTTGGGGCTGAAATTCCATTGTTTAGTAAGGGTGAAGGTATTCTAGAGAAGTGCCCTTTTTGGCGTTTGTTGGGTAGAGAGGCTCACAAGCCACGAAAAGGGAATAGAAAAAGAAGCAACTTTCTCTGAATTAGTTATGAGATTTATTCACTCCCACTTCCGATGCAAAAGGTGGAGGAAGCTCAAGGTATCCAACAAAGGCTTTCTTCACATGGTGGTGGGGTGTGCGACCGTGTCATTTCCATTGAAAGCTATCCGTTTTCTTTTCTTCACCTAATCAAAGCTGTGTCCTCATTAGGGGTGGTCCATCCCTATTTCCATTCACTCTCTCCCTACTAATTTCACTGCTTTTCTACTATGAAAGAATTCTCTAAAATATTTTGTTGTAAAATTTTTGTAAAGTTTAAAAATATTATAATACAAAAAAAAATAAACATGTGTATAAAATTAATCCAACTTCTCTCAAGTTGACATAGGAACTATGCTATCTAGTTAGGCAAAAATGGCTCGTGTGTGTTTTCTTTTCTTTTAATTTTTGACTAAAACAAAAGATGTGGATTATATATTAACTACGCTACCAATTCCTCGCTACAATTACAGACAAGCTAGAGTCGTATGAAACTCATTTTTTTTATTTAGTTTTTTTTTTCTTTCTTCAAACACTATTTTAGAGGATTCAGATTCTTTGACTCTATCTTATAATTAAGAAAATAATAATAATAATAATAATAATAATAATAATAATAATAATAATAATAATAATTGTGATTTTATATTCTTGCTTTTCCTATTTCCATTTTTTCTTACATTTATCTTATTCTAATTCCTGAAACAATAAGTGTAAAAATGAACTAAAAAGCGTAAACTAACCCAAAAAACAAAAACAAAAAAAAAAGAAAAGAAAAAGCTAATTAAACAACATATATCTATGTAAGGGAAATATCTATTGTATTTTTTAATTAAAAAAATTCACCACTACTATTCATTTTTGACAATGAATCTTGCTTAAAATTTAAAATCCAACTCAACCATAATTTAGAATTTTATTACATGTTCAATTAAAAAAATTTGCATTGCATGACTTTGAATATTGATTTTAGGAGCACTGAAAATAAACTCCCATTTGTGATGTTATTAATATTCGTGGAAACTAAAGGGAAAAATTAGTTTATTTAATTTGAAAACTGACATTGTATTTTATAAAGTTGAAATTGAAAATGTCTCTTCAATGGTTTGGGATAAATATAGATAAAGACTAACGAAAAAGATTAGATCTGCAGTTCTTTGTATCTAGTTTATTAATTCTTTTTAATTAAAATATATTAAGCATTTAATTTTTAATTAAAAATGATAAATATATAATTTAATTTAAAAATTATACACTTGTCACATTTAATTAAAGAATTTGATATTAAAAATATAAGTATCTTCCCCAAAATTTTTTCTTAGTAAAAAATAGTTTTTGTGAATAACATTAAAATATAATAATTTAGTTCAAAAACTAATTAATAATTAATCACATTCACAGTATTTGTTAGCCATATCTGTGATTAATGAGATCTTCAAAATCGATACATTTTTCAAATAATTATACTTTCAAAAGTATTCACATTACTCATTTACTCTTTCCCAACGACCCTGCTCATCCTTGCCATGAATTACCATAAGCATTTATTTAATTACGTCAAACTTTTAATTGGAGAAAGCAGGTTTAGGTTATGGGTAGTGCAATGGAAGTAACTGTAAAACTCAGGCTTTTAACATGTCCCTATATGTAAAAGTAACCGTTGACTAACAAAATCTGCCATTGAATAACTGTGAACTGATAACAACATGATATATATATATATATATATATATATACGTTTTTGTAATGTATAATTATGCATGCATTGCTTTCACTTCACTTGTCTTTCTTGATTCATAAATTACTTCTCTTTCTGTCCTATGTTTAAGCAGTGTTCTATATTTTAATATTATAGACAAATTCATCTTTGGAATCACCAGTATGATTCTATCCCATGTTGGCCACAACCCTTATCGTGCCGTTGTCTCCATCCCAGCCTCCATCTCCATCTTCAGATAAACTTCCAACTAAGGAGATCGTATAGCTCCATTCACCATCACAGTGACACAATTGCCCCTGCCCTTTTTCCTTGAGAGAACCCCTGCGCCTGTGGACTCCTGAAGGGTATTTGGGTAAATTTACAGACTATAGTCCAACCCTTTTTGTGCTGCAATCTAAGGATAAGTATAGATCTGAAGTCAGAGTCTCTCTTATCGTTACTCGGATTCCATACTCTCCCAAGCTACCATTTTCTCGCCGGAATCTTCACTGGGACTTGACCGTGGGAAATGGGTTTGCTTCAGAACCAGTGAGAATGAAAATGGGTGATGAAGAGGGAAGTAAAGAAGCGAGAATAGACCAGGATTCGCCGGAACCGTTCGCCGGAGGTTCCAGTCTCCGGCAAGCCCTCAAGTTAATATCCTCCTTGATTTCTCTTTCTCATTCAGTCAGGGTCTTCGCGGCAAAATGGCAACTGATTCGGAACAAACTCGAGGAGCTCCATTCCGGGCTAATCGCCGCCGAGAACTGCGATTCCGGCGAGAACCCATCACTCTTCAGCCTGGTTCCTGCGATATTGGCCTCCGTGAACGAGTGTTATGATCTCGCTCACCGCTGCGTTGATCTCTCGTACAGTGGGAAGCTTCTGATGCAGAGCGATTTGGATGTGATGTTCGCCAAGTTCGATCGCCACGTGAAGAAGTTATCAGAGTTATACACAACCGGTATTTTGACTCACAAGTATGCCCTCGTTGTTTCGAGGCCTAGTCTCGGAGCTTGCAAAGATGATATGAGGTTTTACATGAGGGACTTGCTGACGAGAATGAAGATTGGCGATGTGGGAATGAAGAGGCAGGCTCTGATTAATCTGCACGAGGCTGTGGCGGAAGACGAAAAGTATGTGAAAGTGATTGTGGAAATGGGAGATATTGTTCATCTTCTGGTGAATTTTCTTGACTCGGCGGAGATGGAAATCCAAGAGGAATCTGCCAAGGTGGTTTCCGTTATCGCAGGCTTTGATTCCTACAAAGGGGTCTTGATCACATCTGGGATTATTGCACCTCTGATTCGGGTTTTGGAATGTGGGAGTGACTCGGGGAAGGTCGGGGCTGTCAGGTGTTTGATAAAATTAACGTTCAATTCAGACAACGCTTGGTCGGTTTCAGCTCATGGGGGAGTCACGTGCTTGCTCAAAATCTGCTCTAATGGAGAACCTAAAGGAGAATTGGTTGGTCCTGCTTGTGGGGTACTGAGAAATCTAGTGGGTGTTGAAGAAATAAAGAGATTTATGGTTGAAGAGGGTGCGGTTTCTACGTTTATCAGGCTTGTGAAATCCAAGGACGAAGTGATTCAGGTAAATTCCATACAGTTTCTTCAAAGTATAGCCTCTGGGGATGAACTAGTTAGGCAAATGGTGATTAGAGAAGGTGGGATTCGGGCTATATTACGTATTTTGGATCCTAAATGGTCATATTCCTCTAAAACCAGGGAGATAGCAATGAGAGCTATTGAAAACTTATGTTTTTCTTCTTCTAGTTCTGTAAGTATATTAATGAATTATGGGTTTGTGGATCAACTGCTATATTATATTCGTAATGGGGAGGTTTCCATCCAAGAATTGGCTCTGAAAGTAGCGTTCAGATTTTGCGGAACATCAGAGGAGGCTAAGAAAGCAATGGGCGATGCAGGTTTCATGCCAGAGCTTGTTAAGTTTCTAAATGCAAAATCATTCGAAGTTCGTGAAATGGCAGCTGAGGCACTCTCTGCCATGGTTATGGTGCCCAAAAATAGAAAGAAATTTGTGCAAGATGACCAAAACATCGCCCTTCTTCTACAACTGCTTGACCCAGAAGAGGGAAATTCAGGCCACAAAAGGTTCCTAATCTCTATCTTAACGTCATTAACAAGTTGTAACAGTGGGAGAAAAAAGATTGTGAGTTCTGGGTATGCCAAAAACATAGAGAAACTTGCAGAAGCTGAAGTTTCATCTGATGCCAAGAGACTTGTGAGGAAACTATCCACAAGCAGGTTCCGCAGTATGTTAAGTGGAATCTGGCACTCATGAATGTAATTCTTTGTTTCCCTTTTTAAACTGTATATTTACATAAGTGTCTTCCAAGTTTTGCTAATTCGTTTATCCAATCTCAATATGTATTCAGTTTCATTTTCCGTCTTCCCCATGACAAGAAAATAGTTCAGTTTTTTGTTGGGATTGTAACCAGGAGTGTAGTGATACCACAAAACAAAAGCTTCATTGTAGATTTTCTTGAGGATACTCTGGCATTGCTTTTAGCTATGGCAATTCTATACCAAAGAAGGAAAGAATTATATCACCAAAAAGAATGTAATTACTACTTAGTACTTACAGTTATCTACACCAGTTTGGATTTGGCAGTTTTCTAGAATATTATGTTGTTGATGAGCTTGTGAATTGGGTGGTGACCACATGGGAAAGAGAGACATCAATCCTGGCTGGGAGTGTGAGTTGTGGCTATCTCGCTTTTTTCTAACTGGCCTTATATATAAAGGAAGATAGCGATAGATGAAGCTTCCGTCTGTGCTTGTCTGTCTCCTAGCGATATCTGTCTTCTTGCTTACTCATTTTCCATGTTTAATGAAGAATGTTAACTTGCCAATTCTTCTCACATGCCTGCTGTCTGAGAATTCTTAGATAGATAACAAAATTAACCTACATGGTTCCCTTCTGTTTATGCTATTTTTATAATCATGATTTGCTTCTGAATGACATTCGGAAGCTGCGAGTTTCTTAATCTGGGTCAAGATTTAGACACCTCGGTTTTGTGTGGAGTGGAAATTTCTATCTTCTGACCTGTATGATGTCAAAGTATCGATTCTCGTCTTACACCAGACCAAACCAAACATTATTAATTTATTACTTTCACCAATAAGAGTTACCAGAAAAATATACAAATTTAATATAAAAAAATTCTTTAAATTTTTTGAAGTTCTTGATGATAAGTGACGAATGAAGACGTGTGAGTATGTGGACCAAGTAGGTCTTGGGGAGGTATTAATGGGGGCGAAGGCACAGGAAGCCCATGTGTCTTCAATTTCAAAGTTCTCGTTCCAAATGAATGATTTCATTCATTGTTGTGGGTTTACTGAAGGCTTGAGGCACTGTTTTATTCAATGTTCTACTAGGAAACTACGAGGCAAAAGTAATGTTTTATTCGAAGTTTTTAGTTTGTAAATAAGGATTTTGAAAAGTTTCAAATGGGGGCATGGCAACTGGCTCCCTTCTCCCATTTTACACATTGCTAGGTTTTAAGAAAATCTGAAGAAGGTTGAATTTATCAAAGATTAATAATAGGTTTTGTTTCATAAATGCTTTTAGTGAAATTCACTGATTTATGTGTCTTTACAATAATATAAATCAAATTTATAATTAATAAACATATAATTGTGTCTAAAATAAATTTCATGATAAATTACTCTCCATTTTTTTATAAGATAAAATTATATGCTCTCTTTTTTTTGTTTAAAAAATTACAGAGCCTTTTCCTAATTTTTTTTAAAAAAAATCTGTAATTAAACTCATTTTAACCAAAATACCCTCAATAATACAATTTTTTTATTAAAATTTAACTTATGAAAAAATTTTAATGCTCAAAACTTTTTATTTCAATGTTATTTATATATTGTGTTAAAAATAATTAATTTAATTAATTTTATTTTTTTACTTTATAATACTCTTTATATTGATTTAATAAACATGTTACTATTAAAATTAAATATTATCAGTATTATCTTCTAATTGATTATGTTCTATAAAAAATTATTTTTTAAAAAATATTTTTAATACTTTTACTTCTATTAATTGATTTTAAATTGTATTGAATTTAGAAAAGTGACTATTTTATTCATTCAAGGGCATTTTAGTTAAAATAAATTTAATTAAAAAATATATATTTTTAAAAAGGGTTATGTAAAATTTCAAAATACAAGAGAAAGTCATCTAATTAAATTATCTTTTAGAAGAGAAGAAAGTCGTCTATTCTAAATGTCACTAAAAAAAAATTCCCTATAACATCCTTAAATATCTATCTTTGGTCAACCTCCTCTATCCTAAAATTCTACAGAACACATCGTCTTATCACTCAGATTTTATATCTTTCGCTTTTATATCGTCACAAGACATCGTGTCATCGTCTTTTTCTTCACAACACTTTGATTTTTACTGGCCCAAAAAAAAATGTTGGTGTTTTATTTTCACTTTCTTGGTCCGAGCCAATTTTATAAGGGTGATTAATTAAGACTGCCCCAAAACGCAGAAAGTGTAGGCTTCACAAAAAAGGGCCTTAGCCCAGCACTTTTCTGAAAGCAAAATGTCGCTGATAATTTTTGGATAGTTTAGATTTGATCACTCATTATCAAAGTCAGATTCACTTAGAAAATGCAAGTGTATGAAAGTATATGGACACTGATTTTTGGCCACTAAAGATATGGACTCTAATTAAGAATAATATTTATAATTCTTTTCCTCACAAGAGTTACGAAATTCTTCACTCTAAGCTAATTTTTCTTACGAATTCATAGGCCCAAGAACCAGAGCTGTTTATCCAAAGCGTGTCTTTCGCAATCCGAATTAAATTATAATCATGGATATCAGTGTTCAAAATTATTAGATGAAGATGAATGATTATGTTTAATTTTAATACTCGTTAATTAATTAGATGAGATATATCTGACATAGAATTTTTATCCTTTTACTGAATATATCCATTAAAGTTTTAATCATACTTTGTTATAAATATATTGTTAACAATTTATATATCTATTTTTTTTATATTTCGTGCCTATCACTTAATATTTTCATCTTATTTTATATTTACTTTAATAATAATAAAATGAATTGGAAAATTATAAATCTGCTGTCAGCAACTATCAACTATACACTATCTATTATTTTAAAAATAAGTAGGTGATTATAAAAAAAAAATGATGAAAAGAGATGAGACTGTTGAAATACCCAACCCTCGGTTGAGAGTCCAGACCAGAATTGTTGTATAAGCTATTTTATTTTATTTTATTTATTTTTTTGGATAGTACAAGCAATGAGGTTGCCTTTTAGAGGAGATATATCTGATATAGAATATTTATCCTTTTACTGAATAGATCCATTAAAGTTTTAAGTTTTAACCATACTTTACTTTGTTAAATAGAGTTTGATAAAAACTATATCTCCTAACCGGAGAAGGATTTAAAATCACTATATAATGCCCATCATTAATTACCCTCCCTTGCAGCTCCATCAGTTCGGGGTTCGTGCCTGAGTAGTGTTGATTCTTGATTGAGTTTTTGTAGTTTGATTTCAGTGTGTACACGAAAACAATGGTAGTTGGGGGAGGAATGGGTGGTGGAGGTGGAGGTGGAAAAGCCTACCCAGGACAGCTTACACCATCTGTCTTCAAAGCTTGTATAGTTGCAGCCATGGGTGGTCTTATTTTTGGTTACGATATTGGAATTTCTGGTAACTTTTTCTTCTTTTAATTTTTCTAGCTCCATGTTTCACAACATCGTTGGTGTGTTAATTGTACGACTGGTATAACTAACTATCAATGTTGATTTGCGTTAGGTGGGGTGACTTCCATGGATTCATTCTTGCTGAAATTCTTTCCCTCGGTGTACCGCAAGAAAAACCTTGACCATTCCACAAACCAGTACTGTCAATATGACAGTCAAATATTGACATTATTCACGTCTTCTTTGTATCTCGCTGCACTCTTGTCCTCTTTGGTTGCCTCCACAATTACACGTAAATTTGGACGCAAAAAATCCATGCTTTTCGGAGGTGCCCTCTTCTTCGTCGGTGCCTTGTTGAATGGCTTTGCCCAAGCCATTTGGATGTTGATTTTGGGTCGCATCTTGCTCGGTTTTGGTATTGGATTCTGCAATCAGGTATGTTATATATATGTGTGTGTGTGTATATATATATATATATATATACCCACACATTCTCTTTTTAATCTCTCATGCATGCATCAACTATATATTCATGTTGATTAACTGATAATAAAGTTGTACGTAATTACAGTCTATACCACTGTACCTCTCCGAGATGGCTCCTTACAAATACAGAGGCACTCTCAACATTGGGTTTCAGTTATCAATCACGATTGGTATTCTGGCTGCCAATTTGTTGAATTATTTCTTTGCAAAATTGGGTGGTTTGGGATGGCATTTGAGCTTGGGTGGGGCTATGGTGCCTGCCCTTATTATCACAATTGGAAGCTTGTTCCTTCCGGAGACTCCTAATTCCATGATTGAACGAGGAGACCACGAGGGAGCCAGGCTACGACTTGAGAAGATCCGTGGATTGAAAGAGGTTGATGAAGAGTTGAATGATCTTATTGCGGCTAGTGAGGCATCCAAGCAAGTAGAGCACCCCTGGAAGAATTTGTTGAAGAGGAAGTACAGACCCCACCTCAGCATGGCCATCATGATCCCATTTTTCCAGCAATTTACAGGCATCAACGTCATCATGTTTTACGCTCCTGTTCTCTTTAATTCCATTGGCTTTCAGACCAATGCTGCTCTCATGTCAGCCGTCATCACTGGCCTTATCAACATGTTTGCTACCATGGTCTCCATTTATGGAGTTGATAAGTGGGGCAGGAGAGCCCTCTTCCTTGAGGGTGGAACCCAAATGCTCATATGCCAGGTTATAGTTGCAGCCGCCATTGGAGCGAAGTTTGGAATTGATGGGAACCCAGGTACATTGCCAATGTGGTATGCGGTAGTGGTGGTGGTCTTTATTTGCATATACGTGATGGGGTTTGCGTGGTCATGGGGTCCCTTGGGTTGGTTGGTGCCGAGTGAGATATTTCCACTGGAGATTCGATCTGCCGCTCAGAGTGTGACGGTGGCCGTCAACATGTTCTTCACTTTCATGGTTGCAGAGATATTCTTGACCATGCTTTGCCACATGAAGTTTGGACTCTTCGTCTTCTTTGCTTTCTTTGTGTTGGTGATGACCACATTCATCTACTTTTTGCTCCCTGAAACCAAAGGCATTCCAATTGAGGAGATGGGCCAAGTGTGGAGGACGCACTGGTTCTGGTCCAGATTCGTCAATGAAGATGGAGATAAGGATGGATTTCAGATGTCCTCATACACAGTTTAACCCTGTTTTTTTCGTTTGAATCATTTTGTCCAAATTTATTAGGGGTCTAGATATGGTTTTATGTTCAGTACTTTCTTATGTTTCGTCTTGTTATTTTTTTGGGATAATTTTTTTATACGTATTTTATAGTAATACATTTTTTATTTTCGTAATGTGATCATTATGACTCTTTGTTTATATTCTGTCATATTAAATCTTCCTTTAAAGTTTGATCTTATAAATGTTAATATTGGTAAAAAGAA
Organism: Erythrophleum fordii; assembly: GCA_032878935.1. Classification (NCBI taxonomy): domain Eukaryota; kingdom Viridiplantae; phylum Streptophyta; class Magnoliopsida; order Fabales; family Fabaceae; genus Erythrophleum; species Erythrophleum fordii. The sequence goes on along the minus strand of JAVQMF010000037.1, from coordinate 9,942,292 downwards.
AACTATAAGATTGTCACTAGTTGTATATATACCGCTAAACTTGGATATCGTAGTTGAGAACTTGGAATAACCTATTTGAATTTAATAACTTAAGAATCTCTTTACTTAGACATGAAAGTTAAATAAAATAAGTAATTATTTTTTGATTTTTTTTTAAATTACCCAATTTATTATAATTTGATGAATAAGTTAGAGATTTCAAAATGTAGAATAATTATACAATCTTCACACGTATATATATTTAAAAAATTATTATTATAGCTTTAAGTATTTTTAACTTATTAGAAATACCAATCTTATTGCAGCACTTTACAAAACAAAGGGCAAAACACTTGGTTCAGATTTGCTGATCATTAGGAATGAGAATAAAATAATGACTTCTCATCTTCATTTTCCAGTTCTCCCATTAATCAGATTTGGGGGATGATAATTAATCATTCATCATCTAAACAACTATTTATAATACACTTTTCATCAACAAAATATAATATCCCAAGACCAATCCTGAAAACAAAATGTGAAGTTCCATGGGAACTTCAAAGCATTCTTGTCTTGACTTCTGTGTGTGTATATTAAAACAAAAAGATGAAACAAAAACGTAAAAAGAATCTATCATTTAAATACAGTTACTACTACTTCATTTTTAGGCTCTTTCTAAATGAATGACTGACACCAAAGACCAAAGTTATTGAATTGATTGGCAATGAAAAAAAAAAAAAACACACAAAGAGCCTAAAAAAAACTATACCACTTCAAAAAAAACAAACAAAGCAGAACAAACGGAAAATACAAAATTAAAGGGCATGTTTGATTCTGTTTTTGCTTTAATATTTTTAAAATAAATATTTTTTAAAACAAATTTTGAGAACAAAAAAATTAAAAAATTTATTTAAATCATTATTCTGAAAATTAACTATTTTTTTTAATTCTACATGACAAAAGTTACAAAACATCTGGTTTTTTTATTTTCGAAAACAAAATTTTATTTTTTTATTTTACAAAATATTTCACTAAAAACATATTATCAAACAAATTCACTGTTCTATAAACAAGAAATAAAAAAGGCACGGTCCCAACCAAAAAAACAAAAAACACAACAAAAGCCCAAAACAAAGAAGAATTCGAGCAAGCTGAGCTACACAGATATTTAACCGTCTTCTACATTGAACCTGACAAGAAATTGCTAGACAGAGTCAAGAAATAGAAATTCCAGTGCTTGAAAAAGTCCAGCCAAATTTTCAAATCACCCAAACATCCACCCCAAAGGAAATTAGTAACAGTGCCGTTCATTAACTTCTCCTTCGTTATCAATTTCAACTGAAGCACTCAAGAATACTAATGAAGGCCTCTCTGGTCGCAGAGGAATCATCTGCCAGTGAATCAATTAATCTTGGTAAAAATAGAAATCGGAGAGACATGAAAAGTGAGAGATAAAGATAGACATTTTACCTTAGGAAGCTTAATCAATGGAGATGAAAACCTCAAGCAATTGGAGATGAGAGAAGAGAAAAAGAAATGACTATATACTTTAAAACAAAACAATTGCAAACACACGCACTTCAACACTTTTTGGATCCTCTAAATTTCAAAGGATCCAAATTCGGATGAAAAACTACGAAACATAAAATTTTCTTTACAAATGATTCAGCCCAAGTTCTTATACTTATGGCATTGTTTCAGACTACTAATTTTCAATAAATGTTGCACTTGCTTCACCATGATGAGTTTTCATTATACTCAACCTGCCTATACTGTGTCTGCGTTGGACAGTGCCTTTGGTAGGCATAGATAAGTTCTCCTCCATAGCTGCTTCCTTCTTGCCCCCTCCCACCAGCATACGGATATGGACTCCCAAACAGATAATCTGCAGTTCCTCTCCACATGTTCTCCTTGTAGCAATAGCTTCCTTCAATATTGTCACTAACTTCCTCACAACAGTTTTCTCTCTTCTTCTTCATACGTGACAAACAAGGCCAATACCCGAACAAACTTTCACAAAGATCCATAGCTTCCAACCCATACCCACTAGGATATTGTGGAGGTGCTTGCTTCTCATACTCATCATAGTGTCCTCCATTGTACCCATTGCCATAACCACTTCCGCTACCAGACTCATAATAGTAATCATCATCATCATGTTCTTTAATGTCTCCATCATAAGGATTCAGATCCTGAGTGTCATGGATCTTGTCTTCTTCTTTCTCAGGCAGATCTCTCAGGCTAATTTGTGGTTGCGGCATTTCGTCAGTAACTTGGCCTGCACTTCCATTCGGGGGTAAGATTGCTTTCTCATCATTTCCCTTTTCCACAGTGGGCAATGGCACTATAAACCCAGCAGGAAGGGCGTTCGAATCTGACCCAGAACGAGGATAGCAAGTTTCATCTGAAAGTGGTAGAGGTTTGCCATAGGTCTCAACAATGTCATACCCACCATCATAAGGGGCTGGATCATATTCATCAAATTCAGGCTCATTATATTCCAAAGTAGAGTAATACATAACAAGCTGAGACTTCCCATGATTCGGATCATACTCAATAAATTTTGGCTCACTAAAAGTGGTGGCAGAGTATGACATGGTTGGGTAACTCAGAGCAGGGTAGGTGGGAGTAGGATCATAATATAAACTTTGATCATACCCATAATATGGTTTATTGAATTCTTGGTCATTGTAAGCCATAAAGCCTGGATTTTGAGCATAATCATAATTTACAGCATAAGAGTTGTAATTGTACTCACCAAACCCAGACCCAACATAGGGGGAGCTGTAGTAGGCCATTGTTGATCAGAGATTGAACCTTCTACAGAAATTACTTGAAGAACAGGTATGGATTCGAGATCAGCTATCTTCTACCAATAATATCTTTGAAAAATGAAGGCTTCTCCTTCTCACACTAAAAGTATTTGAGTTCGTCACTAACTCCTGCCAACCGCATGAATCTTATCTGTGTATGATAAAATGTCCACATACAAGGAAAGAGGAAAGTTTACCTTTTGAAGATATTGAAAAATTGGGGACACTTGTAGGTGGTGCCATACCGCAGAAGTAGAAATCATTTTCTACCATTTGCCATGCTCACACCCCGAACAGGAAGCTAGGGTGCTCAGCAAGCAAAAGTCACTCTTTTCTCCCACTTGCAGGAAGAGAAATAAAATATTTGGAAAAAAAATCTTATTTAATTTTTGGGTTTTGAATAAATTAATAATTTAATTTTAAAAAAATTATTTTCCTTTTATTTCTATATTTAAAAAAAATAAACTTGTCAATTTAGTTTGTCATAAATTATTTTTTTATTCTTATGATCCTTCAAAGATAGAATATTTAATTTAAATATTTTTCAATCAAAACAATCTCTCCATTGGATAGAAAAGGATCAGGCGGCTATTAATTAATGATATAAATTTGTTTTAAGTATCTTTCACCCTCAAAATGATGTCATTTTGTATCAAAAATAAATTTTAATACATCAAAAAATTGACAAATGCTTTTGAAAATAATCATTTTAATTGAAAAATAAATTTAGAATTTATATTTTGGAACAATGAAATTGAAAAGATAGTAGTATTTTAAAAATTAAATTAAAAAAAATTATTTTAAATGACTAAATCAAAAGAAAAGTAATATTTAATAATTAAATTATTAATTTACTCTAAACTTTTTATGGAACGTCAATTTTCTGGGTGGGTAAAGCAGCATGTGTTTTGGCGTTGGGTGGGAGTATAGTGGTAATCTAGAAAGGGTGTGGGTTCATCTTTATTGGAGACGCTACTTTTCGAGACCAATAATGGCCAAAAGATAGTGATGGGATTATGACAGGAAGAAAATCAGAATCATCTGCAGTTGCCCACGTTAATAGAGGAGAAAATAAAACACACAGCTACCTTCTAAATGGGGCCCTGGCAATTTACACCTTTATATAAAGAAGAGTAAATTACATAAGTCTTTTTGGTTGGAAAATTACATAATTTTTTATTTATAATAAATAAAATTATTTTTAAAATAAAAATTTATTTTATAATTTAATCTAATTTAAAATATATTATCAAAATATCTTCTATTAAACTTAAATGTATATTTTTTATTAAAAAAATTTTAAATGCCTGGTATTTTGGTTTAAAAATTTTACAATTAAATTAAAATATAAAGTAACATCTTGTTTAAAGGAAATTTTTACATATTTTAAAAATAAAAAGTAATATAATTTCAACAAAATTAAAAAACATGACGTTGACGTGGCATATTTGAAACTTGGAAGAGTAGATCCACGCCACTAAGCAAAATCTTAAACAAAACGCACGTAAAGTCCTCTCCTACCCCTACCCCTACCCCTACCCCCTCTTAGGATTTCCCGATTAAAGGTTTGCTGCACCATTGGTCAACCCCTTTCGTGTATTTCAGAAAGCTTCCTCTGTAATTATATGACTATCCACTTATATTTCAATTTTAATTCTTCCAAGTATCCTCTTATGACCCATTACCCTTCACCCCACTCCACACGCCGTATTATACTATCTTCTTTCTACTCCTTATTATTTATATCTATTATTTCAATTTAATTACCATAAATGAATAATAATTTTGTTAAGACTAAAATTAACAAGTATCTAAAAAAATTTTTATGCTTCCATACTCTTGTACAAATCAAAATGTGGAATTTTAGAATTTATTTTATTAATTATTAGATTTGTTTTGTGAAGGATGAAAATTTTCAAAAGTTGAAATTTTTACTATTGAATTTATTTTAAAATTAAATAAAAATGATAGTTAAATTGGATAAGTGTGATGAGAATAGCACTCTTATTCTTATTTTTAAAAAAATTAATAAAAAGAGATAGGTATTATTAAGTAATAATTATAACAATATAATAAATATATAAAAAAATTACATCATATTTGTCGATAAAAAACTATTGGGCCTTTATTTTCTTTAGTTAGATACTATTTATTGGGCCTGAATTTAAGCCTTGAATCTTGTTCAAGGCTGGGCCTGGGCTGGGACCTACTCAGAATTCAGCTCTGACCTGTTTTTTTTTTTTTAATTTACCAAGTGTCTGAGGTCTATGACCTATAATCAACTATCCAACTAGGGATTTCGACCCAAAAACAATTTTAAAAAAAGGTCGGTTGGGTATTAATATCTTGTTTGGGTTTCACCCTTTATTCCATATATAAGAAATTATCGAGTTCTAAACTTGGATTCTTATGAGCCCATTAAGAAAAAAAAAAAAACTCAAACTCCTTCAGATTTTGTAAAAATCAGACCGGCAACCTGCGCGTTATCAGCTCTATGTATTTTTGGTTGAAGAAAAAGGAGTAAAAAGCAAGTCTAGCAACTATTAAAAAAAAAAACCAACAAACAAACAAAATAGAAAAAAAAAAAAAACACCAAAAAGAGGGGAGGCCTTGACAAGTAGTGGTGCAAATGATTCAAGTTCCTTCGTGAATTACTCGGCCTCGGCTTATCAAAAGTTTGAATTGGACTTGATTTATTTATTAAATGAATAAATTTAATCAACTTATAAAGATCGTTGAGTTGAACAAATCAAGCTTAAAAATTTAATATTTAGCTTCTTAAACTTAATTGCAAATAGCTACATATAACTATACTGTATTCCTATATAGTTTCCTTAAAGACTATCGATAAATATAGAAATTTATGTACCGTTCAAGATTAAATAAATATTTTTGTAAAATTTTCTCACACATCTACATACATAATATAAAGGTTCATAGTTTTTTTTTTAATTTATTTTAATGTATATATGCATATAATACTGCTCACAAATAATAAACTCGTATATATATATATATATATATATTGGGTTTGATTCATTTGCAGTCATATTAACATGATTCTTATGTCATTATGCGGTCCTTTTCAATCCATAACCAAATCTGGGATGCATGGTTTAAGTAACTTACCCTAAGGATGGGAATGCATTAATTGATTATGGCTGACTCAAGCACCAAAGAAGATCTGGAAACTTTCATAATATATATACAACTTCAATCAGTTAGGGATTATCGTTATCAAATCTCAAGAGTTGGTGCAAGTTAATTATATAAGGATTCATGCACGAATATTGTAACAAAACTAATCCTTCAAAATTAAAAAAAATAAAAATGTGTCAATAATAATTGACTTTTAGCCAATAAAAAATGGATCGGAAATGGTGCTTCTACCATTAAACACAAAAACTTCCTACTTATTTTATCATAGTTTTTGACCAGAGCTTTTTAGTATATCAGTGGTTCAACAGAACTTGATAATTTAGACTTCAGCAAGCATGCAAAGAATGAGGATTAAGAATGATCCACCAGCAAACAAACAAATTAAAGCATAACAAACCCTGCCATATGAATTAGCTTTAATTAAAAACAGTTCTATCATACTATATCTACTTCGGGTCCTATCTTCTTTCTACCATATATATATATATATATATATATGCCATTTCTTATTTGTTGGCTTTTGTTACACACAAATTATCTTAATTTCTTTTTTTTTTTTTTTGGAAAACTTTGATAGTGTCTACCTACCATATCGATAAATTAATGAACTGGAGCAGTTTACCTTCTATTTGTAGGAATATTGGGATATGTACTTGGAAGGAAGCCTCTATCTCCATGACATGGAGCTTATCTCGAGTAGTTTGGACTCTTTTTTCCTTTTTTTTTTTTTGTTAATTTTGGAGAGAAGTAAATCCATACATATTCTGTGTTTATCTCTTATTGAAATTGAAAAAATTAAAAAAAATGAAAAGGATTCAAACCCAAGATGGTTTGACTTTATAACATATTTACTATATAAAACGTACTCTATATGATAAGATTATCCAATTAATTGCTTTTCTTATTTATAATGAATGGCATCGAAGTTCATTTAACACAAAAGTCTTTTTTTTGTGTGTTAATGATCTCTCCCTCTTTTTTTTTTTTTTTACAAGAGAGAATAATTAAATTTGTAATTCTTTATCCAAACTTTCAGAGGTGGCTCGGTACGTAATTTGTATTTATCCTGCTTGTTAATTTGTATTACCGTATAGATTTAAGGCTAAGTTACTTAAACCATCTCCAAACCTGACCAGGTTCTCGTGTGTGTGTGTGTGTGTGTATTGACTTATAATTGTTGGGAATTAATAAATCTGGGGAAAATGTTATGACTCCAATTGCAAAATATGAAAAACGATCGAGTCTCAACACGTCAAATTTGTTCACCAATAGAATGGGAAAATTGATTGACTTATAATTGTTGGGAATTAATAAACCTACTGAAAATGTTATGACTCCAATTGCATAGTATGAAAAACGTCGAGTCTCAGCACGTCAAAAGTATATTGAATTATAGTGTGAGATTCATATGATCTTGAAATTCTCGTTGCGTAACTTTCAATTTTAATGGGTAATAACTAAAAACTTTTCCCAGGATTAAAGGTTATCTTTTTTTTTTGTTTCCTTTCCTCTCATTTGTTTTATTCTCTTTGGTTAATTAAGGGAGTCGTAGACTTGAGGAGCAAGTGATATCAGTTAGAGACAAAAAGATGATCATGAAAAGAAGATTACTGGTTTTGTAAGCAGGAAGAAATCAAAAGTCTTTGCCGAGTAATAATAACAAGCAGAAAAATAGATCATACAAAGAGTAGGTCCAACTCATTTCTCAACTCCATTTCACCATTTATTTAACATGCATATGTATAAACAAAATCTACCTAATGTAAAACTCCTTTAGGTCTCTATATATATTGCTTTTTCAAAGTCCTTTGATTCATTACACTACAATTGACTTCCATTTAAAAGCCAAAAAATATGTCACCCCCTGATGCAGTACGTGGACCATGATCTCATAAAATTAGACCATCCACCTAAAATTTGGTTAATGTATTCAACAAAGATATACAAAGAGTTAAACTTTATGGTAGGAATAATAGATGAGAATAAATTGAGACAATATTTAAGTTTGAAATTAAATAAAAGAACTTGTATTATTCATTTGAGAGGGGTGAGACAATGAAATTGCGAGAATTAGACATAAAATTTAAGGGCTTATGAGACAAAGGGGGACCCGATGATGTTGACTCACAGAATGTTTCATTTGATAAACACGGGTCAATCACCAACATTTTCAACCCCACCAAAATGAAGGGTAGTTCGATGAGATTTGGTTCAGTCCACAAAGCCAATCATTAATGTCTTTGTCTCTCTTTGAAATTTAAGATCTCAGTGTGAAAGGGTAACGCATGGCACAGTTTTCCATATCTATCACTCAGGTCAATTCTGATAGGAATGTCTTCTAGTGAAAACCTACCATAATTATGGGATTTGGATTATTTGTGGTAGTAATTCATATCATCATGGGCCTGTGTTATTCCCCGAAAGAAACAAAAACAAAGTCTGTGAAACTTATATATTTTGTAGAATTTATTATTTAAGTGGTAAAGTTTATGTTTATTTTTCTCTTCACATGATATTATATGTGGGCTTTTTATATGAAAGTATTTAAATTTTAATTTATGTTAAATGTAATTATTTAATTGGATTAAAAGGAAAAAAATACAACCCACAGAGAGGCACCACCTTAAAAAGAAAAAAAAAAGTAATTTTATAGAGAATATTTTTATAACATAAAAAATTTTCAATTATTCGCACTATTATTGTATAAAAAATTACTATATATTGACGCATAAAACTATAATTAATCAACCCTAAAAAAATCCTTAACTAATTATATACGTGCGTGCATCATATGTATGAAATGGTTACTTACGAAAACAAAAACAATTATTTGGTTACCCAAAATCCTTAACTAATTATGTATGTGCGGGCAGAAATCAGTGAACCCATGGAATTGTGTGACTCGCCAAAAAAAAAAATCCATGGAATTGTGTGAGGGTAGAGACTAAATAACAACTAAAATGAATAAATGATGGAATAATTAGGCATAAATACACTTGGATATTGCACAATCATTTCTCGTATCGCGCACGCGAAATCTATCCCAATTATATTAAACTACAACTTTTTCCCTTTTTTTTTTCCTGTTTACTCATTCATTAATACTTTAACCATCTGGTCGCATCCCACTTAAATAAGCAGTCGTTTTAATCTTGAACTTTTCTATGTCATTCTTTTCTAGTTTTGTTTATTTCAAACCTTAATGATTCAATTTGACTCATTGTTACGATGTATATCCAAGTGGAAACAGTTTCCTAGTTCATCATGGAGTTGCAGAAATTATGTGGATCAAAGGTATAATGATACACCTGAATATATGCTACTAAACTAGTTTTGGATAACTTTCAATTAAAAGATTGTATTCAATGTACGGAAGTATGTCTTAAACTTTAGGACAATTTTTTTAAAAACACTTAAATTATATGATCTTTCATTCTCCTTTTAAGGATTACACTCTTTTTTTTTTTTTTTCTCTTTTGGATAAGGAAAAAATTTTGCTTATGCTGATCTTTGATATAAATCATTTTTCATAGCCAATTTCAAACCTAAAAAAAAGAGGATAATTGTGTAAGACAATTCACAACCAACGTAAAACTTTGTCAAATCTTTATAACATAGATCATCGATGTATTAGAGGTAATGATAGGTCGTTACCCGAAAATAATGCGCAATATAATTTGAGTATAGTGTTAAATGAGTAAGAGCCACTATATAGACACCTAAGTATAGTGAAAAATAAACAAGTGTTCCCAAATTTTCGTAAATGAATATTAATAAAAAAGATAGTTTACCAAAGTAAGATTCATTTTAAAACTTAAAACACAGATACACTTATGAGTAAGTCAATAAAAATAGTAGATACTATGATTAGGAGAATGATTAATTTTATATATTTATAAGAAACCAAATTGGTAGAAGAAAAAGCGAAAGAATTAGACACATCAGATTTTAAACTCTGGTATATTAGCAAGGCTAAATCTAGAAATGAGGTACATATAATTGTAGATAAATTTTAGAAAAATATTTTGGTGGATGTAAAAAAGTTAAGAGATATAATCATTGCGTTAAAGTTTGCAATGAAAAGAAAAACTTTTAATATTATTAGTACTTATATACTACAAGTAGAGTTAGAAAAATATCTTAAAGTAAAATTTTGGGAAGACTTAAAATGTTTAGTTCAAAAAATACCATTGGAAGAAAAGATTTTTCTAGGAGGGGATCTTAATAATCATGTAGTGAATGCATCTCTAGGTTACAAGGGTGTGCATAGAAGATATGGCTTAAGGGAAGCAAATGTAGAAGGTAAAATTATTTTAAATTTTTCATTAGCATTTGATCTTACATTAATTAACACTTATTTTAGAAAGTATGAGAAGCATCTTATCACCTATATAAAGTGAAGGGATATGCTCTCAAATTAATTTCTTTTTAATAAGAAAATTGGATAAAAAAATTTGCATAGATTGTAAAGTTATGCATGGAGAGAACTTGATTATTAAACAAAAAGTCTTAATTATAGATATTCAAGTTAAGAAAAGAATAAAAAAAAGGCCAAAATAAGGTGTCAAGGATCAAATAATGGCAATTGAAGGAGGATAAAGAAAAGAGTTTGCAGAGAAGAATTTTGGAGGAAGGATTTTAGAAAATACAAAGAAGTGCTAACGATATATAAGACGAGATGGCTAAAAGGATTAGAAAGGTGGCAAAAGACATACTCGGTGAATCAAGAGATTTTGGACCTAAAGATAAAGAATCTTGGTAGTGAGATGTAAGTACATAAGATAAGGTTAAGGTTAAAAGTGAATGTTATAAAGCATGGTCTTTATGTAAAAGTAATAAAAATTAAGAAAAATATAATGTAACTAAAAATGATACTAAAAAAGCGGTGACCAAAGCAAGAGTTAAGGCACTTAATGGGTTATACCAATCTTTAGATACTAAAATTAGAGAAAGAAGTATTTACAAGTTAGTTAAAAATAGGGAAAGAAAGACAAAAAATGTGAATAAAGTGAAATGCATTAAGGATGAAGAAAGGAAAGTTTTAGTTACGGAACAAGATATCAGAGAATGGTGAAAGGATTATTTTTATAAACTATTTAATAAAAGACACAAGATTTTATTGTATTCGCATAAGTTAGACACTAAAAAAGAATACCAAAATTATACTTTTTATTGTAAGATTAGAAAGTTAAAAGTAAAAAAAAAAAAAGCATTAAAACGAATGGAAAATGACAAAGTAGTTGAACCAGATAATATACCCATTGAAATATGAAAGTGTTTAAGAGTGAAAGGTATAAATTAGCTGAAAAAATTATTTAACAAAATTATAAGGTTTAAGAGAATGTCGGACGAGCGGAAGAGAAGTATTTTAATCCTTATTTATAAGAACAATGGGCAAATGCAAAATTACGCAAATTTTAGGGAAATTAAACTCATAACCCACATTATGAAGTTATAGGAGAGGATAATTGAGTGAAGATTAAGACAAAAAACTCAAGTTATGGAGATTCAATTTGATTTTATGCTAGGAAGGTCGATTATGGAATTGATATACTTGCTGCAAAAATTGATGGAGAGATATCAAAGGGATTTATACATGGTGTTTTATCAATTTGGAGAAAACATATGATAGGGTACTAAGAGAGATTTTATGGAAAGCTTTGGAAAAAAAAGAATTTGTATGACTTATATTCGAGCAATACAGGATATGTATAATAAAATTACAACTAGTGTAATAACAAAATGTGAACTCACAAAAGATTTTCTTATAACTATTGGTTTATATCAGGGGTCAACTTTGAATCCTTATCTTTTTACTTTAATTTTAAATGTACTCATCAAACGTATCTAAGAACTAGTGCCATAATGTATGCTTTTTGCAAATAACATAGGCCTAGTTGGAGAATTGAGAGAGGAAATGAATAAGAAGTTAGATATGTAGAGATTAGCTTTAAAAATACATGGATTTTGTTTAAGTAAAAGTAAAACGAAATATATGGAATATAAATTTAGTAAGAGACACATTAGTTTTAATGCAAAAGTAAAAATTGGAGAACATACCATACTATAAATCATATGGTTTAAGTATCTTGGATCCATCATATAATATGATAGAGAAATAGAGGAAGGTATAAAATATAGGATTCAAGAGAGATGGATGAAATAGAAAAGTGCTTCGAGTGTTATTTGTTATAGAAGAATACCATTTAAATTTAAAGATAAATTCTACCGTACAGTTATAAGGCCTATAATATTGTATAGAACTGAATGTTGGACAATAAAAGGTCAACGAGAAAATAAACTTAATGTTGCAGAAATGAGAATATTACGTTAGATGAATGGACGCACTAGACAAGATATAATTAAAAATAAATGCATCAAAGAGAAAATGAAACTCGCACCTATTTGTTAGAGATTGTGCCCTAGGCCTATCAATTTACTGTGAATATTATCTTGATTTAATAAAGAGTTATTATCATTATTATATTATTATGTTTTCTACATAATAAAATCTTTAGGTAATTATAGTTATTCTAAATATCCCTAGTCGATCATCATTGTGGGAACAATAATGAATTAAAATTAGTCTGATTTGATTGATGATCATAAGATGATCATGTATGAAAATACAAATCAAAGTTACAGGCACTTGTTATGAACCAAGGTGCTGAACTGACCCATCGTGAGATAGCTACATGGACTAAGTTATAAGCATATCTCATCTATAGCCATATCATTGAGCCCTTAGATCAGAGACCACCATAAATTCCTACATGAGAAATATTGTACTTTGACATAATCAAAAGTCGGCTTCAATCAGGTGATAATAAAGATTGTGATCAGATACAATGGGATATATGCAGAGAAAGATAAGTGGTCAAGATAAGATTTATTCCTTTCCCAGAGAGAGAGATATCTTTAGGCCCCTTAATAAGTAAGACTGATAAATGCATAGGCATACTCAAATGAAAAGGATTTTCATTTGTTTTGGCAGTCTACTTAGAGATCGAGAAAGCGTAGTCAAGCGATACAAGGATGACATCTCCATGCCTTGTATTTAACTTAGATATCGTGTGACAGAAGGGACCTAACATGGGCTATAGAATAGGTTACATCAGATCATTGATTCTCATAATGTCTTGTTAGAGGCCACTTATAATTTATGAGCTAAAAGGAGTTTGGGCCCATTGCCAATATTATATGAGCCTACAAGGTCACACACAACAATGAGCTAATATAAGTTTGGATGCCCAAATTCATTGAACTTGAACTTAGAAGGCATCTGATTCAATAAATGTAATGTCAACATTCAATGTATTTGCTCTCTAAAAGTTTCTTATTTCGAATAGAAGATTGCATTCTCTCTTAAAAAAAAAAGGTGGATGAAATTAATATATATTAATTTTGAAATTTTATAAGGCTCTCTTATAAAAAGGGAATGCTAGGGTTTCCTCATGTCAGATTTTAAGAAAGAGCTACAACACCACCTGAGAGAACGAATTTTGCCACACTTTTGAGAAGACGTGTGGTTCTGGTGGACGTGATTAGAGAGAGACATTCGCGTAACATAATGCTAGCACATCGTTTGTGTTGGAGATCCTGTAACACCATAATATATTAACTCCATCTAGCCTCCCTCTGAGCTTGATTCCATATGATTTCTAAAGAACAAGTACAAACCGTGCCATTTTCATGCTATAAAACGGGGTTCAAACGCTCATATTTTGTCCCGTGGGTCCCGTGAACCCATCATTCACATTCTTAACTCAAACTCCATTTATACGACTCATACATAACATCAAACAAGCCATAAACCACGGATATGAAGCCAAAAATCAAGAAAGTGCATTTTCTTAAATGGGCCCAATCTAACTTTGAAAAATCATAACTAATTATAAAAAAATGAGAATCTAGCAAACCATAATTTTCTAGAAAGCTCTAGGTGTTAACTTTATGCTACAAAAATTTCCAACCACAATCTTAGCGTTTGGACCTTGTTTGACATAAAAAACAAGACAGAGGTTCGGCTGTCCCTAATACTGGTGCAACTTACTGTCATGAACTTCAAAAATTCATAACTAAATTTAAAAAAATTCAATCTAGGAAAACTATATCAATTTGGAAAGCTATATATGTCAAAGAGAGGAAAAAAATAAGTTCAGATTAGTTCAGCAGCCCTTAGACCTTGAAAACCGATATAACAGTAACAAAGGTCGGATAGCTTCTCTGATGCTGATATAGAACTTTAGAAGGTTCATTCTCTCTCTATAGACCTCCGATTTAGGTAATTCTAGTTGTTATAGGTCATTATGGTTATCTAGTTTATGTCTATAAAATTTCATGATAATTGGACTCTATTTGGTCCATGAATGACACGGATTTATTTTCGGACCAGTTACACAGTATCATGACCAATCCATCAAAATTTTCTAACTTCAACAATTCACCAAATATTCCCTAGATCTCCAAATATTACCCACTTTAGCTTTCCAAGAATCTCTCTACAAACTCTAGAGGCATGCCAAATGTCATATCAAGAAGAGCTCATTTGGTCATACTTTGATGGAGCTCACAAATTTGGCGATTTTGGCACCCAAAACAGTTCAAAGTGGGTCCAAATGGCCTCCTACATGTTCTAGCACCTCATGGACAAGTTTTAAAGCATAAACATAGCATATATGAAATATCCAAGTAGTCCAAATTATCATACATTTCAAACTCACTATGCTACAGGTCAGAATACACTATCGCATACAAACCACAAAAGGTGCAAATCCCACATTTTCATTGCTTTAGCTCTCTACATAGTTTATACATCATTTTTCCATACATTTACACTTGCTACAACACTTACATCTCAAAAATAGTAGGTGCATATTCATTTTGGTACCTCTTTACATCAAAAGAACTAAAATAAACTAACATCTATCTCAACATGCTCCTAGGCTCCTTGGTGTATACTTGAATCTACTTGAACTTCACCTAACATGTTAAGATGGGGGAGGGAAGGGGGTGAGATTCATGGAATCTCAGTAGCTCATACACTCATTCTAGGAAGCAATCAAGGCATATAAATAAGTCAAGCATGCAAATAGGCATCTAACCATTCACAATCATACAATACATGATTTACCTGCCATGGAAACCATATCAATGCTAAGAATGGGCTCTAGGGATTTTTGGTCTAGCCTCACCCGAGTTTAGGACTTTTGGATGGCCTCACCCTTGGTTTCGGGGCTTTTGGCTTGGCCTCACTCAGGTATGAGACTTTTGGCCTTGCCTCACCCAGCCTCAGGGACTTTCGGCTCTACCTCACCCATATCAAGGGACTTTTGGCACTACTTCACCCGAGCAATTCTCACAATCCAACATATAAGCATATTGGTACCAATGCATTAAGGTAATAACATATGGCATGTCTCACACAACAAGCATATACACAAGCATACAATGACTATTTCATCCAAGAATGCAACAAGAAAGAGTGGAGAGAGCTACCTTATGAGCCAACACAAGCCTTTCCTTTCAATTCCTCTTCTCCCTTCTTGGTTTCACAATCACACCTTGATGGAGGTGCTTCTCTTGAGCCTAAACATAACAAAGAGCATGGATTACTCTCTCATAACTCAACAACTCTTAGGGATTCTTCAGAGCAAACCCTTCTAACATATAAGAACCTAAGGGTTCTCTCTCTCTCTCTCTAGAATTTCACCAACTCTTCCTCTCCCTCAAGCTCTCATGGTAGTAGAATCAACATACTCAAGAAAAGCAAAGAAGTTCAAGAATGGTTTTCTACTTTCCCTCTTCTGACCCATGCCTAAAACCCAACTAATTTCACAAGCAAAACCATAGAAAGAGAGGGAAAAGAAAGAAGAACAAAATGCTAAGAAGAAAAGAGAGAAAAATCTCAAGCTTGCTTATCTTTTCTTTGTTCTTCTTTCCTTCTCTTGGTCTCTCTCTCTCTCCACGCCCATTTTCTCTCCTTTGGTCGAAGCCTAGGTCAGATAAAAGAGAAAGAATGAATTGGGACATTTTAAGAAGTCAAATTCTCCCTCTTTATGCTTTTCCAGACTAACCCTCGCTATAGCAAAAATTAACCTTCGCTACGACGAGCAACTCCTTGGTTTTTGTATGGAATGCCTGCACTCGCTATAGCTAGAAGCATTTTTGCTATAGTGAACAGGTACCTTCGCTATAGCTAGACCATTTCTTGCTATAGCGAACAGATACATTCGCTATAGCTAAGCTATTTCTCGCTATAGCTAAGCTATTTCTCGCTATAGCTAGCAGACTTAGAAAAATTTCAGGATTTCGAAAATTTTCAGCTTTCTTCTTTCTTTTTCTTTTCTTTTTCTGATTGTTACAGATCCCATTTGTGTAGATACCAGTAAAGGGCGTTGGTTGATGAAGAGCAGCACCTAGATCCAAACATGATTAATCAAAAGGAAAGACAAATTTTGTTCACTGAAGGTATAATTCTTCTACTTTACTTCGATTTTAAACAAAAGTGATGGATCCATAAGAGGGATTTTGCTTGTTTCATTTTTTTTTTGCTACGTGTGTACATACAAATTCCAACACTATTATAGAAAAGATTATAGAATTGCAACTTAAATGATTTAGACATGTATAAAGGAGATTTATAAAAGTCTCAGTTAGGAGAGTAGATTAGATAGAGAGTAGTCAAATAGTCAGAGGTAGAATAAGACTAAGAAACACTATAGGAAAAACTATTAAAAAAAATTTAGATTTAAATTATTTGTCTCAAAATATGATTTACAATAAGGTCTTATGGCATCGATTGATATATGCAACTAATCCCACTTAACGAAAAAAAGCTTTGTTATTGTTGTTTTATGTAAGGAAAAGGGGTCAAAGGGCCAAATAAAAAAAAGAAAGTAAAAGTATATAATATTATAAGGAAAAAAAATCCTTATTTTATTAGCAAGGAAACTCAAACTAAGGAAAGATGGAATATCTTCCCAAAAATGCAATCCTAGCCTAGACTATGATTAATAAGGAGGTTAGCATATTTGTTGGCTTCACAAAAAACATGAGAAATCTTGACATTTTATTCTCAATTTATCAAACTTTGGATTTGTTTGATCAAAGTGATCAAGCAGGTGGAGCTCAAAGTAATTCCACTTAGAATCATAACTAGGCTATGCAAATCAAGTTCAAGATAAACTTTATAAGACCTAAGCTTTCACACTAGCTTGAGACTTGTGAAAGCACCTCAAGTTTCAGCTTGCAAGGATGAGCTACTAATGCTAGTAGCAAAACCCCTAAGCCACTAACCATTTGAATCTCTAAACACACCATTACATCCAACTAACCTTAGATTCCCTTTACTAGCACTATCGCATTTCATTTTGATCCACTCCATGTTAGTTGGCCACCACGATAACACACAGGGGGCGTAACTTGAATAAGAATATTGTGATAAGTTTAGGTAGAAGTAACACATTGAGCATAAGTTATTATAAATCTACTTAAGCATCTCAAGACAAATAACATCAAATTAAAAAAAAAATGTATTCCTCCACTTTCAAATAAGCCAACAACCAATGCCAAAAGGAATGCACCAATGAAGGTCACCATACACCACGATATCATCTTGCAGGTTTAAAGCTAACCAAGAGGTGAACAAGCAAGTAAAGAACTAAATTCTTCTTTTTAAAAGAAGAACCTTATTCCACACTTTAGACACAAAGGGACAATCACATAAGACATGTAAGGTACATAATCTCCATATTATTACAAGCATGACAACCTGATCTAATCCCACTCCACTGTCTCCTCAAGTCCTTAATATGGAAGTGGGCATGTGCAGTGAGCCAATAGAAGATATGAACTCTCTTAGGTCCCAACCATTTCTAGATGAGTCTCCAAAAACTAGATGGATAAGAGATTAGCAACTAAAGATAATATTGGCAATGCATATTCCCACTCTATCTAATCATGTTCAAACCAAGGTTAGTAGATGGAGGGGGAATAGTGTTGATTCTTAGGCATATCTCCTCCATAATGAATTGCTAAAATTGAGACCAATCTTAATTCCCACTAGGGTTCACCATATCACAAACATTCCAATTTATTATATTTGTCATAGCCACACAGGGAACTTTATTATGAAGCACTATGTGTCTATCAACCCGTTTATTTAACTGGAAATTAATGCTCACACCATTCTAGATTTCATGTAAGGAAAAAGAGTTGATATGATGCCAAACAATCCCTAGAACACGCCACAAGGGAGAAGTAAACTTATTCACAATAGGCCACATTGTAATTTGGAAGACCTTTGTTGTAGTTGGCCTTTAGGATGTTGACCTACAAAATATTATCATTACATCAAAGTTTCCATCTTAATTTGAGCAAGCAAACTACATTCATGGAATTTAAGTTTTTCACACCCAAGTAAGCTAAAACTAAAAGATGTAATATACTTATCTCTATTATAACAAAAGATAAGCTATAACTACATATATTTAACCGAAATACCTTTTATATGTAATACTTATCTAATAAAATAAATATTAAACATAAATATTATCCTAAATTTTATAAAATTTTATAGAGTAAATTATACTCACTTTTATTAAGTTTACTAAAATTATATAGACCTTTTTTCTATTTTCAAAATATGCATTTTAGTCTAACTTTAAATTTTTTTGAGTAAACTACCTTTCATTAACCTAAATTCATATTAGTTTTTCTTTTAGGCAAAAATTAAAACCCATAATAACTTAAATTCCTTACTTTTGTCATTGTTTTTCATTGAATTATATCTAAATATATACAAATAAAAATAAAAAGAGTAGATTTTATTTTTATTAATTTTAACAAAACCTTAAGCTGATTATTGGTTATTAACTAACAACTAGTATGGTATATACTTACCACGTTGAAGGATGAAAGTTTTAAAATTATTCTCTTTTCACTTTTATGCAAATTGACAAGTTCATAATTAATTATTGCCATTACAAGAAATTTAGGTTTCTTCACTAAACTTAGTAAGAGGCTAAGGGGGAACAGCCAAGAACTAATCCCTTGTTAAATACTAGTTGTTAATTAGTAAGGGAAAATTTCTCTCATTGATCTATCACTAGCCAAATTACAAGGGGAAATGTCTTCCCAAATTGGTTGCTAATTATTTTCTAAGAATTGCCGGATGAATTCCCTAACTATTTCGTAAGGGATTGCAAAGGAAAATTTCTCACTAGAAAAAATAAAAAGAAAAAAATTGCTCAAAGAGAGACTCTTCTCCTTTTGTTCATTGACATCAAGTAAGTTACTAAATATTTCTAACTTTGACTTACTCTTCCTAAGTTTTGAAATAAAACGTAATAAGTTTATTAGGATACACATCATGATCTTGAACATCATTTTTATAAGTGTCCATACTTTTCAAGATCATAATGTTATGAACTTGCTTTTATTTTAGTTCAAAACTTAGGAAGAGTAATTATTCAAAGTTGACAATATTTAGTGACCCATTGTACATCGATGAAGAAATAAATCACAATTAGCAAATGAAGAGACATACCTAAAAGGCGATGAAATTGAAGTAACCACTAAATTCAGTGTAGAATAATTTCATTATTTTCAAGTATATGCTTTAGAGAAAGTAACATTGTTTATGCTTCTTGAGAGCACATTCTCAAACTTGAAATCATTCCATCAAATTAAAGTTAAGAATATCCAATTCATTTTGTTTTTGGAAACACGTCCTTAAAACACTAAGTGCATAAAGCAACAATTCAAAAAACAGCAAACATGCTTTGAATACAACTAAGATGAAATGCCAATAATTTACAATCTCAAAGTATAAATTATCATCCCTTTAATTTATTCTTCCTTAATTTTGAACTGAAATAAAAGTAAATTCTTCATGCTATACATACACAATTTTGAACGACATTCTCATTAATACATATGGTGCGAGCATTGTGTTCTCCTATAAACGTTGTAATTTTATAAGAGAATGCATCATTAATGCAATTCCAATGGATAAGAATTGCATTTAACATCATGAATGTATAACCCAAAGAATTTATTTTCATTTTAGTTCAAAACTTAAAAAAAAAAAATGACTCGGAGGGATGCATTCTAAACTTTACACAAGCATCAGTTCCACTTAATCAAAAGCCATATTAACTTTTAGTGCAAGAGCTTAAAAGACATGCATAATTTGTTAAACAATAGAATGGTTCGAGATTGAGTATACTAGAAACTAACATGATTATAGAGCCCAAATCTCAAACCAAACTAACATATAACTCAATAAAAAAAAATTTCCATAATCCTAACAGCAAACAACAGGGGAATTTTAGGTGTAGGAAATTAGAGGTATGAGAATGTAAATTAGAGGTGTTTAATTGAATTGTAACCGAAAAGAAATCTCGCGATTAACGTTGGGAGATTATAAAGCGAGTAGTAGCAAATAAGCAACACGGGAAGTGGGGTTGGGATAAAGGTTTCTGAAACAATCTTCCCAGACAGATACATGCTATGTAAAACTAGCTAGTGAACGTCAAAATTTCAGCAATTCTGTGAAGGCAATGATTAAATTAGCAAAATGAATTAGTCCACTAAAGGGAAAAGCAAATTAAAAAGCTTAAACAATATATTATTATTCCCTCTTTTGCTGTTCTTAGTACACTTTGTATTTGTGGTATTAGTTTATTCGGCAGCATGTGCTGATGGGAAGAATGTAGAGAATTGATGTGCTTGATTCTAATTTGCGCACACGGTTTCCTGCCCTATAGTTCAAGGGAGACATATGTGGTGCGTAGAGTAGAGCCAATATTATTTTAAAATACTTTTTAAAAAATAAAACTTTAAATAAAAAAAATGTAATTGTCATATGAAAATAGAGTAATGTGGAAGCACGTGGGAGCACTACCCACGCGTGCAATCTAATCATGTTGGACTTCATGCGTCCCATGGCTCCTGCTGTCCTGCATCTGTACCATAAGTTTTCAGGCAGACCAAAGCCATGTTTGGTTGTTTGTGAAGGAAAAGAAATTTTTTTAAAAAATTATATATAATATTTATTAATTTTTTATAATAATTATTTTTATTATTTTTTCTAAATTAAGAATAAAAATTTTATTTTTATCTTATTTATTTATTTATTTATTTATATTATTTGTATTATCCAATGGCTATAAAAGAAAAATAAACTAAAAGAGTAAAATAGTGAAAATAAGGGAAAATTATTCAAAAAAAGGTATGTGAGATCATTTTTATAAATTCTTCCTGTAGGTCGTGTAAATCCCAATATAATTCAGATTGGGTTCTTTAAATTTCTTTCACTAAATTTTTGATAAAATTAAAGAGAGGAAAAGAGAAAGATCCAATCTCAATCTTTTTATCCATATTTTTCTCTTTTAACTTTATTAAAAAAATACAAAAAAATATATTTAAAAAATCCAATATCTGCAAAATTATCCACATAAAAATTGATTTGTCTGGAACCATTTGGTAGTCAACTCTCGAACATACAATATAAAAATAATTAGAAAATAATTATATCATAGTCTGTGTTTGAAAACGCATTGCAGAATTCAGAAACCACATTTTTCCAAAAATAACAAAGTAGAGTTTTTATGTAAACGGAGATTGCAAACATGATTTTCTCATTTGCGGAACCAAACATGCTTATAGTGGCACAAACAAAGACTACGATGTACAGCAATATTTATAAAGTGCTATTATAAAAAAGGAAAAACAACATCTTGAAAAATTCTCTTTGAAATTTTATTTCTGTTTAAAAATAATTATTTTTAATAACATAATTACCATTACCAACAACCCACAAGCAGGCTCACCAGGCATGCGCCTCTGGACTTGTGTTCTATTTCGTTTCCACTACTCTCGCCCCACCAATCCGACCCAGGTTTCTTTTCCCTTCTAGTTTTCTTTTTGTTTTTCAGTCCTCATTTTGGTCTTCTTTCCCATCATGATTAATTACTATTCCGCCTAGAATTTTGACACGTGCCGGTTATTCTTCGAACCACGTGACACACTTCAACCTTCTTTTTTTATTTTTTATTTTTTTATTTTTGGGGGTGGGGGGTGGTTAAGGCGACCACTGGCTAACTCCACTTTGCTTGCCGCCATTCTGTTAAACGAGCAAAATTTTATTTTGGTGTCTAGATAGATTATTTTTTTAATTTTAATTTTTTATGAAATTATGTTTTTATTTTTATCTCTTATAAATAAAACATTTTTTAATTTTAATTTTTATAAAATTATGCTTTTAATATTATTTTTTAAAAATAAATATTTTTTAATTTAATCTCTTATAAATAAAATTGTTATTAATAATAATCTTGATATATAGATATTCCTTAATTTAATATAAAAATATTATTAAAAATAATTTTTTTAAAAAAAATTGAGAAATATCTATTTATAACAGACTAAATTGACAAGATAATTTTATACATGATCAAATTTAAAAAAAAAAAGTTTCTATAAAAGATTAAATTAATAAATATAACATTTATAAACAATCAAAATAAAATTTTACTATGTTATTTAAACCATGACATCGCTTCACTTTATATAGTGAAATTATATGTATATAATAATAATAATAATAATAAATTTTTTAAACTACAAAATATATTAATTAGTATCTTATTAATCAGAATTAACATGTATATTTAAAAAAAAAATTTCACCATTCAATTCTACAGTCAAATACGTAAAAATAAACATATGGCGAGTAATATTTTTTAATATATGTCCTACTTACATGTATGTCTATATAAAATGTGAACTAATACGCACGAAATAAAGATGAATAGATGTTATAATCAATATAGTAAATTAAGTATATGCGGTTGTTGTGAGTATTTGATAATGGAAGAATGGTATAGGGAAGGAATTGTAGAAGGGTCATACATGACATGAGCAGTATTGGGTTCACTAGAAGTGGAAAGGGAACATTTTGGGAACAAAAGACGACAAGTAGAAGCTCCAAAAGAGTTGGACGCTGATGACCCCATCACCATGAGCAATACAAATTTCCATCCTCTATCAATTTTGTATTATCTCTTAATTATTTTAACTTAACAGTTAACAATATTGTTATTTCTGGTGGTTTCACATGCATTAAAGTTCATGTCAATATTTTTTTCTTTTTTAAAAAAATATTAACAATTTAATTGTTAATTTAATTTTCTATTTAAATAATTTATTTTTAATAATAACTTGTTTTACTCTTTCCTTATATCAATAACTACCTTTTTATTAATTTATGTTATATTGTATTGTATTTTATTTTAATTGATATAAAATTTTGAGATCAATAATTAAAAGCTTTCAATTATTACTATTATTATAATTATACGATGAAACTTGATTTACAACTTCGAAAAGAAAATTTAAATAGAATGAAAATGGTGGGTGGGAATGGAAAGTGAAAAGCGTTGTGTACAAAATGAACACTATTTACAAAATAATAAAAAAAATAAAAGAAGAAGAATAGGTAACAAGTCTAGGGTTTTGAAGCCCCCGGAGTTTGTTTGCCCGCCTGCGCGCTGGGTGGGTCCCCTATAGTCTTTGTCGACTCTCTTATAACATGTTGATCGGCAAATTTTGAGCATATATATATATATATATATATATATATATATATATTGTATATGCTGCATTTTTTGATAAATATTAAAAAATTAACTGCACTGATTTAATTATTAACCATTTTTTATCATATTAATATGGTCACATTCAATCATATCTAATTGAGTTGGGTTACCGAATTCAAGTATCAAAATAATTATGTTAGCCAATATGATTTAGTCTAATCTAATCCAACTTTATATATATATAATTTTTTTTTAAAATATTTTATAGAAATTTATATAAAAAATAATTTTTTAAAAATGAAATATAATTTTATAAAACTCGTATAAAAATTATATTTTTTAGGAGATGATTTTTTAATTTTTATCAAAAATCTGTTAAAGAAACAATCCAACCAAACCAATCCCGCCCAATGTCACACCGGGCTAAGCAAATACATGAACCAACCTTTATACATCCCCTAATGACCAATAAATAGCCAGTTAGCAACATGGTTAAAACCTGTTACCATTTGCACTCTTGTGCTATAGTAAATGCATATTGTTATCATCAGTTACCGATTATTAATACATTTTAAAATTGTTACTAGTACAATAAAAAATTATTACTAATTGTACCGATGTATTTAATTTTTTTTGTTAATGTGTACAATAAAATATGTCAAAATAAATACATGCGACGGCGAAGACTTTTTATAGCCGTCCATGGTAAAATTTATGCGCAGACACAATTTTGACGGTCTTATATGGATATGATATATATATGTGTATTCAAAACATGTGTATAATACACCGCAATATTTGTTATGCTTAAAAGCATTCAAATTAACTAAATGCATAATTGCCCCCATCTCACATTTATCATATTGTTATCAGATAAAATATGATCATCTTACAATTTTAAATTCTATATAAAATATTTATTGTAACTTTTTTCATAAATTATTATTATTATATTAAACATAAAAATTTTAGATTGCATGATATATAATAATGTTTTAAAAATTAGATTAAACATTGAATCAAAATAGAGAGTAATTTATGGTTTATTGATTCTATTGTAGTTGAATTAGAATCCAATTATATACAATATTTTATAATTATATTAATATGTATTATAAAATAATATTTAAAATAGATAAAAAGTTTAAAAATAATTAAAATATTTTACATATGACAATAAATTTATATAAAATGAGTTGAATAAAAGTATATAAAATATCATAAATCTTTATCACAAAATATTAAAATTTTTTTAGATAAAAAATTAATTTTTAATTAATTCAACATTGAATCATTTCATTTTTTTTATTAGTTTATTCAATTTTTTTATCAAAATTTTTTTAACTGATTTTAAGAATTGAATGAACCCATTCTATAATCAATTCACTGAATTTTTTATTCAACCAACCACTTTGATTTAATTTCATAATCATGATATTTAATATATTTAAAGCATAAGATATTAATTATATAACAAACTATCCATATAATATACCAAGATACAATCCTAATAATAGTAGGCCCGTCCGTTGAAAAAGCTTCAATATGAACACTTGTGTGATTATATATACTATAATTACTGGTTAATTTTCATAGAAAATCAAATCACCATATTTAAACATATATATAAAGTTAATATCGTCAACTATATATATATATATATATATTGGGTCCGAATCAACTATCTATTTCTATATTTGAAATAAAGCACAGGAACATATATGGACCTCGCCTAACTTCGCTTTTTGGATCCAAGTCAACTTAACATACTCTTTTCTCTACTTTTTTTAAATATAATTTGTCTTTTCACTTCTTTTTTGTCAACTATAAATTTAATTTACAAATATTGTTCTACAATGATACTTGTTGAGATTCACCCGTTGCTGAATTTGACTATAAGCATTTTGCAATTCATTAACCAGTTGACATCAAATGAAAGTATTCTCCAATGGTTGAAAATAATTTACCAATTAACTTACCACCGTAAAAAAATATTTTCATTTTAAGTAATGCTTTCATAAAATGATATACGAAACGAATGATATATTTGGGATTATATATTCGGGAATAGCATTACCTTATTTTATTTACCACTTAATAGTATTTTCCTTCTAAAAAGAAAAAGGCAATTTCTGAGAGGGGTAAAGGTTCTTGACATCGTCCCTGCTAAAATTGTGTGAGGTCAAGTATTAAAAAAAATTTTCAGCTGTGTGAAGCTACTAATTGTAATTGATTAATTTACTAAAAATTTAACTAATGTATACTATTCTATATTCTATTTAATTCAAACACGGGTTATTTCTCTCCATTAAGTACATATCTACTAGAGTTTGAATCTCTCTTGGTTAATGCAACTAGAACGTCATTTTTGTTAAAAAGAAATATAAAAAATAAATAAAAAAAGATGAAATGAGCTCTATACATATTTTTATTCATTTCTTTCGCTCTCTTTTTATTTTTTATTTTTAATAGAATAACACTGAGAAGAAGAGGATACAAGTTATACCTTTCAAAGGTTAGTGACTTCTTGATTCTACATGGTCCAGTGTATAAAAATTTGGACCATCAAATCAAATGGTCCTCAAGTTTCATCTTTACATAAAAAAGTTATTATTTTGTATAACTAGTTAACTACTTATCTTAGGGGCAAAAACGAAAAAAAAGTTAACTACTCATCTATCGTTATTAGACAAGAAGGAAAAAAAAAACTTAGCCGTTGGATTTTATAAAATCATGACGTGTCATTGAGATAAAATATCGTGTCATTATCACTGTCATCATCATACATCCCTTTGTACATAAGGAACACAAATTTTCCGCAAGAAAATGTTCTAAAACTCCTAACATCATATTATAATTTTAACCAAAGCAAGACAAGGAGAAAACAGAAGAGAATTAGAATCGGATTCATAATTCTCTCTTTGTCTCTCTCTCTTTCTCTCATTCGTCCCATCATCCCCTTATATAATGTCAACCAGGTTCCGGTAATTTCCACTTTTCGTACCCTTCTAACCGTTTCATACATAAAATCCCATCCCTCCCTACACATTAATCAAGCAGAGATTCAAGACACCACTAAGTCAGCAATTTCAGAAGAGCATACAGATTCAGAAGATAATATATAGCAATTCGAGCTGTAGCCAGCCATGGCAGAGGAGTTTCAAGCTGGGATTTGTGGTGGGAATTGGTGGAATATTAATAGTTCATCAAGAAGTGTATTCCCTCTCAGCTCATCATCACTCTGTTCTATTGCAGCTAATAACGATGGAGGGAACTATAGTACTTGGCAAACTGATAATTTGGCGGATCTGAAGCCGCCCATAAGATCTTTCGAAGGTTTGGTTTCTGATCATTTTTTGGGTTTTCTTGATGAACAGAAGCCAAAGCAGAGTGAATCATCATCAGCTAGCGCAAATGGAAGCATATTGATGGATTCCACCTTGCAAATGATGGGTTTTGGCCTCCCTTGTTCATCAACTACCTCATCCAATTGGAATAACGAGTCTCTATTGTAAGTTTCACGTTGTTAATTATCAGTGGTTTCCTCACAGAAATTTCAATTATATACATTTATGAATTATGTGTGGGTGGAAGCCTATGGCATATGGTCCAAAGCTCCCTAGCGAAGGGAAAAGGTTCATTTTTCATCGCTTTTTCTCATTGTATTATACTGTTTTCTTTTCTCTCCCGATGGGATTATCCTCCTCACCATATATATATATATATATATATATATATATATATATATATCCTTATCTTTTCAATCTATAACTTTTTTTTTGCTAGTGGAAGACCAGAAAGCAATTTCCATTCTGTGCTTGAAGAAGAAGCTGGTATAGATTCTTCTAATTTAGAAATGATCCAAAAGGATTGGAGCCCAAAGAGCCAAGTTTCCTCCATTAACGATGCTTTCAAGCCCATGAACCAAGAATTTTCCTCAGATCAACAGAATCTGAGTTCTGCCTCATATGGTTACCGCCTATATGACGACCATAATGCTCTTCATCCTCAAGCTCATCCACAACCGCAACCACAACCACAACCACAGGACTCACTTTTCACCAACCGGGTTATGGCTTATAGTTATAATTCATCCAATGAACTTTCACCAACTTGGTCTAAAGCCTCTCACTTTTTGAAGCCTTCAATGCCAAAGCAGCAGCTTAGTGGATTCCACTTTTCAAATAATAATACTCCTTTTTGGAATAATGCTTCAGCTGAAGCACTCGATGACGTACGACCTGATGTTTTTGCTTCACCGCCACAATCTCAAACATTTGAACAGAAACCCAATTGCTCAAGTCTCATAACCAAGGTAATTAACTAGCTATATATATCCCCCTTGACAATGGTTTTCAAGGATAAAAATATGAGGGAGTTAATACTTTTGTTCCTCAAACATATACCTTTCGTTAATTTGGATTAATAATCTCATTTTAATCTAATGTAAAGTTGATGTGCTGTTAAATGGGCAATAATCGTTAAAATATGTCGTAATACAGTATTATATTATTTGAAGTAGCTACTGTGTTATATCATTTTGGTATTCTGTTATAGCATGTTTTAGTATCAACTGAACACTTAACAATACCCGTTAATTTTACATTAGGTAATGTTAGTATAATTTCTGTTAAAGAGCTTAATATAATGAGGACAATATCAAAGAGAGAACTGATATGATAATGTTCAAATATTAGAAAAAAATTGAGCCAAACTGCATGCATTTTTAAAAATAAAAATGTCAATTCACTCTAAACATATTTTTAAAAAAAAAAAAGTCTTTAACGTGTATCACATACAATATTTTAAATTATACCTGAACATATTTGGGGTATGATAGTCTCTAGTTATGTCACAGCATGTGTTTCTTTAAAAATTATCCATTGCTAGCTAGTTAGGGTTTAATGTAAAGCAACTAATTGATCCAATTACAGCACAAGAGAGAAGAAGCTCCTGTTAGTGAACGAGCATTCAGAAGGCCGAGAATTGAAACCCCATCACCACTGCCAACTTTTAAGGTAGTCTACTATTATATTTTTTAATTATCAAGACCCTTTTTGACTTCGCAAACATTGATGGGATGTTTTAAGTTTATTCAACTTTCATAGTAATTATAAAACCAAGTTGATATGTTTGGACAGGTTCGGAAAGAAAAGTTGGGGGACCGAGTCACTGCTCTTCAGCAATTGGTTTCACCTTTCGGAAAGGTGATTTTTTTTTTTTTTTAATGTTTGTTTTCTTTCACTTTCTTTCCTCCCAGTTGGCTATGATAGAATTTGAACCCTTATTTTATTAGACGTTGATTTATAGAAAAAAAAAAAAACTCACCCAAATATCATATTCTTGTTGATTTTATAGACTGACACAGCATCTGTTCTTCACGAAGCCATCGAGTACATCAAGTATCTTCATGATCAAGTCAGCGTATGTTTCCATTATATATTAATTCTTGCCATGCTTTAAACAAAACCCTAATTGTTAATTAAAATAAAAAATTCTTCAGAAATAGAAGAGTTTTATTCCAAGATTTTTCGAATAAGAACTTTCCCGTCTTAAATTTCAGGTTTTGAGTGCTCCGTATTTGAATAACGGACCTCCCATCCAACACCAACAGGTACTTCAAAAGCTTTTACACCACCACCCCCCCCGGGGCCAAAAAAAAAACAATTTAGTAATGAGAAAAATTAAGTGCAACTTTTTGTTGTTTGGTTTGTTTAAAAAAATTATTCACATGTTATGTTTTTATTTAAAAAAATCTTATAATAAATGTTCAAAGAACTTCAACTAAATTTTGTTCCTTGATATATAAGAAAAGGTCAAGTTTTTTAGGTGAGATATATTTTTTAAAAAATTAATCATACGATGATGTAAAAAATATTTAGGTGTTAAATTTTTTCAAATAATTAATTAAAAACTTGCTTAACGTATATATATAATCAAAAGTTCAAATAATATTTCTTGGGTAGATATTTAAACATTTTAACTTCTTTTTTTTTTTTTGGGATAGGATTGTGATGAGAAAGAATCAGAAGGGGCAAAACAAGATTTAAGAAGCCAAGGTTTGTGCTTGGTGCCTATATCAAGCACCTTCCCAGTTGCTAACTATGAGATCACTGCTGAGTTATGGACGCCTACATATGGAGGCGCACTCATGAGGTAGCTAGAGAAGATGAATTAAACCATATAGACTCTGCCAAAACTGAAATTAACTATTTGTAAAAGGAAGAAACGGACGTCGAAGCCGCAATTAGTGATCGTAGAAAAGAGAAAAAAAGAAAGGGAAAGAAAAGGAATTGTGACCCTTTGAGAGAAGGACAGGAAATGCTGGGCCAGGTATATATACAAGCACAGAATGATGCAGGCTGGCAAATGATTATTGACCACTGGAAGAGAATATAATGGCCAAGCTAGCTGCTTTATGATGAATAACCCATTAGTACTGTTAGTATATTCGTATTTGTAGTAATTAGGGGCAGGAACATGTGCTAAATTCAGCTGCATTTCATATAATTAAGAGTACAGCTGAATTTAGCAGATGGGGCTAATTAAAAAGCCCTTTGTTCCTGTTGATGAATTTTATATAAATTTGTATCATTATATTATTCAAGGGAAAATAAATTGATGAGAGGATTATATTATATTGTATTCAATTGTTCTTCTTTTCTTTTCTTTTCTTTTTAAATTTCCTTTGTCTTTATACTAGTGTTTATATGCGGGGGCACGCGTGCATGTCTCTAAAGTTCTGGCTCGTGTCTCATTATTATTTTCTAGCGTTGAAATTATTGTCCTTTTCTTATAGTGCTCTGGTGACATGACATTGTGAGGCACATCCTTATAGATTTAGGATATGCCTTATCAGGATTTGCTCTTAATGTATACAGATATGTTGAAGTTAAACTGAATTTAATTAATGAAGCCAAATGACATGTAGTACATTAATTTTGGATATAACGTTATACTTATACATGTGCAATATATCTCAATTTTTTTAATTAGCTAAAATGAAATATTAACCATTTCATATTTTTCTTGCCCATTAATGTACCTAGCTAATGTATAAATACTAAAGTTGAATGGATGTTTCCTGCATAACGAAATGCAATATTTTAAATCGTGCAAAGCGCTCCAATCTTTTGATTTGAACACCTCTTCTTTAATGGTTTTACAAACTTGGTAAGTAAGTATATTTAATTACCCATATGTACATGACCATCTGTGTAAATTTAGGACAATTAATATGTGATATTTCTGATTTGATTTTGAGACATGTGATTTCTCATGTGATCATCAACAAATATAGCGCTTTTTAAGCCCTCGTGAGTGAAATGGATACTTAGAAGTAATAAATAGGTCGTGTTGATTTCACCGTCCCTATCTATCTCACATATTAAGGATATGGTTATGGCGTTGATTGGTGTTGCTGCTCAACTATCAGTCGGACCTCAAAACTGTGAAATAGAAGCAAGTCCTTAAACATTATGGGATTATTTTTATTAATATTTTCTTAGACACCAATATTTTGAGCTCGAAATATGCACGAGACATTCCAATCATATATTATACTGAAATTAATATACCAATTAATCATATTTTTTTTGGTAAGTAGTAAAAAAAAAAATTCGATACCATGCACTAAAAGATTATTTTCAACTTAAAAATTTAAATTATTAAGTATGTATCTAAATTAATTTTATTAATATCTTTCACAATATCCATACACAAACATCATTTCATACATAAACATTGATAGCACGCATACACAGTGTTGATTTCAACCTCTTGTAAAGTCTAATTATTCGTATTATAATGATGGACCAATTGGAGTGTGGCTGAATACTCAATCAAGTAAGCAACAAAAAAAACAAGCTTCAAGGTGAAGAATCCATCTATGATAAAGTGACAAACCATGGAAAAATACATTTCAGTTATAAAAATCTAATGATAAGTATCACTTTTATATCATCAATTTATGACTTTTTGAAGTGATGGAATGGGTTATTATACCAAGCCTCTAAAGCACCTTGGGATTACTCAGGATCTGTGTGTGTGGAGCAATTTAATCAGGATTTCAAATCATAGTTTTCTTTACAAGGTAAAGGTTACGTAATGAAAAAGAAGATATATAAAGTATTATTGTGATATTAATTAATAAAGTATTCCGATTTGAAACAAAAGTTTCTCTTTTCAGGTGTTGGCTAATCAATGGTAAAGTACTTGGTTTTATCTTGTAACACAAGTTTTAATATTCCCCAGCTTGAATGAAAAGGGTCGTTTCTGTTAATTTGAAAACCTCTGATACTATCAACTTTGTTACGTCATTTGTACTAGAGTGTGAGATTTTTTTTTGGGGTAAATCAATGAAGTAAAATAAAGTTTATTTTGATATTGATTTTAAATAAATTAAATCCAGATACAATTTGTTACATTTTGTTATTATATTTTTCAATAAATATATAACATGTAAAAAAAATTTACAAGACTGAATCTTGTAATATTTAATTATAAAAATCATATACTCATCATATATTTGTTAAAGACTCTGCAAGCAAAAATATATTTAAATTTTTTTCAAAAAATAATAATATTCTACATCATTAATTAATCTAATTTTCTTTCACAAAGTAAAAAAAAAAAATCTATAAATTTTGAGATCGGTCTACCCATAAACAATAATATTGTGCATTATTGTTCTATTTATAAGGCGCCACCCATATCCAAATAATAAAACCATACCAAAAAAATGCCAAACAAAATGATATAATTTACATTATTAATTCAATTGAAGTATATTATATAGCAATAATTATAAATTTATAGGTCAATGGACTTAATTAAAAACTTATGAAGAAACGGTCGCTTCGATCTAGCAAATTAAAGGGATCAAACAGAATTCTACTATACTAATTCTATGCAATCCTATTTTCCCATAAAAAGAGGGGCTGGAGGTGCGGCAAAAAACATGGAAGGAACATATAATGAAGGAAAAAGAAAGTAAGGGAGAAAATAGGGATAGGCATTACTTATTTTGTTTTCCTATATCGTTTTTTTTAAACCTCTCTCTCTCTCTCTCTCTTTATATATATATATATATATATAATACAAATTTTGAGAGCAGAAAATCATTTGAAAACTATGCGAAAGAGAAGATAAAGGAAAATATGTCTCATTCTGAATTGCATATATTTACATTATATAAGTAAAAATTAAGTGAACTAAACTTTTAATTTAATGTAATAATGCATATTTTAGTTTATTACTCATTATATAGACATTTAGAGGTAACCTTTTTATGTCATAGCCAAATCTTTTGACCAAAATGATCCCATTTTTGTGACGGTTTTTAGTGTAATCTAAGAAATGTCACCACTATATGTGGTCGTGGAAAAGATTTTTTTTTTTTTGCAACTAAAAAAAGATTTTTTTTAGTAGTGATGGTATATACTAAAGGGAATTGTATTTAATTTAATTGATTTAATTTTATTTTACTACTTAAATAATACATACTGTGATAATATTTTGATTCAAAAATTGAAAAAAAAAATAAAAAAGAATTGGCGAAGGATCTTTTCACATTGATCCAACTAATATTGATAACAAAATACCATGATTAAGAAAAATGGACTGGATCGGCTGGTTCGACCGGAAATCGGTCCCTAGTCCAGTTTGTTTACTCCAGAAAATCAGCCAACAAAAGAACCGGTGAAAAATCGGTCAAAACCGATCAAAACCGGACTGATCAAAATATGATTGAACCCGTCCATCCTAAATTTTTTTTTTAAAGATTTTTTCTTATATAATAGAATAATTCATCCCAAATAAATTTAATGAATTAAAAATAAAAAATAAAAAAAATTATATATAAAGATTTTTTTTAAAGAGAAAATATAAAAGAAATAAACTGTACATATTTGACAATTTTTTATACTTGTTCTTTATTATATTTATGTTTTATTTTTTAGTAATATTTTTATCTAATATCAAAGTATTTAACCAAAATTATTTTTTATTTTTTACTTTTTATTGTGTAGTACATTTTTATTATTAATTATTCAAAAAATCTAATCGTATAATATTATGTTGTAAAAATTATATACTTACCTTTTAAAATCATAGTCATACTTTTATTGGATAACTTAATAACTAAGATATAGAATTTAGAGTAAAATAAACTTTTGGTTCTTTAATTTTATCTCTCAAGTTTTACTTAATCCCTTCACTTTATTTTATTTCAATATGATTTATTAATTTTTCTTTAAATTTTACTTTTATCATTTAATTTAATTTTGTTTTAATTTGGTTCGACTTACAAAAAAAAATTACTTGAATATTTCCATCTATCTAACTCGACCAAGTTGTTTAATAAAAATAATTTTATGTAGTTCCTTGATAGCTATTGAAAGATTATTAGAATTAAGTTAATAATGAATCACAATGATTTTTTGTTTAGTTTGTTAATTTGATGGCAAAAATATGACGAAGCAAACATTTAAATAATATTTTAAAGGTAAGAGATCAAATTACAATAAAATAAAATTAAAGAACAAAATAAAATATAAGATAAAGTTAAGAAATCAAATTAATTATAAATAAAATTAAAAGATGAAAATGAAATCTAAAATAAAATTAAGAGACCAAATTAAAACCAAATAAGTTAATGGACAAAGGTGAAATTTCATATAAAATTAAGGGATTAAAAATGCGTTTTATCTAAAATTTATGCCTAAATTTTTTCCTATAACATTCTCAAATGAAAAGGACACAAGATTTAATATTGTGTACAAGTATTTTGGAAAGGATGATATTTAAATGAATATTTTTATATTTTTTTGTTAGGCTTTTTTAATTAAAATATAATAAATATATAATTTTGTAATTAAAACATGATAAATGTATAACTGTACATTTATTTGCAAAATTTGTACACTTATCATATTATGATTAAGAAATGTAATAATAAAGATATGAATATTTGCATATATAAGTTTTTTTCTTTTTGCAACTATAAATTTCAAAATGTATTAGGGCAATAGATATCTTTATTATATAATTAAGCTGTACAAGATGTTAAGCTCATTGTGTGTTAACTGTTCCCAACCTTTTTCTAATTAAATAAACTTGAGTCTCAGTTTTACATAAATCAATTGATATTACCTTCTAAGTGATTAATTTTTTTTATTTCACTCAATACAATTATTAATTTTCAATGAGATATAATTCATATGAAACTACTAAAATCTTATAAATGAAGATTGTTGATATAATGATCAAAATACTAATATGATAAATTTAGATCTTTCCATTTTTTTTAAATTAATCATGTCAATTTAAAAAAAAAAAGATAAATAGAGTATATAAAATTCACACACATTTTTAGGTTTATCATTTAAATGAGACTTATCGCTTAAATAAATCATATATATCTTGTATCCATCTTTTTCTGGGGTGAATATTGTGTCTATTTTATTTTAAATTGACATTTAAAAAAATCCAAATCTTAACATGACAGGTAAACTGTCAACGTAAAGTAAGTATTAAACATAAAGTTAGTAATTTGTCATATTTTTAGCTTATTATCATACAGGTCAATAATTTTATTCAAGATTTTAATTATTTGGTTTTAAAGTTTTATCCAACTATATGGGTAAAATTCTATAGAAACCCAATAATAAAAATAATCCTTCAGGATTCGAATGTTAGCTTGAAAAAGAAAGTTTCAAAACGAAATTAAGAAGTTGGCATTTGTGTTTGGTCAATGTTTGGTTTTTGGTCAATAGAATAAAGGTGACCATGAAGTTTCAAAGGCCCAAATAGATATGGATTAGGCCCATTATCAACTTCTTTATGCACAGCTAAATAATCCTCGTCGATTGTGGTTAGCAAAACAAAATAGGAAGAGCATCAAGTTTCAATGGCCCAATAGAAATGGATAAGGCCCATTGCCATCTTCCTTATGCATAGCTAAATAACAGTCATTTGAAATAGATTTATATGTAATTTTTTATATTATTACTATTCAATTTGTTACTTAAAATATAACAAGTATATAATTTTTTAATTAAATAAATATAACAATAATATAATTTAATTAGAGAACTATATATTTATTTGTAAAAATTATACATATATCATGTTATTATTAAAAAAGTATATAATAGTAAGAATATTAGGAATTGTATATAATTTTTTTTCCACTCCTTTGTTGTGGTTGTACATGATGGCTTTCAAGACTGCAACAAATAAATAAATAAAATAATACAAAAAAATAAAAATACGAAAAAATAAACTAACAATTGTTTGTTTCAAATTAAGAGTTTGTGATAAGATTTCACCAGCTCACCCTACTAATAAATTAGGTTTGCTAATAGAAGAAAACAGAAAAATAGAAATAGATGTCAAGTATTTGCTTAGCTGCAACCTCTTCAGTTACACTAGTGATTATAAAAGGTTCCATGTCCATCTACAAGAAAATCCTATTTCATCAGAGAACAAAGAGAGATAAAAAATTAATTGTGAGAATAAAAATTTTAGTTGTAAAGAAACATTTTAATTATGAGGACAAAATTTTTTTATCTATTAGACTTTTAAAATAATTTTAAAATTAAAGGTCTTTTACAATAAATATTTTCAATGTATAGTTAGAAAGTGTAATTTTTTTTAAAAAAATTTAACTATAAAGAATCATTTATTAAGTAGTAGTGAACTGGAATGGGAAGAAAAATTGCAAAAATAGTAAAAATATTTATGATTTTTATTATATGAAGTATAATTTTTTCTCATAACTAAAATTTAAATTTTTTTTTATTTTTTTACCCAAAAAAAATATGTTAAGCATTTGCTCAAAGGATCTTTGTCTAATTGAGTACCTCATTCTTTCTTTTTCCACTACCAATTTTAAAATTATTTTTAGGTTTAAAATATGTGTAAGAAATTGAATTTTTATCTTCGATGCAAAAACTATAATAATGTGATGGATAAATTTCATGAGAATGAATTTTTAACTTCTTATCTTTCCTTAATTTTGTTTTCTCATTATTTTTGAAAAATGTTTAACTTTATCCATTTAAGTCTAAGCTCACTTCCAAAATGAATCACTTGCCAAAGAGGGAAGGGAATGACAAGCCTAAATGGTTAAGACAAGATGACTAATTGAACCTAGAGTTGAAATAGGAGAATATAAAGGAGTGAGTCACACTAGCTTAGCGAGTGAATGCCACTAAACAACTTTAATATAAACAATAATTTGATAATAAATAATGATAAATAATAGAAAAATCCATTCACAATAATGCACATGGATATCTTGAAAGTGACGTAAAGTACACTTACTATACATAATCTTATATTACCAAGATATACTAAGGTGTTCAACCCCAAATTTTCACTTATGATCATGAATATATCAATATTAAAACAAACAATGATATAATAGCTAACATTTCTCAAGTTATATCAACTATTTCATACTGACATTTTAAGCCAATATACACATCCAAATATGATAATTAAGCCACATAATTTAATAGAAGTAATTAGAAATATTATCACCATGCAACTTATAAGCATACATTAAACTATGCATTTAATATTTCACAACCAATCATATTTACAATATCACAAACACTTGATATCCTCCCATAGAGAGTCGCTATGTAGATAAATAAAGGTATACACAAGACAGGGTAACCTAGGAAACTTGGTTTAACTTGGCCATCTTGATGTGAGCTAGGCAGGGTCGAATTAAGAGGAAACAAAAATAAGAATTGAATTAAATGCCAAGCTAGCTGTCTTGGCCAGTTTAGCCTAACTCGACTTGCTCTTTATTGTAAAAATGTGACTAAACTAAAAAAATCTTTTAAAAGTTATTTTATAATTTTAGCCATAAATATGTAAATATATTTTATAAATTATAAATAGCTAGTTAGGAGGTTAAGGCTTAATCAGCTCTTTTTGAAGTATGATTATTATATTCAAATGAGAGAAAACAAGATAGATAACATGTAATTTTTGAATTTACAACAAAAAAAATTCATTTGAGATAGTAAACAACATTTTTTT
Organism: Erythrophleum fordii; assembly: GCA_032878935.1. NCBI lineage: Eukaryota > Viridiplantae > Streptophyta > Magnoliopsida > Fabales > Fabaceae > Erythrophleum > Erythrophleum fordii. Next base: position 9,904,683 of record JAVQMF010000037.1, on the reverse strand, counting down.
GAGAAAAATAGCTAAGCAATCTACCTTTGGCGATTGAATTGGCCCATTTTGAAAAAATACCCAAAATAAAAAAAATCCCAATCGAACTACGAAACTTCAAGTTATTGCATTTTCAAGCTTTAGCGTTGTATTTGCATTTTCTTCATATTTCCCTCTTAGAATCCATATTTTTTTCATTTCCATTGCGTAGATTTTAAAAAAAAACATATAAAAACAAATGGTTATATGTCTAAAATGATTAAGTGAATACATAAATATAAGCCTTTAAAATTTTAATTTTTTTTAAAAGGTAAAAATTCATATTTGGCCTGGTTGGCTTGGGTCGAGTCAGGTTAGGCCTCATGCTTGAAATTTTGAGCACAATTTAAACTAGGTCAAGTTTTAGGTTAGGTTAAAACCCAGCCTGGCTTAGCTTACATATGTTTATAAAAACAAATAACATCAATGACACTTCTTATCATTTTTCATGGCTGAACCTTAACTACAAAGTTGTCCATTTGGTTACCTATAAATATAAACACATGTTTTGTTTTTCTATTTAATACTTATGCAATCTAATTGACATTTAGTACTTTTAATTTATCTAAGTTCAACCTTTAAGATCGAAAGATCAACTATGTCTTAGCTTTTTTATCATCATTACTAACTATAGTTCTAGGTTTTTTTCATTGAACTCTCAAATTTAACATTGAGCTTGGAAATTACTCCAAGAAGCCAAAAATTAAAGATTGAAGATGTTGGTAGCTCCTCTCAACACACCTAGATCCACCACATACCAACTTTTATAAATTTCCCTTCTTTGGGGGTGACCTTAGCAACCCATAAGGAACAAAGGTGTGGCTGTCCAAAAGAAACCATTAAAGGGAGAAGATGGAGTGAAATGGAAGGAAATGAAAAAGAGAAATGAAAGGTGATGAATAATGGGAAAAAAAGGCTCTATATTCACAATTTTGAGCTCACCATGACTTGCTTGTGGTGAAGGTGGTTGGAGGGTGATGGTGGAACACAAGGTGGTGGTTGGATGATGCAATAGTGGACCATGAGATGCTTGAAAGATGGAGGCTTAAGGTGTGTGGCTATTTGGAGAAAAAGATGTAGACTATCAAGTGTATGCGCCTACGTTTGTGTGTGAGAGAAATGAGATGCAAGAGAGGGGAAAAAAGAAAAGAAGAATAGGAAAGAAAGAGCAGTTATAAAAAATTTCTCTATTAAGATCAAAATGGGATTTAAGAATAAAGGTTTTGGTGCACGAAAAGTGAAGAAAAATCTCTCATGAGTTTATACTCACCAGAGATGTAAACACCATATTTTGCCTAGACATTCGTTAACAAAAATAATAAGAAACACATTAAATTAAAAGCATTTGAATTTCAAGTTCTACTCAAATAATGTTGGAGTTATTTGGGTCATAGCTAATTTTAGAATCAATTTAAATTTAATTTAGACTCACTTTGTTGTTTGAGTCGTATTTAATTTTAGGTCAATTTTATTATTATTTTAAGCTAATAAAATAACTAAAAAAATCATTAGAGTAAAATAAAAAAATGATAATTAAAGTCATAAAAAAAGAAATTCAATAGAATCTTAGTCAATATTAATTTAATTTGAGTCATATCTAATTTTTTTTAGATAATCTTATTTTTGGGCCTTAAATAAAAAATAAAAAAAACAAAAAATAGAATAAAGAAGGAAAAATATTTTAAGTAAAAAATAAATAAATAGAATTAAAAAATAAAAAAAAAACACAAAACAAAACACCTAAAATTTAATAGCAAAAAAAATAAAAAAACCCAAGGTCCAAATAACTCCAATACCCAAACAAAAATAAAAATAACAAATAAAAAAGAAGAATAAAATAATAATAATAATAAACATAATGAAAAAAAAAAGACTGCCATACCCTAAGCTGACCTTCAATGGCCCAAAATCACACCCAAATAACAAAGCTTCCAGCGAAGATGAGACCATTGGAATAGAGAAGGATGAGAGACGTTCTCCGTTTGACAATAGGCTGGTAGAAATTTGTTCATGTTTTCCTCATCGTCATGCTTCATATGAGCATGAAGACTCTCTCCCATTAAACTTAGAAATGATACATGCTTGAGCATGCTTGAAAGGGATGAGCATTTTATTTATCAAAAAAATCCCAAATTAGATTGTTTGAGGGGATTTTTCTTTTACGAGGTTTTGGGAGTTTTCAAAAGAGGGGAAATTTCCAAAATTGGAGGAAAAGAGATGTTGAAAGAGAGGAGATTAAGTTGAGAGAGATACCAAGAGTTTCTTCAATTCTGGGTAGAAGAATTGGAAGCAACCCTTAGAAGATTTCGAGCTTCTCATCAACATGCAACAAAATTTTGTTACAAAGGTATCCATTCGACCTTCTCTTTTAGTCTTGTTCATTCCAAGTCTCAGCATTAATTCTTCTATTGCCTTGTTATTTTGTTATGATATTACTAACTATCGGGTGAATTTTCCATTCATATCCATACTAGTGCTTAGAAGTTCAACAAAATAGAAAAGATTTTTTATGATTTCATTTTGGTAAGATGGGATAGAAAGAAAACTTTACTCCCTTCTTTTGTTCAATCCCATGGTAAGGGTGTTCATCGGATCCAAAAATCTAATATGCCTAACCTTACTTAGCCAAATCAGGTCGTGTTGGGTTAGGAGCAAAATTTTTAAAATAATTTAAGGTCAGACCGAACTACAAAATCAAGCTAAGTTAACCCTAAGAGTCATATTAGCCTGACCCCACTTGAAAATAAAAAATATATAAAAAAATATTTTTTATAAGAATTTATATTAAAATTTTAATTTTTAACTAATAAAGTATAATTTTATAAAGACTTATATACATATTTTTTTAAAAAGTTATGTTATAATTTTAATAATAAACCAAGGTCAATCTCGAAATTTATTAGATCAATTCAACCAAAAAAAATTAAAAAAATATTTTTTATAAAGATTTATATTAAAATTTTAATTTTTTTAAATATAAAATATAATTTTATAAAAATTTATATAAAATCTTTTTTAGATCATTTCATACTTTTAATAATAAATTTTAATAAAAAAAACCAAATTATCTAGTAATAGTCAAACTCTATCCCGTACTAAATTAGGTTAGGCCCAAATAACGAGTTTTAATTTTAAAACTCATTTAAAATTAAGCTGGCCATTAGTTAGGCGAAAGTTTAACCTCACTTAATTATCGATGAATACCTTTATCCCCCAGTAATTTTTAGATTATTTTTTATGCGTCTAAAGCTCAATGTTAATACCTTGGTTTCCTTGGGGTTTTGGTGAGAGTTTTGACTTGCAGGAATTGCCTTTCCCTGGTATTATGAGGTTTTTGGAGGCCTGATGTAACGGTTTTAAATTCTGAACGTTCTGGCTTACAGTGCAAATTTATGCTAGAAAGAAATTTGGTCTCACATTGAACAGATGTTTTCTGTTTTGGCTAGACATGCTATTGATAATGAAGTCCAATTCTGCCATTAAGTGTCTGTCCAAAGGATTTTAAATGCAGAAAGTATCATCCTAATTTTTACTATTGTTGTCATTCGTTTTTTTATAAATGTAAAAAGAAAAAAAATTACGGATCTAATTTCAATATACTGGTACTTATGCATTGGTGCCTGTAAATCGTTTTAATAGGAAATGAAAAAATAAACAAACAGAAGGTCATTGTTTTTATTATTTTGTTTTGTTAATAATGGTCTGTGTATGGCTATAATATCTTCCTGAATTACAGATGTGTGCTTAGAAATTTAGAATCAAAATGCTATTGATAAAAGAATATATGTTTTTCTTCCCTGCTTGGACATTACAAAGTCATGATTTGGATTTGGAGACTAAAGCAAGAAGTTGGGGTTGAGGTTTTGGTCCTGTATGATTTTTTCTAGCTATTACAAAAAGAAAAGAGCATTTGCTAAGAGACTACTCATTATTTATAGGTGAAACCAGATGCCTGAATGCATAAAATTTGTAGGTGAAACCTGTTAGGAAAGCCCAATATTTATGTAGCACAAGTCTTGCCCAATAATAAGCTATAATCTACTATTTTAATTGGATTATCTCTTCGTTGTAATTCTTCTTTGGTGTTCAAATATGATGGAGGAGCAACACGTGGAGCATTCTGATTTGAGGAAGGAAAAGATGGGATGCAGTTGAGTTCTAACCTTTACAATCCTTCCTTTCACTCTTGTGAATATGCTCAAATAAGATATAATAATTCATGATTAAATATAAATACACACTCATAAAATATTATATGCTTGTAAATATTTTTATTTTTATTCTATTCTATTTTATTTTTAGAGTTGTCTAAACGTTTTTATCTCTTCAAATATATAGGATATTAATGAGTGGATCATATGTAATAATAACTTTTTGCAAATGTTTAACAATTGGTTTGCGTAATCATATTTTAATACTTTGTTGGGATTCCAATAGTCCATATCTAATTTATTTTGTTTTCACAAAAAGTAATTAAAAAAGGAAGAAAAATAATATTCCAAAAGTTCAAGAGTTAGTTTTAAAAAAATCACATAAATTTCTTTTTTTAGAGGAATATTTCTTAAAATTCTTTGTTGGTAAAATTACAAAAAGTTACTAAAAAAATCAAGTTGGATTTTAATCATCCATATTTTCTTAAAATATAAAAGAAATGAAAAATATTAAATGAAAAATTTTACTTAAAAATAAAATAAATTTTTTAAAGAGTTTTTCTTTAAAATAAAAGTGACATTTTAAACTTCAAAAGTTAACTTTTTTAACAAAAAAATTTAATAAATTTATTTTCTTTAAGAATTTTTTAAATTCAAAAGTTAGTGATTTAAAAATAAAATATGGAAATCAATTTATTTAATTTTTTTAAAAAAATTATCTCTTTAAAAATAAAATAATAAAAAAATAATGTCTTAAAATTCAATGTTAATCTCTTAAAACAAATAGAATAAATAAAATTTTCTTAAATCAAAAGTTAATATTTTGAAATTTTTAAGTAAACAATTTTTTAAGAGTTTCATTTCACAAATAAATAAAAATAAAAAATAACAACAAATTAATTTTTTTTCATAGACTTCGGAACTTTCTTCAAATTTTCTTTTGATAAAAACTATAAGAATTTATATATATATATATATATTTCATACAAAAATTAAAAAAATATTTTCCACTTGAAAAAAAGTTATTTGCAAAAATTAAAAAAGAGGAAAAATGAAGAGAATAAAAAAGCAAAATTAATTTGATTTTTACAAAATAAAACATATCAACCAATTCAAAAAATGTTTTGTTTGTAAAAATAATTTAATTCTTATTTTATTTTTATTTTCACAAAAATATTGAAAATCTTTAACCAATAGACACATTTTTTTATTTATTTGAATTGCGTAGACTTTAATTTTTTTTCATAAGATATATAGGTTCTAGACTCTCATTTTAGTTTAAATTTGCCCTTATAAATAATTATTTTTTTTCTTTTATTTTCTTTTCCTAATTTCTTTTTATTATTTTATTCACATATGATTGATAAAGATAATTAAAACAAAATTAAAGTCATATTATTTTTGCATAATCAATTTAGGATAATTATTTCTTGAAAGGGTATTGTGGAGTATTTACATATAATTAGCTCCGAAACCTATTTTTGGTTTACAAACCATCTTTTTCCTAAAAAAAAGATTTTTCTGAAGTTTGATCTTTTAAAATTAAAATTTTGGTGGCAATTTTATTTCATTTGGTTTTAGTTGTTGAAAATAGAAAAAAAAAATATCTTTTTGTGCTTTGCAATCACATCTTGGATGTAACAAAAAATAACTCACCTTATGGCTTTGAAATAAAAAAGGATCCCACTGAACAATGCAAATCTCAAAGTGACTTTTTAAGATAATTTTAAATTTGGAGAAAATTTTAAATTTAGTTTAGCATTATTATTTATTCAGGGAAAAGTTTTCTTATTGAGTATTGTTGTTGTTGTTGTTATTATTAAGTTTCTAACTAAAATTTTGCATGTCATTATTGTAGCCTTTTCAAGCAACCAGTGCTTTTATAGATACTTGGCTAACGTGACTATGGATTTAAGACATGAGAAAGTCTCCCATACTTAAGTAAGGTCGTTGACCCTCCCAAAATATTGATATTGACAAGGTTGAAACCTTTTAAAGTGATTGATATCATACAAGATTAAAAAAAGTCATCCATGCTTAACCAATGTTAAAGTTTCAAGCAATCACAGAAACCATTCTAAACCAAATCCTTTTTAGGCAACCATTCTTGTGAAGAATAAAGTATTCTCAAGTAATAAGTACTTACAAGGCTGAATCCTTTTAAGGTGATTGATACCTTGATCTACTTAGAAAGAGACTAACAATTGTCTAGATCAACTAAAGAATAGCAAATGGTCATTGATGTTAACAACAAAGTTAAATTCCAAATACGATCCACCAAAGAGAAAGGTGAATGATCATTCATACCAATCAAAGAAAGGTAATCAATCCCTTAATTGACAATAACAAGGTTGAAAATTCTTTAGGTGATAAAAAAAGATAAAGGAAAAACAAGTTCAAATGAGATTTACAAAAAGAAAGGTGAACAAACAAACAAAAAATGACATAATCCTGAATCAAGAACCAAAAGGTTCCAGTTCAAGTTCGATCGATCACATGTAAGCAAAATTAAAAAGCGTTACAATAACAAATGACAAAAACTTCAATAATCAAAATGAAGGCTTCAAAATACAAACTACAAAATGCAAGTATTAATATGTAAACTATAGAATGCCAACTTTACGATGTGACATTTAAAAAACAAAGAAGTCAATCCATTAATAAAACTTCAAGTCTAGACTTTCAAAGATATAGGGTAACCGCCACTATACAACAAAGCCAAAACAAATTTTATTCTACATTGAAGAACAATAGCCTCCTTAATAGGAAGAACATTCAAAGAGTAGAAAAATATCACTCCCCTTATAAAACCACCAATGACCAACCATTAAAAAACAAAATGAAAACACCCTATGGATAGCAGGGCACTTGTCAACCGATGTCCCTGAGGACACTTCAAGACTAAACCTCTTCAAGTAGTTGGTGTTAGAGGAGACTAGAGAAAAGTCCCCCCCAAAGATTAGGTCCCTCGGCCCCCAATGGGCACTTTCTAAGCTGAAGCCTTTTTAAGCAGTTGGTGCTTCCATAAAGGCTTGGTAAAGGACCCTATGGTAGGGTTGCACAAATATCAAGTCGGGCTGATTTTGGCTAAGTCGGTGCTTGGCCTAGTTTGACCAAGTTGATTGATCATTGTAAGCTGCATTGACCAGGCTCTTTTGTTTTTAATCAACATACTATATATTTCTACTATTAACCACATTCTTGGGAAGCCATGGAAATGTGGCTTAATGTCTTGGGTCACGTGCTGTTACTTTTTTCTTTTTACCTTTTTCTTTAAAATCCTTTATTTTTTTTTATTTGAAAAAAGTGACATAGGGCTTTGTATTATTGCAGAGGACTTAAGACTAATTTTTGATAAAAATTATAAAATAATCCTTTAAAAAAATTTTGTTTAAATTTTTATAAAATTATATTTGGCCTTTGAAAAAAAAATTTATATAATTCCTGACAGGTTGTGAAATAATTTTTTTCCCTAAAATAATATTTTTATAGAAATCTTTGTAAGATTATATTTTATTTTTTAAAAAAATAAAATTTTCATATAAATTCTTATAAAATATTATATATATACACACGTCAAGAGTGGATCACAGTGGCCAATCAGCGCACAAGGCATGAATGGTCATCTATATCACTTGAAAGAAAGTAAACTGTCAACCAAATCACATAAAAAAAGCGCAGACCATCAAAGCGGAAAGTATCCATGCTTAAGTGAGGTCGTTGGCCCCCTTCGAAGATGGGTATTGATAAGGTTGAAACCTTTTCATACAAGGGGATCGAATGTGGTTAATTAATGTGTAACCGTGGGTTGCCAATGGTTTCTGAAGATCAGCATCCACAGACTTCGGTTTTGTTGGCTAGTAAAATTCTGTTGCACCCTTATATTGAGGAAACTCTTAAGCACTTGCTCCATTGATGTGGTGCTGGTCCTGGTCCTTTTACTTGCCCGAACAGATGCCTAGCTTTTGCGTATGCCCGCTAGTTTTCACTGTTATAATTTCAAATGCGTAACCTCTTAGCACCTATGAAATATTTTCATTCAATCTAATAAATTCTCGTTCTTTGGTCAATAGAAAACCTCTAGGTATCTATAGATCGAAGATTTACTTTCATCACATTCTCACGCAATACAGTCTTGTAAAACAGTTGCGAAGAATAAGAAATTTAGACTTATGATTTTGTTACGAGTGTGATGATTTGAACTCTCTTACCATTCAATTGGCATTTGCCAAATAACAAATTGCAGTTACCTACAGCTTATTCTGCTTCCCACAAAAGCTCTGCGCTGGAAAGGGTTTCTTATATCTTCATTGGAACCATATTAGAATAAAGTTTCAACATTGACTTTAATTAATATGACAAAATTAAAAAGGAAAAATTTACAAAACACTAATTGGACATGGAAAAAAAACAATCTAACATTGTAGTCTGCCACGATACAACAATGTCACTAGTTAATTGAATTCCCATCAGGTTCCAATGAAAAGAACAGTGGTAAGAGCAAGATTGTTATATATATATGGCTAACTTGATTATGTATCAATGAGAGCCTTGGACTGGAGCAGCATTCGCCTAAAGGCATTTTCTCCAGTTGGCCACATTCCTCTGTTCCATTACTAAATTCCCCCAGTTGGCCTTACACATATTATACATTAAATTTTAGCAACTATGAGCATAAGTTGCATGACATTGTAATTATCAATTAGGAATATAAAAAACCTACTTGCAAAACTTAGTATGTAATTGTAATGAAATGCACAAATATATCTATTCATAAGCATATATTATCACCTGAACAATGGAATGACATTAAGACAATTGAGAAACCAATTAGCAGGGACTAAATAGAAGCCTTAAAGCAAAGCATTTTACGAAACTCATGATTTCTTACACTGAGATTCATTATCTAGAATAATTTATTTGTAATCACCTATAATATATATTATGCTTCTTTATGGAGGTTTGAACAGATTCTATACACTTAATACATGTCGATATGCCTGAGATTCTTGAGTAATTTATTTCGACTATGGTAGATTTCTAAAATAATGCATCTTCAGAAAATAGACCAAAGGATTTTTTGAGGCATATACTGATATAATAAAACTAAGCTCTTCGCCAATGAGAGTTGATCCAAAGGACTGCCACCAACGTCAAGAAAACCATGACATAGGATGTAGCAAAACTCCAACGAAAAGCATTGAAATCAATGACAGATTCACTGTATTCTATGTCTTTCAAGGGAGTTTGGGGTTGTGGTGGTGGTGTCGTTTCAATGCGTCTACTACTGTTGCTCCAAGACAAATATGGGTTTCCTTTGTAGTTGCTCTCGTCGAAGGTTGCAAGACCTGAACTTTTTCTCCACCTTCAATGTGTCTCCCAACAATTTGTCAGGTATAGCAAAAGGTCTAAGCTCTCTATGTTTTCCAGATTGTGCAAGCTTTCTGGAATGGCTCCTTTCAAATGGTCGTGCAGTAAGTTGAGAGAAACAAGGGAAAGTAGATTTCCTATATGGTGTAGAATCTCTCCTGTCAATTGATTGGATGACAAATCTAATCCAGACATTATACCAAGTATATCACTTTCGTATGAGTGGGAAAAACTTTTTGTCACAAATTGCACTCTGTCTAGGCCATGGTAAGAATCAAATGCGAAAATGTTTTCCAAAAGAAAATGGGAATATTGATAATTACCAACAGATGGTGGAATACATGAAAACAAACCATCTGAGTGTAAATAGAATAAACTTCTGTTGTTGCCAAAGGACATACTATTGAAGCAAGAGGGTGTGGACCCAATGAAATTATTATTTGAAAGGTCTGAGATGTTGATTTGTTGTAGTCGACATATCTGGCTGGAAAGCTGGCCTTCCAACTTGTTACCTGCCAATAAAAGAAATTCCAAATGCGACAGCGCATAGAAGCCCTTTGGAATAGTTCCAGACAATTTGTTGTGCCTCAGATCAAGAGTAACTAAACCAGAACTTCGGGTATGGTACCAATAAGACTATTTCCCCCCAAATGAATGACATATAATGAAGACATGAATAAGCAAGAAGGTATTGCGGAGAATCTATTGTGAGATAGTTCTAAAATTTGCAAGTCTTTTTTGCACAAATCCTTCGGTATTGCACCTTCAAAGCTATTGCTTGATGAACTTAAGATCTCAAGCGGATATTTGATAATCCAAACAGGAAGCATGCCTGATAAGTTGTTTCCGGAAATATCCAATATCATTAAATGAATCAATTCTAATCCATCTTCAGGTGTTCCATTGAACAAGTTATTATCTGCCTCCAAAATCTCCAAAGATCCCGGGTTCATAGTTGTAGAAAATATATGCCCCTGCAAGCTATTGATTGATAAACTCAAAATATCCAATGAGACGCGTTCGAGAATATGTTCTGGTATTTTGCCAGAAAAATTATTGGAGGACAAATTCAAAGAGACCAAGTTTGTCATCTCTCCAGGGGATTGTCACCATCAAACATGTTGTTTGAGACATCTAAGAATTCTAAATGTGGAATGAAGTATCCTATGTTTTTAAGGAGCTTCCCATGGACCTTGTTGTCTGATAATTTCAAATGGTCTAGTTGATCCATGGGTTGGCTTAGATCGGATGGTAGTTGAAGAAGTCCGATGAAAGAGTTACCATGCAATAAGACCCTTGTCAATCTTGGGCTTTTCACAAGCAACCGGCTGGGAATTAATATATTTCAAGCCACGTCGATATGAAAGGAAGGTAGGAATAGTTCTTGTAGGTAAGTTTGCTTGACAATCGGACATTCGTAGATATTTCAATTCCAATGAAGGGATCCAAGGGGCATTTTCAGTTTCTACATGAAATGTTTCGGTCTCATCCATGTTTCCTAGTGATAACACCTTGAGCCTTGAATGGTTAGTCAAGCAGTTAAATGAGAATAAGCCTTCAAAACTGTTGTATGAAAGGGAAAGATACTGAGGCATACAAGGGAGCAACGATAGACGCTGGAATGCTTCCATTTAAGTAATTGAATGAGAGATCAAGAGCTTCAAGTGATGTCTAACTGCCAAGGCAGCTTGTGCTTGTCTCTTGCAAGCTGTACTGTTTCAAAGTTATGAATAGTATAATTTGTTGCGTGTTTTATGTATGTTGTTAATTTTTTTTTAATATTGTACAGATTTCCATGTAATGGGTCCTATCTAGTTGAGTCAAAATGAGTGTATATAATCACAAATCAATTGGAACTTCTTGGCTTTTTTTCTTAACTTTTTCTAAAAGAGAAGTAAAATATTCATGGAATGTGTTTTGATACTAACAAGATCAATTCTTATTCAACACCCACTCGTTGAAGATTTACTTTTATGTGAATTTTACATGTTCTTTAAAGTATTTACTACCACAATAATCAATTGCAGCGTACAGTTATTCAAATAAACGAAAATACTGTTGCGCTTTAAGACACATCATGTGGTCTTGTTTTCATTAACGAAGGTCCTCAATTATAAGCTTGATTTAGAAGAATTCAATGTTTGTATTTGTACTTATTAAAATTGTTAATACATTAAATTTGAGGATAACACAAGCATACCTTCTACATCGGAGGGACTGGTAAGTGACTTGTAACTTAAATCCAATAGCTCCGCGTTTCGTAAAACTGATAATTTTAAACAAATTATTGAAGTCAGAGACATTTCCAAGTTTGGACTTGCATAGTTATATAAATGCATACATTGGATAGGAAAGGGTTCATCTATTAAGCAACCCGGCATGAATCAAGTTCTTCAGAGACGTGAAGGCACTCAGAAGTTTCGTGATGTTCTGGTTCATGTAGTGACCATTGTAACTAAGATCTAATGTCTCCAACATCGTAAATGTTGACTTCTACCATCTGTAAGAATATAACTTCAACGTATTAATTGAATTACTCATAATAATAATTATTATTATTATAATTACCAGAAAATATGAAATATTAATAAATTTTTTATGAAAAAGATTATCAACTTTAATGCATAAGCCAGTATGTCGAAGTATTCAGTTAATAAACCTAAATTTTACAGTTATGTGCATATAAATTAAGAACTTTCTTAATCATGTATGCGTGCTAGCATATATATGAAAATCATAAGCTGATAATACCAACTAAAATAAGTCCAGATGAGGCAGCAGTCGAAGATAACCAGCTGAGAGCCTGAGACACTAACTGAGGATTATCAGTTGATTATCGTAACAAAAAGAGTGAAAAATCATGAAGAAAAGATGTTTTTTTTTTGGATGATTTCGGCTAATGGATAAATAACTTAACCAATGTGATAGAGCCAAAACATTTAACAACAAGAAGTGGTCGGACGTGGGGGCTTGTTTCATCATCAAGAGAGTTATAAAAGAGTCTGACAATAAGGAAAGGACATACAAAGGCTAACACAGAACTTCATTTACAATTTCTTTCATTTGCCTTGTTTACTAGGTTTTGTAATTTATTTTCAACTTTTATCAAATTTTTATTTGAGTTGTAATGGATTTAGGGTAAGTATGTCTCGATATGTTACCATATCCCCATATAATATAAATTTGCAAAATTAACCCTCCTGGGATTCAAACTTGTGCCATATTGTATGGAAAACTCTTGCTTGACTACGACTCCAAGATTACACCCTTATATTAGTGCAAAATATTAAATATAAAAAGGTATAAATTAAATGAATATATTTATTTCATATATATATATATATATATACTATATGTATATATGTATGTGTGTGTGTGTATATATATATAAAGAAGTATCTACCTTAATTCAATCACAGTAAAATTAATAATAATCTTTTTTTTTTATCACCGAAAAAATTTGTCATCAAAATAAATAAATGCATAACAATTAACTACAAAATATTAAAAGATTATATTAACACTATTAAAATGAGATAATTAAATTCTAATAATTATTATTATGGATGTCTTACAAATATAATATTTCTATAGGCCTAGAATGAATAAGTTCTTTTCCTGCTAAGTTACAGAGGAAAGAACTTGTAATACTATCAATTATTTTAATCAATACATTATATTATTTTGAACTAAGCATTCTTTTTCATTCTTGATTAACCATAACTGAAGCCCCAATGATAATCAAATTCTAAAAAATAATTTACATATACTATTAAGTTATTAATCATTTTTTATTGAACCTTATTGAAAAATGACGAGGGAAAGGTCCTTTGTCCTTTGTTTCTTGTGATGGATTTGAAAGCATAATATACGAATGAATATTTTCTTAAAAAAGACAATTTATAAGGACCAAATTGAAAATGAAATACACATCGTAAGGCAGTAAATGAAAAAAAAAAGGGATGTTGAAATAATATGTATTAGTTGAGGGTCAAATTGAAATAAGTGATAAAGGTTGAAAGTTAAAAAAAAATTCAAAAAAATTAAATCTAAAAAATATAAAAAAATTATATCAAATTATTAAAATAATATGTATTAGCTGAAGGTCAAATTGAAATAAGTGGTAAAAGATAAAAGTTAAAAATTCAAAAAAAAACTTTTTTCATTGTTAAAAGTCCAAAAAAATTATATCAAGCTATTAAAATAATATGTATTAGTTGGAGGTCAAACCGAGATAAGTGATAAAGAATGGAAGTTAAAAATTCAAAAAACTTTTGTTTTCAAAGTTAAAAATCTAGAAAACTTTTTTCTTTAATATAAAGAACTTTCCTTCTCAAAATGCACGAATCCCTGCGTTTTATCACACCTGAATCAGCAGACGCGCTTGCTCTATTTCCACCTCTTGACGACACGCCCAAAGCCCCAGACCCTTCTGTTGCAGCTGCACCTCCTCCCTTCCAAGTGAACCCTAAGGGAGTTGTGGTTCTACGTTCGAACTGTCGAAATCGGTGGCCTTTTTTGTGATCAAATATACAATCGGGTATTTGCTGAGTTCCGTACGCTAATTTCGCTTTGCCTCATTGTAAATTATGTTCTTCTTACTTTCTTTTCATCTTGATGGAGTTCATAAATTGGGATTTTCTTATATAATTCGTTTTATTGGTTTCACCTTGATAGAGTTATTGAACTAGGATTTTCTTATGTTCTTCTTACTTTCTTTTCGTTGACTTTCTTACTGGTTCAAAATTATTTGTTGTAGGTTTAGCTAAATTCTTATATATTGTTTTAAAATAATTATAAGAGCTTAAGTGCCATGGGGATCGATTATCTGTTATTCCTGAAACCATGTAACAAACAGATGATAAATATTAATGTAGTAATTTGAGATGTTTTAGTTGCAATAATAATGCTTCCTCAATGTATTAAGACTTTGTCAGAGAGTAAAGCAGGGCTATTTCTCCGTTCTACTGTTTTTATTGTTAATCAGAGCACATGTTCCATCATGTAAAGTTAATGGAAGACTGAAAGAAAGAGAAATAGACTGGATAGTGGATACAGTAATAGAAGAGAAAGCAAAGCGAAGTTGGAGTAATTGTAAGACTAGAGAAGTGAGGGACATTTGAAAATTCCTTACTTTTTTTTTTTAAGTATTTTCAGACCAGGGCGGGGTAGGTATGGGAAAACATAGTACCTGCGAAAGTCAAGTATAAGGTAAAAGAAAAAATAAAAATAAAAAAGGCTTGCAAGATTATGGCGCAAGGCAAAGAAGGATAGGGCGAGTATAGGTAGTGCGATACCTATCTTGACTTGTACAGTGCCATTACTATTCCTACTTATTATTCTCATTGGGGTCAAGTCATTTCTTTAAAGATGGTAAGAGGTTGTGTGTGTGTGTGTGTGTGTGTGTGTGACTTTCATAAAAAATTTTGAAAAATTGAGCATTAAAACAAAGTAATTTCTATGTAATTAAAAATACTTCATAATGTTCATACATATGTGAACATTGAGCACTTAAACATTAGGTAGTATTTTTAATTGCATATAAATTATTTTGTTTAACTGCTCAATTATCTAAATTTTTATGAAAGTCATATATGTATATTGAATTCTAAAATACAAATATACAACATAGTAATTGACCTCCTAAGCATCACCAAGAAATTGGTGTTTAGATATATTTAAAATTAAATTAAACTAATTAAATTGAATCAAATGAAACTAAATCGATCAAAAAAAAATTAAACTGATAAAAAAAAGTAGGTCCAAATTCATTTTTTACATTTCAAAATTGGTTTACTTAGTCTAATTTAATTAAAACTAAATCAATGTGATTATACACACACACACACACACACACACACACACACACATATCACACACACACACACACACACACACACACACACACACACACATATATATATATATATATATATATTCTCCCACCACTAATCCTTCCATCATGTGCTTAAATGATTCTGAGTCTTTGATAAGTAATTTTTTTAATTTATCTTGCATAATTATTTTTAATTTATCCTTTTAATTATTAAAACGTTTATATATTACCCTTTCATTTTACTCTTATGAAACATTTATTGCTAATTAATTCACTGACATTGTTATTTTTTTTTACCATTTATTACTTAAATTAGATTTATCATTCAGTAACATTGTAATTATTAGAATATTATATTTTGTCTTAAATTTTAGATAAAAATATACAATTTTAAATTCTTCAATGATTTAGAAAATTAAATTTAAAAAATTATTTATTAATAGTCAAATTAAAAGTTTATTTATATACCAATGATTAAAATTGAATTTTTTTCTTTTTATTATATAAAAAAGTTGTCCTAGAATTAATTCAAAATAAATATCTAAAAAAAATTAAATTAATTTAAAAAAATTAGCATGAATTAAACCAAATTAAATTAAACTATAATTGAATCAAACCAATTATATTCTAAAATCAACAAAGTTAATAGTGTGCAAAATTAACTTGTTCAATTTGGTTTAATTTTGATTCAAAATTGAACCAAATCTTTTATCAGTTCTATTAATACTACTAATCCTCTATCTCATTACCAATACTTTATGAGAAAAAAAAATTTTTTTTTCCTCTAATATCCCCACATCTTTTGGATTTAGGGACAATCTCATTTGGAGTTTGTAGCCACCCCTTCCAACAAGTGCTTTTCAACAGACTCAAGTCCTCGACATTGCAGAAGATCCTTACCTGTGGCTCGAGTTTGTTCTACCACTTAAGCCACTTTTTTGCGAGTGGTGTTGGAGGAAATTACAAGATACTCAATTTGTTGGTAAGGTAAAATCTATTTGTTACCAACATATTAAAAAAAAACAAAGACATTGCCAATATACTAAGAAAACATTACACATTCAAGATAAATTTGGACCATAAAATCCACGGTATAAAAAACTTGAGTAACAATAGACGTACCTTCAATCCCAACTAAACGACCGAAGCAATTATTGGACATGTCAAGGCTTCTGAATTGCTTGAAGGATAGGAAGATAGAGACGTTCGACGTAGCAAAGAATGGACATCCCAGCTCGTCAAGGCCTGTTACATTGTCAAGGGAGAGAGAGAGAGAGATTATTTGATTAAAAGAAGAATCACATGTCACGCTGTCCCAGCCACAGCTCTCACTGTTTGGGTCAGCGACCCGGGAAGGTGGGAGAGACGGATTCATGGAAGCATTTTGGAGCTTCAGAGATTGCTTTAAATCCAGCAGTGCTCTCCTCTCTTCTTCAATCCAACCCTTGCTGCCATACACATGAACGACAATTGCTGCAACCAACAGTAGCATCCCATCCCACTCCACCTTTACCCACGAGAAGAATCTTCAATTTTTTTGGGTGTGCAATAGCTATCTAGATATACCCAAACATTGATAAGATCCAACTCACGTAAAGCTTGGCTGGTGTTCAGAAAAAGTAATTTTTTATTAATTTTATATAATACTTATTATGTTCTTATAATTATTTGTTAACAATATATTATTATTTTAAAAATATAAACATAAGAGTTAATTGTTATTTTTTATCTTTAAAATTATAACTTCTATTTTTCTTTTAAAATAATTATTGTTTATTTTTCATTCTAAACAAGCTTCAAATTAGCGGGTCAAGGCAATGCAATATGTGTACCGACCAAGGTTCCGTCCCCTCTGTTTGTACCCATGAATAGTTCATTAGCACGAGATTATGTGTTTAGATATATTTTTTCTCTCCCTTTTTTTCGTTTAATATAATACGCGTACGACCTAGAAATTTGAGAAGGAAAAAGATCTCTCATTTTATTCCAAAGTCGCTAAGAGCATGAGCTGAGTCAGGAGACCAAGAAAGAGTAAAGTATATATACTTTTAATATATGTTACTTAATAAAATAAAATTAAGTCACCTAATTTGACTCATAATTGTGCCTCTTTATTCTGTCACAACTATTCAGTAGATTCCGCTGTAAACTAAAACTAATTATGATTAGAGGGCAATCTGATTTTTTTTATTTTTATTATTTTTTAGAGCTTCAAAAATAAGAATCTGATAATTTTTATATAGAATAAAACATAACATTTTATAATATTTAAAATTCTTTTTACCTGTCCTATCAAATTGAGTATGGAAAACCGAGTCCTAGAAAGCATATCATCTGAAGTTCTTTAAATTGCTTCGCAAACAAAAATTTCTGCTAAAAAAAAAAAGAAAACAAATATGTTGAAAAAAAAAAAAAGAGAAATTGTGAAGCACTTCAAGCAAATTCAAAGAGCAAAATTTCAACGGATCTGTTCTCCCTCGTCTTATGACTGGAGACCAGTGAATCGTCTAATTGGGGTCAAAAATTCAAATTAGATTAAGCTTCATGTAAATTATGGCTCTCCTTTTTTTTTCGGTGTGTAAATGGATTTTTTTTAAATTGGGAATTCAATTATTGTAACTGCAGTTAATATTACATGAGAAATTTGTAAATAATTATGAATAAATAGATAAGTGGATAAAAGGTAAATATTATTGAAATATTATATGATGTATTTACATGCCTTTTTCTGAAGTTTGTTTTGCTTCTTTTTTAGTCTAAATTTTTTTTTTTTTAATATTAGGTTGCTGACAATCAACATAAAACGTTGGGTAAAAAACGTAAAACTTTGAGTCCCTGGTACAAAAAAGAAGAAGAAGAATGTTGTATGTCAATAACAAACGTAAAACGTTGTCGAATCTTTATGATATAGGTCATCAATGTATTAAAGGTAATGATAGGTTATTGCCCGGAAGTAACACATCGTATAGCTCAAATACAGTGTCAAATAAGTAAGAGTCATTGCATTAACACCTAAGCGTAGTGAAAAATAAATAAGAATTCCCACATTTTCATAAATGAATGTGGGTAAAGAAATTAGTTTACAAAAATAAGATTCGCTTTGGAACTTGGAATATAGCTACACTTATAGGTAAATCAATGAAAATAATAGAGATTATAATTAGAAAATTGATTAATTTTATGTATCTACAAGACACCAAGTAGGTAGAAGAAAAAGTGAAAGAATTAGACACATTAGGTTTTAAACTCTAATATACTGGTAAGGCTAAATTTAAAAATGGGATAGGTATAATTATGGATAAATTTTGAAAAAATATTGTAGTAGATGTAAAGAGGTTAGGAGATAATTCATTACGTTAAAGTTTGTAGTAGAAAGAGAAACTTTTGATATTATCATAAGATAAAATTTTGGGAGGATTTAGAATATTCAGTTTAAGAAATACCATTAGGAGAAAAGATTCTTTTAGGAGAGGATCTTTAATAGTCATGTGGTGAGTACATTTAGAGATTACAATGGTGCACATGGAGGATATAGCTTAAAGGAAGTAACTGCAAAGGGTAAAACTATTCTAGACTTCTCATTAGTATTCGATCTCACATTAACTAACATTTATTTTAAAAAGTGTGAAGAGCATCTTATCACATATAAAAGTGGAAGGATATGCTTTCAAATTGATTTTATTTTTATAAGAAAATCAGATAAAAAACTTTACATGGATTGCAAAATTATACTTGAAAAGAGCTTAACTACTAAATATAGAATTTTGGTTATAGATGTTGGAGTTAATAGAAGAGTAAAAAACAAAGGCCAAAATAGGGTGTCGAAGATTAAGTGGTGGCAATTGAAGAGGGATAAAAAAAAGAGTTTACAAAAAAGGATATTGGAAGAAGGATATTGGGAAGCACAAGGAAATGCTAAAGATATGTGAGAAGATGGCTGAAAAGATTAGAAAGTGGCAAATGAGATACTAGAAGAATCAAGAGGCTTTGAACTTAGGGATAAAGAATTTTGTAGTGAGATGCAAGTGAGCAAGATAAAATTAAGATTAAAAGGGAGTGTTATAAAGTGTGATATTTGTGTAAGAGTGATAAAAATTAAGAAAAATATAAGATAACTAAGAAAAATACTAAGAAGGTGGTGATCGAAGTGAAAGCTAGGGTGCTTGATGGGTTATACAAATCCTTATGTATTAAAATTGAAGAAAAAAATATTTACAACCTAGTTAAAAGTAAGAAAAGAAAGACAAGAGATATGGACTAAGTGAAATATATTAAGGATGTAGAAGGGAAAGTCTTGGTCACAAAATAAAATATTAGGGAATAGCAGAAGGGTTATTTTCATAAACTATTTAATGAAAGATACGGAATTTTATTACACTCGGATATGTTAGACAATAAAAAAGAGACTTAAAATTATACTTTTTATCGTAGAATTCAAGAGTCGCAAGTAAAAGAAGCATTAAAGCGAATGGAAAATGACAAAGTAGTTGGACTGAATAATATACCCATTGAAGTATGGAAGGGTTTATAAGTGAAATGTATAAGTTGACTCACAAAGTTATTTAACAAAATTATAAGGTTTAAAAGAATACTAGACGAGTGGAGGAGAAGTACTTTAGTCCTTATTTATAAAAATAAGGGAGACAAATAAAACTGTACATATTATAGGGAAATTAAGTTCATAAGCCATAATATGAAATTATAGAAGAGGGTAACTGAGCAAAGATTAAGGTAAGAGATTCAAGTTATAGAGAATCAATTTGGTTTTATGTCAAGAAGGTCAATCATGGAAGTGATATATTTATTACGAAAATTGATAGAGAGATATCGAAAGAATTAAAGAGATTTACATATGGTGTTCATTTATTTGAATAAGATATATGATAGGATGGCAAGAGAAGTTTTATGGAATACGCTAAAAAAAAAGAAGTTCATATGCCTTATATTCGAGTAATTCAGGATATGTATGATGGGGTTACAACTAGTGTTATAACAAAAGGTAGATTTACAAAAAATTTTTTTGATAATTATTGATCTGCATTAGGAGTTAACTTTAAATCTTTATCTTTTTATTTTAATCTTAGATGTGCTCACTGAACATATTCAAGAGTCGGTACTATAATCTATGTTTTTTACAGATGACATAGTTCTAGTTGGAGAATCAAAGGAAAAAATGAATGAGAAGTTAGAAATGTAGATACTAGCTTTAAAAGTACATGGATTTCATTTAAGTAGAAGTAAAATAGAGTATATGAAATATAAGTTTAGTAAAAAATACACTAATTCTAGTGCAGAAATGAAAATTAAAGGCATACAATACCATAAGTCATACGATTTAAATATTTTAGATCTCTCATACAACATGATAGAAAAGTAAAGAAAGATGTAAAACATAGGATTTAAGCGGAGTGGATGAAATAGAGGAGTGCTTCAGGTGTTATTTGTAATAGAAAAGTATTACTCAAATTTAAGGGTAAATTCTACGAGATAGCTATAAAAGGCCTACAATGTAGTATGGAATTGAATGTTGAACAATAAAAAGTCAATAAAAAAATAAACTCAATATTGCAAGGATAAAAATGTTACATTGAATGAGTGGACATACCTGAAAAAATACAATTATAAATAAATGCATTAGAGAGAAAGTGAAAGTCGCACCTATTATAAAAAAAATTACAGAATTGTGACTTAGATGGTTTAGGCATGTGTGAAAGAGACTTATAATAGCCCCAATTAGGAGAGTAAATCAGATGGATGGTAGCTCAATAGTTAGAGATAGAGGAAGACCAAGAAAAATTATAGGATAAAATATTAAGAAAGATTTAGACTTAAATAATTTATCTAAAAATATGATTTATGATAACAATTTATGGCGTCGATTAATCTATGTATTCGACCCCATTTAATGAGAAAATTTTTTGTTGTTACTGCTGTTATTGTTGTTGTAAACTTTTTTCTTATATTACACACTAGGATATCAGATTTTTACATAAGTGAGTGATGAAGAATGTGAAAAAAAATGTTAGGAGTGAAAGGGCGATATGGATAATTAATTGCAAAATAAAAATTAAGCCATCAATTAAGGTTTAATTTAGGAATACTCTCTACCACTATTTCTTTTATTACTTTCAGTTTTTGTTATAAGAGACTTTTCAATCATAGTTTCTCTCTCTATCCTTCTCTTTTTTCTAATTTTTTATTATAGGAAAAAAGTTCCATGACAATGATCTCTTGTTCTTTACCAGTTTCATTGTCACTTACAATTTGATAGCTGGATCCTAAAAATCAAAATAACATACAAATACAACATGTAACACTCCAAAATTAATTAAGGTGTTAATCATAAATTTGAGTTAATTAAGAATAATTAATATGAAATAATTAGGCAAATTAAGTGAATAGAAATTTTATAGAGATAAATTATTGATATAAGTTGAAATTTAATTGAGTTATAAACCCCATCTAGATCTAAATTAAATTAAGTAGGGCAAGGTTAAGAACTAATAGAAGCCCAATAATTTTAGGTACAGACCCAACCTTTTATTGTGAAACTTGGTCCAAGAGAGAGCATCTAGTGATGGCCCAATAACCCTTGTGCAGACCCAAATCAATTGAGTTCTTTAAACTTGATCCGACCCAATTAAATTTCTACAGCCCAATACCTTAAAGTTGGCCTAACAAAGTTTAAATCAGAATTCACTTACAATTAAATCTTTGGGTCAGCCCATGACCCACATTAGACTCAATTTAAACCCAACTAAAACTCTAAACACTTCAGCCCCCTCCACATTTTGCTGAAACACAAACACATAACTCATCTTCGGAGGTTTGGAGAGAGGCTAGGGTTTAGGGCAAGAAATCTACCATTTCTCACTTCTAAGCTCAAAATCAGCCAAGGTACTTGTTATATAACTTAATCCCCTTCTCTTTCTTTTCATTTTGGCCCAATTAGTTTTTTATTTGGAGTATTTTCACCATACCCAAATTTTGAAATGTGATTGTTTAGTATTTTCTTAGAGGATTTTCAGAGGAAGAGGTTAAAAAGGATATTGGGTAAGTGTAAACTCTCCATTCTAGTGCATTTTCTGCTAGTTTAAGGTCCTCATGGTTGATTTATAGTATGGGTATTAATTCTGTATGAATTTGCTTAAAAATTAGGGTGATATATTGAAATTTCTGGTAGAGGACACATTCAATCTAAATTTGGGGATTTGTAGTGGTTGGGTAAGTGTCCTCTGAGTAGCCATTAGTATTTTAATTTCTTGGGTATTTGTTGCTGCTATATATTATGATTTAGAGTAGTAATCTTCTGATGTTATGGTTATGGGGAGATTTTGGCACTGTTGGTGGCTTTTCAATTGTCTGCAAAGTAAGGTAACTAGGGTTTATGCTAATTCCATGCATATGTGTGTTTAATTTTGTATCTGCTGCATGATTATGATTTTGATGCTAAATGAATTGGTTGGCTATCTGTTATATGTGATTGGACCTTGTGAGTTCATGGTAGAGGTGTGATGCAGCGGCCACCCGTGCATATGCTTCGATCGGGCACTGGATTATGATTAAACCCTATATGCATTGAGCCTTGGTTGTGCTCATTGGGGACTGAGTGCTGTGGACGAGCCTCTCCCAGTGTTATTGGCCTTTAACATGTGGAATTGTAATTACTAGTATGGGATAGTAATCATAGATAGCCTAATTGTTTTATTTACTGATATAACTGGTATGTTTTTTGATACTTATATGAAATCATGCATATATGTTGATTAAACTAGAATATATAAATGGAATTTTCCTTGGTTACTGAGATTTGCATCTCACCCATTTCATGGGATTATACTTTCAGGTGAAGGCCCTTCAGGTAAAGATAAGGGGAAGCAAGTAGATGAAAATCCATCAGTTCTAGCCATGTGTGGAGGAAGCTGCACTTGGGCTAATCTGAGTATAGTAGATGCAATTTTGTTAATCTTTTATATAACATCATCATGTAATCATATTGTCAAGTGTAGACATTTATACTTTGATTAGTTAGAATGTATCTATTAAGGAGTTAAGTTTTATTATAACTTGGTATTGGATGTATGAACTTATAGTATCTGATGTACGAACTTTGTTGAATTTATGATGTGGTCTACTATTGGAAATGCCATCATGAGATATATTAGATTTGATTTGAATAAGTAATGTATGGAATCTTTAATGGAATGTATATTTGAATGATAGTTGCTGGAAGCTTATGAAATTCTGCTGTTATTAATCTATGAACTTGTTGATATAGGATAGTTGGAGGAGTAGAAATTGACTCTTAAGTCTTGAACTAGTAATGATAGATTAGTTGGGTAAATTAGGCTAATGGAAGCTATTAGAGCCCCACAATTAAGATAAAGTGGCCCTAAGGTGTCATTGGAGGGAGAGTGGAGAGTATGAGACAAGATTTTAAGAGTTGTAGGATCAGAAAGCATTTCCCCGTGGCCAACATATTATTAGCCACGGCCAATAGAGGAGAAGTTGTCCAGGGAGAATACCAAAGAGAAATTCGCCTCGACGAAATGTGAGAGGCAAAATTGGGAGTTGTCCAGAGGGTAATTCACCGGGCTAAGTGGAAATTGGTCATTACGAACTTTTGTAAAATTATGTCAAGCCTTCCAGAGAGGAATGAGCCGCAGCGAAAGGGGGAATTGGCCGTGGTCATTAGTGGTGCGAACCCACAAGAAATTGAATCCCCTTGAACTCACAACCGATCTGAAATATACACACCCCAAGAAAGCTAAATCAAGCCTGAACGATCCACTTGGAACCCTTAAACATAAAGAGACAAGGACCCCGAGTGTTGGAAGACGCCACAAGGTTGATCAAGCCTTGATAAGTCTACAAGTTCAATGAAGAACCCTAGAGAGCACTCCTCTCAATTCTAGGATTTCCAGAAAATATGATTTCTATTCATTCAAATCTGATTACAATGGGAGGCAGAGTACAATTATATAGTGTGCAAGTCAAATTTGCCTTCAATGCTCATAGAAAAGGAAAACTAGGAAAATTAATGGCAAATTTCCTAATTAATGACCTACGGAATCAGAATTATAAAAGTCAAATTCTCTCAAAAACTAAAAAGGAAATAAATCCCCCTAAATAAGCTAATTTCGTCTAAATACATTACGGTTCTAGAAATCAGCTTATTAAACCTAAAATAGCATTATTTAGCCTTAAATGAGCCCACCAATGGATGGTCCATGGTTTAAGGACTTCAATTTGTAATGTTTTGGCCCAATATAGCCTTAGTAGCTGCATCTTCAGCCTATATGATGTTGAGGACGCCCACATCGGAAATGTCCATATCTTGCTTAACTTTTGTTGCTCCAATTGCTATTTGCTTAGTCTAGGTCTCTTGAACAAGTCCACTTAAGGCTTCCCTCATTCTTTTAGCTTGTGCTCTTGTCATCGGGCCACTTGGAATTTGCAGAGGATCATTCCAAGCATTTGGGACAGCTTGCTCCCTTTGATGGATTGCATCAACTAGTGAGAGGCGAGGGAGGCAGGTTCCAAGAGGTTTCCTCGTCGCGACGCCATGTATGTTAGCCACGGCAAAACTCCAACTCGTCGCAACTATTGCCGCAGTGAAACTTGAGAAGATATAAGGGTAAACCCGAGAGCAATTAGCCGCGGCGCAAGGGCATTTAGTCACAACCCCAAACTCTCATTCAAACCTAAAAATCTTAGTTTTTCCTATGATAACCTCAAGGAATGACTTAGAAACATTGGTAGAAGATTCTTATGAGTTAGAATTAATGGGTAATAGAACCAAAGGCCTATAAATGAGCATTTGTTTCCCTTGTATACATGAATGCTTATAATTATTTGGATTGATGACTCTAATGACATAAAGGTCCAAATTTTCCTGTATTTTTTGAATATAATTAGTCTTAATGTCTTGCAACCCTAATTTATGAGTATTAATCACGTATTTTATTTTAATCACAATGGTTAGAAGTTAGGGTCGTCACACAACATCCCAGCATTTTCTAAGCAAATTTTGGACAAAGATAATTCTCATATTTATTATAATTCATGTTTATATAATTATACACTTAGGTGAATTAGATGCTTGGCTGCCTTTCCTTTTAGTGTTTCTATGTAAAGGATTAAAGGGGTCAAAGTTTTGTAACAAGTGTTGTATGTATCTCCTATTTTTGTATGCCAACTTGTACTTAAAGAATTTAATTTAGGTATAGTTTCTTATATCTTTATTATTAGATTTTTTTTAATTAAAAGATAATAACTATATGATTATCTAATAATAACATGATAAATACATGATTTAATTGAAAAGTTATATAGTTGTTTATAAAAACTATATGTTCGTTGAAAATAGATTATCTATTCATTTTAAAGGATGAGTAGATGTTGTTGCCCTTTAGAGTCATCTAGATCAAATTTGGATAATTTAAAAAGAAAAATTGTATGTTGATTTTTTTGGCTTTAAAGGATGTAAAACACAAAATTGAAATATGTCAACTTAAAAAAATGATTGAAATTTAAAAAAATAAAAAGATGTATTAAATTTGTACTATTGTGAGGGGTAATATTTTGCTTATCTTTTAGAATGGATAAAGAATTCGAATTGTACATTTATCATATTTTAATTAAAAACTTGATAATAAAGATATAAAAAATTATATTTAATTTTTTAAAAATTTAAATTCTCCTGTGAAAGATTTAGTCTCTTTTTTTGCCATCTTTTATAGGGATTTTTGAAAGCCAATATTGATATTGACCTTTCTACACCATAAATTGGTGCATAATTGAAGCATGACATTTTTACTTTTCAAATGCATTAGTTGTGGTTGTCAAAATAAAATGCGAAAAGCTTCTCTCCCTTACAAGATACACCCTACACACACAGAGAAAAAAATATGGAATCCACCACCATATTCTTCCTTTCTCTTGTATCCTACACATGCAAGAAGTCTAGTCCAAATAAAACATTAATTATGTGCAAATCATGCTACTTAGGCTATTGCCATTTACATAACAAGTGTATCATCTCAATTGAATTCACTAAATTGTCCAAGTTTAGAAAAATGGTTTTCTTATAAGTTTCTTTTTCTTTGCATTTACCAAAAAAAAAAAAAAATACATTCTTTGAAACATTTATCTCAAAGTTTTGGTTGTTGGATTTTTTCTTTACCTAAATTGATTTTTTAACTATATATGTATTTAAGTTAATCCTCAAAATAAAGTAAATATGCAATTTGATCCAAGAATAACATGTTGACTTACAAAATTTTAAAGCATTAACTTGTTATAAGTTAAAAAAAAATAAACGTATTAGGAGATATATTTCTTAGGAACCAACAAATAAATGAAAGATACACAAATCATTCTAAGTGTTGAAAGATATACTTTCTAAAGTTTTAGTTCTTAGATTTAATTATGGACATAAATAATTCTATTATATCATTACAAGTATATTGAGTTATTCCTCAAAATAAAGAAAATATACAATTTGTTTTAATAAAAATACTATGATGAGTAGTGAATAATAATTTTCTTTTTGCGCTTGGAAGAGAAAATTTGTTGAAAGGAAAAAAAATACTAGCTACACAATTCATGCACAACCATAACTCCATAAAACTAAATAAAAGAAACAAACACACACCATATAACAAAGGACATTGATACGAATAGAAATTTAAGAAGGATAGGAATAAGAATTTAATAGGAAGTAAAAAAGAAATTCAGAGAAGATAAGAAGTTATTTATTTCATTCATGAAATAAATGCTGCACAATGCTTTGAGCTGCTTAAAACAAATACCTAACTAATCCATTAGCTGGCCAATGATAGATATGCCGCTAACTAGTAATAACTGAAAATCATTGCAACTAAAAGACCCTTTAACCCTTACTAATACAAAGAAAAAGAATGTCTTACCTTTAGTTAAATTTGACACATGACACTATCCCCTTGATAATTTCATCCTTGACCCTAAGGATGTAATGATTTAGCAAAGTCTGAGAAGTTCTTCTGAATATTAAACCATAATTCCCATATTGCCTACTCTATTTCTCCTTTCCATTTAATCAACACTTCAGTAACAGCATGGTGACGCCTCTGTGTAATCCTTCTATCTAAAATTGCTTTAAGCTCATGTTTGCTGGCAATAGATGCCCAAACCTTAGGCAGTTGGTGGGTTTTAATTATAGCATATGGGCATTTTTTTTAGTAATGAAACGTGAAAGATAAGATGAATGTGGGATGTAGGAGGCAACCTCAGAGTGTTAGCTACTATTCCAACCTTAGCTATGATCTGGTATGGTCCAAAATACCTAGGAGACAATTTTTTAGAAGCTTTGGTCATCAATGATTAATGTCTAAATGGCTACAACTTAAGAAAAACCCAATCTCTCTCTTGAAATTCATGTTTACTCCTCTTTTTATCAACTTACTACTTCATTCGTTGCATTACCTTGGTCAAATTTTGTTGGATTTAATGCAGCATCAACTCTTTGTCACTGAAACTCCTATCTATAGCCTCTATCAGTGAGTCTTATGGAATGTAAGGAATGTGGATGGGAAGAGCTTGCCCATACATAATTTCATAAGGAGTATCCCCAGTAGAAGTATGAAAAAAAAGTGTTGTACCATCACTCAGCAAGTGATACATATTTGTTCCAATCTTGAGGAGTATCCTACACCAAACTCCTGAGATAATTTTCAAGACAATGGTTTAGCACTTCGCTCTATGCATCTATTTAAGAATGGTAAGTAGAGGATAGACATTGGGTAACTCCTAACTTCTTTCTAAACTTCTACCAAAATTTGCCAGTAAACAGAGGATCACAGTCACTCACTATTGAGGTTGGTGCACTATGAAGCTTGTAGATGTTATTTATGAATACTTAAGCAAACTGACTTATAGTAAAAAGGTGAACCAATGAGATAAAATGGGCATACTTGTTGAGGTGATCAACTACTATCCAGATAGTGTCTTTCCCATTAGATTT
The DNA here is from genome assembly GCA_032878935.1 of Erythrophleum fordii. Taxonomy (NCBI): domain Eukaryota; kingdom Viridiplantae; phylum Streptophyta; class Magnoliopsida; order Fabales; family Fabaceae; genus Erythrophleum; species Erythrophleum fordii. Next base: position 9,876,305 of record JAVQMF010000037.1, on the reverse strand, counting down.
TGGTAGTTTCTCTATAAAGTCCATGGCTATACTCTACCACACTCTCTCTGACACTGGTAGGGGTTAAAGCAGACCTAGATATGCAGTAGTTTCATATTTGCAACGTAAGCGTGTCTCACACTTATGGATGAATGCTTTAATGTTTTTCATCATGCCTTTATAGTAGAATGCCCTCCTTGAGGGGATGAATGCAACCATTCTAGGATTGTGTTTTTGAGTTTTGATTGCTACCCAACAATTATTTTATTTTTCCTAGTCAATGCGTGCCCATTCCTGTGATACTTGGGATATGAGGATTTATTTTCTTGTAAGCTTCAAATTATCTATACTAACAAGGGATCATTCTGCCATTGTTTCTTTATTTCCTCCTATAACTCAGTAGATATAGAAGATGTTATCATGTGAAGTAACTTTCTATGGCGACTTCTGCAATATCTTAATCTCTTAGCTATTATACCATAGTCTCATTATCCATTTCAATACATTTCATATAGATTGGAGCACAAATGCAAGAAACCATGTGCCTCATATGAAAAGGGTAATAAATTTAATAGTATTAATTGTATTATGTAAGATCTCATTTCTTTAATTTATGTCCCATGGATCATGTGAACTCATCAATATTATTTTCTATTCATAGCACATCCATACAAGTCATAAGTATCACCAAATATCTCAAGAACCTCGAGTTTTAGGCTACATGTCACAAAATCAATGGCTTACTCTCAGGTTCAGGTTCCAACTTTTTGATACAAAATTTGAAAATTTATAACTAATTCTAGAAAAATCAAAATTAAGCAAATCATACTATTATGGAAAACTATAGATGTCTAATTTTGACTAAAAATAATTTCAGACTAATGCTTGGCTTTAATCCCATAAGAATTGTTGGAATAGTAACTCAACTTAGGCTGTATTACTGGTATTGTCATACAATTTCAAAAATTTATTTCTCCCTTCACAAAGTTCCAAATGAGATGATCTTGATGGTTATAGAAAGCTTATGATGTCTAATTTATTTTTATAAAATTTTGTGACTATTGGAATTCATTTGACCCATGTGTGATACAAAGAAGCAAATTGATCAAATGAACAATAACTATATAATTTCTACATAATTTGGCCAATTTTGAAAAATTATAATGAATTCTCTAGAGCTCTAAATTAGGTGTTCTTTGGCTCTATGAAAAGCTCTTGGTGAGCACTAGTTATTGGCTAAATTTTATGAAAAAACTCACTCATTTAGTTAGCCTTTAGTTTAGTTTAAGAAAAGGTCCAAATAGAAGTCCATAATGGTTCATAATACTACCAAATGACCTTCTTAACCATCCATAGCCACTTGGGCATGTCCCAAAGTACCATTGCAGCCTAGGGAAGCATGCCAAATGGTTCAAATAATCATGAAGTTCAATCTCACCTTGCCACTTGGAATCATACACATGTTTACACTAACACATGGGTGGTAAAAATTCACAAACATATATTTGGTTCTAGTTTCCATTCATACGTGATATCCATATACTTTTATACATGCTCAATAGTTTACTAGCCATAAACTACTCATACATATATACTTTGATATTACATTATATTAAAAGCTATTCTATTGTCCAAGTGTGGCAACTCATGCTTCTTGGATTCTACTCTTACTTATTTGAATTTCATCTACACATGGTTAGATGGAAAATTGAGAAGAGTGAGATTCAAAGAATCTTAATAGCTCTTACCCCTTTCAAACATATATAATGGATGTATATATATGTCAATGAATGTATGCATGACACTCAAGTTATTAATGAGCATCATAAAACATTTTCTTTATCATATAAATTTATACCTAGCAAAAATAAACTCTCAAGGGCATTGGTCTAGCCTCACCCACCTTTCTTAGGACTTTTGAATTAACCTCACTTACTTTTAAGGGACTTTTGACTTAATCTTACTTTTCTTGAGACTTTTGGCTTTGTCCCCTCCTCATTTTTAAGGACTTTTAACTCATCCTCACCAACGTTAAGGGGCTTTTGGTATAACTAAACTTATTCAAGCCAAAACATATTTATAAAACATATTTCAAGATCAATATGGTACCATGGCATGTAGGTAATGGCTAGAAATATTTCTCATGGCATAAACATACATACAAGTATTCAAAGACAAGCAAATATCTAAGTCATGCATGAGAGAAAGGTTAGAGAGCTACATTGGAATAAGAACACAACACTTTCCTCTTGAACTTTTCTCCCTTTTCTCGGCCAAGCCTTACTATTAAGTGGCCCTTGGTTCTCTTAGACTAGACACATCAAAAGAGACATAAATCGCTCATGGAAATAAGCTTTGGCATCATACACACTCTATGTGAAGCTACTTTGTTCTATGGCTCTATTATGCTTTCATGCAAGACCTTATGAAGCAACTATGATAATTCATTATCTTGGCCCCAATTTCTCATTCATTTTAAGTCTCTTGACGTCATTTAAACTCTTTAGAGTCATTACAAATTTATTTTCAAGAGCCTAGATACAAGTTGCTTCTTTAAGTCTCATTATGGAGCATACACCTCTATCTCATAAACTAAGGCTTCTAAATTTTTTTTAAGGTTTCTTTGATATTCTTATATCATATTTAATTCTTTTCTAACCTTAGAAAAATTTAAAACTCTCGTTAGGTGCACAAAGAGTTCTTGGGCGATACTATGCAAGCATATAACATCCATAGAGTGTGCTTGCTTTCTTTTAGGGAATTGACACTTATGAAGGCTTCTTAGATGTCTTGAGAGCTTATATTTATCCTTAGACTATTTAAATTACTACTAGGAAGCTTCATCTTGGCCTAAATACAATTAAATCCCTAGGTTTGCTACTTACAATCTAATGCTTCTTATTCAATTTCAATGGCATCTTCTTAATCCTCACACTCCATAACCCTCGGTTCCATTAAGAACAAATGAAGAAAAACTGTCCTCCTCACTTTCTCTCTCTAGGCTGAAGCTTAAATGGCTTGAAAATATAAGATTTTGTAAGTATTTCAACAAAAGTCTTACCTTAAAACAAAGCTCTTTTCTCATACATTATTTTTTACTGATTGATTTTTTGAAAAGAGTTCTTTTTTGGCTTGGGTTAAACCTGAATCTTTAAGTTTTCAAGAAAAAAAAAACCACCATTAAAAAGCTCTTAAAGAAAAGAATAATTTTCCTAACTAGCACTAGATGTTTACCTATCTAAATGGGAGCTTAAACTTCTTCTCTCTCCTTTCCCTTAATGTCACACCATGATTGCTTAAAATTCTAAAAATGAAAGCTTAGAGAAGGTGATAAGGTGTGATCTTACTTAAAAAGCTTCTTTTATAATTTTTCAAAATGACTATTTTACCTCTACACGTCTGTTTGCTTCATTTATGTTCATTTCAACTTTTTTTTAGAACTGTTGTTTCTATCATAAAATTTAGATCCTTTAATTCATATAAATTCCTTTAATTTTATCCAAATTAGATTTAAAACTTTTCTGAACGAATCAGTCAAAATTTAAATTAACCGACACTTTAAAACATAAATTGGAGGGGTTTAAACCATTTTAGGGGTTTCTATAATTTTTAGAACCTCTAAGAATCCCAAGAAACTCATTTTTCTCACTTAAAAATCTCTCTTTTGAGTTTTCTAAAAGGTACCCAAAATTACAAAAATGCCACTGTATCTTCGTTAAATTTCATTTGGTTATTTTGGCTTTGTTTTCAAGGCATCTTTGGCTTTGGATCCTCATTATTTAAAATTTAAATTATTGTTCTAATTTTATTAGATCTCAAATCACTATATCTGGGAGACTTCCTTTTATATTTTATGCATTTCATACGTTTACGGAGAAATCGAACATTACGTTTCTCACATTTACGGAGAAATCGGATGTTACAACTTCTAGATAGCACATCAGCTGCTACATTCTCCTTCCTCTTTTGTAGCAAATTTCATACTCCAATCTTATTAGTTTGGTGACCTATCTACATTGTACTAGGGTAGATAATTATTGCTCCAAGAGAAACTTTAAGCTCTATTGGTTCGTTAAAATTATAAATGGCTGAGCATTTGGATACTGTTGTTCTCCACTGCATGTACCACATCTAGCAATTCTGGGTCATAAATAGATAGCAACCTATTTCTTAGAGATAGCACCTTGTGAATATAAGCTATTGGGTGCTTATCTTACATTAACACTGCCCTAGTTCCTGTGCTTGATGCATATGTTTTTCTCATAAAAGCTTTCTCTAAATCTGGTAATGCTAACATAGGTGTGGAAGTGAATGCTGATTTGAGGTTTGAAAAGGCTTTCCCACCTTCTGAACTCCACTAAAAAGCATATTTCTTAAGTAGATCAGTAAGTGGTCTTACCAAGATACTATAATTCTTGATAAATCTCCTGTGACAATCGGCCAACCCCAATAAACTTTTGAGTTGCTTCGCTACAGTAGGTGTGGGCTATTCAACAACCTCTTGGACCTTCTTAAGATTTGTTGATACCTTTCCCCCAGAGATGAAATGGCCTAAATATTCAATCTTAGTGATAGCAAAAGCACATTTACTTTGTTTAAAAAAGTAGTTGTGAGTTCTCAAAATGGCTAGAATACTTCCCAAGTGATTTACATGTTCTTCCACATTTTTACTATACACCAATATGTAATCAGAGAAAAACCAAGACATATTTCCTTGATTGATGCTTAAAAATGGCATTCATAACTCCCTGAAATGTTGATGAAGCATTACTCAAATTGAAGGGCATAACTAAAATTTCATACTGACATGAATATGTCTAAAATGCTATCTTATGCATATCTTCTTCTTTTATTCTAATGTGGTGGTAGCCCGAGCATAAGTCTAGCTTGAAAACAATTTAGCCTTGTCCAATTTATCCAACAAGTCTTCTAAAAGGGGAATTGGAAATCTACTCCTTATGGTGTGCTTGTTGAAGGTTCTATAATCCACACACATCTTCCAACTACTATCTTTCTTTGTGACAAGAACAATTGGTGATGCAAATGGCAATGAGCTCCATTATATGATTCCCATTTCCAACATCTCTGCTACCATTTTTTCTATAACATCCTTCTAAAAAGTAAGGTATCTATTATCTGATATTAATTGGATTAATGCCCTCTTAATATTATAGCATGGTCATGTCCTTCATGGTAGGGAGGTAAAGACCTTGCCTCTCCAAAAGCCTCTTTAAACTAACTCAATAATTGGCTGATAGCATTAGATAGATCATTTTTAGTTTCCACTTTTATTGTATAACAAGCACTATCAGGTTGGCAAGGTAATATTTACAGCATGTAAAGGTTACAGACCTAAGTGATCAACGTATGCAATTGAGCTTCCTTAAACACCTTTATTTTTGGGTCTCTTGTAGCAGTGATTCTAACCCACTTGCCATCTAGCACAAATCCATTATTACATTTAGGCTATCTAAATTGATAATTCCTAAAGTCCTCATCTATTGTATGCCCAAGATCATGTCATAACCCACCAAAGGAATGAGTATCACATCAATCATGAATTCAACTTCCTAGGTCACCCACTTTAAACCTTCACATTTATTTCTTCCATGAATTTCACTTTCATCTCCCCTAGTCACATTAATAGGTTCAATGGGCTTAGTATTTACCATACTACTTTAACTTTCATCTAGAAAGTCGTGCATACTCCCTATGTCAATAAGGATGTATACTATTTTCTCACTAATCTAGCCATTAATTCATAGTGTCGGGTATATGGCTTTTCCTTGAAAAGCATTGAGGGATATTTTGGGTTCTACTAATCCATTCACATGTCCCTTTTCTTCTTTAATCATGCTTCCTTATGTTATGTGCCTTTCATCTTCTTCATCCTCTCCTTCAACTTCCATTAAGAATATTTGCATTTTCTTTTTCTGAGGACATTCATGCCTAGGTGAAAATTTCTCATGACAAAAGTAGCATAAATTTTTATTTTTGTGCTTTTCTACTTCAACTAGAGTCAACCTCTGTTGGAACCTTCAATTTGGTTTTCCCAATGTTTGCTTTTGGTTGTTATCGTCAAACCTTGCAGCTTTAGACCATTTCTTTACATCTCTAACTAAAAATTTCATCGACTTCTAGTTGTCCCCAGCTCCTTTAGGTCCTATAGTTCTACCCTTATACCTACTAAAGCTTGACTCACCCTTAAACCCTCTACTGGACGCCTACATACCAATCTTCTTCTACATTAACTCTACATTTAATGCTTGTAATTGAGCTAATAGAGTAGCATCCATGAGAGTTTGAAGGCAAAATAACTTTGCTTTGATTGCAATTTCAATTTTCAAGCTTGCCATATAACAATTCAATTTATGATTTTCATTTAATTTTACCTTGTACACTAAATTGTTAAATGCCTCCTGGTACTCCACCAAGCTATCCTTCTATTTTAGCTACATGAATTCTTCCATGGATTATGAAACACATATCCAAATCTCACCTTAGTTGCTTCAATTAAATTTAGCCAATTAATATTACCTTTCTTGCTTTTTTCAAATCCTTGAAACCATTTATATATAACTTTGTTGAAAGAAAGACTAGCTAAAGTTACCTTGCTATCATCTGGTGTACCATCGATCATAAAAAATCTCCCACATTTAGAGATTCACCCATTCATATCACCAAGTGCAAACTTTAGAAAGTCCACCTTGGTAAAACACATCAAAATTTGGTCGTGTCCATTCCTTTCAGCACTTCCCTTTTCCCGATTACGATTCATGACCTCTATAAACTGATATGAGAGATCTCGATTTTACTTCGTTGCATTCATCTGCTATTCTATCACCATTCTCAATGGCTCTTCCATTTCCCAAATGGTTACTTGAGAATTGCATCCAGTATGGAATGACTAGCTCTGATACCAGTGATATGAATAGAAATTTTAAAAGGATAGAAATAAGAGTTTAAAAGAAAGTGAAGAGAAATTCATAGAAGAGAAGAAGTTCTACATTCCATTCATGAAAAAAAATGCCATGCAATGCTTTTTGGACTACTTAAAACAAACGCCTAACTAATCCGTTAGGTAGCTAATGATAGATATATTGCTAGCTGGTAATAACCAAAAGTAGTTGCAATTAAATGACCTTTTAATCCCTACTAATACAAAGAAAAAGACTATCTTATCCTTAGTTAAATTTGATGCATAATAGACATTAAAAAAAAACTAAATAACAAGAGATACAATGACAAGACAAATAAGATTGATAAGAGAGAGGATGGAGGATTTAAATCTTAACCAATGGAGTACATCTCTTATTAGCATGTTTGGCAAGCTAGTATTAGCATAACAACTTACATCTAAGCAATGGAACAAACAAAACTATTCTTTAAGATGAGGAATATCCTTTAAGAGATGTTGACAGCTATTCTGGATAAAGAGAAGAAGACTTAATAGCATTAACAAGGGGTTTGCAGTCAAATTCTTAGATAATCTCCTTAAGATGCAAATCAAGAGCCATTAAAAGCCCTTTGTAAAGAGCAAGCACTTTTGTCATGAGCATTGAAGAAGCAAAACAAGGGATAGAACTCAGTTTAACAATTCCACCTTGACTATTTTAAAAAAAAATTATCCTTATTCTAGCTATATCATTTTTAGAATCAAAACTTCCATCCATATTAATCTTATATTGATTCATTGGTCAAGGTTTCCATTTTTCCAATTCAAAAGTACTTCATCATTCCTGTGGTGTGTGCCAAACCAATTATGAGTAGCCTAAAATTCTTTAATAGAACTAGTGGCTTCGCACATAATGGAGATTGGGTTAAGAGAAGAATCTTCAAAAACTAATTTATACACATCTTTCCAAATAACCCAACAAAGCATGACACATAAAGTTGTTTCAAAGGCCCATAATTTTACATCAAACAAAAGCTTACAAAACCAAGTGTTAAATTTGGAAATATCTAGTTCATTCAATCTAAGCGTAAGAGGATAAGACAACCATACTTGTCTAACTTAGTCACAAAGTAAAATGAGATGCTCCATTGTTTCCACATGTTCAAAACAGCAAGGGTACAAAGGAGAATTACTGCATTTTCACCTCCACAAAGTATTCTTGATAGACAAAAAACCCATGCAAGCTCTTCATATAAAATGTTTAACTCTGTAGTGACTTTCAACTTCCAAACGACACTTTAGATTTTAGGATTAGGATGATGAGAAGGGCTAGCAACTTCAATGATAGTTAAAACAAAATGTGACAATGCAGCCTTATAACCCATTTTCACAGAATATATACCATTCTTTGATTTAGTTCAAACCAATTTATCATCCCTGCTATGTATAGGAATTGGAAGGCATGCAATAGCATTAACTTCATCTCTAGATAGCCAATCTGCAATATTAGTCAAGTCCCAACTTCTATTATGTATAAGCTCAGCCACTGCACTATCTGACAAAGCTTCATATGGAGGGGGGACAATTAATCTTGAAATTATAAAGAATGGGAATCCAAGGATCCTCCCAAATTTGAATCTTCAAACCATTACCAATAGACCAGCATAGATCATTAGCTAGGATATCATGTCTCTCGAGGATACTAGACCAAACCCACAAAGCCTTAGAAACTTTTTTGCTTCTGAAAAATCATTTCGTAGGATATAAACAAATTTAAGAATATGAACCCATAAATCATTTAGAGAAAATATGATTCTCCAAGCTTGCTTGGCTAATAATGTAAGATAAAAAGGAGTGAAATCTTTGATATTCATACCACCATCTCCTTTAGGCAAAGAAAGTACCTGTCTTTATTAAAAAATATATCTAGAGCAAGCTAGACACGAACTTCAATTGTTTGTATTTTATTGAGCATGTTAACCCTACTATGTAGTGAATTGCATTTCTTTAATCATTCTCCAATCATACTCTCTTTGATTATCTCTATCTAACTCACTCGCACAAAGAGACATAAGAATGCCTTGTGTAATATTTATGTGGCCTTATCCAAAAAGACTAGCCGGGCATAGGAAGAGGGAATTTATGGGCAATTTTAACTTCATATTGAGTGTGACAAGAAAAAGAAGGGGCAAACAAAAGAAATAAAGAAACAACATGTAGATGCATAGAAGGCCAATAGAAATTGAAACAAACAAGACTCTAGAGGATCAGGAAACAATTCTTCGCATCCCACGACCTCTCACATTCAGTGGAACAATTTATACATACATGATAAAGCAACAAAATGTGCAACAACAAAGCAGCTAATCACACGATAACTAAGGCAAATGCACTACACTTAGCCTACTTAGCTCATCATTTCATTAGCAAATTTGGAAGCAAATGTTATATAGGCCTTCCAACTAGAAGAATCTATATTGCTCCAACTTGGTCCAACCTGTATCTAAAAGATCCAACAATTCAATAACTATCATTGATCAACTATTATACAAAAAACTTATATAACAAGTTACTCAAATTATTTTGAATAGGACAATTCTAACATGGCAAGTCACCTTAATTAGATAGCTTCTACGAATTCACTAAATAACTTAGTCTGACCATTATCATAAGCGCACAACCCATGAATATTGTAAATAGAGCCCCTTCAATGATCAACATCAACACACATCACATAACAATCACATCTCCATAACAAATACATTCTTAGCTCTCTCTTACTAAACCTGAAGGACATAATCTTTCTATTGTATCTATCTCTCTTAAGACCCATCAATAATACAAATCATTATCTCCTTGATCCCTTACTCTGCCTTATTTTCTTCCTTGTTCAAACAAGAATTCCCTTAAAACAAATGAATGAACTCCAACTTGAAACAATTTAATTATGGAATAACCTATATACTATCAAATACTCAAATAATAGTGTTAAGGATGATCTTTTATTAAGATATAAATTATTTAATTATCAAAACAATTTTTTTAAAGTTTTTTATTTCTTTCATATTGTTGAATATATTTGAAACCAAAAAATGTATAATTATGACTTTTTTGAATTATTATTATTATATTAACAAGCATTCTTTTTAGTTATTTTCTAATTAAATGGAAATAATATTTTAATTTTTAATATTGAAATAGATATTAGTGAATGTCTAACGGAATATTATTCTCTAATTTTTTTATATTTTCATATTACCTCAAAAAATTATTCTTTTTATTATAAGATAATGTTATTTGATTCTTTAAGTTAAATAATACATAACAATATTAGAATTTTGACTTCTAAACCACCGCACGCATCTCTAGCACCTTAAAATTCAATGACCGGAAGGGGCACCTTGAGCCAGCACCCTGAACCATTTCAGTGGCATCACTCTAAGATTATACCTATATGTTTTTCAGTTAAACATAGAGCCTTTTGTTTTTGTTATAAGTAGGGGTATCGATCAACTCAGTTTGCCCAATCAACTTGGCCTCATCTGGTCATACTGGCTTGAATTAGGCCGGGCCTAAAATAATGAAAACTTAGGCCAAAAGTTGGGTTTACAAATCAGGCTAAATCAAGTCTTGGATCATACATTGGCACTTGCCCAAGCCTAACCAAGTGTAAATTGTTAAAAGGAAAAAAAAAATGATGAATGTATATTATGGAACATAATTGTATGCAAGTTTTTGTTTACCCAATATTTGTTGCAACAGTAGCATTTGCACACGCGTATAGGCATAGAAAGCCTAATCCTTTCTCTTCGCCTAATGGCCATTGACATAGACCCAATATTTGTTTTTCATATTAGTCAATTGAACCAAGGAAAAAACCAAATAATAACACTAAAATTGAAAGAAATTTTAGATAAATAAAAGTGGACCAATAAAAAATGGAAATTCCAAAGACTTGAGGGTGTAATGTAAATTTCAACCTATTTTTTCCTTCAAATATTTTTCTCCCCCGGTGTCTATTCAACTAAAACATTAAGATGGGCCCATATGATAGCTGAGAATGTCACTTCAAATTAGTTGAAATAGATAATCATCAATTAGGGTCCTGGCCAATAATTTTAAAAATGCCAGAACATGCTCGCATGGATTAGCACCTTGATGCTGATATTATGCTAAACAACTAGAACTAGGAAGCCAATCAAAATAGAAAGCAAACAAATTCTTGTTATTGATAGTAAATACTGTATTTGAAGTTACACTATGACAACAATTACATTCAACAAAATATCATATTATGTTCTCACTCTTTTTTTGTTTTTTTTTCCTTTCTTTTTGGGTCTCTCAACTAGCATCTTATTCTGTTTGACAACAAGGAAACTTGATACTCAATATGCTGATGCACATAACTCTTGCTTAGGACATGTAAAAAGGAGAACAAAAATCATTCAGATGAAGATCCCTTGAGCTTCTTGGCAATGCCAGCAAAGTACTTGCCCTGATGGAAAGCTTGAGCCAATTCTAATTCAGAAGGCTGTCTTGAGCCATCCCCAGCAAGAGTACCTGCACCATATGGGGAGCCACCTTTCACCTTCTCTATCTCAAACATGCCAGCACCGAATGTGTATCCAATGGGCACATAAATCAATCCATGATGAACAAGCTGAGTAATGGAAGTCAATCTGAGGAAATTCAAAAGTTAAGCATTAGTGATCAAGTGTTCTCAGGCTTTAATTAGTTTGAGTTCCCATGATGAAAGTCATAGTAAAAGAGAGATTAGATTAGACCCAGTATACAAAAGAATGTGAAGATACACATAAGCAGGCCAGATGTTGACTCCACTTAAAAGTATGTTTGATATACTTTTGTGTATCTTCATAATTGGTTTCGCCTACTTATGTTTTGTTGATCGGATCTTCTCTGAAATTCAGAGAGTTGGTAACTCACGGGGTAGTCTCTTGTCCACCTCCTTGAGATCCAGTGCTGTAAAAGATTCCTGCAGGCTTCCCTGCAAGTGCCTGCGTTCGCCATAGGCCTCCAGTTGCATCCAAGAAGGCTTTAAATTGAGCAGCCATCAACCCAAATCTTGTGGGGAAACCAAACAACAACCCGTCTGCCTCAGTTAGCTCATTGGGTGTAATAATTGGCACATCACTCTTTGGAGGTGCTCCCATCTTCCCGAGTACCTCTTGAGGCAGTGTTTCAGGAACCTGTTTAATTAAAATAATTATAAGTGAGGAAAGTTTCATAGTTTCTAAAAGATTATGACACTTAGTTAAAGAATTTACTTTGATTATTTGAATACCTTGGTGACTAGAAGACAATCTACAGAGATTAAAGAAAGCTATAAAACTTCTCGGCACATACATACTTATTATAACATTATACCAGTATATATTTAAAAGTTGTGTTCTCAAGAGGTACTCTATTAAGAGGTGGAATAAGTGAGTGGATTTTCCCTTTTCCCTTCCCTCGCGCACCTTTTTTAAAAAAATGAAGGTTAAAACAAAACAAAATCATTAAATACCTGCCAGAGTTTTGCTTCTACTCCTTCCACAGAAGCAGCTCCTTTTTTAATCTCTTCAGCCAGCTTCTCGACATGTCCGTACATAGAATAGTAACTAAACATGCAATGTAAATTTCAATGAGTCATGCCAAAGAATATCATGGATATTGATCATAACTTCAGAAGGAAAATACGGTATACTCTTACAGGCCTTATGGTACGAACTATCCATATAAGAAGCAATTAAAATACAAAGGTTAAATTCAGTTGAAACTGAGGGTCTAGAAACTCTTCATAAGTGAAGAGATAAAATGAGCTCAGCAGAAAATGTTAACTTAAGGGCAATAACAAAGGCTCAGCGTGACTGTATAGTTTGTATCCCACAATTGAAGGTGTGTTTCAGGAAACATTGTTATACCTACCATCAATGCCTTAATATTAAATTATGGTGGGACTACGCTATCATTTAGGGAAAACTATAAGCACATTGGTATCTGCCAAGACAGGATGACATTGACTTCACATTCTCCACGGTAAGAAATTATCGGGTTTAACTTCCCTCCATTGTTAAAAAATAAACAGGAAGGAAATAAAGAAACAATCAATTTCGCAATTTTAGCAGAATTGCAATCCAAGGAAATAAAGACCAATCATTATAGTTTATGTAGCTGGAACAACCATCAATGATGACCGATTCCAGGACCACACTTTCTTAAAAAGGGGGCTTGCATTCTTCTAACCATGCCTATCATCCTCTAGAACCTTATTGTCAAAAGGTAGGTTGGGTTTCGCAATCATGTATTTCTTTCTCTCCAGTTCAGCAAATTACCCGTGAACCCCCGCTTCTTTTCCCCCCAGTATGTCAAAGCTCTTTTTCTTGCTTTCTTTATCCTTTTTTATGTTCATCTTTTTCAGATAGATACCCTGTGAGTGTAATCACTGGAGGTAGTGTAAAATCTAATAATTATCGATCTAGAGTAGCAAGAATCTGACACTTAGAGCGCAACCACCAGAATTGTAGAACATAAGACTAAAGGGTTTCTTGCCAACATGAAATTCTCCCCCCTTCTCTTAAAAGAGCCCCCCAAGAGGATAAAAGATAAACGATGAAGAAGAAATGACCAGTTACAAGATAACATAACTGTACAATAATCTCTCCTCTCTGGATATGATCCTAAGAAGGATTGAATACTATATTAAATCCTTCACGTTCTCCACTAGATTTAAGTCATGGTAATTCGGGTGATTCTTTAATTCGGTACCATTAGTTTCCACAAAATTCCAAGAACTAGAAGCAGTTCATCCAAGAATTTAATTGATGGCAAACAGCAGAATTCTCCATATTTTCTATTTCCAAGCAGGGAAAAATGCAAAATAGGACGCAATTCTGACAGCTGCTCTGTATCAATAGGTAGCTAAGCGGGATCCAAACGCCGTTGAAAAAAAAAAAAACGTTGAGGAACAATTGGAAATCATAGTTGACTTTCCCTCCGGGAAATTCCTCAATTTTAAGACATGTAATGCGGAAAAACTAACTGCAAGAAAGACCCACTTCCCAATTCATCTATCTGCAATAACTTAATCCAAGAAAATTTGTGTTCAATTCTTAGCACATCGTCATCGATGTCCAGAATGATAAGACAGCGTTAAAGCGAGAAAGGACAGTAACTCCACAACTAGTTAATAAGAATGATCCTCCTATCAATCATTTCATTCATGAAATTGATGGAGAAACAGAGACAACCCAGAATCCAAAAAGAGACAATTTATGAACTTTACGGTAGTGCAGACAAAAGAATTGGGAAAAGAAGAAAAGGAAATGAAATTCCAGTCCTATTCGAAGCAGCTGATTGCGCGCATTCAGAACAGATACAAAAAGAAAGAAAGAAAGAAAGAAAGAAAGAGAAAAGAAGAAGAATCGCTTACACAATGTAAACTTTAGTAGCCATTGAGAGCCTTGTACTCTGCGTTGCTCTAAGATGCCAAAAACTTGGTGAATGAAACGTTGACGAGGCTGAGGAGGAAAGAGCACCTATATTTATAATGCCATGCCGCCTGTGATAAGCCCTGCACATCTTTTTATTTATTTATTTATAATTTAAGTTTAATGGGGCTCACACTTCAAAAAAAAAAAAGGTAAAATCATTTGCATAAGAACAAATATATGGCTGCGATTTTTTTTTTAATAAAAATTTACTGATTTATTTATTTGTCATTATTGTAAATATTCTTATTCATATATTATTAATTTGCGTCTAATGTTATGATTTGTCCAAGTTCATCGTGGCTGATGCATGATTAGTGGGTCAATTACACTATATAATTGGTGTAGTTGTTGAAGTCACGTCGATTCGTCATTGTTCGTATAAAACAATTCAGGCCCCAAAAAAAAATTTCTTATAAAACAATAGTTTTTCCTTTTTTTCAGAGCATAAAAGATTAGTCAATACTTATAGATCACGAATATTCCAAAATGTACCGAGGAAACTTTGCTATTTTTCCTCAAATATTTTCTTGATCCACTGAGACAATACCTATACATAGACTTCATTTTTTAAATTTGGTGTTTTATTGAAGGATAAGGATGCTAATTAATTGCTTCGTTTGAATATATCGACTGGATCCTAAGAGAGGGTACTATCTGACCATCTCTTCGAATTTTTTTGTAGGTTATAAAAGTTGGCTTTGAATCCAACCTTAATTTGAAGAGGAAAAAAAGAAAAAGAAAAGCCGGCATTAATTAAGGGTTAAATGCGTAAATCACTTTAAATTTTTTTTTTTTGGTGGAAAAAGAGAAACAGGAAAAGGACACACAACAGACTACACTGCACCTAGGACGGAACTGCAGAGCTTCAAGCCTTCATCGTCCAGCCGACTGAACTGTATGAGCTGCGCAGGGGCCCGTAGAAACTGAACAACACCTAAAGCCTGATCAAGCGCAGATCCGGCGAGATAATCAACAGCAGAATCCACCTCATGCACCTTATGAACCACTCGGATCTCCCAGTCCCTATCTAGCATGTTCTTGATTTCCAGGATCAGAGTAGCTTCTATATGCGTAATCGAGACCTCCGAGGGAACTAAATTAGTTGCCTCCATGGAATCCGACTCCAAGATGAGCTTCCTCACTCCATGATCCCAGGCATGTTTAAGCCCCATTAAGCACGCCCAAAGCTCAGCGTGAAGGACAGAGCAGATGCCAATTAAAAGTAAAGCCGCTTACAAATTCACCCTTATGGGTTTCTCAGGAGTCTCCCACATTTAGCTTGGCCGTCGTCTGGAGGTTCCCACTTCGTCTTCCTGCTTATTTGCTCTAAAGTTCTGTCCCTGATAGCCACACACTACTTCATGGCACCTTGAACAACCCCTGTACCTCGCACGAAACTTAAGAAGGATGTTGTTCTGCCACCCGTTTACATTGTTAAAAATAATATCATTTCTTCTCAGCCACAAGCACCAACGCCCAATGGCAAATTAAGCACACCAATCAGAGTTCCTGTTTCCCCTACCTTTAGACAAATTACTTCTAAACCACTCTTCAACATTTAAAAAGAACAACATATGCCATTTCACTGACTTCACCAAACTACGCCAAAATACCATCGCGTCTGCACAATCCCCCAACACATGAATTGTTCGCAGTAATGGTAGAAACACTAGTTCAAGTCGTATACAAGATCACTGTCAGAATTATTTCGTTACATACCATCATAAATGCAACAATTCCTCAAAATTAAACGAATCTTTTTTGCAAGGGCAGGGAAACAGCAGAAAATAAAAGAACTGACTGTATCAGAAAATAAAACGAATCATAAGAAGAGGAGGAGGAAAGGAGGAAAGCTCGAGCTGACGGTATCAGAATATGCAAAGAAGTAATGCTTCCATATGTGACATGTTATATATACACTTAATAATTAAAATTTATTTTATATATGAAATACTTTTATTAGACATAAATTCTATTTATATAAATTTAATTATAATTATTAATTTTTTTAGGTATATTATACACTAAGGTACACTTAAAAAAATTTTTATACAAAGGGCACAGGCTTTTATAAATCATAAATCAGGTAAACGTTAAAGAGCTTTAATGGCCAATAAAAAGATTAAAATCGATTAATGAAAATAAAACTTATAATTAGTAACGTTCAAAAATTTAAAACTTTTAATTTGAAACGGCTAAAAATAAAATTTTTTGGTAAACTTATTCTAAACAAAATTAATTTTATATTTTGAAAATAACTTTTAACAAAAAATATCCAATATTGTGTATATCCTCAAGCGCGCAGGGGAGACAAGGGGGAGGGAGAATCGATGTATTTCAACTGCGTTGGTACGTTATTATACATACGAACCTACTCTTCATCTTAAATTATTTACTTACTAGTATTCATCTCCACTTCTTTACCATAGCAACTACAATCTTCGATTCCAGAAAAACCCATGCTCTTTCCTTGAACCATTAGTTAAGAGCTTATTATTAACCGACAGTCAAAGCAAAGTTCTGCATCTCTACGGGACTTTCAATTTCCAAATCTTCGTCCAAATCGAGTCCTCAATACGGTTATTATCCCCTGAGATAAAGCTATAAGCAGACTTAATAGAAAATAAACCAATCTTTGGATAATGCCACCTCACAGAATCAGCAATCTCCCATTGACCTGGAGGCTTGACAGCAGCGATTCGTTTAGTAATAGCATCAGGTAAAACGTGTTTGAAGGTTGACCAGTTCCAGCTACTTGAGGCTGTGACAAACTCCTGCACGCATAAATCTTCTTGCTCCCTTGGCAACGTGTCATTAATAAATAATTATTTTTACTTCTATTATAGATTAAACCTAGAACTTAACACAGCTGTTTTTATTTAAGTTTAGAAATTCCAAAAATGGTTATAATTTTAATTGCTTACATTTCATTATTTGTATAGAGAGCATTTGAATTTTCTATATCTATATGAATGAAAAAGTGGCTAATAATCGGTGCTTAGATATTTGATTTTCAAAACATCATCTGAACTAATTTATGCCCATTTCACTGAAAACGCTAGTAAGGTAGGTCCAGACTTTCTTTTTTTTTTTTAATTTAACGAAAATTGAGACTAATAAATTTAGACGAAACTGAAATTTTAATTTTAACAATAAATTTGGAACCACTAGGATCCGAAATTATTAAATTTAGTAAAGTTATATATTTTCTCCATATGTATAAAAATGGAAGATCAACTTACGCAAAGGGATTGTCATTCAAACAAATTGTTTTTTATTACTAGTAAAATAAAATTTCTGGCTAAGAATTTGTAAAACGTTAACCTCTACGTAAAAAAAATTATAACCTTTCCTGTTACCCAGAAAAGAAAAACGAAGTATAAACTTTTACAGTGAATCTCTGAATATTGAAACCAAGCACAACTGTTTTATGAGATCAAATATATTAGATATTTATCATTACATTAAAAAATTGTATATATAAATAGAATCAATTTTATTTAAATAGTATAATTGTTTGGTCAAGTCTTGAACAATCTAGAAGAGAACTCATTGTAATATAATATTAAATAATAATTAAATATTATAATAAATTACATCTTCCTCTCTAAAATTTAAATATTTACTATATTTATCTTCTCGGTGATAAAAGTTAAATTACAATTAACTTATTTTGAATCAAACTATATATATATATATATATAAGTATTAAATATATATATATATATATATATATAATAAGTATTAAATATACATATTTCATAAATATAAAATCAAAAATTTTATAAATTTTCAAAATTATAAAATTATTTTGAAAAATAATTAATAAAAATAGAACCTATTCTTAAAATATTTTTAAAAAAATTATTCAATTTACAGATAATAATTTATTTTCAACAATAAAATTTTCATTTAAATATATTTAATAAACATAAATATTTTCATACTTTATAAAATTTTAGAATAAATTAAATTTATTATTTTTACCACAAAATAAATAATATTTAAAAATATATTTTTAAATTACATGTTTAATAAAAAATAAATATTATTCTGAAAAACATTTTTATGATTTTTTTAATTTAGTGGGATTTATATATATTTTAAAGAAAAATGAAATGAAATGATAGTATAATTTTGTTATCTTTGATAAGAAGGAAGATATTTTATCCTACGTATTATTTAATATAATTCAAAAAATACTTTTTTTTCCTGCTAAAGGCTGGGGTATCTTTCCTGGTTCTCAGAAAAACATGTATGATGTATGCCTATATAACGTCTAATTACTGTTTAGTTCTAGATTTAATTAATGACTTAATTTCTAAAATATTATTCTTATTTAATTTTTAAGAAGTAAAGTCTTTAAATTTAGTTTTTTCATTATTTTTTCAATTAAAATGGTTTATTTTTGTAAAATCACAGTTAATAGAATTATTGATGTGATACAGACTGAAATCCCTCAACTAATAGACTAGACTGGTCCTAACTCATCACTTGGGAAAAATGACATTTTAGAAGAAAATGGCACCTAAACAAATTCATATCATTCATGTAATGCGTTAATAGTCACATGAATTTTTTTTTATGGCATATCAACAAATTTATTAAGTAATTGTAACTTTATCTAATAGAAGTAGCAGTTTAAATGGGAGACTAAATTAAAACAATTTATTTTTTAAAAATCTAAATAATCTTTTAAGGACTAAAGTATTAATTTACACTAAGTTTAATTTATTGTTAGAAAGCGAGAGGGAAAAATAGATGGCACACGTTATTTTGCTTTATTTATTTATTTTGGTTATTTCAAGTTATATATGAGTTCATGACTATGTATTATTTGAGATGAAAAGCCGTGCGTGTCTAAATTGTCTCATTTTCTCCCGTGAAAATGACTGCGTCACGTCCAGCCACTCCCAATCGTTTGCACCATTCTGTGTCTCTCATTCTGCCACACGTCTTAGGAACTCAAAACGCAATATTCTAGATTCGTATTTGGTTGAGAACCCATTAATGACATATGACTTGTATCTCCATCTTACACCTTATGCACTCATTCTCCACAGAACAAGGCCTTCCACTTTCTTCCTCATTCATTTTCTTCGACTTTAAGGCAAGGCACAGGTGTTCATCTGCTATTTATGGTCCATCATGTGAAGCAAATATTAAAGTCACAGCATTATTTTAGAGTAAAACCCATTAGCAAGCCATATCTGAGTCTTTCCTGTTCCCTTTCATCTTTGTTAGAACCCATCGACTTAAACTAGATGGAGTTTTTAGATTCATGTGGATATCCAAATTCAATCTCAATTTAATATCCTATCTTCATATACTCACTTTCTCTCTTAGACCCACCAAAAGTTCCTAGGAAATTTCGTGTTGCTGGTTTCTTAAGATGATGAGAATCATAATTCTTGTTTGTTGGTAGAGTGACCCTCTGTGATATACCTTTATCTGGCTTGTGCGAACACTTTGTGCTTCAAATCAGCATACAATGCGAACTCATTTAGTTCCTTATTTATTTTCTTATTTATTTAATGAGTAAATACACGAACATCCTGTTAATTTTGCTAAAATATTATAAATTTTTTATTTATTTTCAGAAGTTACACTTTAGTTTTGTTATCTAACATTATTAAGAATATTCATTAAAAGATTCTAAAATACCTTTTTTAATTAAAACATATATTAAAATAATATAAAATTATCAACGTAACCCCTTTACCTAAAATCCCAAATGGCTTTGAATTAGTTAACCATGAACACGAAGGAAGACGCAATGACTCACAAGATGTCTTAGAAATTCAGTTCACCACATTATTGCTGGAGATTCATCACCAACTGGTTAGCACATATCACTAGGGGTTGGTCATCACCAATGGTGAGGCCAATCCCAAGTTCAAGTTTTAGAAAAAGCTCAGAGTAACGTTGAATCTCTCTTCTCCTCATTTCCAATTATCTTGTTAATAATACGTGTAATAAAAAGTAGTGATGTCAAAATGCTGTGTTTCGACTAATGCTGAATGAAAAGTCGTGATCTATAAATCTCTCTTCTCCTTTTTTGGACAAGTTAGGATTTATCTTAGAAAAATTGTATCTGTGTTGGTTTGCAATTTTTCCTCTTGTGTTTCTCTAGTTATTATTTGTGTATCAACTTTTGTTATTTATTCATGCTTCTCTAACCCCAGATGGCATAACCTTTATGATCAAAACCTACGAACCCAAGCACACTTACATTAGGCTATCTAAGTAGCCCAACGCACATCCACTTGGATGGCAAAGAAATTGAAAGTATTTTTGAATGATGATCCTAATATGAGTTATGAATTAATGCCTAATAGACTGGTCACCAAATTTGAAGTTAAAGCCCATCCTATACAACTATATAGGGAAAGAAAAAAAAAAAAGGGAAGAGAAGAATGCGAAAATTCTCATGTCACAAGTTACAAGAAGATACGTAAATATGTTGAATTATTGCTACAAAAAAATAGAGGTAGCATAGTGAAGTTAAATTACCATGATAGGACCTCATTAATTAAAAGAAACTCCTACTTTTAAGAGAATTTTTGTGTTTAGCTACTTACAATGATGGTTTTTTCAAAGGTTGTAGACCATTTTTTTGGTTAGATGATTGTCACTTGAAATGTCTATATGGAGGTTTGTTGTTTTGTGCAATTTCTCTTGGTGCAAATAACGGACTATTTCAAATAACATACACAATGGCTAAGGTGGAGTCTAAAGAGTCGTGGAGCTTTTTCTTGCAATATTTACATGATGCAATAAAGGATGATCATTACATAATTATCAATGAGAAACAAAAGGTAACATTTTGATTTGTTGCTATTAATCACAAAGTTAATCACTTTGACTTGCATTACCTTAAGTTGTTGCTATTATTCATTTACTTCAATATTTTATGATTAAATGTAAGGATTGACACAAGCAATCTTTAAACATTTTCCAAATTAACTAAACATCTTTATAGCAAGATTTCTATTGCTAATCTGGTGGGAACTTTTTTGGATAGCTATTAAGGCCCTAAATGAATTTATTTTTAAAATGCGAGGAAAAAATGAAAATTCATGGCAATAATGCATACCAATATTTGATGTCTATCCCCTTGCACACTTGGTCTAGACATGCAATTCATGAAAGCTGTAATTTGTGAAAGTCCACACATTAGTAATAATGTGTGCAAATTGTTTAATGAGCGGATAGATGATTTGAGAAATATGACTGTATTGAATTTAATGGATGAGTTGAGTGAAAAAATCATAATGAGATTCTATAAGAGGTTTAATACTATTATACCTTGGCCACAAAATGTTGGGTCAAGGATTATGGAAGACCATAAAGAATGCAAGATTAGGTAAAGTGGAGTCAACTGGTAAAAATTTATTTGAAGTGTATGATGGTTTTACAAGATTTCCTATTAATTTAAATAGGCACATATGTGAATGCAAAGCATGGCAAACAAGTGGATTGCCTTGCAAATATAGTGCAGCTACCATTGCTTACATAAGAGGAAAGGTAGAGGATTATCATGATGCTTGTTACAACAAAGAAAAGTACATGATAACTTATTCTAGTTTAATCAATAGTCTTTTACTTGATCTAAATACTTTGGAGGAAATATATATTCTTTCACTTCTATTACATAGGCTTCTAAGGAGGCCAAAAAAAGTAGGAAAAGGGAAAAAAAAGATGTTGTACCATCAAACACAAGATGAAGACTATCAACTATCTAGTACACTAATTGTGGAGGATTAGGACATAATAAAAGGAGTTGTCAAAGAGCTCCAATTAATGTAAAAAATATATATATTCAATTTGAAAAAAAAATTATATGCTATTTAAAAAAAAAGAAAACAAGTATTCTATTATCTTATTTTTTTTAAATAGCATATAATTTTTTTTCCAACTTGAATGATGGTAACCTATTCTTTTATTAATTTGTAGGGAGTTTCAATAGGTGTATCATAAACTTTAGTTAAAAAGGGAACTCAAGAACATTCCTCACCACAAGTAATGGCAGAGTCACAGATGCAAGCTAGATGAACAAAGAAGGTAAGACATATCTAGTTTAGCCACACTTGATGCCTATTTTAAAATATGCTGATATACTTTAATGAGATCCACTTTTTGCTTGATAATAAAGAACATCAAGTTTAGTAGAGTACCTAACAATCTTCTTTTAGCGATTGTTGCTCCTTCTTCAACTACTGCTACTTCTTTTTCAGTTGCTGCTAATATAGTGCTGGAACTTCAAAGGACAAGGCAACCTTAATTAAAGATGATTTAACTAGGATTGGAATCTTTTTGTGCAGGCCTAATATTTTATCTTGCTTTGTGTAAGCAATCCCAAAATAGTTGTTGTTATTGAATGACTTGAACGTGATTGGTGCATCTTTTGTATAGCACACTTTGGCTGGAAATTTTTTTTAAGTGCCAAAGTGGGGTGGTAGGGTAGGATAGGCCAATGTTTAATAACATTGCACATGGTTGGTGTATATTGCATATTTTTGTATATATATAGCTTACTAATATTTAATGACAATGTGAGCGAGAAATAAGGAAGAACTTGGTTTCTTTCAAGTTTTGTGGATGCATGTACATTTTTTTGCATAGTATTTTTTGGAAATTATATAAGTTTGTTTTGTGGATACATGTTAAAATGTAATACACATTTTGTTTTGTGACTCATTATTATTACAACCCAAATCCCATGTTATTTCAGATAACATTTTTCATGCAAGATTTTTTGTTATAAGGAAGAACTTGGTTTTATTACTCTTCCTTCAAAGTATATGATAGTTTAAAAAGGCAAGGAAAATTTGATTAACCCTTTTTTGAACAAAAATAAGTTCAAACAAATGTATGTGTTTATAAAAAAATTGAAAATGAACCAACTTTATAATAGGATTAAAATAATAGGTTTTTTTTTTAAAAAAAAAAAAGCCCATATGAAGTCTTGAGATTTGGTTGAAAAATAGGGATTATTATTCAAATTATCTTTTAAAAAATTATTAAATAAGCATTTAGGTTACGAAGGGGTAATTTGGTCAAAAATATGTCAAATTATGTATAAAAGTGCAAACAAACAGCCCATTAATGGAGCAGAGGGACGGAAAATATAAATTTCAAAATAAAGAAAAAGTCTGTATATTATCACTTTTTTTTTCAGCTATGTATAATTTCAGCAAAGTTAAAGAAAATTTATATATTGTACTTTTATTTAATTTCATAATTTGGGAGTTGAGTATAGCGAGTGAGGATAATTGGTTTCTGAAGATTTCGAACTATTGGAAATGGGAATATTTCATTGTGAGGCGTGAAGTTAGGAGGAGATATTGATGGATTTATCTTCTTTGCAAGGAACAGCGAGACACCCATTGGATGATGGAAGCAAAACCCTTTCTCTACATTTCTCTAACATAAACTATTGTGTCTGTTGAAATTCATACGTAGAAAATAGATTAGTTAATGCTTAAAAATGTGACAGCACATTATCCTTAAGGTGTTATTCGCCCTTACTAGTTTGCTGTTGGGTTTCAGCGAACTATCCCTAAAATTTATCCCAAGCACCAGAGATATCTATTAGCAACTACAGATATTTCCTTTTATGCAGAACGAAAACAAAGAGCATTTTTTTTTTAGAGAAGAGAGATGTAATGTTTTATATGTATTTTCTCTGGTCTGCCTCTTTTTTATCTAAGAAGTATGAAATCGAATTTTTAATTGTGATTAAAGAAAACATCTGTTTCTAAACATTGGCAATTAAACCGAAATCAATTTCTAATTTTGAAGATAAAAACATATATACATTAAATTAAAATCAGTTTCTTTTTATATTTAATAATAATAAAAGAAAATTTGACCAAATATACATCATTAAATCTATTTTAATCCAACGCTTACAAACGCACCAAGTGCTAAGTATTTAAATATTAATTATATAACTAATATTTAAATCCACTTCACCCTTCAAAATACTATTTGACATATGTTATATCCATCTTCTTATATAGGTTTATGAGTTGTTGTCTCTATTCAACGTGGGATTTTATCTCTTTAGTTTTTTTCAAACTACTCCAACAATGTCCCTTCTGAACAACATTTGACTGATGATTTCTACTTTGAATATAATGTTGCGACTTCAATATTTGCTTCACATGATGAACCATATATAGCAGATGAACACCCATATCTGGCCTTGAAGAAAATGAGCACGGAAGAAAGTGGAAGGGCTTATTCTGTGAAGAATGAGTGCACAAGGATGTGACGGAAATGAAAGTCAAAAACTGATAATGGGTTCTCAGCCAAATGCAATTCTAGAACACTGCATTTTAAGTCCCTAGGACGCATGGTGGAATGAAAGGCACAACTGGTTGCGATCAGCTGGACATGACGCGGTCATTTTCACGAACAAATGAGACAATCCAAATGCTGAAAAGTCATATTTCTCAAGAGCTAAGATCATTGACTAACCTTACTAGGATTTGGGGAGATAGGAACAAACGAAAATATTTAAAACAAGTGTTTAATTCTAAAAGACTTTACATTTGACTCCATGAGCCATCTGCCATAGTAAAAAGAAATTTATATGCAAAATGTTACAATTCTAAAAATATTGTATTAAAATACTACATACTTTTAGGGGTCTTGTTGCCATTGATAACAAGACTTGCATTTTTTTTTCACACACTCTTTTGGAATTCAGGGGTAACTTTTTTGAAAAAACTAGTGGCATTGCCACCGAGGTTGTCCTTTTTTGCCACCAAGTTCTGTTTGTTTTATCCGAGTTGTTCTTCTTTTCCGGCAAATCCGTGGCAATGTTATCAAGTTTTTTTTTTATTTATTTTGACAAGCTTACTTGGTAATTATTTTTCAATTTGGATTTTTTTTTCAACATCGCTAGTTTTTTGAATGAATAGTTGTTATTAATTTCCATTTTTTTACTTTCCATATTTATTTCAATGTCACAATTTTTTTAATTATTTTTCTTTTTTTAAAACCACAACCTTTTACAATAAAAAAATCGTTTTTCTATGATCTCTACTAATTAATTATGTATTATTTTTATTTTTTATTCTAATACACTAAAAATGCTAAATTATTTTCTACACAATTTATTTGATCCACATAATTATTCTCTCTAACTCCCTCGTCCGTTATTTCTAATTTTAAATTTCTACATACATTTATTATTCAAAGGCTTTTTGAAAAGATCACCCTTTGAAACTTTTTGGATACTATTCTTTATTTAAATTACGTGTTTTTTCCTTGCAAAAAAGTTTCTAACCATTTTATTTTCTCTTTCTACTATTTTTTTCTCTAAAATATTCATAATCTTCCAATTGATCACTAAGTTTTTGAATTGTTCTTATTATTACTTTTGAATTTATTAACTCCCAACATCTATGAAAATGTCAACATTTTCTAAGTATTATTATTTTCCCTTTATTTAAACCACAACCTTTTACATTTCAAAAGAATTACTTTTCTGTGTACTAATGTTTCCTTACATATATATATATATATGTTCGAACAAAAAATAAATATATTAGCCATTCAACTCATGCTATACTAACCGGAGTTTCCCACTAATAATGAGATAATATATAAATGATAAAAACATGTCAAAATGTTATTACTGACTTTACATCCTGCCGTCTTTCCAGCCACTCAAATCATACAACCAAGAAAGAAAAAAGAACAAATAAATTAATATTTACTTACACCAGGCAAAATAAACCCAAAAAACTTTGCAGAGTTTACATACATCAAGCAAAACAAGTATGATATTAACATACAAAACAGAAAATTAAAAAAAAATTGTTGGGGTAAAATTAAAACAAATCGGTGATACATCAGGAACAAGTTACATACAACATACCAAAGAGGAAATAAAGTAAGAAAACGACAATGACGTCGGGTCAAGGATAAGTGAGTTCAAAAATATAAGGCTTGTTTAGTTTTCTATTTTTAGAATAATTTTTTATTTTTAAAAATAAAAAAACTTGTTTGATAACATATTTTTAATGAAGTGTTTTGTAAAATAAAAAAATATAATTTTGTCTTCGAAAACAAAAAAATCAGAATATTTTTTTAATATTTTGTAATTTTTATTTTGTAGAATAAAAATAAATAATTAATTAATAATTAATTTTTAAAATAATAATTTAAATAAATTTTTTAATTTTTTTGTTCTCAAAATTTATTTTAAAAGATATCTATTTTAAGAACATTAAAACAAAAATAATTTTAAACAGGCCCATAATTTTTCCCATCCTTTGTCTTCTTCATGCATGATGCTGTAACTCAAACAAATGAGATCACAAAAGGCAATTTTCTCCTCCAACAACTTCAGACGTAGAAAGTTTGCTGAAGTAAGAGAGAGACGTGAAGGAGAAGGGCACCTGCCGTGCCTTTTATCTACCAAGGGCTAATCTTGTAATTTTACCCACTTCAACGATGAGCTCATCCTCTATGGAATAAGCCGGCTCTAGTATAATCTTTCCATCCAATGAAATGAAGCCACGTATCCATCCACGGCCTCTCCGTCCCCAATATGATAATATCGTCGCCCATGTAAAGGTAAAACTAACCCTCACCTGGCGATCTGCCACAAATTTGGTGACATTATGATTGAGTTTGTTTATCTATCTGTCAATGTGACATTGACTAGTAATTATGATATAGGAGTCAGTGACATGCAGGTTGAAAAAAAAAAATAGAGACTTTGATAATAATGTCATTAAATTCATCAAACTTAATATATGGATACAATATCATTTTCTCTCTAGCATCACACATATGTCTTTTTTCTTTCCAAGAATCTGGCCAACAGAATTCACTCAACGTTATGTCATTAATTGAGTTTCACTTTTTTAATTGTTCAACTAGGTTGTAATTTTCTTTTTAAAAAAAGAACCAATGTATTTACGTGATAATATTATTTATTTTTGAGTAAATTATATAGACTTGAGTTTTATTAAAATTATATAATTTTTTTTATTTTAAAATATACACAAATCTCTTTTAAAATAAAAATTATTCTACACTTTAATTTATTTTTACTAAAATGCCCTCCTTTAAGAATTTTATAGTAAAAAAATACATTTAAGTTAATGCAGGAAATTTTAGTCAAAAAAATTTTAAAATTAAACTAAAGTAAAAGATGACTTTTGTTTCAAGGAAGGTCCAAGTATATTTTGAAAATAGAAGAAAAATTCATATAATTTTAACAAAATTTTAAAAAGGTCTATGTAATTTACTCTTTATTTTTTTATAAACAATAATTTAAATAATAAAATAATTATTTCATTTTTAAAATAAATAGTTACAAATGATGGAAGATGCCAAAAAAATTTACCTATATTTAAATCTAACCCTAATATTTTTTCTTTATTGATGTATCAACCCTTATAAGCATAAATATTATTTGTTTTTACTAAAAAACTTTATTATGTTAATTATGGACTGTAGCATTAATTATTCAACTAATCTTATTTCATGTATAACATCGTTCTTAAAATGAAATTTTTATTGTTTTGATTAGACTAATTAAATTAAATTAAGTGAATTAGAAACCCTTAAATCAAGGGAATAAGGTCTTAATATGTGAATTTGGAAACTTAGAAATTTTTTAAAAAAATAATCAAAATTTTTTTATGTCATTAAGTATTTAATTGAAGTTTTTATAATTTTTCATGATTTATTTAAAATTAAAAGTAGTTTAGTAAATGCACTAATTAAGGAATAAATAATTAGGAGATGAAATTTTAAGGAATTCCAAAATCATTGAGGCCCTAAAAATGTAAGAAAAATATTTTTTAAAAAAATATTTCGACAAAATTTGAAGATCAAATTACAAATAGTAAAAGTTTATTATTCAAAATCACACTTTTAACCAAAGCTAAAATATAATTTTAACAAGTCAAAATATAATTTTTGGAGTCAAAAATTATAATTTTGGCTAAATGCAATTTAACAGGTTATAAATGAATAAATTGGCTTAAAACGATCATTACAATTATACATGCAACTTTCATAATTGTCACTTTTCTTTAAACTCAACCTATATGTAGATATCGTGCATCAAACTATGTTAAAGTTATATAAAAATATTTGTACGAAATCTTCTTCTCTTTTAGATGATGTGTCCAAGAGGAAGAGAGAGAGAGTGAGAGAAGAAGAAGGAAAAAAAAAAAAGAAGAAGAAGCATGAGAGAGTGAGAAGAACTAGATATAGAGCAGGAGGAGCAAAAGAAAGAAGAAGAAAACCTCTCAAATTAAACTTGTCAAGTAAGACAAATCCTTATATCTGGATGAGAATTATTGCATCATCTTCTTTATCTCCTTATCTCTTCATCTTTTTCTTTATCTTCTCCTTTCATCCTTTTCATGATCCCATATTTTTTGTCCTTTCCATTTGAAATTTAATGGTTCTTTAAGAGTAAAAACTTCAAAATTTTGTCGCCAATTACTGTTAGGATGTTGAAGCCTCAACAATAAAAATTAAAGAGTATTGGCTGTCATCTTCCTCATCTTTCCATGAAAGCCGTGATATGAGGAAGTTTTACAAGAAAAGAGTTAAGGTTTTGGGGGAGTAAAAACTATTAGGTTAGTGTAAAAATAACTTATTTTCATTGTTTGATTCATCTTATAGAAGTTTGGGTGAGTTTAGTTGGAGAAAACTAGGGAAAAGGTGATGAACATGTCTAATTTTATAAAACAAGGCTTCCAGACACTGCTAACTCATTTGCTGCAACCTTAGGCCATGTCCACCCCTAGATTTTGTATGAACATGGGTAGTTTGTGTAAATTTTTGGTTATAGACGAGTAACCCATATTGGTCTTAGGTATAGCATAGAAATGCTATATTTTTCATTTTTTTCATTGCATTTGTATGGCTTTTCATGTTTTTTAATTAGGGGTATAATATATATGGATAAATTCATAAGAAATGGTCTTTATGTATACAAAAAATGCTTGATAAATATTTTTGATGCTGTGATTTGCTTGACATGTTTTATTGTCAAATAGATAACTTTAATATAATTGACTGATATTACCTATAGTTCTTAAGAATTTCATATGTAGATGGCTTCAATCTAAAGTTTGATATGTAAGGAATGATATCAAAGTAAAAGTCACGATTATCTAAATGAAATTAGTGCATAATCAATTAAAAAGGTCCCTTGCTATCAACACTATGTTAGAAAGAATAGTCCTAAGGACGAGAAGGCCTCTCATGGATTTTAGTTATTTGCAATAAGTAGATCCACCGCTAAGGGACACCTTAGTTTACAATCATATCATTTGACTGATTATACTAATAGGTTTAATGATTTGCAAAGATGAGAAAGATGGTTATCCAATCTTAAAAATGCTAAAAAACTATGTTTAATATTAGGTAGTATGTAATGCCTAATATGATACCTTTACATTTGAAAACCTAAACTTATATCAAGTGGAATGAGATGCTTGATAGAATACCTATGAAACTTTTTCTATATTGACCAACATTTTAAAATGTGATTAACTATGTTTCTTAAGAAAGATTTGTCTAATGGCATTGCCACTACACTTGAGTTGCAAATTATTGTGTTTTGTTAAGCTATATAATTTATGCAAAATACTGTGTTGTAATGAGCTATATAGCTCATTCGAGATATTATTCTATAATTATGCTATAAAATATATTATCTTACATTTATATATGCTAGTGAATTGATGCTTGACTTGTTTAAATATTTTGTTTGAGATGGTATTCTTATATAGACATGAGATAAATTTAAAAAATATTTTTTGTATATAAGACAGTTAAGCCATTGGTTATTTTCAAAATTTTATCATGTTTTACTGAGGATTTTCAAATTGTCACCTTTTTAGCTAATGTGTTTAAATAGCAAAAATGTCAATGATCGAATATGTGATTGAAATTGCATGGATTTATGTTGATATACTTGGTACGGCTTGAGTCCAAATTATGGTAAATATGAAGGTGGAAATGGTGACGGTTTTTGACAATATTCAATAGACACCTCCTTCTTCAACCCCTCCAACTTAAAATAGTTGTGTAGAAATAGATGTAGTAACTTAGTGACAAAACTATCTTCATGGAACCCATTTTGGTTTATGTATTTGTATAAATATTAGCTCCATATTTAAATAATTTTTTGACTTTAAGATTGACCTATACAAACTACATAATAAGTGACCTATGCAAAAATTGGACGTAATACTATGAACTAAATATAATAGTAAAAAAACATCATATATGACTTTATGTATGTGTAAAATAATTTTAGTTTTCGCAACTGAAATATAAAATAAGTTTTTAAAAAAATTACATCATGTCCATCAATTTGAGATGCATGCATTTGTCATAAGTTCTGTAGCCTCCAATGGAGGAAAGGAATAAGTAAAAGGCCCAAAGTATGAAGCATATATAAACATTGATGATTTAAAAAGGAAAAAAAAAAAAGAATAAGATTCTTTATCACCTATGTAAATTCATTAAGATATGCTTATATGGCTGGTAACTTGAGGTGTTTCACATACATTACTGTTATTCGTCAATAATAATTAAGAAAATGCTTTTAAATGTTAAAAGAACTTAATTATTCTGTCTTCATCATACCAAGAACAATATGTTTTTTTTAATGCTAAGAGAAAATTCAAATGGACCATATGTTTACCTAATTTGTAAAACATTATTGGTTTAATGTATAAAAGAAAAATTACGAAAGGCGTACGTTATTTTCAAGTCATGTCTACTGCTGTTCCAAAGAAAAATTCATGATATTATTGCCAAAACAAAGTAAAAGTCATGATGTATTATAAGATATTGCAAACGACTCAAAGAGAAGGGATGTTATAATGTTATTTCACCCGCCCCTATAATTTCAATACTCAACATAAAAGTGATATATATATAATATATTCACAAAACTTTACATGAATTCAACATTATTTTTGTATTTCATCAACAAATTAACGTATAACATGTTGTTGAAAATAAAAATCTATTAATTATTTGACTACATGCTTATTGTTATCATTTTTTTCTAAAATTTAATATGTATAATCAATATGATAATTAATTACCTTTAATTCAACTATTATATCAATAAAAATCACTTCCCATTATAAGATATTGAAATATGAAAGTGTGTCCATTTTTACGCTTATATGTCTATTGAATCCTTATATATATATATATATATATATATATATATATATATATATATATAAAATAAAGAAAAACAAACAAAACTCCTAACTAACTATTCATAACAAAACACTGCAAAGGTGAAGTTAGTAAGAAACAAGAAGATAATCTTCAGAGGGGAAAATAATTACTATATTCTCAATAGTACTAAAAAATTTAATATTATTAGAATTTATATTTTAACAAATAAATAATTAGTTCAAAATTTAGATCTAACTCAATCATGGTTTAAAATCAAATTATATATCTTTGACCGAAAAATTAAATTATGTTACAAAATATAAATAGCAATAATATTAAATACTTAACATTACAAAAATATTGAAATCAACTCCACGAAATGAAAATATTCCTAATTTAGTCATAAATTAAGCTCATTAATTTGAACATCAATTTTAAGTCATACATTTGGCTCTTACGTTGAAAAAATGTTACTTTAGATTTACGTAGATAGATGACTATTCAATATTCATGATAGGGTTATGCTTGAAACATCGAGCTTTCTCCCTATTGGATGAAATGAATTCAGTACTGCCTGTTGACTATTGAGTGCTTTGAAAAATTGAACTCATATCATCCAGAGCTCCAACTTCTTGAAGCATAACCTTTCATAATATTAATTGGACACCTATTAAAGACAGTTTCTTGGGAACTCAATAACTGGTCCACAAAGTTGATGTCGTTATAATTAAACCATAATTACTTAGAAATTTAACTAAAACTAGTATGTGCCCACCATAATAAAAATAATCACTTTGTTGACCCTTCTAGTTCCAGTTCCGTCTTTCAAGATGTGCATCGCATTAATGATATCATAATTCTTAATTTTTCTGTAATGCAGTTAATTGTACCATCAAAAGATAATTAAACTCCATGGCCTTCGTCTTGAAGCATACTTCTTCTTTCTTCATACTCATGTAACTATAAGTTGCTGCAAGACTGGTTTAACTACTTGTATGTATCCAATTATTTTTAAATTAGTATAATTAAGAAATTAATGTAAATATTTTGATGAATAATATACATCCACGACCATGAGAGATTTTTCTGCACATATATTAATTTTATTAAAAATATGTAAGTCAAATTAATTATAAATAAATATGTAAGAGTAGGTTAAAAATGAACTCTATTAAAATATGTGTGCAACATACTTATACATTTATTTATTAATAATTTAATTAATTTATTTTTTATAGAATAAGTTTATGTAAAAATTTTCATGAGGTATGACCCATGAGTCATACAGATAAAAGATAGAGTATATTATGTTTCTTTTTTTTTTTTTTGAAGTTTGGCTTAATGACATTTGATATCCTTTTTATTTAAATTACATTTGAATTTTTAGATGTTTTGATATATATATATATATATATATGCATAAATCTATTATTCAATTTATTTTTTTGTCAAAGAAGTTAACTTTGTACATGATATGATATTATTATTTTATTTTTAATATGAAAATAAAGGTAATTAAATTAATTTTAAATTCAAATATGATATTGTAATTTTATTGGTAATAAAGTAATAAAAATAAATAATTTTATTTGAAAAACAATTATATAAAAAGTTAAGTTCATAAAATAAATTAGGGAGAAATCAAGTCTAATTATAAAACAAGAGGTATAATTTAGTTAAACCTTATAAGAGGTTTGCGTAATGTATTTTAAAAATATATTTGATACATATATATATATATATATACTCTTTTATTTTTTAAAACTCGTGACACTAGAGTTTATGTCGAACAATAGGAGTTAGGAGATAATTTATTATCTTCTTCTCCATTTAATCCAACCTTTGGACTTCCTTCACTGTATAAACCTCACTCAACTACGTCCAACAAATTTGTACTTAAAACTTTTAAGTCTAGCTCAAGTAGTTATTTAGTGAAAAAAATTTAAATAATGACTTCAATTTTTAGACTTAGAACTATTTTAATTTAAGCTGAACAGGCACTGTAATCTAGATTGTTACGTTTGATGCTCTCTTTACTTTTTAGTGGGACAATCAGTGAATGTAATTTTTCTTTTATACTAAAATATGTTCTATGTGCTTCATAACTGTGAATATTTTGATAAATAAGAAAAGTTAGTTATCTGCAGATGGAGGGAGAGTAGCTTTATAATACCATTACCCTTTAGCTTCAAGGTCAAAGTTAATTAATTGCGAATATGGTGATGGCTGGAGAGATAGGAATGATGACTAATGCGAGGAACAAATCTCAGTATTCAAAATCTGAAAACTTCAACTTTTTATCCACAAATTAAATCATCTTATAGTTAGAAGTCAATAAAGGGAA
The DNA here is from genome assembly GCA_032878935.1 of Erythrophleum fordii. Taxonomy (NCBI): domain Eukaryota; kingdom Viridiplantae; phylum Streptophyta; class Magnoliopsida; order Fabales; family Fabaceae; genus Erythrophleum; species Erythrophleum fordii. The sequence continues at coordinate 9,842,401 of JAVQMF010000037.1, read as the reverse complement.
CAAAAAACACATGATAAAACCTCCAAAGGCCAAACCCAACTCTCTCAAATATATATGATCATGGCTATCAGGTAACATGTATATAAAAGCATCCAAATATTAAAATAGGAAAGGTATTATTATTATTATTATTATTATTATTATTATTATTATTATTATTATTATTATTATTATTGACCTATTAAATTTAAGTAAAAACAAGTGACTGAGCCAATAAAATAATGTATTTGGATTGTCTACAATAAATTTTTTTACTGCAGATGGTGCAATAATCATTTTTCAACTTTTTTTAGAGACTAAAAAAATAACTTATACTGCATAGTCAAAATTTTTAGAATGTAATTTTTTCATAATTAAAATTGTTATCCTCTTAATTATTATTTTTGGATACCCTACATCCATGTTTGAGTCCCTTAAAAAAAGCTCTAAATTGGGTTACTGCACCATCTGTAGTAATATCAAATATTGCAAATGATCTGGGTTCCAAAATAATAATCTATTTGTAAAATGGAACTTTTTAGTTTAATTCTATTTAGTATTAATTAGAGTTAAATCAGGTTAGGTTTGTTTAAGTTAACTTCCTAAACAAAAACTTTAATGGTCAGACTTAGCTAGGTGAGGCCATGCCAACCCTTTAAGATCAAACAATATCTTGTTTTGAAACACTCACCATTTCAGTTTTAAGATTAGATCCAAACTAATATTTTAAAGGGTAAATTACGAATTTATCCTCTTGTAGTTTAGCTAGTTGTTTTAAAGTCAATTTGGCTTCTTATGGTTTACTCAATCTCATTGTGACTTGTTCAATTAACACAGCTACCTGTGATATTTTTCAAAATTTGACAAAATTAGTTATGTGAAAAAATAAATTTGTGTTCGCATAATTTTGAAATTATTATTCAAACTCTAGTGTGTTTTGATACTTAATATTCAACCCTCCATAATTCAACTCTATTTACGTTTAAAATGTTTCATTAACCCCTAAAAAAAACCTATTAAATAATTTAAAATAAAAGATAAAATGCAAATAGTTCATATATATATATATATATGAAAATAATTAACTAATACTTAAAACACATATATGCATAAACATTAGCATATTTGAGTATCAATTAATATTGAATCTCTTGTGATTCTTGATAGTGATATCTTGTTAGTAGACATTTATTAATAACGGCGTGACCTTCCCTGAAATTGAAGCACCCTTTCTAACATTGAAATTTTTTAAAAATCAAATAAATTGCAAATTATAATTGTAACAATTATAGATAATAAGTTATATAAAATAGAATGTAATTATAAAAGAGCACAAAATAATGCTTGTGATTGAGAGGAGGTTGAATGATAATTTTTAAATTACAAGGGAGCAAACTAATTTTATTTTGACTTTCATGTGATTAATTGTGTTAAATGTTATATTAAGAAATATGATGGAGTAATTAAAAGAAGTAAATATTACATTTTAAAAAATTAAATGTAACTCAAACTGCAAAACAATAAATTAATTATATTAAATTTTCATTTGTAGAATAGATTTGTCCAACCCAGCTTCAAAAACCTCAACATGCTAAGAGTTAGGCCAGACAGCCCTAACTCACATCTCAACCACCCTTCATCTCTGGTTTCAACGAAATTAAATTCTAGAATTTCAAGTTATAGTACAAAATGCTCATCCCCAATACATTTCTCGGTATTTGAAAAATTGAAAAAGCTCCCTTGCACACTAAAATATGAGTTTGCTTTCACATTAGATTTTCTTCTAAAATTATATTTGTCTAATAAACCCTCATTTGCACCAAATTGAAAAAATTCTGCTTTTATGTTGGATTATACAAACTCACTTTTAATCAAAATTACATTTACAAATAAAATCAAATTGATCTAAAATAAAATTTACACAACCCTAATATAAACACACGCCTCCTCATGAGCGGTTGGTAATGGTTTCTTTTGAAGGTTTATTTATTCAGCAATAATTACCCATGGCAATCCAAAGTTTGTGTATGCGATGATAATATGTGGAGACTAAAGAGAGATGAAGCAAATGGAGGTTGGTGGGGGGCAATAATATCCTCTTCCCATCTCTCTCATGGCCATGGACCCTCAAATACGTAAGCCAGAGAAATTAATGGCTTTAGCTCCACGAATGCATGTCTCATCATACCATTTCTCTAACCCTAATGGATTATTGCTTGCTTCAGTGGGGAAAGGCCACAAATTCTCACATGGTCTTTCTTTCATTTTAATTTGTAAATTAATAAACGATGAAATTATTTATAAATTAATATGATAATGTAATAAAATATTATTTAAAATAGATCTAAAATACATATATTAATAATTAATTTAATCTATTAATTTTTTCAATAAAATGAATCTATTCCAATATTTTTGTTTTCCTTTCCTTCATTTCTTTTTTATATGTTAAAAAAAAAATGATTGTGTAGTGGATGGGCCAATGTGCACTCAACATTCTACTCCGCAATCAGAGGTTTTGGTGGGTTATTGTTGGCCTTGAAGGGGATACCATTATTGAACCCTCATCATGTTTCCTATTAGTTTATCAATGATCGCATTGCATGGTCGCATGACTCTTTGTTCCTTTTTCAAGTTTTCTGACTTGAGGGCTGTAGGCAGCCACTGTTCTTTGGGGATAATGACACAGTAAGCTAATCTTTCTTTCCTCATCTCAGTCAAAGGAATGAGTACCTAGAATCAATACTAGGCCCCACCAATGTTTTTCATTTGATGTTTTCTCTTATTCACGTTAAACAATGAAGTATATCAATACAATTAATAATATCATTTCATTGTGTTGATAATAGGCTCTACAATATGTTAATAACTAGCTATTAATGATAACAATATATAGTAACCAACACTTTGAGCACATATTATCATCAAAATGGGAAACACTTTACTAATTATATATTAATAACTACATATTGTTACCATTAATGACCGTATACCAACATATTAGTGAAATGTTGTTAGTTCATTGCACACTATTATCAACACAATGAAAATATGTCTCTAGTTACACGGATGTGCTTAATTTGTTAACGTGTACAGTAGAGTTCGTTTTTTATTTTTATTTTTAACTTTTAGTTTTCATTCTGAAAGATTTGATTAAAAAAAAGAGAGAGTTTGAGGCATTGATTGATCCTTCCCTTGATTTGCAAAATGCGAATAGGCTTTCAGAAGTCAATAATAAGGTTATAAAATTATTAGGCCTTTCAACCCAAATCCAAGCCCATATGATGAGCCCACTCTGAAAACTAGGCTGAGGCCTTTAAGCCCATTTGGCAAACTGGGCCTTGGGACTCATTGAAAAATATAGTTCGCTTGATTGCTTCTATTTTTGGGTTCCCATCGTTCCTGTGTATCATAATCTGCTATTGTGAGCTTCTAGAAAAAAATAAAGCATTTTTCAAGGTGGTCTTGTCCTTCTTTTTGGAGAGTACAACATTTCTTGCTGTATAAAGGGGTACACAATAAGAGATTCGAAGGCGCACATTAAGATTGTTTGATTGCAATTTGCAGAAACTCTTAATTTGTTAAAGGAACAAATTTGCAATATGCACTATGGCTAGTTAATCTTCTGATTTTTTTTTTTTTTGGTCTTTTTAACTCTGTTGTCTCACCCCCAAAAAAAAAATCCCATAAAACTGAAAAATGAGGACAGGTAACGGAAAAGAAAGGTTAAAGATGGAGGATGTTATTTCTTTTTTACTAATCAACATTCTTTTTATTTTAAAGAATGAAATATGGGCGTTTAAAATGAATTTTTTTAAAGAAAATTCATCTTTGATTACAAAAAATCCTCAGCCATAATACTCTACGAAAAGAAATAAAAAAAAAAGCATATGCGCTTGGGAGTTTTGAAAGGAGAATGAAGACGACAGCAAATTCCCAAAAGGATAACATTTTAAAAAGGTCCTAAAAATGTCTCTAAAAAAGTAAAAATCCATAGCATGAATAGGAATTTTCTTCAAAGAGCTAATCATATTTATACAAAATTTTATCCTTTACAAAACTCTTCCATACATTTTTTTTATTTTTATTTTAATTCTTCCAAATTTGTAAGGCTACCCACATAGATGACTTCCTTTGAGTTGAATTCAAGTGATGAAATCTAAAACCTCATTTGGTATGCAGAGGAATTATTTGTATAAAAATTAAAATGAGAATAAGAATTAGAACATAAAAGATATCATGTGGCCCAAAAATATATTTAATATGCCTAAAAAAAGGGATTGTTATTTTAAATTAATTATGATAAATTCAAATGAAGTCATATTGTACACAATTATATACACAAAATTATAGAAATAACATTATTCATTCAGCTAAGCCAAAGGGGTAATAGCTATCTTTTCTCTCATTTAAGCCATTTTGACTTTGGGTTTCATTTGCATCTTAATTATTGTGACAAAAATCTAAGAATGACATCGAAGGAGCCAAATTCAAATTTGAATATTATTTTCCGATAAAGAACAGAATAAAATAAAATATCGTTCCAATGTTCTTTATTTTGTTATCTTCTGTTTGATTGGATAGAAACGGAAGAAAAGTTAAAGGGAATCTCATCCCCCGTACCACCAACCTTTCTGGAACAAATGAGATTTGGGAATGGCCATGGCATGGACGAAAGAAGAAAAAGAGGATGAGAGAACAGGCTTTTCTCATTTAAAAAAAAAAATGCCAAACACGTCTTTTGAGGAAGATGACTGGGTTTTCTAGTCCCTCTCTTCCATATGTAACACATGCTTTTTTTCTTTCTTTTTGGTGAGAGAGGCATATCGCATGCTTTCGAGAGCATTTTATATATTTGTTAAATAACTCTATTTAAGAAACATTATTGAACATAGGTAGGGCTTTTAATTTTATTTTTATATATAGATATATGTTCTAGTTCATGTTTTTAAGAAACAAAACAAAAATTAGCTTATCTAAATTCCAACACTGCCACCAAAATTAATTTTGCGGATTGTTTATCCAACCCAATATTCTATTTTTGGCCCCAAAAAAACCCAATATTCTATTAAATCACTTTTTCAAGGAATATCGTTCGAAAAAGTGAGATTAAAGATTTTTGTCACCAGTCTTAAAAGATGTGAACGATAATTAACTCACGTGATAAGCATTTCTTCTGTCTTTTTCTTTTTGGTTTTGCCATCACTAATATGCAGTCCTGTCATGGGTCAATTACATTGATGCGATCTGGGGAAAAAAATTAATTACAGTGACGCAATGCGTCATTCTTAAAATGCTGATAAATTGTCTTTAAAATCTTCTTTAAAAATTGAAGGATTTAAGTTAAAATTGTCTTGAAAAGGTAAAGATGATCCTGCTTACACCCATTATGTCATTTGATGTAATTTACTTGAAATTAAAGTGGAATCCCTTGCAAATGTGCAAGGATTTGTGTTAATCAATCAAATTTAAAAAAAATAGGAAAAAAAATTTAATATAAAAGGAGTTTATAACTAATACTTATAAACAGTGTTTCAATTTAGACACTACATATATATATATATATAATTTTTTGGCCTTTCCAACGAGGATCAAAACAAAAAATTTACCTAGGTTTCAAGATTCAATTATAGTTTCAATTTGAATAATATTTTTTTAAAATGATTTAATAATTTCTTTATGAACATAATAGTTACAAAATTATTCTAAAACTATCAAAACGCCAGTAATAAATAATCTAATTTAATCATTTTAGTTTGTCTCTTTAATTATTGTATTAATTAAAATATCATTAAAAATAATGATGGGTAACTGGTTAAGTTAAAAAAAGTATATCTCAAATGCCTGTAATTGCTTTTGTTAAAGAATAACTAGAGAATGTTCTATCATGATGACTAATTTGTCTTATTAAGCTAATTGGAGAGAACAAAAGTGCCTTTAAACAACTTCCTCTTTAATAAATTCACGTTCCAATACATGATTCTTTCACTCTCACCTTCACTGGTAACTGACCTAATTCTATCTGAAATTAGGTCTTAAATAACAGTATTTAACTATTAACCAATCATGATTAAAATATTTTTTAACTTAAATATTTTTTTGATTCCTCTAGTTTTAAAGATGTTTCAACCAAGTCTTCCAAATTCAAAAGTAAAATTTTATTACCCTCCTCTTTTCAAAATGATCTAATTTTGTATCTTTCATATTATTTATCTAACATTTAATGCTAAACATATTAATGCACTCACTTAAATATTATTTATTTATCTAATATCATTCATTTTAAATAAAAATATTATAAATTGACAAAATTAAATCATTTTAAAAAATAACAATAAATATGCATAATAACCTGTAAGTATTTACTTAATACAAATAGAGGTGAGCAAACAACTTCGGACTTTTATTAACCTAAATTAGATTAACTCGACTTATGGATTGGCCTAATGTAATACTCAATTTACATTAGGTTTCAAAATTGATGCCGTAGAGTCAGCATTTTGACTTAGGGGAGCAAAAAATATTTTTATATCTTACTTAAAAAATTTATATCTTTATAATATATTATTTAAATAAAATGCTTTTTATCAGATTTTTAGATTAACCTAAATGATATTAACTCACTTAATTTTCTCCTTTATAAACCTAAAAGCAAATTTGAATTTAAATAAGCAATATATCAAGAATTACTTTTCATATTAATATTAACAACTTTACTATCTATACATTAAAATATAGTTTTATACCTACTTAATACTTAACAAAAATATAATTAAAAAAATACATTATCATTAACAAATCATAATAATTTTATGAACAATTCAAAATAGCATTTTGAAGGAAAAAAATATCTAATAAAATATAAAAAAATCTGATTGTCAATTTACAAAAATATATATATTTACAAACCACAACAAAAATTATTTTATTTAATAATATTTCAAAAAATTTTGCACTAATTTCAAGGAGAATTGTTGGTCTAATTGAAAGTAATATATTAACAATTGAACTTAGTTATATTTTACGCAATTATTGAAGAACTACTAATTGATTACAAAAATATATCAAAATTGGACCCGGGCTTATAAAAGAAAAGAGAAAAATTACTGTATAAAGTCTAACAAGTTATAAATAATTTGGAAAAAAGAAAAAGAAAAAAATGAGGGGAAAAAAGAAAAAAAAAATAAGAAAAATAAGGAGAAAATAGAAAAAGAAAAAAATAAAAGAAATCAAATAAAATAAAAGAAGAGAATAAAAAAAATGTACGTATAAATTTGGTGAGTTCAATTTAAAATGTCAAATAATTAAAAAAATATATGTACATGTTAAGAGAATTGCGTAAATTCAATGTGTTTAAAATTTTAAAAAATATAAAAATATAATATCAGAATTCAATACTCTATCCATATAATTTTGCAAAATTAAAAAGGGAGCATCTGCCCCTGCTTCCCACTGTGGCTTTGCCACCAAGTGTCAAATTCGACTTGATTTAATATTAGTATCTTGGCCAAATTTTTTTAAAAAAAAATTGATAAAAATTATAACATGAGTTAAAAAAAATTTTATACAAGATTTTGCAAAATTATTCTTTATCTTTAAAATAATTAAAATTTTTATATAAATTCTTATTAAAAAAATTCAAATCAAGCTAAATTGGTTAACAAGACGGACCCTCTGAGCAATCACTTAGCCCGACCGGATCTGTAGTGTTTTTTCGCCCAGCCACCAGACCGGGTTATATTTACACCTGAATTGAAAGGTCATCATAAATGGAAAATATCATCTAAATTAATATTTCTTTATTTTTTTACTTTAATCGGTCAGGTTCCGAATACAAGAAAATCAAAGTCAACTTTAGCCAATAGAGACGGCTTTTCTTTAGTAAACATATTATATTCTATTTCCATCGGCCCTCTTTGCCTCCTCCAGTGGGTAAGGAATCATTCAACAATTAAAAAGGGTTAAAAAGAAAGTATGAAAAGAAGCAAACGTACCAAGAAAACCACCAAATACCAGAAAGATTAGGTGTTGACCAAACTATTCTCGTGACAATATAGTTCTCCCCGAAGGAACTACTGAATTCTGCATCCATATTATTAAAAGAGAAAATTGTTATTCACATAATTTTTTTTCGCAGTTCTCACAACTTTAAGGCATTCTTGTAGAAGATCATCGATCCATGTTTGCCATGCATGATTTATGAGGCAGGATCCGCCAGATTATAATTTGTATTATTAGCTGTAACTATCAGTGAGTGATATCTATGATTAACATGAAAAGCTGAACTAAAATTAAACAAATAAAATCTGACAACTATCAGCAATCTGAATTCAAGTGCAAGTCCAATTTAATTATAAGAGATAAAGAAACAAGGTTATAAAACTAGTATTACTCGTACCATTTTTCTTCACATGGACATTAAACAACTATGGGCATAGACCTTTCGAAATCTTGGCAGGGTGAACGTAATCACCTACCAAACACCGCAAACAGGAACACACAAAAATTAGAAAAAATTACAATGAAAAACCCATATTATCAAATATTTACAATAAAAGATCTTAAAAATTAAAATTACCAATAAAAATCATTATTATCATTAAATTTTAAAGGATTTTACTACCAATTTTATAAAATTCTCTATTGGGTATAATAAAGTTACTAAATTTTCCTATACCTAGTAGTAAATTTTTTAAAATTAGTAATAAAATCCCCTAAAACTTGATGGTAATAATAGTCTTTGAAAATAATTTTGATTTTTAAAGTCCTTCATTATAAATATTTGATGATATGGATCCTTCATTTGTAATTTTTTCCAAAAATTAATGTTTTGCTATTTACTAAGTCAGACGTCTCCTCCTAGGGAAGGAAACTCAAATATTAATATATACCAAAACCAAACAGTGTAGTAACTTGCCTTTTCAACATACAAGAGGCTTACAACGAGAGAGACCAGACATCGCCCTCCAGAGTCTATTATGAACTTCACGGTCTCCTTTAACAAGTCAAAAGAATCATGCATAATAGCATTCAGTATCCAATAAAGTTTATGACAAATTCATAATAAAGTCTACGCAATTTTCCAAAATATCTGAGCATATTGAGGGACATGACGAAGTTACGAGACTTGACAGTCATAGTCCGTTTTTTTCCACCACCAGACCACACCTGCATAGGCTTGCTACTTCCTTGGCACATTGTCATTTTTCAATAACTTCATATCTTGGAGGAACTGAGAATGCTTGATATGACCAAAACCAGAGAGCACCCACAGCTTATTCAGTAAGGAAAAGAGTCTATCAAGCTATCAAGCTAGACTTACAATATGCTCATTATCAGTAACTAACATTGTCTTACAATGCAGGGTCCTGTACCCCAAATTTGTCCTCCATATCTTGTGATGAATTCAGAAATTGCAGAGCAAATGCTCCATGAACTAGATCATTCATCCCCTCACAAGTAGCCATTCCATGTCGAAAGTAAACAGACTACCAGAGGTCCCTGGCACACCGCTAACACAAAAGCAAAAGGATTTAAAAAAGAAGTATAAGAAACCAAAATGGCATCCGAAATGATCGAGGGATATATTAAAATCGCTCAGCATTACGCCCTCAAATATTAAGCAGCAGTTGAGAAAGAATTCATTTAAACAGGCAGAAGTTTGTTACATAATCGATATAAAATTACAGCCAGGACATTTGAGGGGGGGAAATAACTCCTACCCCTACCTTTCACGTTTTCCTTTGAGTTACATGAAAAGATTAACAGATAAGGTGAACAATGAAAGGGAGCGATGCCGTTTAGTCTAATAACTCATGTACCTTTTTGATGCAGGTGATTTGATTTTGGTATTTTATCCTCAATTATTCAGAAATTTCAGTGGTCAAAACTTTCACCAACAGACAGGAAATTTACTGCCACCATAATATCTAAAAACCACACTCGGAAACCAACACAGCGATTTCGTTCTCTCTCATGCTAACAGTGAATATTTACCAACTTTTGGATAAGAATAGAGTATTAATGATATGAGATGGATTTCTATCATTTCATATGTTAGGAACTTAGCTTATTCATGACTATATGTAAGAATAATTCGAAGCACAGATATGGAATCCATTATAGTAACACGTTAATGATGGATATAAAATCAAACACTTGAATTGGGCATGTGTGAACAACTCAAGAAAGCAATTACTTTTACTTGTGAAAATATTCTGAGTACTTAACAAATCAGAATTATTGCATAAGAATGTTTTTTTACTAACAATTTGCAGCACATTGCTTCATCCTAAATAAAAGATTATATTTATCACACACGCATATATGATTGACTTGCACGTTATGATCCATGATTAAAGTTATTATATCCATGACATAGATAAGTGAACAAATACTGTGATCCTCCAAGTTAAAGCATAACTTACTAAGAAAATTTGATCTTTCAGTAACATAAACATAACCTTTTATATCCTGCTGCATGACAAATAATAATAGTAAGAGTCTTTCTGCTAAAGTACAGCGGTTGAAGTTAGCTTTCTTACAAAATAATCAGCAAGCATGCCTTGATGAAAATTTATTTTAAGTTCTGTCCCAAGAATCTCATTACTTCTGATTTGTGTCTGTAGATTGTAGTGTTACTCTTTCTTAGCATCTTCTCAAGCATATCAGAATGAGACTGTTTCATAACTTGACTGGTACAAATATTCCCATTGACTACCTATAGATGATTGATTTAGCTGGAAAACAAGACAGCAGCAAGATATTAACCCAGTATAGCAGATTTGATTGGAAGAAAAATTGTTTAACTAAGAAAGATTACAATTCAGAGGATTAATTGGCAACTTTCACATTATAACAGCCAACAACATAGATCTAGTCCATCATCTTTATTCAAATGTACAAGATACAAAAGAACCCTATCACCAAAAAAATTTGATCTTCTTTTTGTACAGGAACTACCCAACATGGTAGAATCAATAAAGAGAAACCCAACTCACCTCCCCAGGGGACAAGAAATCTTCTTTCAAAACTGATTCTTTCCATCCTCTAAAAATATTTTGAATTTCATATCAACTTATCCACTGGTTGCCACGCAGAACCTGAATCAAACTGGATGAGTTTCTTCTTACTTTCTCGTTATCATCATCCAGCAATGCAAGACACATCTCCAAAACTCCTTCTTTTATCGCCTCTAAACACATTTTTTCACTATTACAACAAAGGGAGTTCAATGCCAAGAGCGCATATTTAATTCCCCTCGAGCTTCCATTACTCAAAACCCGAGCTAAAATCTGTATGCATCCTTGATAGCTTTCCATTTGCTCTCTACCTTCCTTACACTTAGCTAGAATACCTAGAACTTCAACAGCCCTTTCAAGCCCAGAATCAGCAGTTCTAAGCAAAATGGGCACCGCGCCACGTTCTATAGCTCTCCTTCGATTATCAGGGAAAGAACAGATGGCATAAAGCGCAGTGGCCGCTTCCTTCTTCTCTCTCCCTTTACCATTCCGAAGAAGCGAAACCAGAGCTTCAATCGCACTTGGGTATGCACCAATTGTGGCTTTATTTACTTCCACAACCGCCAAGCTCGTCAGCATAGTTGCCGCCATCGCCCGGCAATCCGGGTAGCCACCCAGCAGAACTGCCACAACTCGACCTATCGCGCCTTCCGCCACCAAACCCACCTTGTTATCATCATCAAGACTCAGATTCAATAGCAAGGAGAGGGCTTTCTCTTGAAGACCAGAATCACCGGAGTCAACACAGTTCAACACCGCCGACACGACCCCTGACTCAGTCAACCGCCGGCGGAACACCGAGTCACGCTGTGAAAGCCGGGTGAGTTGGTCTAGTAATTCAATTTTAGAGTCCAAGGGGGAAGACCGAGAAGTGAGCATGGAGATTAGGGTTTCAGGTTGGGGAGGTGGCTGCTGCCTCAGAGGCGAAATGAGAGCGTAGTTGGAAATCAAGCTTCTGAGAGCATGGTTGGGGATGAGGGAAGGGTAATCAGGGAGGGGCAATCTGGTAATTGGACAAATCCGGTGACCGGCGTCAAGCCACCGTTGGATGGAAGCACGGTCGAAGGTGTGACCCGAGGAGAGGATGACCGGGTCGGACATTATCTCAAGGGAAATCGGACACTTGAAGTGGTCAGGAAGGTGAGTCGCCATTGCTATCAAATGCTCTCTCTTTCTCTCTCCTCCTTTCTCTCTCTATGAAGCTTTTGGAGTTGCAGAGCAGAGGATCAGAAATGAGGGTTTATGAGGTTTTGGAGGCTATTGGTTGAAGGTTTCCGTCTTGCCTTCGCTTTTTTAAAGCTCAGGGACGCTGTGGGCTACCGTGCCAGTTTAAGTACCATATTACCCTCCTTCTGTAATACAATTTTCCACGGACGGATTTTGCTACTCGGTAATTTTACTCTGTCATTATGATTAACTTCTCTCTCCATTGAAAATGCAAGAAATATGTATTCATGAAATAAATATATAATAAAGTGTAATTATTATTTTGAAATAAAGATAGTAACTAGAGCACTCATTGTTCAACATAAATGGAGTATATTATGTTGTTTTACTCATTCATTGGCAATAATTGAATGAAAATTACCAAATACAAAGTTCCAAATATGGTTCTCTTGGTATCCAGGCAAAAAAAATCTTGAAGAGTGGTGATATTATGAATTCGTAAGCATTATGGTTTTTATTTACCATATAATAATTACTAAATATTATTAAATATATAACAAAATTTTATCTATTTTGATAAATTTATTTATTAATAAAATAAAAATCAAATTAATTTTTTAAAAATTATTAATTATTAAATAAGTTTAAATTTCAAATAATTATTATATTATAATTAAAAAATATGATGCTTCCAAATTTAGAATATCATCACTCAACCTAAGCAATGTCTTTAATCAGAATACTAGTTGAAATTCATTTAATGTTGTTAATGCATTTTTACTTGTCGAAAACTGTATTTAACGTTTTGAAATTTAATCTCATTTATTATCAATGGTCAGCTTTAGAAGTTTTTGGGTCCTGCTAAATTTATTAAGTCTGGATTCATAAATTGAAGATTCTTTTAATAAAAAAAAGTAAAAGAAAATTGTTTGTATTTATTAATGGCAAAACTACCTTTCAATATCTTATCCAATTTTATTTAAAATTTTTAAATTAATTCAGTTTTATTTGAAATTCATTTAAATATTAATTAATTAATTTTTATTTATGAATAAATAATTAAATAAAAATAATTACCCCAATTACAAATAAAATAATATCAATTTTTACGGATTATTTAATTACGTTATTTTCTTTATTTTAACTGCATCAATTGCTTTATAATCATCATTTCATTTATAATTAAAACAAAACAAAATAATAATCAATTCATATATTTGTTCTAAATAAAATAGTATTAAAATAGTTCCAAATGAAGTTAAATAATAAACAGAATTTTGAATAAAATTAAATAAATGATATAAAAATGATTTTGTCATAAACAAGTACAATTAGTGTCCAAGACTAATAAATACTTTCTTAAGACACTGGTAAATATAAGTTTTTTCTTCAATTCATTCCCAAATAATTAATAATGCAGATGGAATTTTAAAAAAAATAATTTACATTCATTTAAAATATATCATACATATTAAATTAACTTCATACAATAATTAATACATTACGTTAATCATATGATAACAAGTGAATTACTCAATCCTCTACAATAATAATTAAGGGTAACTTAACATAACCTAAATTGTAAAAATTTACAAATATAAGCCCTATTTTTTAAAAATTAGATCTGATTACAAATTTGGCTTATATAAAAATAGAATGGGCACATAAAAAATAGGTCAAAAATACTGCTTGGGTTTGGGCTTGGACTCCGGCTTAGACCAACATTATTCATCACAATTCAGTCTTAGGCCTAGCCTAAAAAATTTTAAAAGAAAAAACTAAATTTGACATTTTGAAAAAAAAATGCATGATATTGCATTACATTAATTTAAAATCCATTTTTTATAAGATACTATGATTTTATGTATTATATAATATATCATTTCTCATCAATTTACTTTTTGTTTAAATATTAGCAATTTTAGTCATATAATATTATAATTTATTTTTTACTTTTATATTAAATATTATTACTTTAATACTTAAAAGTAAAAGAAAAGAAAAAAAGAAAAAAAGAAAAAAGAAATATAAAATAATAATATAAAAATTAAAGAAAAAAGATGAACTAGACTTGGGCCAAACATTAAAAAAATATTCTGAACTTGACTAATATTTTATTTAGGCATTTAAAAAATGAGCTTTTTTTTATTCTTATATTTATTTTTTTTTAAGTCAAGTTTATTGAGTCAAACGGACTTTCTTGACCCATAATTAAATTTGTTTTGGATCAACAAAATAATTTTTTTACGCTATTAGTTATCAATCTCATCAAATTATCCCAATGCCCATTTTAGCGAAGAGCAATCTATATATTTATTAAAAAATAAAAATATAAGAAACCGGTGGTTTCAGAACAACACTAGCTCTCTTTGCTTCAACTTTTTTTTTCTAATTTTTTTTAAATTGTATACTAAATTACGGATCGTGATGCCCAGGCAGGACCAACCTGCTTTAGAATCATAATGGAAGGGTATTTAGGACATTACAGATGATTCAATGCTCTTCTTTCACTCATCTCTGTTGCCACCTTTGATGGCGTTGCACGTTCTAAGAAAAAGAAATTTTTTTAAAAAATTTATAAAATATTTATTATATTATTATAATTATTATTTAATAATATTTATTTTTTTATTATCTTTTAAAAATAGGGATTCGAATACTATTTTTATTTTTTTTACTCTTTTTTTTTTTATTTTCGTTTGCTCAACCTCTTTTCTCACGTATCCAACATAGCCGGTGGGGGAGACTTTGCCGGAAAGAGAGAGGCGCAATTTTCTTTCAGAGGGTCAGAGTTCATCATTTCATTAATGACAAGAAAGCCAGAGTTCATGTAATAATCCCACGTAAGGGTATTCTCGAACTCCATTTGCAAATTTAATATGTAAAAGATAAATTAAACCAATCAATCTTTCTAATAAAAAAATACAAAAGCATGTCAGCATCAAAGCAACTCTTTTCTCTTGTGTTCATTTTTTTTTTATAATGAATTTAATTATAAGTATCTCAATTGTAACTTTATTTTTAAAAATTAAAAGAATAAACCTAATTTTTGAATATCGTGAATGCATTAATATATGAAATAAATTGCAATTCAATTTTCATAAGTTCTATTAAAATATATTTAATATCATTTTTGTTTTAAAAAAATTATTTGGCTTATATATATAATATTTTTTTAATGAAATTAACCTTTTTTTCATAATTTTTTCAATAATCAAATTATTTAATTATTTTTATTTTCATATTAAAAATAAAATTATAATTTCATATTATATTATATATAAAAAATTAATTTCCCTAACATAAAATAGATCAAAGAGATTGTAATATATAAAGAGTTAAGTGATATTTTTTAATTAAAAAAATGAATATGAATTATAATTTAACTAACCTTCAGGAAAAAATAATTTATAATAGATTAAATTAATAAATTAGCTTAAAGATTATTAAATTTATTAAATTTAATTTTTTAAAATAATAAAATATATCTGTTAATTCTTCTATCAAGTGATCCAAATATGTATTAATAAAATAAAATTATTATTTGAGCTTATTATTTTCTAAGATTAACGGTATTCTCCATTTTGTTTAAAGACTATAACTAAGTATAATCACTCAATAACAAGATTATTAGTTTACTTACTTAAAATAATAAAAGATGTATTCAATAATTACTAATTTTGATAATAAAATAAAATACTCACGCATTTAAACCGGAATTTTTATGAAGTGAAAAATGTAAAAAAAAAAAAAAGTACTAAAAAGTTCAGTTGACCCAAAGTCAACCGTTTTGGAAAAGTCCAAATTTGTGAGCCAATCTCCCACACGGCGACACGTGTCCGACATGTATCTAACCTTTAATGTGTGGATATGGATCACTCTGTCCATTTCATGCCGAGTTAAATCTTTCATCGCGGGTTTCAACTTCCATTAGCTTTATGGTTAGAGTAGATTTGAGTTTTAAGAGAATTGGAAAAAAATGATAATAGAATAAAATTTTGACATTTAAAATTATGTTTGATATAATATAAAAATAAAATAAAATAATTTTTATTTTGATATTTAGTAAAATACTGATAGAATAAAATGAAAAAGAAATGAGAATAAAATATCAAATTATTCTCAACAAATATTTAAAAAGTCTTAATATATAGTTATAAGAATTATTTGGGGCAAAAAAAGTCTGTTTATCCTACTTTCCATTCTGCACAATTACTTTCCATCTAAATATGGAGAAAAAGTACAATAGTTATTGCACAATGACCAAGCCCTCCATTAAGGAAAGATGATCACGCCAACTAAACAATGCGCTGGGCAGCTTTCATGTCCTTTTCAACTACTATTTTCCATGATATCATATGAAACATTGGTCCCCCAACTTCCAATTTTTGAGTCCTCTAATACTAAACTTTATCTACAAAATTTTAGTTCCCTAATACTAAACTTTATCTATAATTTTTTTTTAAATATTCTCTTTGATCTTATATATAAAAAATAAATAATTAACTCACAAGTATTAAGAAAGTTAGTTAAAGCAATTAATCTTTTTAATTTTGTTTCATAAAAAAATTATTTTTTAAGAATGTCTCTATTTAATGTGTATACTTTTTTTTTGAAATTAATGACAACTGTTATTCATAATTTGGAAGACTCATTTAATGAAGGGTATAATTAGAATGTTATAATTAAAATACCAGAGACAGGTAGTTTGTCTCTTATATTTTAGACCAAATCAAGTCTCAAAAAATGTTTCTTATATATGAGACCGAATGAAGTATTAGAATCAAAATATTTTCTTTTTTGTTCTATATTAAATTTCTTTTACATCATTAAAAACACTACCTTGTATTAGTATGATGTATTTAATTTTTTAAAAAATATTTTTAAGAATTCAATGAGTTAATAAAAAAATATTTTAGAATTGTAGATGTCATTATTAGAGAGTAATAGAGGTGAACACCAACCTAATATTATCCAACCAAATTGAGTTAGGCTAAGTTGGGTATTGAGATTGGTCGAGCTACCCAGTTAGGCTAGACCTCCTATATGATATTAAAAAAAATAGGGATATATATGAAAAGAAAAGTTTTTAAAGATTATTTTGTAATTTTAGTCAAAATTTTTAAATACATCTTATAAATTATGAATAATTAAGAGGGTGAAGGCTCTTACCAAATTCATTCTAAATATGAGTGTCACATTTAGATAAAAAAGATGAAATGAAAAATGTATATTTTTTAAATTAAAAGGAAAAAAGCTAAAAATTGGAAGAGTAAATGCGAGTTTTTAAGGAAAATAAGTAGGCCAAAATATCTTTTACATTTGTATTATGTCTGTTTTAGAAATTACCTAAAATGAAAAAAAAAATCATCTTAATAGGACCACCAGGCTTCAAGTTATAATTTTTTAGAATTTCACGCTTTATTATTATGTTTTTTTTTTCATATTTCCTTCTCTAGATCTATATTTTTTTTTATTTTCATTATATAAATCTTATAAAATATATTAAAATAAGTAATTATACACCTAAAATAATCAAGTGATTGCAAAAATATAAGCCTTTAAAATTTTAAAATCATTCTAAAATAAATTGCAAAATCAAGTTATGACTATTTACTTGCCTGGCCAACTTTATTCGATTTGAGACAAGGCAAAGCCAAGGTGAGTTAGGCTATGGCCATGAATCTTGTTGCCCAATTTAAATCAAATTGAGCTAGAACCCAACTTGTTGCAACTTTAAAAAGTAATATATGAGTACTAAAAATGGTTAATGTGAACCAAGGACCTATTCATTAGTCATCAAAACTATGTTTCCCACTCGCATGATTTCATAAAATATCAAAACACAAAGAATGCCATTTATGCTACTAAGAATACATTAAAAATTAACTTGAAAATGACATTTCCTTATAGAAAGAGATATTAAGATACATGCATAATTGTGTATAAAATTAGCATTCATATTACCTAGAAGAGTTGCCCATCTTGCCAAAATACACATATTTCCAAAGCCTCCAACTTGTGAGCTCATGTGGACAAACAACAAAGAAATAGCAAAAGATAGAAATCTAGTTCAAAACATCATATTTATCCCAATGTAATATATTCGCTTTCTATTAGAAAGCTTTTCATTATTATGGTTTTACCTTTATATCATTATCTGTTTTAATTATGGGGTTTTATGTTGTGGATGTGTATGTGTGTGTACATATATATATGTGTGTGTGTGTGTGAATTTGCAATGTAATATAACTAGAGGTGCTCACTTGGCTTGTCAGTTTGACTAGTTCAATTATTTTAAGTTAGGTCTAAAAAATTTTTTTGATAGGATTGAGGAAGTTTGGTTGCCCAATCTTATTCGATCTGACCCAATTTTATATATATTATTTTATAAGAAATTATATAAAATTTTATTTTTTTAAAGGTCATTCTATCATTTTTATCAAAATTTTGATTAAAAAAGGTCCAGATAAACCTAATCAACTAATCTAATTCTAAACCAAACTAAGTCAGGTCAGGCTCTCTGATATTGGGTTTAAAATATTTTGTTTAATCTAAATTCATGTCAAACATTGAACTAAGAACTAGGTCAAAACCTATCTTAGCTCGCTTGTGAGCACTGCTAAATATATTTATTATGAACTCCCTAAAAATAAAGGCTTACGAGCATTTATTTTGATAGTTCAAATGCCATGCAAATAGTGATTTGATCTACCTATTTAAATGCCTAGATGATTTTTTTGTAAAACTAATAATTAGATCTCATCACAGACTAGATTCATGTAAACATGAGCTAGACTCATAAATAAAAAGGCTAAAAAATAGGATTTGGGCCAAGACCCCCCCCCCCAAATACTATTTATTGCAATTTGAGCACAAGCTCCAATAAAAAAAACTAAAGTTAGTGTTTTGGATGAAAAAAATACAAGATATTACATTATATTGATGTAAAGTCCATTTTTTATAAGATATTGTGATTTTTTATAGTATGTAAAATATCATTTTTTATTGGTTTACTTTTTATCCAGATATTAGTAATTTTCATCACATAATATTATAATTTATTTTTTACTTTTACATTAAATATTATTACATTAATACTTGAGAGTAAAAAATAATAATAAATGAGATATAGATTAATAATATAGCAATAAAAAAAAAAAATAAAGATGAGTTAGACTTTAAAAAAGGACCGAGCCCAACCAATATTTCATTTGAATTTTTTAAAAAAGAGCTTCTTTGTCAATTTTTTTATATTTATATCTATTTTTTTCAATCTAAAATTATTAGGTTAGGTGAACTTTTCAACTCATAATCAAATTTACTTACAATCAACGTGTCTAAATTTCTCCTTTTTCTATGAGACAAAAGAGAAGTCACACATCAAAGTTCATTTATTCAATCAAAATAATTTATACTTTATGACAAAAATAGAAAAATTTCACCATTTTATCTACTTTTTAATGACATTGAATTTATAATTTTTTTTTTTGGGGTCCTCTCTTTAGTTCAAACCCAGTTTTGGGTAGGTAAATGGGGAGACATGCATTGTATTATATACCGTTTTACTAAGCAAGTGGAGGCATGTTCTCATTGTCCTAATTCAGAGTGTTAAGAAACCATCAATTTGACGGGTCTTTTGCAATTCATGCGTAGGCAACTCGTGCTTCTCTTTTGTAACTATCATGATTATGAACCATATTCTCCCACATGGAACAACTTGCCGAAAGAAAAGTTACCCAATCTTGTGCATAACCAATTTCAGAACAGAGTACATATATGCATGGGTGTGTGTATATATATATATATATATATACACGTATATACTCAACCTGAAATGAAGGAGTTTAGTGGAGAAGAACTAAAAGCCAAATCCTTTTAATATAATAAGTGCTGGTATCCATGCATAGAAGGAGTTTGATGTGCATTTTCTATGAACTATAATATTATAAATGAAGGAAAGGGACTTGCCTAAGCTGAGAAGAAAGGGGCACCGGGCTCCGTACAATCATCAAGCCACAGCTGTACAGAAAGCGATGGCCTTCGGACTGTTTGACAAAAGGCTCAGCAGAAACAAAGAGGAAGAGACACTGCATTTTCTTTTTGAATGGATTCGAATGGCTTTGAAATCTCAACCTCAAAGCAAATGAAGACGTGCCCATAAGTTACTGCACAGAAGGTTTTTTTCAAAGAAAAAATTGGATGTGGGGTTTCTCATCTGTTTGTATTTGTCATAAAAGACAGAAACGTGATGCATGAGAAGTGCCATGTGGAAGGCCGTTGGAACCGTTTTTACAGGTAAACATGACCCAGTGAAAGCGATTTCATTTGGGGTTTTTCTTAAATCGTTTAGTTTATGAGCAAATAGTGGCAGTGCTCGAGTAAAATACATATAGCTTTCTCTTTTCTGAAAAGTTCTATCTTCGGACTTAGAATCCAATTGTGTTTAACTTTTTATAATCCTCTGATGTGTTTTCTTTAGCAATCAATGAGCTTCTGCAATTGGTACGCGTGTGGCCATGTACAGTTCTTGGACCACTTGGTTTCAGTATCTATATTATAGGGTTGGGCCTACCCATGGGCCAGGCATCCTGATTAGCGGGCCAGCTATAAGGAAGCCTTTGGTCACAACTCGTTCCTTCCAGAATGTCATTCTGAATCCAATGATTCATTATCCAAGGATTTTTTTTTTTAATTCAGTTTTTTCTTTAAATTAACTCTTGAAGTTGCTAGTACACAGGACACAATTTAATAGCTGATCCTACTTTGCTGACCTTCATCTTTCTGTGCTTTTGTAAGAGAAGAAGAGAAAAGGGTTTATCATGTGGAAAAATTGGTCATGGACATGGATCATTCATGGAAGCTTTCATTGACTGGCATTAAAAGACGCGAAACTTTCTTTCTGTAGATACAAATGCTATGGATAACTAAAACTTAGCTGCTTAGGCTGGTTCTGAAGTTGGAAAAACTAGGATATGAAAAGGGTCTTCCCTTATAGTCTCTAATTGTCAAATGAAGGCAAGCATGAGGTGAGAGTTCATGACATAAACATAGGTGCATTTCTATTTTGCTGCCAAAATCCTGTTTCATTGCTCTCAATGCAGCTAAAATGGGTTTGGCATAATCAGACTCAAGGTTCTACTTTCAACAAAGATAAAATAAAAGCCACTGGTCACATTTAACTGCATAAAAGCTCCTACTGCATAATCTATCCTTAATTTATAAATCCATAAAGACGACATATATGTCATTGTCCAGACTGAAGACTGAGGCACGTATGATAGTGGCAACCTTGCATTGATTCAGCGAACCATAGCGATGGCTCCTACTGTTCTGATTAGGACGGGGACCTAATAATAATCACACACGACATTCAATTTTCTTCTCTCTCTAAGCTTTAAGCTAGTGCATGGTTATCCTTGAGACAACCCTATAACTTTTGACTATAATTTGGATAAGTGTCTACAAGAATGCCACATTTTATATGTACGTTATTAGAATTTCATATATATATATATATATAAACTTATATAAATTATTCTATCAAAAGCAAAGGAACTGCGTTCCATTTACATACTGAGTTTTATTAGGTGGAGCCTTTGTTTTTAAGTGAATTATGCAAACTCTTGAATTTTATTGAAATTATATAGATATTTCTTTTATTTCAAAACATACATAAATTTTTTATAAATTTTGCTAAAATTACACAGAGTTCCTTTTATTTTAAAAATATATACAAACCTATTTTAAAATAAGAATAAATTATATATATATCTTTTAATTTTTTTAAAAATTACATAAATCTTCCTTCTATATAATTTACTCTATATTTCCAAGAAGATTTGTGCATAATTTAAAAATAGAAGAAATGTCTGTGTAATTTATTTTTTATTTTAAGAAAGATTTATATATATGTTGAAAATAAATAAAAGATCTATGTAATTTAAATAAAACTAAAAAAAAAATATGTAATTTACTTGTTTAAATTAGTTAAATGTTTAATCTTATTATAAAAACTTGATACCTATTGATTATTAGACTAATAATAAGTGTAGGGTCTGTGACACTGGTGGAGGTACGTTGAATTGCGTTCAATTTTACAATATCCATGTGTGTGTGTGTGTGTGTGTATATATAATTTTGATATTATATCTCTACACCTTTTTAAAATTTTGAATGCATTGGATTTACTTAACTCACCGGACCCATTTATGACATTTTTTTATTATTTGGTATTTTAAATTGAATTCACTGAATCCATATAATTTTTTTATCTCATTTCCTTCATATCTTTTTTGGTTTTTTTTACCTTTTTCTCTCTTTTTTCATTTTTGCCTCACTTCCCTCTTTTTTCAAATTGTATTTAACTTTAATTAGACTTTACACAATATTTTTTCTCTTTCTATTTATTGTCTCTTACCCAATATTTTTTCTATTTTTCAATTTATATTTAATTTATGTATATCTTTTTATACATTTTTGTAAATAGTAGTTCTATAATAATTAAGTAGAGTAGAACCAAATTCGAATATTAATATATTATTTTTAATTAGACTTAGAATAATTATTGCTAAAAATATATAACATTTTTTAAAATATTGTTAAATAAAATAATTTTTGTTGTACTTTATAAATATAGATTTTTGCAATTTGACAGTTATAAATTTTTATACTTTATCATATAAGTATTTTTCCTTCAAAATGTTGTTATGAGTTGTTCACTGAATTATTATAATGTTGTTGATTAATGATGTATTTTTTTTAGTGTATCATTATTATACATTACATGATTACTGAATATATAAATTTATGTCGATAATGAAGTTGTTAATATAAAGTATAATTCATGGTACATTATTTATTTAAATTTAAATTTGTTTTTATATTTAGAAGGAGAAAAGCCAAAATATTACTATTGAGTTAACCTTATTTAACAAAATCTAAAAGTTTAAGCAAAATTATTTTATTTTAAAAAAATAAAATATAATTTTTTTAAATGAGATATAAAAAATTCTCTAAGATTTTTTTTTTTTTGGGTGGGTTCCTCTTAATCTGAAGTCTTGGTTCCGCAACTAGTTAGTGGGTAGGTTGCTCACGAATCACGATGGACAGATCTGTCAGCCCACATTTGAAAAAATACAAGGGGTTGTGTCTCTTCTCCAATTTACACAACCAGAGTCTTTATGATCAGAGCAGTAAACATTAGAATATATAAGGAGAGAAAGACCCAATCTACACGTGAGCACATGAACACATTATAGATGCAAAATCGTCACTCATAACTTTTTACGGGAGGCTAATTTCTTTATGGTTGTATGTTTGGTATTTTAGATTCAAATTATTTGTTTTGAAAATATTTATATGGCCCAATCTCTTTATTATTGTTGTTTGACTAGTCTAGCGCTTGACTAACAAATTTATTTCGTAAAATAAAATTATTTTGATATAATATATTTTCTTCTTTTGGAATATAGATGAGAAAATGTTTATAGAGATGTAAATCAATTATTGTGGGCAAATTACTTTATCCTTATGTGAAGGATTTGTTAATGAAAATATATGTGACAGTAACTCATTTATTATTGTTTAAGGTTTCTCGTGAAACATGGTTTAGCAAATAAAATGGAAAATTTCTATTATGGTTTTGCAAGTGACTGAGTTCCATGCATACATCTGGCTAGCCAATTGACTCCGGATAAGGCGTGCTATCTTTTATAGCGTCTTATAAGTGATGATTATATGCAATCTTATAAAGAATCGATCACTGTGTTTAAGGATATAGGTCAGCCATATGACTAAGTATGCCACGACAAGGAATAAATGCTCGCAAAATGATGGCATAAGTGACTTCTTGGCATTCCCATTCCTTCCACTACGTAATTTACCTTGTGGGTTATAATCATAACTTAGTTTTCTATTCAATGAACTTTACATTTTCACTGTTTACATGGATTTTTCAGTACAGGAAGCTCCAAAAGCCCCTATGTAGGGATATGGTATAAAAATATCATGCCCCAAACAGTTGTTTGGGTTGCTAACAGAGATAAACCACTGATCGACTCGCGTGGAATTCCTCTAGAGCCAATTGCAAAGCTGTTAGATTCTGGAAATTTATTTTTGATGGATGGAAGGAATGGTGATTCTGATAGTTACAACTGGCAGGGCTTTGATCATACGACAGCTACATTATTACCGGGCATGAAGCTAGGTTGGTATAAGAACTTAGGTCTGAATAGAAACTGATTTCATGGAAAAGTGCTAGTGACCCCCTTGCTGGAAATTTCACCTAGAGCCTGAAATGGTAAATTCGCCAGGGATTGACCATAAAGTTCAAAAGTGGGATTTGGAATGGGATTCGCATGAATTCTGAATCTTGGATGTCATTTTTAGCCTGCTTATAAGTCCAGAGGGCATACAATAGGATCTCTAAGTAAAGTTAGCCGCTTCAGAAGTAGCTATGCATCAGTTGCGTTCTGCATTATTATGGCATGTAGAATTGAACGCATATCATCTGTTGTGTAGGGGTGCACAGCAGAAGGTGTTGTGTGTAGGCCCAATCACGAGAGTCAAGCTCGCTTAAGATCGGGTCAGATTTATGAAAAATTTGTAAAAAAATATTGGGTCGGGGCTTAGGCCTGACTTAGTACTATTCATATATAAATAGGTTCGGGTTCAATTAAAAACAGATTGAGCTCGATCAGATCTTTTTTTTAATTTATTTTTTAATTTTGTTTTATATGTTTTTTAAATTTTAAATATTAAACATTTCTATTTTATTACTTGTTAGGCTCACTTTTTTTTTGTTTTAAATATTAAATAGCCCAAAAAAATATTACAAAAAATTTAAATAACTTGAAACATATATGAAACAATGAAATCTCTCAAGATAATAGTTTTTTTAATAATATTATTGATTAATAATTTATTTTTTTGAATTATAATCTATTTTTAATAATATATTATGTAACAAGTAATAGTAAAAAATAATAATAATTATATGTGTTATATAATTTTTTACATATATTTATAGTTATAAATAATTTTTTAACAATATTATTTATTAATAATATATAAAAAATAATTATTATATAAGTTAGGCTTAAACTCGACTTGGAATTTAAAAAAAGTCTAAACTCAATTTGTTTTACATTTAGATTTTTTAAAAAATAAACTTATCTTTTATTAATTTTTTTAGGTTTATATCTATTTTTTTAAAGTTAAACCTATTGGGTTGGGCAAATTTTGTAACTCACCATCAAGTCTACTTGTGTCCCAAAATACGAGCCAACATATTTTATTTTATTTTAATTTAATAAACTTTCATTTCTTTTAACATTCCATCTATTGTATCCAACATGCTGTGTGCATAATAGGTGATTTATAGCCTATTTGATTTCTTATTTTTAGAATAATTTTTTTTAAGAATAAAAAAATAAAAAAATTTGTTTGATAATGTGTTTTTAATAAAGTGTTTTGTAAAACAAAAAAATAAAATTTTGTTTTCAAAAATAAAAAAAATCAGAATATTTTTTAAATGTCTTATAATTTTTGTTCTGTAAAATCAAGAAAAAAATAAAAAATAATTGTTTTTTAGAATAATGATTCAAACGAATTTTTTAATTTTTTTATTCTCAAAATTTGTTCTAAGGAATATTTATTTTAAAAACATTAAAACAAAACTAGAATCAAACAAGCCTTTTTAGTTTGTATAGAATTGTTCTCTGATGGTTTTTTTAAAAAGAATATATCACAAAACAAAAGTTAAAAAAATTAGAATTTGATTAAATTGTTGACTAAAATGGTTTCACCATAAATTTTGATAATCACAAAACCAAATTATTTAATATAAATCATTAAGTTATTTTAATTTAATATGATGGAATTTCCTGAATCAAAATTAATATCCACTATTATTTCCTTAAATGTATTGATTACACATATAATTCAAATTTATAAGGAAAAAGAGAAACTATTAAAATTTGTCTTTAACGGCTAACACATTAATTGCTCAATGGTCATCTTGACAAAGTAAAAGGAAATATCTATCCATGATGCTTCCAATCAAAGCTCGTTGCTGAACGTGCTCTATTTTCTTGCCTCATGCATTGCCACTACTGATCAGTCTATCAAGAAAAAAGCAACAAAGAAGTTTATGAAAAATGCACTTAGAAGGAAGTGAATATGTACATTTGCAAAAAAGTGTAGAATTAAAGATAATTAAATTAATTATATATTAATATAAAATAATTTAAAAAAAAAAATGATAAAGAATGCTAATGTGAAAATCTTGTAGATACAACAAAATCTTATCAACAAGATGTTATAAAAGATAGTGTAAATTTTAAATATCAACTAGACTTTCAAAAACTTTGTTAACAGAATATTTTACTAAAGTATAAAAATAAAAATAAAGAGAAGGAAGAAAAAGTACACCATATATTATTTTAGTTTGGTTCACTTGACCTACGTCCAATTTTCTTGCAAACCACCAAGAGATTTTTACTATAAAATCAGGGTATGCGCCTACAGAAAACTAGGTTTCCAAACTCACTTGCAACTTTTACAACACTTGGGTTTCACACAAATTTGCCCAAAATTTACTTTTCTCATATTTAGGAAAGATTTACAAGATGATACAAGAAAAAACTTATAAATAAAAGATTACAATAAACCCACTTTTAAAAGTTCTCACGAACTAAATTTATCCAAAAACTAAGTTTAAAAAATTTAAGATGAAAAGAACAATGAATATTATAATATAACTTAGTTTTTTTTTTCTTTAATCTTCTATGTTCTCCAGTTCTTCACCTTACTGCTATATAATGGTTTCCAAAAAAAATATATCTATTAGAGAGTTCAATTTTATAAATATAGCCATTGTAAGAGGTATGAAAGTAGAGATAGCTAAGAAAGTTATACTTTTGACTGTACATGCTATTTTCTTCTTCTTTCTTGATTTTGAATCCTTGACCTAGTTTTGCTTCTTTTATCTCTTTTGCTACTTTTCTTTCACTTTTGCTAACACAAAGTACTTGGTTATGTTGATAAAGAAGAATTGCACTAACACCCTTTCATATATATAAATACCCTTTCTTCGTCCCTTTATCGCGAGTCTGTGCAGTGCTTTTATTTGTTCAATTTTTGTACTATTTTAAAAATCTAAAAATTAAAGCAAAATGCAAAGACCATTGAGGCAAGATGCATTAGTTTCCCTCTTTCCATCCTTTGTCTTTATCTTTTGCTTTTTCTTATTAAAGCCACTAAAAGAAAACTTTTTAACAATCTTCTATTTTCTTGCTTTGTCTTCCTTTTTCTTTTCACAAGTTTACCTCTGCAACTTTACTCAGATGAGAGAAAAAAAAAACTTTGAATGGAGAGCTTCTAAAATGATCTTGAACAAGTTGACTTTGGAGAATGTCTAATATTCTTCTTTGATTTTTGATTATAGAATTTGTGATGTTACCACTAGTTTGATGAAACAAAAAATACAAAGGAAGAACTTGCACGGTTTCGGTTTCCTATGCTCTTTTATCTCCAACAATGATTTTTGCCTCTTTATCTCTTTTACTCTTTTATTCTTTTTCGATGTAATTTTTTTGACTGGTGTGGGATGGAATGGTCAAAGCTTCATATTTGCTTTTACTTTATCGCATCAGATTTCTTTTTTTCCATTGAACTTTTGCTTTCACATTGTTTAGTGTGCTCTATTAAGATTTGTAAAGAGATGTGATAGCTTTCTTTCAATTTCCAATGCTTCATTTAATATTATGTAAAAGGAAAAAGTAACCTTTCAATATAATATATTATACAAATAAAACAACTTTCTCAAAGCTTTCAAATAGATCATAATGCTTTAATGATATGTAAGTATATATATTCATGACATGTGCTGCTACTATTTATAAATTTAGGAAGCATATATTATTTTAATGAATTTTCTTTTTCTTAACTAATTGTTATTGCTTATAAAATTAAATTAATAACATAAATTAATGCAATAAGCAATAAATAATATTTAAGTATTTTTAACTTAATGCTTGTATAAATTTTAATTTAAGCATTTTGTTATCATCAAAATAATTAAATCTAAATTAAAACCTTGGGCTAACAGTTCACAGATTCTAATTAATACCGAGCGGCTATTGATGCTTTATTTGGCAAGAGGAAGATTGAAGAATGAAGTGCCAATGCAAAATTGAAGATATACTCTGCTCCTCATGAAGTAAACATCAAGGTCACAAATTACTCCAATGGCTATTTGCAAGTTAAATGAAACTGCTCTGTTTTTCATATTCTGTGGAATCACAATTTCAAAAAAAAAGTCAAAATGAAGATCACAAGGTTTAATTCTTCAAACGACTATATTGTGAAGTAATCTATATAAAGTCAGCAACAAGAGAAGAATGATAGAAGTGAAACGCACTGAAAAGAGCATTCAAGCTATCATACTCCGTTTTTTTTTTTTCTTATCTCTGAACTTAGCCACTGGTTTTATCTAGCTTTTGAGCCGTGAGAGTGAGGTGATTTATACAGAGGTCTTAGAAATTATTTCAAATTTCTTGTAAACCTTTTCTGATGAGTGGAAAGTGAGTTGTGAGAAAATTTAATGAAGTAAGTTTCAGGAAAACTGAAATCTTGAATTCCTAGTGAGCTCAAACTTTGAGTGTGTGTTGTTGGTGAGTATTGTCCACAGTAGTTGCTTGCAAGGCTTCAAACCCAAGTCACAGAAAGAATGGAATGCATTCAACTGGTCCAATGGCTGCATCAGGAAAACGGCATAAGGTTGTACAGAAGGTGACAAGTTTGGAAAAATAAGCAGAGAGAAATTGCGCATGCTGCTGGAATTCTGAACAAATAGTAGCTGTTATGGAGCTTGTAATATAGGTTGGGATTTAACATTGGATTAAAAAAAAATTATTTAGAGGTATACGAGATAAATCAATTTAGTATATCTATTATAATATATTTTTTTTATATATTAATAGTTAATTTATATATATATATATATTAATATATTTAAAAATTTAGACTTGGTCTTGAGTTTTTAATTTTTATATATAGATTTTATTTTTTTAAAGATTTTATTACATTTTAAAAGAGTATTATTGATAAATCTTTATATACTGACAATTACTTTTTAAAGATAATGAATTTTGATGTTTCAAAATTTATTTTTAATGTCTTATTCTTATTATCTTTTTAACAGTAACATCATCTTTGAAGATTGAGAAGTAAATTTCTTAAAGAATAGTTCTCGCACATTGTATGCAGATTTTTCAATGAATGGGGGCTTGCTTGCTTTGGTTTGGGGACTTGATTGACATTAGGCTGCTTATAAGTCCAGGGACGAACAATAGGATCTCTGAGTAGAGTTAGCCGCTTCAAAAGTAGCTATGTATTAGTTCTGTTAGGTACTAGTTCTACATTAATATGGCATCTAGAATTGAACGCGCATTATCTTCTGTGTAAAGGATGCACAATAGAAGATGTTGTGCCCCAAAAATAGGGGTCAACATATTTTATATTAGTTTTATAAATTTTCATGTTTTTAACACTTCATCTGTTGTATATAACATGTTGTGTGCACAACAGGTGATTTAGTTTGTGTAGAATTACTCTTTGGCGGTGTTTATTTCTTCAAGAATATATCACAAAATGAAAAGTTTAAAAAAATTCGAATTTGAATAAATTCTTGACCCAACATGGTTTCACCATAAATTTTGACAATCACAAAACTAATTTAATATGAAGATCACAAGCTTTATTTTTTCAAACGACTATATTCTGAAGATATCAACCTAAACTCAGCAATAAGAAAAGAATGATAGAAGTGAAACGCACTGAAAAGAAGCTATCATGCTCTGTTTTTTTTATCTCTGAATTAGCCTCGACTTTTTATCTAGCTTTAAAACTATGAGAGTGAGATGAATTGTAATTAATTCCTTCTCTATGAAAAATTATTTTAAATTAGTCCCGTGTTCCATGCTAGTGCATTGGATTACATGACAAGGCATTAAGAAGAGTAAACATTTTATACTTTTATATAATATATAGATTTCCTGTAAACCTTCCCTAGTAAGTGGGAAGTAAACTGTGGACAAATTTAATTGAATTTAGGTAAGTTGAAACTTTGAGCTTTAAGTGAAATTAAACATTGGGTCTTGTAGATGAGTATTGTGTAAACTATCCACTACATATTCTAATTATAATTGTAGAAAATATCTTAGATTTAGAAAATTTGATGTTTGACAAAGTCTAAAACAAGATAATCATTAAAATATCTTCTTCTTCCGATCCCTGTTTTATTTATGTTAAAGTTCCGATTGGTTATTTTAAATTTCAGTTAACTGTAATTTGCATACTTTATTATACCTACAACTTATATTTAATGAATAGTTAATTATCAAATTAATTTTTTAATTAATTAGTATTTTAACAAAAATACTTATTCACCCTTTAAATGAATTTTTATAAACATATGTCAACGTATTGTTTTGTCATCTTTTATATATTTATATATTATTTAAAGTGTCAAGTTAATTGTGTCCATTTTGTGTCATGATCCATGTGAGTGTACGTGTTTCATTAAAATTAATGTTAGCGTTACCTTTTTTGATGCATGGGAAGAGTCCAATGATAATTCTGATGAAAGGAGAAAGAAGGCCCTGATGTCCAATGATAACGCTAGTAGTAGAAGGAAGATGGCACTGATGATTATATCAACGCCAATGCCAATGCTTTCTTCAGGGTTCCACTTTGGACCTTGCTAGCAAAGTACATGGAACAGTATATTACATCCACAAATGTTTTGGGTAAGAGTCTTCAAATTGTCTTATCAACCCTGACTTTTATAATCTAAGATTTATTTCACATTTCAAAACTCCATGGGGACGAAGATAAAATTTAAGAAGAGAAATAAAAATTAATGCAACCGTAGTTATTATTTGCAGGAAAAAATAACATAAATGTGTTCATAAATTGAGCAACAGATTAGATGACTGAGGTAGCTTGGGGATTTTTCTCCTTAACTTTTCTGTGTTTCTAAAGTATGATTCAAACAAAATCGCTATATATTTGAATAAATAAATGTAATACTATATCATATAAGTAAGCAGAAGACATTTTATTGGGAATTCCAGAATGTCATCATGGTCCTACTGTGAAGGTAATTTATTTCAGATAGCTTCTGTGGCAAGGTGACTCGTGTAATACTCAAATACGTGTAGTTGTGATAGGCTTTGCCGTCACTATGATGGAAATAGTTTATTCTAGTTGCAGGACATGGTCATAATTGATTTAGCTACAATGGACAACTTCTCCCACGAGAACAAGGCTGGGGAAGGTATACAGGGTAATTCTTCTTATCCTTAAAAATTGCACTAGGAACTGTACCTTTTTTTTTTTAACCATGATTTTTTAAAAAAAAATTTCTTGACGTGAAAAATCCAAGTAAGTTGGTGGAAAGTCAAGAAACAGCTCTAAAAAGACCATCGAAAAACCTCAAAACAAGGCATCCTAATGTTTATGAATGAGGATAGATTGGTCACCAAACTTCAACATCTTATGAATGAGGTTGGACCTTTCCAATTTTGGTATACCAAATTTGCACCACTTCCTAGTTTGTGCTTCTTTGGAAGCAAATCTTACAACTGTGTGCTGTTTTACATCACCTAATCTGCAACGTAATTTCTAAATGAGCTTTTTTTCTTTACCTTGTTCAGATCCTCAATGAGGCAAGTTGCAGAATTGGAGGAAACAACGTGACATTATCGTGGGGATTGCAAGAGGATTACTTTATCTTCGTTAATACTCAATATTGACCATCATCCACAGGGATTTGAAAACTTGTAACATTCTATTAGATAGTGAATTGAACCCAAAATTTTTGGCTTTGTTATGGCCCATGTCTTTGAAGGAGACCATCCATATATATATATATATATAAAAGTTGAAAGTTTGGGCATTGTAGCTAACTTGTTCTTAGGTTTCGCATTTAAAAAAAAAAACTCCTTCCCTTGTATTTTTTCAAATTCCTTCTGTTATTCTTGGTCCCCGTGAATCTGCACTGAGCCCACTCTCTAGTTTTGCAATAAAAACCAAAAGAATTGCTGGAACAATATGATGGATTATTATTACTAAAATGTTTTTTGTTACACAGGCTTATGAAATGTGTTCCTGACATAGAGATAATATTAAAAGAATAATGTTGTCTGCTGATTTATAATGTGCAATGGTTATATGTCATTTGAGTATGCAATGAATGAACTATTAAGATGCTTGAAAGTTGGCCTATTGTGTGTGCAAAAGTTCCTGGCCAACGGAGCCTGGTTTCTATAATGAAGAGTTTCGTGAGTAGAATGAAGAGGATTGCAACATCAGTGATATGATATTACCTTATTGGAAGCTCGAAATTAGTAACTTACTTTACTTGGCTTTACTTAGATTTAATGTGCTTTTAGGTCTCAAGCATAAAGAAAAGTGAAGACACAACGTGGTTTCAGAACCCATTTTTCAGCTTCCACTGCAAATTGTCGCTCCTAATATTTAGGCCTAAAAGTTTAGGTTCTCAAGTAACTTTCGTGAATAATTCGTATTGTTACCAGTAAGGTCGTAACACATGGCATTTCTGTATGGTTTAAAATCTTTGCAGTTGGTAGCTCAAATGTAATATTAATATACCTTATTTGTTTAAATAGGGCAATGACCCAGCAACCTCACCACATTAAGACATCACATGTGAGTGTATAATGCAATTACATGTTGAGCTATATGAATAAAAATAGTACAATTTAATGAAGGTACCTCTTCCATGTTACACCAAAACAAGATCGACGTGACGACGTAGATCTTAAAGATTCCGCAACTATCAGACGAAGGAACATAAACACAGTTTTTGAAACTCTTTGGGA
Organism: Erythrophleum fordii; assembly: GCA_032878935.1. Lineage (NCBI taxonomy): Eukaryota > Viridiplantae > Streptophyta > Magnoliopsida > Fabales > Fabaceae > Erythrophleum > Erythrophleum fordii. Next base: position 9,809,325 of record JAVQMF010000037.1, on the reverse strand, counting down.
ATGTAAAACTATGCCAAATTATACTTCTTCCCCTACCTGGCATTTAGCATTGTGACTGTAACTTGGTTCACAGTGCATGATTCTTGCTTGCTTGAAGAAGAATCGGTTTCAATAGGATTACTCCCAAGGCAAAATCCAGGGTTTTTGGGTTGTGCCATTGTTGCAGTTTCACTACTCAGCATCAACAGCACTGTAGACATTGTTGGCCTATCTTCTGCGCGTTCTTGGACACACAAGAGTCCAACCTGTATGCATCTAAGAACTTCAGATGCCACATATGAATCACCAATCGATGAATCTATCAGTTCCAAAGCATTTCCATCTTTCCACAGCATCCAAGCCTGCAAGAAAACAATGAATATTTTGTTAGCAGAAGATGATATTATCAACTAAGTGATACTCCCATAATAGCAGCACATTCACGTACATGTCCTAGAAGATTCAGTTCCTTGTTTGAGTAATAGAACCCCCTGTTCTTCTTGCCACTTATGATCTCCAGCACCAAAACCCCAAAACTAAAAGCATCAGATTTCACTGAGAAGAGTCCATCCATAGCATATTCAGGAGCCATATAACCACTGCATATCAGAAAAACATAAATTGTAAAGTCAGATTGATTAATAATTTAGAGAGAACTGTTAAATATTATAATAAAGACTATACTTAAAAACATATAAACTGTTAAGCATAACTTATGTCAAGTTTATGCTTGGTACATACTCCAACTTTAAAGGGCTTTCATTTGAAGAGATATATTAGAGATTATAATAAAAAATATTCAATGAGCTTTTACTTGAGTGAAAGTGGAGTTTGACAAGTACTAAAGTTAGTTATTGTGGTACTCACTATGTTCCAACAATTCTTAATGTATTTGCTTCTGTTTGATCTGTACCAAAAATTCTAGCCATCCCAAAATCTGATATCTTTGGGTTCATTTCTTTGTCAAGTAAAATATTGCTTGCTTTGAGATCCCTGTGGATAATCCTAAACCTGGAATCCTGGTGTAAATATAGAAGACCTCTAGCTATTCCACATATAATGCTGAATCGTCGTTGCCAGTCCAGCAAAGATCTTTTTGCTTTGTCTGAAACAACAATTATAACAAAATCAAGTAGCTGAATACAAATTTTAATCCAGAATGAAATCAAATGATCCAGAATATTGAAACAACTTACCAAACAAAATGGAATCAAGGCTTCTGTTTTCCAAATATTCATAAATTAGCATCTTCTCATCCATCTCAATGCAACAACCAAATAGCCGAACAAGATTTCGGTGTTGAAGCCTAACAATTAACTTGAACTCATTCTTGAACTCTTCAATTCCTTGCCCAGAACTTTTTGACAGCCTTTTCACTGCAATTTCTTGTCCGTCTACCAACCTACCCTGTTATGGCCACAATTATTCATGTTAGTGTGTAATGTTTGCTTTATGACTTTGAGGATGCTTTATGACTATGATGCCAACTACTGAAGCAACTTACCCTGTAAACACTACCAAAGCCACCTTGTCCAAGTTTATTTGATTCAGAAAAGTTGTTTGTAGCCATTGTTATAGTATTAAAATCATATAGTGGCAACTCTAGTTCATCCATCTTGCTCCCTTCAAATGAGTGTTCTCTGTTACTTGAAATCACAGCCTCAGTCATTAGGAAATCTTGACTTCTCTCTAAAGTGCCTGGTATAGTTACAAAAAAGCAAAACATTTAACGAAAAGCTTAACTGCATATCAGAAGCATTCCCATGGAGCATTACATGTGCATTATTACCTCCGTCCTCTGTCTTCCCTTTCAATAAGCCTTGCAATTTCTTCTTCTTCCATAAGAAAAAGAGACCCAATCCCAATAGTATAATAGCTGCAGCAACTGTAATTCCTACGATCTTAGCTACATATCTTGTCTGGTGAGAACCACTTGCAGATCCTATGTCATATGAGAGAAGAAGATTTCTTTTCAGTAGAGATATCCACTTCATGTTTTGTCCTCATCGCTATGAGTCACAGTTCTCAAACATTAGGAAATGCAAAGGGAAAAAACAAGCTCATCATAATTTTTTTTTTTTCTAAAAAGTGCAAGTTTATTGCTTATTGCAATCATACAGTCCCTTGTGCTTTTGCCGTCTTTTCATGAAAATTCAAGAGATATTCTATTTTTCCTTCTTGTAAAATAAGCATTATAGCAAAAAAGAAAAAAAGAAACCTTAGTTACAATATCATTTCTTGTAACTCTCTTAAATATTTTATTTTGCTAGCGTTCCAAAAGCAAAAAGATAAATGTTTAAATATTAGTTAATTATCAAATAGTATCCATTTTCTAGTAAATAAATTAAATATATATATTCATATCTCTTTTTACTAACATTAATCAATTTAGTAATTTGCAACTGATGATTATCTTTTAAAATACCAATAATAATCAGACTTGTACTTGTTTTGTTTAAAATGAAAAGGCATTAGAGGAGTATAAATCCTCTAAATTTTGCCTTTATAAATTTTGTGTGCAGTTGGAGAAAGATAAATACAAAACATAAGACTTACATTTTAAAAAGTAGTTTCCAATGTTAAAACCAGCTTCTAACCAGCTTGGATTCCCTACAGTAAAAGATCCTATTATACTTGGTACAGTAACGCCATTTGAAGATTTTGAAAAGGTTTAAAAAATGATGTAGAATATCTAAAAATTATAATTAAGAAAATAAAAATTTTATTTACAAGAAAAATTTATACTTAAAAAATTTTAACTATTTTAAAATTTTAACAGTTAAAATTTTTGAAATATAATTTTTTTCTATAGTTAAAATTTTTGTCCTCTTAATTATAATTTTGAGATAGTTTACATCATTTTTTAAACAAAAAAAAAAAACCTAAAAGGCATTATTGCACTAAATTCAGTAGGATCCACGTACGCCTCTAACATTAAAAATTTTGTATCTATATAGAAAATTGACAAATTCAAATTGTAAAGGATCCAAAGTAGGCTTTAGATGGGGAGGCGGTAACTAGGGAGGGACACCTGAACCTAATCCCACCGAAATGGAAAAGCAGAGAGGGAAAATGACGAGAGCGTGTGGCCCAAGGATACCCATCGAGTCAAAATAGTCGGCCCATAACGCAACACTTCAGACCCAAACATTTAAATTTTGTGGGCCCACAAACTTTCCAAAAGTCTTCAATTATGCAATTAATCTAGGGGAGAATAAAGTAATGTTATTTCAAGAAAAAAAATCATATAACAAACAAATAACTATATCTATGTGGATTATACATATGTGTGTGTGTGTGTGTGTGTGTGTGTGTGTGTGTGTGTGTGTGTGATATCATTTTTCAGGTGTGTGAAAATAAATTATTACAAATTAGCATTATTCTCAAAAATAAAGAAGTGACAGTCAGGACAATTTTTAAAGAATAAATTATTCATTGTTGATCATGCCACGTGAGACTTCGTGTTTCATGCATCTTTTTCTCCGCAGGAGACACTTGCTTTCTTTTCTCTCTCTATTTTTATTGAATTGATATTTTAATAATCACAAAATATAACACCTTAATCAAAGTAAATTATATGGTCATTCTGTTTGAAGAGTTGTTATTTTATTTTAAGTCATCAAAACGTTTAGTTTATTAAAAAATTAATTTTAAATATTTTATAAATTAAATTAATTCTGTTATAAATTAAATTAAAAAATTAATTTTAAAAAATTATTTAGAAAACTACATAAAAAAATGGACATAAAACAGTTTTATAAAATATAGTAACTAAAATAACGATTAAAAATGATTTAGTCTATTTCGAAAAGTAATATTAAATTTATGTGGCAACATTTACGTTTATGAATGGGACAGGTCAATCAGTAGAGACAAGTGGGGAAAAATCAGACTCTTTGGAAGCCGAAGTATTAAAAGCAGATGAAGCAGATGGGCCCCGAAACGCTTAAAAGCACGTGGGGCAGCTGGAACCTCACGTGACAGCTCACATCCATTTCTCAATCTTGAATCAGTGAAAATCTTTGTAGGAGAAATATATTGTTTTAGTTCTAACAATTTGGTTACTTTTTAAAGACTGGTATAAAGTATAAACCTAACGCCTGTACCACAGACAAGTTCTTGTCTCCATGCCACGCGAACATTTCCCAGACATCCATTATTGAGTCCGATCGTAGGTGTTTTTTTAAATATGAAAAATTTAAATTTGATTTAGTTGATTTAAATTTAATATTAATATTTAATTTTTAACTTAAATTATTATTTTTTAAAATTAACAGTTAAAAATTATTTCATTTTTTATTTTTTATTTTCTAAATTAAAAATAAAAATATTAAATTTAAATCGTTTAAATTTAATTTAAATAATTTAAAATAAAATAAATAAAGAATGAATAGGAAGAGGGTAAATAAAGAATCTAATTTCATTCTCTAATAACTTTTTTGACACGTAAAAAGTTAAAGATAATTTTAAAAATAAAAAAATAATTTTTTATTTTTACTTTAAAAATAATCTTAATAAATAAATAAATAATGTTTAAATAATAATTATAATAATATAAAACATTATTCATAACTTTCTTTTCCATTTTGATTTTTTCTTGATGACGTGTGCTTTCAAAATCATAAAATTCAAATATCATATAGCTACTTTACATCAACTGTATATATTCATTTTGTCCTTACTTCTCCCCAATTTCGGAGAAATTAATTATGATTGAATCAAGGTTAAATATTCTACTTATTTTCATTCTACCCATATCTTCCTTGATTTTGAATACAATAAAATATAACTTTATCTCACTCAAAAAGGCCTAGAAAGGTGCCACCACCCCCCCTCTGGTTATTGAATGAAAAATAAAATAAAAAATAAAAATTTTGAATAATATCCATTATATTCTTATAATTATATTTTAATAATATTTATTTTTCAATAATTTTTTACAGTAAAAATATAAAAATTATTTTATGTATTTTTTTAATTCTTATATCTATTTCTATCTTTTTACGTATTAAATAATATACGGATAACTTATTTTGAAATGTCTCTTCATTCATATTTTCATTAGTTAAGGCTATCACTTCGTTCAAACCCAGCCAACTTCATAACCTCTTAACCTATCTTATCAAGAACAGGAATAAACAATGCAGGAATAAACAATGGCCCCAGTTTTAAACAATGGCCCCAGTTTCAAACAATGAATAAGATGCATACAAGTCACGGAACATCAATATTGTAAAAAGCAGGTTGTACTATGTCTGATAAATTATATATAAACATTATAAATTTAAAAGATAATTTTTTATCATAAAAAAATGCATATTTAACCTATGAACACGGATTTGAGTGCACTTGTTTATTTTAGTAGCATAGAAACAAACCCAGAACATAGACAAGCAAAAGAAGGAATGGAGAATGGAAGAAACATACCTACATCAGAAGCTGCTAATCTGACGTATAGACTTTGTCCTCCCTGAGGATACTGCCTTATGTCCATGAGGTCACCACTCCACATCACACATCCAGTTCCGCCATTGGTGATCTCTATGTTAGCATAAGCAGTGCAGTTACAATTCTTGAGACACAAATTCCCACATTCCACAAGGTTCATGCTCCTATTCGCAAACACCGAGGTTGTGTCTGGCAACTTCACGTTCTGCACCTCCAAGAACTTGTCTCCCCCACAATCCAGCTCTGTGTTCCTCACGCACCCATCAGACCCATCTCTCAGATTCCAAGCCTGCAAGTTCTTCGGCCTGAACCCTCTCATACACTTGCAAACCGGAGAAGCATTTGCATCACAAACACCAAACGCACCACACTGTTTGTAGTAATCGCATTGGTCTTTCGGAGCGTACCAGAATTTGGTCCAGACTTTGGTGCTTTCGATCCACGTCAGCCTTTGGAGCTCGCCAATGGAGTTCACAGAGAGCCTCGAGAACAGCGGTTGTTTCCCAATTAAGAAAGTGTAGTATACCTCGTGTTCGTCTGCGAAGAACATGAACTTGATGGAATCTGTACCGGGTTCCATCTCGGGGACTCCGCTGAATCTCTCGCCATTCCAGGGCCCACTTCGGTACACTGTTATCTGTTTGTTTACCAGGAAAATTTGTGGGAGGCCTCGGTAATCTAGCTTGAAAGAGTAATCTCCGGTGGATGGATCGTCTCCGGTGACCCTCCACGACGTTATGTGTCTCTCCATGCCGGTGTCAAAGTTCCAACCGAGTTTCATGCCTGGTAACAGAGTATCTGTGGGGTAATCGAAGCTCTGCCATAGGTATTTTGTAGGGTCGTTCTGGTTTGCTTCTTTAAGAACCAAATTCCCCGAATCTAAAAGTTGAAGAACTGGATTTGAAGTCGAAGCTGTGGTTTGATTCGGGGACCATATGGGATTTCCTGTTTGATCGAGAATAACAAGGTTTCCCCTCTCTCCGATCTTGAGAATTCCATTGGGATTCCCAAGTGGTTTGTCTCTGTTTGCGACCCAAACCACTGATTTAGCCTCAATGTTCTTATACCAAATACCCAGGAACCATTTGGAATCGCTTGAAGAAAAGAAACCCAGCTCGAAAATTTGACCCTGGGATAAAAGGGTTTGGTTGGTTGCGAGAGATTGGGTTGCAGTTAAGGTATCTTCTGAGATTGAGATTGTGGACAAAAAGGTAAGGGAGGTGAAGAGGAAGAAGAACAACCTGAAAAGGTAGATATGGAAGAGGTTAGGAAAACCTCCCATGACTGCAAAAGCAGAGGGGAGCGATTTCTGTGAGAAAGTAAGATTAAGTAATTGATTTCTTAGTGACCAACCCAATTTATTCGTAGGAGTACGAATAGGTAGACTAAATAGTAGAGGCGGTTGACTATGGCTCCCTTCTCTCTACTTGTTTACTTGGTCTCTCTTATTTTTACTTTGAGCAAGGCAAAGAGGAAAATATATTTTGGAATAGGAAATCAATTTAAGACTTTAATTTTCAAAGATGAAAAAGCTTGGTATATTTAATTATAATTTGTATTAGATTGTTTTCAAATCTCCATCTACTCCTCTGTTTTTGGAGTTTAAATCGGGGACTGTAGTAATGTGATTATGCTTTGATGGCAGGCCGTGGGCAATGCTTGCTTATGAATTGGCAGTATTTTCTGTCTTTCTGGGAGAAGTAACAGTCAAATTTGGTGGCCAAATCTGAACGCAAGTTCGCAATAATCCAACCCTTTATATGGTAAAGAATCAGCTGGTCTTTTTTTCCTTTTTAAGATTTCTTTGCTATGATTAATAACAAAATACTGTCTTATCATTAATGAAAAGATCATATGCTATGATCTAACATTAAAAAGAAAAAAATCTTCAGTTGTTTTCATTGTTGAACATTTATAATATGTCCCTGTTCTCTTCTCATCAAAATTAATTTTACGTGTTTAAAATTTTTAAATATCACTCTTAATCCGCATAGACTTTTACCACAAAAAAAAGGTATACACATTAGGTTAGGGTGTTAATGAAAATGGTTCTACTTATGGTGCCGTTTTCTCTGTCTTGCGGGTTCTTAGTCAATATAATTGAAATTGACTCCATTGAGGAATTATCATTGCAGGAAGAATCGAAGTATCATGAACAAAGAAAAAAAAAACCACAATGATTTTAAAAAAGGAACAAAAGAAAAGGAGGAAAGAGAAAAAGGAGGATTTTATTTTTTCGGCCTTTTCTTCTAAAAAGTTTGCAGGGTCCACTTTTGAACCACTATGCAGATTCTGGCCAAGAAGAAAAAGAGAAAAAAACACTATGCAGATAATGGGTTATAGAGCAATCTTGTACGACAAGCATGACGCACACAAACACAGTAAGCTCATAGGAAAATGATGGACTTATTGTCGTTTTTAAAGTCTAAACAATGTACAATTATAGAGTCCTGAAGTTAACTTCAAACAAAGCTTTAAACAAAGCTGCTTCACCATATTGAGTATTTGAGGGAATTACCCATAGAATTGTTCTACAATTAACTACACATTCAATTACAAAACTGCTTTAGAAGTTCGCGTTTGCTTATTCTAAGTTGGTCAATGTTCACCCCTTGTACTTTCCATGCCAAACCATTAAAATGACTAGTTCACGATAAATTGGAATAAATGTTTATGTGGTGAAAAAAATAAAAAAATATATATTTAAAAATCCAAATTTTGTAAAATTTACCATAAAAAATATAATTACTATTACATTTTAGGATATTTCCTATTAGATTCAAAAAAATTACTATTAGATTTCTAAACTCAACAGTAATTTTACTAAATTCAATAATAAATTTTTTAAAATTTGATAGCAATTGTGGTTCTTAAAAATAATTATAATTTTTAAAATTTTTTATTATAAATTTTCTAAAATCTAAGTCCTTAGATGTAGTTCATTTAAAAATATATATGGTTTGCTAGCCAAATACCACAAGTGGATATTTTTTATTACCTTTTTTAAAATAGGAATATGTGAGATATTTTTTATTTTAAAAATCACTTTTTTTCATTCTATTTCTTATTATATTCCTTCCTATTTTGTATACCTAACAGGTCATAAGTGTGAAGTTTGTTATGGAGTTTCAATGATCCTAATTGTTGGCTGAAGCAAAAGTTCATTAAAGAGTTACCATCAAAATGTTTTGTTTCAATTACTGAAATGGTGCATTTTGGACATTCCAAAAGCAAAGGTATCTGTCTACCATTGATTGCATGGATGGATGGGATAAGATCAAATTTTGAACCTTGTATGCTTGTTTCACACATGTTTGTAGCAAACCAAATAAGCTCCTTCCTGACGCGGCCTTCTCCCAATTTCATTATGTGATCTAGTGTCCTTTTCCCTCCCATTCTTTCCTCTTAGCTCTGGTGGTATTTGAGCTCTTAGTCTCTAAAGGATAACATAGTGGACAAGTTTCTCTCCCTCAAAACTTTCCTCTTGGTCATTTAGTAAGTGTGTGATAACAATAGCATGCACTACTTATATGAGATGAAAGCTTGTATTATTTTGCTAAAATTTTTTTTTTCATGAAATATTTTTTTGTTGATTGGATTTTTGTTTAAACTTTACTTTTTTTTTGTTACAATTTAAATCATTTATATTGATTGATTATTCTTGTTTTGCTAGGAATGATATGCTTAGAGTAGCACATGGTTAGATCACATAGTTGAAAGATTAAGTAAACATTCTTAGTACAATAAAAAAAGTCTGAGTGTACATGCTTAGATCAAAAACATGATCCAAAGACTTATATTGTTGGAGCAAATGTTGTGTATTAAAAGAATTTTTTTTTATTTCAAATTTTCTTTACTTTTTTCAAATGGCATTAGAAGCTAGATGTAATAGCAATGTTATGTCTCTTTACAAAACTTCCTCCAAGACTACTTGAGAGACTTGTAAAAGAACTTCGAAGGTCATTAGTGACTTTACAAAGATGATTATACTATGTAAATGTTTGGCATTCATTATATAAGCATACTTCATAATTGTTTTTGTTACTTTAAAACAATTTTGGTATATGATTTTCAGACTTAGGTGCATTTAGCTTTTGATTTGTTGAAAGTGCTAATCTTGAATTGGATTTGAAGCCTAAAGTAAAAATAGAGTTTGAAAGATTAGAGGTAACTTTGAAGTATTGTGCTTACTATGGTGAAAAAACTAGATTTAGAGTTAAGAAAGTATATTGATACAATATCAATAGGCATGCCCATTAGAGCATTACAAGTTCGAGAAGCCCTCATTTATAAAGAAAGCCAAATCATTCAAAAGTACATGATTCAGGTTCGAATGGCTCATGAAAGGATGGCCTATACTCAAGAGGCCTAAATTGTGCTAGTATATGTCCAAAAATTTCAAAGAGCTCAAGATAATATCTATGTTGGATGTCGGCTCAAATTTAGAGCACAAGATCCATATTTAATCAAGTAAAGACATGCTGAATTGGACTTTGGACATGAAATCTTTTTAAATATGCAAAAGTGGAAGTCTAAGTGGAAACCCAATATCTTAAGAAGCTCCATGGAGCAAGTAAAATCAATATCTAACATGTTGAAGACCCAATGTAGTTATACACATACAAGAGGAGTGCCAAGGCCCAGTTGGAGTCTAATTGCAAGAGATTAAGAATCACGTGTCAACTATGTAATTTTTAATGAAGCATGAGCATCCCATGTGACTATTTAAAGGAGTTGATTAGTTATGACTAAAATTATTTTTGAATTTTGTTTTTTATTATTTTATTATTTTTTTGAACTTGGTCAAAGAGCTTATCTTGGATATTAAGTTAAAATTAGTATCCTAATCTAGTTCCTTGATTTTATGCACCAGTTAAAATATTTCTAATCAGATTTTAGAGTTTAATTTTTATTGGGATTTTAAACTTTTAAAAAATTTGCCTATAAAAAGCCTTCTATTGTATTCTATTTTAGAAGATTATAAATGAATTTGAGTATTATTCAATACTTTGTGAGATCTTTGCTTCTTTGTATTTTCTGAGAGTTCACATGACTTATCAAAGGATTGGTCTTTCTTTTGTGGCATCTTGAGGCTAGGGTTCTAAGAGACAAGTTCTTTTAGGGTCTTTTCTTTGACTAACATTCTTGTTTTCTAGCCGGTCCTGGGCAAGGTGTCATCTTGTTGAAAATTCTTAGGACAAGGTTCCTAAAGAGTCTTGCATCACATACACCAACAAGAGCAAGAAAGATGATTGCATAACTTTTTTTAGATTTGTTTACCACAGAGAGTTATATAAAAAAAAAAAAAGACTAGAGATTTTCTAACTATCAATTCTTAGTAAGAGACAAACTAATTACAAAGCAAGGATGACTCTTCACACGCATGAGTGAAAAATTTAAAATGCATAGCTTTGTAGCAAAACATAATTATAAAGTTCATTTTCCAAAAACAATACATATGTTAGTGTCTCAGCGTAACTTATCTAAAGGTTAAACACATCAGATTAAATGGTAAATGATTTTGAACTTCAATAAAGAGCATCATTTCAGTTAATAAGTTATACATGTGAGAGGTAGAGTTAACCTTAGTCATACTTGGTTAGATGCAAAATGTTATGTTTGGTCTAATAGATTAAAAAATATGGTATATGAGGAAGTCGGTTGTCTTTTGTAGTATCTTCAATGGTAGTTATTAAGAAATCCATCATTTTTCCATATATATCAAATAGACATAGAAAAAAAAAATGTGTTCTAAGCTAATGCAAAATGTTGATTGACAATGATTATTTTAGTGACGTGGTCTTGCTTGACACTACTTATTACAATAACTAACATGGAGGAAGGCTAGATTCAATCACTTTAAAGGAGTTGTTATTTTTTTGTGTTGCATTGTTATATAATGAGACAATTGAATCATTCAAGTAATTGCTTGAAATTTTCTTAAAAGTACAGAGGTACAAGAAGCCCCGTACTATGTTTATTGATCAGGATTAAACAATGACAAAAGCATTGCATAAGGTGAAACCTAATACTCACCATGAACTATGTACATAACATTTGATGCAAAATGGTGTCAAACACCTAGGCAACTTTTTGAAGAATGGCTATCACTTTTTAAGCGACTCCAAGACTTGCATGTACAGATGTGAGGATAAAATACACATTGAGGCATCTTGGAGTGACTTGCTTTCAACACATGGTGTTTGTGAGCAACCATGTTGGGATTAGTCTATAGCATAAAGTAAAAATGGTTAGCTTTTTATATGAAGAAAGCTTTCACCCTTGACATGTACAACAAGCAACTTAATGAAAGTTTGAATTCAGATTTCAAGAGTTGTATGAAAGCTATGTTATGATAGTTTGCATAGATTTACACTTTTATAATTTTTGAGTTATTCCTATAAGAGTTTAACCTATACTAAGTTACTTATATAAAGTATAAAAATGAAACTTAGTCATTGTTTGAATACATTATTACCATGGTTAATAAGAAAGGAGAATGAAAATTTTCATTTAATCTTTGTCAGGAGTCCATTGCTTGTAGTTATAGGAAGTTTGAGACTTTTAGTATACAATGTTGCTATGCTTTAAAGGTATTTCATACCATAGATATTAAATTCATTCTTGATCAATATATTTTAAAGAGGTGAATGAAAGAAGCTAAAAGCGTTATTATACATAATGTCAAAGAAAAGGAAGTTGAAGGTGAGGCCAAGTTAAATAGCATATAATGGTATAGACAAATTTGTCCCAAAATTTTAAGGTTAGCAATTGAAGTGTTTGCTTGTAAAAAAGCATTCTTGTTTGTAAACAAATCTATGGATGAGTGTAGCAAGCAGATAATGTAGATTTCTAAGAGGCAAAAAGGTATAGTTAATGATAATGGTGATGCTATAGTGATTGCAAGTGAAAGTAAGTGCATGACATAAGTGAGGATTTAGAAAGCAAAAAGGGTAAGAAGGGTAAGAAGTGCCTAAAAAGTTGGGTTGAGACATAATCAAAAAGAAAAAAAAATGCCCTAAGTGCCAATGTTTTTTTAAAGTTAACCATATATGGTATCTAAACTTGTGGTTGTATCTATTCATTAAAGCTACTCCTTTATTTTAATTGTAGAACTCAAAATTTTCCACTTTTATAAGATAATGAAAATTGAAGTTAAGTGCAATTAGAATTATCCTATTCCAAAGTTTCAACAATTTATGAGCACCTTCAAATACTTAAAAAATCAATTTAGCTTTAGTAACTTCTTGCCAATAATACTTAACATACTAAATCATATTTTATTGTTTTGTGGTTAATATTCATGTTGTGAATTCTAACATACTAAATCATATTTTGTAATATAGGCGCTGCTTAATCATTTTATTTTATTGAGTTATTGGGAGTACTAGACTTTAGAAATCAAGAAGGTTGGTACTTATAGAGCACTTTTATTCAGTATGTGATCAACACTTTACTTACTTCAATCATTTGCATTTTGTAGTGTAAAACACAACAATATAGAGCTAAAATCCATCAGGGAAATGTACAACTTTGTAACGTGCAACTTTATTACATCTTTGTTCGCGTGAAGTACAACTTTACTACAAATTTTCTAGCTTTGCTAAAGTGTACAACTTTACTTCTTTGTCAATCTCCACACATTTAGCATCCCACGCCTACGGCAGACATCAATATTGAATGCTCTTATCAACTTAGCTTCAATATACTTCAATATTTAGGTAACATTAATGTTCTCTGGCATCTTATCTTACTGTATCTAAACTTAAAATGTTAAAAAAAAAAAGTTATTAGACATTACTAAACGCAAACCTCAGAAGATCCACGTGCCACAAATACCTATGTACATTTTGAAATATTCAACCAAATTTACGATAGTCTACGGAATGTTTCTAAACCCCCCCCCCCCCCCCCCCAATGATGAAATATTTTGTTGCAACTCGACCATACTATGCAATTTAATATGCATTTGATCAAAGTTGTTGAATTTTCAAGCAATTTATATTTTTTTGAATATTTAATGAATCAATAGATGCTTCCTAACCGAAAAATGAAAATGACAAGAAAGTCAGTCATTTTTAGTTGCATACCGTCATTTTCCTACCCCGTTGAATGCTAAACGTAGCAAATTTGACTTGATTATCATAAAACAATGGACACAGCTAAGAAATAACAGTCTGTTGTGCAGAAAGATCATCTCAAATCTTTTTTTTAAATGCCCATGAAAATCATTACAAGTCTGCATCTAATATTTTATAGACGGTTTATTGACAGAAATGCTTTTATATCATTCTTTGACAAAATGATTGTGAATATAATCTTTTCGGTCACTATTTTCATATGAAAGTAGATTTAATACTAAATACATAATGGCGCACCTTTTCTCTGTTCATGCGTTATTTTTGCAGTTCGCACTTGACTTTCATAATATGTGGTTGATTTCATCGCTATTTGAAAGGACAGGAATTAAGAAAAAGAAAGGACACCTATTCCCTCCCGTACCCTTAAAATATTGAAATTTCCCTTAATTTCAAATTGGAGAAGACAAAGTACTCCCATTTCTTTATTATTTCTATTTTATACATTTAAAAATGAAAAGTGATTATCTTTGCTCTTCTTGTATATCCCTCAAGTTATTTTTCTTTATAGACATACTTTTTCTTTTCTCTCTCAATTTTCAAACACATCCTAAAGAAAAAAGAGAGCAGATTTTTTGAAGTTTTTTTCTTTGAATTCCCTTTGAAATCTCTCACATGTCCCTCTTTTTTTCAAACATATTTTTTTTCTTATAGGAGAAACCCCTGAATATGTGAGACTCTTTAGAGGCAATTTAGAGAGGAAACTTCAGAAAATCCATGCTGGGGGAAAAAGTGGTTCGAAATAAAAGTAGATTGATTTTTGAGTTTTTGGTGCAGAAGAATATATATATATATATACTCCTATATATTATGTTGATTCAGAGTCTATAACTCCTAGTCTTTAATAAGTAGGTTAGTAGATGAGAAAAGAAGCACAATATTAAAAAATATCAAAGCAAATTGTATATTTAAGAGTTTGAATTTCTTACTATCAAAGATATTTTTAAATTATTATTTTAAATCTCTGAATTCACAGTTCAATAATTTTGACATACAATTAAAAAAATAATTTTTTTAAGAACAAAACATAGAAATGAAGAATAAGTTTCAAAATGTGCAACATCCTTACAGTATGTTAGGTAACTTTGGACTAACTTAGATGACTAAGTGAATATGAATTTAGTTAGGAAGTCACAAGTTTAATCATTTTGTGGTATAAAAAAGTCATATTAATAATTTATTCATTTAATTTTATTTAAAATTTTAAATTGGTCCCTTAAATTTAAAATATATTAAAATTGGCTTTTATATTTTATTTCCCTGCCTAAACCATCAAATACATCAACCCTCTAGTTGTGTTAACATCATTCCACGTGACACTTGATTTTTTTAATTGTCAAATTTTTAAAACCCTAAATTGTGACCTAATCTAAATCCCAAAAAAAAAAAAGTTAAAAAGAAAAGATCATAGGATAACTAACAATAATTTGGATCTTCTAAAGTTTTGTGTGCTATCCTAGAGACGCAAAAGAATGAAAATGTGGAAGAGGGTCATATTTTTTCTTTCCACCTCTCTCTCTCTCTCTCTCTCTCTCTCTCTTTTCTCTAATAGAATGATGTCCTACTTAAGTTAAGTATGAGAAAATCCATACTCCTTACAAAGCCAACAGCCATGAGAGATACTATGTAAGCAATACTTTGATTGATAGACTTGAAAAATAATATTTATGAGATGAAATAAGAGTTGAGGAATTATTTTAATATGTTTTAAACTTAAAAATTAATTTGAAACCTTAAATAAAATTATGGAAACAAAAGAAAAATTTAACCTTGAAAAATTATATGTTTTGTGGGGTGTAATATAAGTTCAAACCTCGTTGAAGCAGCCAATACATAAGTCACAGACAATGATATACAAATCCTTATCACGTCCAAGAGATTATACGGACTCAATTACTGCATTTCAAAGCTATGAAAGGCAGTTAGTGAGTCACCCAAAGACATAACACCTGAAAGAAAATTATTAGAGAGTAAAATAAACTCTTATTTAACTCTTGCAAGGGGTTTGATACTTTAATTAAGAAGAGTACTTAACTCTTATCTGAATCTTGAATCGAATAATAACTAATGGACATATATATATATATATATATATTGGTTGAACTAAAATGTGAATACAACTTCTATTGATCTCCTAAATTTATTAAGGATGATATGATCAGATAATCACTTTTATTCATTTGATATATCAAATTTGACAACTACAATCCCATAAGATTCTTAAATCAACAAACAGAACAAGTACCAAAACTGCAATTAAACGGCAATTGAAGTGGGATTAAAATTTTTTTTTTCCATCTACTAATTATAAAAAGTAGATTAGAATACTGAAATTTTTTTAAATTCATTAAGAAAGAAGACAAATCATAAATTTTTTTGCAAAACTCCCATAAAAGATAAATCTAAGAAGATTTGTGGGAAAAAGAAAAAGCAAAGAAAAGAAAAAAAAATAATTGAGAGGCTATTGCGGATAGTCTGTTATTGACAGCAACTCCAAAAGTCAAATAAATCTTTTGCAATATTGTCGCTTAGACAATTGGAGAGAAAGAAGCAAGGAATGGGCTCCATCTTGTATGAGCCCACATCTTTATTTCTCTACCTCTCCAACTAGAATACTGTTACTGTAAAGGATTCAAATTACTCCAAAAATGGAATTAGTTTTGCAGAACCAAAAAAAAAAAAAATTGAGTTAGTATTATTTTTAACTCTGCATCAGTCATATTCGCTTAAATATTAGGTAATTAGAAACTTGAGTTAAAATATAAAGAAAAAAGAAAAAGAGGATGAGATGAAATATAGCAGCCACTAATTTGACCCAACAACGAAGCCTTTGTATCTAGCCACATCTTTTTTGAAGTGTGAATTTCATGTCATTAAAGATAACTTTATGTAAAATTATGAGTTCCAACGAAAAGGAAAAGGACACATCATTGATTCCTTAAAGAGGAGTAAGGAGTCTCCAAACTCTGCAGAGGGTGATCCCCTTAAGCAAACTTGCGGTTGGAAATGGAAGATGGAATGTAATTTTCTTTGACAATTTTTTCAGAGAATACAATTTTTGGAGATTAGATGTGTCTAAATAGATTAATTTAAATCCTCTCTTGCTCAGAGTACTATTATGTTGGAGAGAAAACAAAAATGAGTAACATAAAAAAGCGAAAGGAGATATGGTACTTTTTCCATTTTCATCCACTTCCTCTTTTTTTTCCCTCCAAGAAGATAATGTTCTGTTCGTACCAAGTCGCAGAAGATCCGAATTGCTAAATAGACTTGTCAAACATGACAGAAGGCTCCAATACTTTGATGCAGTTTGCTCAACTTCTTTTAACTTTAGTGGAGAAGAATGCTGTCTAGTTTCTCCTACTCTTTGGCTTTTCTATATCAAAATGAGCTTACCAAACTATATGTGCCAACCACGGATCTGTAAATCTACTTAAAGCTCGTACCTTGCCTAAAATTATAAATTTATTAACAATTTTGTTATTTTTTTCATATTATGTTTTCGTGGTGTTTGTGTGTACATATTTCACTTAATTTATTTTTTAATTTTGGTTAAAGAAGTGTGGTTTACACTAAAATAATATCGTGAAAAACACACTATAGCATTTTAAGTTACACGTTAAAAAATGTAGTAGTTGATTTTCAAACATCAAACAGCAATAAATTAATTAATAGTACTGATACAATATTAAATTTTGGATACTTAATTACAAGAATTAGGATCCTTTTATGAGAATAAAATGCTTAACCATCTACAAAGTAAATTATCGAAATTGTTTTTTTTCCATATATATATATATATATAATAATGCTCAGTCTTTTTTTATTTTTTCTTTTTAAATCTCTCTTCTCCCTCATCCTTTTTTCCTAATTTTTCTTCCTACAAAAATATGTTCTTAAGGAATTCAACCAAAATTTCCCTTGAGAATCCAAAGTACGATTTTGCATCATCCCTTTGGACATTACAATAATATAATGCCCTTACTGATTTGTCCATATCGTAACAAATTCATTGTTTCTATATGGTCAAAGAATTGAATGATACTAGTGGCCAACAGAGGATGCTTGAATAATACTTGGTTGCTTAAGTGTTGAACGAAAACAAAGGCATTAATAGTTTTGGCTTATTGGTGATAGAGACATTTCTAAGGCTCAAAGCTATATGTTTGGATTCTAGTAGTTGCCAGATTAACCAAGAAATTAAAACCAGAGACGTCAAGGGGAGAGAAAAATATGAAGTTCTGGGCTACTTGCTGCTAACAATAATTAACCCCAATTATGATTAAAGGAAAGTTTCTTGACCCAATGAAAATATTACATTGGGTATGATAGTAGGCAGTACAAGAAGATAGAGAATAAATCATTTTTCACATCTCATTTAACAGTTAGACATTGTCTAGATATTAAAAAAGTTAGATTAGTGCATGAATGGAGAATAATTATTCTATTTAATTTATACAAAATTTATTATATTCTTGTTAGTATTATTATTTTTGTATGAGGCTTATTTTCTCATAATTCTTTTTTATTCTAACACTATTTTAATATAATCAAATATGCAAATAGAATAGCATTTTATTCTTTCTATATTATATCAAATGTAATTATCCTATTCTATTTCTATCTTCATTTCTTTCTTCATTTCTATATCTAACAATTTTATATACTAAATAACGTGTAACAATAAATGGACACCATATATCTCTTGAATTTATATTGAGCTCTAATTTCATTTGATAAATTTTTGCATTTACAATTGAGTCTCAAAAAAAAAAAATCTTAAATGTACATTTTTATCAATAATTAAAGTTTAAACCTAACACCTCTTAAACATCCACACTCCTCACCACCAAAATTAAAAAAATAAAACACTTACAATCTTATGGTTCTATCATCTGTCTGAAAGGTGAGAGGGGTGTGCCGACAACAGGGACAGTAAAGAAAGGGAGATAGATGCAGTTGTTCTATCTGCCTACAGCCACTGTAACTGTCAAACCATTTGAGGAAGCATCAAGGCAGTCCGTATAAAAATCTATATCTTCAGATCTTATGGAAGTGAGCATAGGTTGCCTGGGAAAGGGAAGAGTTGTTGTTTCACTCTCCAACATCAACACCACAGAAGACATGGTTGGTCTGTGAGCTGCAGAATCCTGCACACATAACATCCCTATATGTATCCATCTCAAAGCTTTGCTTCTGGGAGTTGAATCACGGATTGAAGGATCCACAAGCTCCATTGCTCTGTGTTCATTCCAAAGATGCCATGCCTACACACATTCCATCACAGAAATCAACATTAACAATGATGCTACGTGCACACATAGTTTGCAAGCATGGTAGCTACTCAAAATATGTCGAACAGTATTTACGTAATTCTAGAACTTTTGCAGGAAATATCATAGTCTTGTGAAGGACAATATTTAGATAAAGCGCCTTAAGTATTTGCTATTAGGCAACATCAAATTATTGACTCTTTAAAGGAATTTTCTCTGAATGTTATAAATATATTACAGAACCTAATAACAAATACTTAAAATCATCATTTGAGTTCTTTACTTTTGTTAAAACTACAAAGCAATGCTACCATATTGGCAGAAATCTCTGCAAATACTAGTTAGGCAAGTTATATTAATTAAGAAAAAGATGCAGTATAGAAGTTACTCACATATCCTATGAGACTGGAGTCATCTGTATTACGAAAGCTAGTGTTTTTACGGCCACTGACAATCTCAAGTAGTAATACGCCAAAGCTATAAACATCAGATTTCACTGAAAATAGACCTTCCATTGCATATTCCGGTGCCATGTAGCCACTACAAATATAATGTTATGTTGAGATTAATATAGGTTATTATAAGTTGATAATTGAGTATACAAGCCAAATGAAAGTATACTTACTATGTGCCAACTACTCTGGTCGTGTTGGCTTCATTTTGGTTTCCTCCAAAAATTCGGGCTAAGCCAAAGTCTGAAATTTTGGGGTTTATGTTTTCATCCAACAAAATATTGCTCGCTTTTAGATCTCGATGAATAATTCTAAGTCTAGAATCCCGATGCAAATAAAGTAGCCCTCTTGCAATGCCTTCAATGATTTCAAATCGTTTCTTCCAGTCTAATTGTTTTTGCCCAATTGGATCTGCCATGATTTTACCAGCAAGGGTAAGAAACATATTAGAACAAACCAGTTATTTTGACATTGTGTGGTTAGTTATTTTATTTTTCTTCACACTCATTAAGATTAAAATAGAGAAAGAATGTACAGGCAAGGTTAACTATGAAGGAACATACTGAATAAATAATAATCCAAGCTTTTGTTTGGCATGTATTCATATACCAGCAACTTCTCCTCCTCTTGGATGCAATATCCCATTAGTCTAACTAGATTTCTATGTTGTAGTTTGGCGATTAGTAACATCTCATTCTTGAACTCCTCTAATCCTTGGCCAGACCGTCTTGAGAGTCTCTTGACTGCTATTTGTTCTCCCCCTGGAAGCTTCCCCTGTCAATGAAATAAATAATTTCTGAGTTTTTTCAACCTTGAATTCCTTAAAGGCAGGCTTAAAGAGCATTTTTACCTTATAGACAGGACCAAATCCCCCTTGCCCGAGCTTATTCCCCTCTGAGAAATTGTTTGTGGCTATTGCAATGCAATTGAAATTAAAGAATGGCAGTTCTGGCCCGCTTAGTTCATTCCCTTCCAAACTAAACTCAGTTGATCCCGAAAAGTCTCTACTCTTGTTTACAATAAACATTGGAACAACACCATTCCTACCATTTGAAGCTGAGGCAAGTGTGGGCATACCTGAAAAAGGAGGGGAAAACATACAGAAATTAATATTAAGAACCAATAAATATTTCTGTCATTCATAAAAGATTAGAAAAAATCGTCAGCAAAAAGAATATATTACCTCTGCATTTTCCCTTGAATATACATGCCAGCCACACGCACACTCCCAGGCAGATTATTCCTGCCACAACTGCTGCTATTATCACCACCTTAGTCTTTTTACTCATATTTCCTGCATTTGCAGACATAAGAGTCATATACTGTAATCATAACCTGACCATCATAGAATCTTGTGAGAAATTTTTGAGATTCAAAGCCGTGATATTCTTTTCATCATCTTCTTTAAAAATTGAAAATTCAGTCATTGATTCATGGTTGAAGAAGTAAAAAGCTGCAGGATGAGCTCAACCATGACAAAAACTGCAGATTCCCATTTTGGAAGAATAGTCTAAGACAATAGGTGTCAACTACATCGATTATGCTAATTACAGCTTTCTCATACAAGAATATGATTTGTGATGGGGATTTATCTCTATTTGCATGGTAGAAACAACCTATTACCAAGAATGATTTATTATCAGTTTTCTGCATAATACAAGTGATTTTTCCTGTTCAGCAATAAGCAAAAATAATTTGTCTATAAGAGGGGAAGAAAAATAAGATGGTTAATAAAGAAGAAAAGCAGCAGCAGAGAATAGATGACTTTAGTTTGGTAATAAAGAGAGATGACGTGAAGCAATTTCTCAAGAATTTGATATGGAAAAGAGATCTCACATCTAAATCATAATGACCAAAAAAAAAAAAAATCAAATTATCAATTGAAACAAAGATAAAGGGATCTTTCACCTTACCTAAATCAGAAGCAGCGAGGCGGATAAACAGCGTGTTTCCTCCATTTTCAAAATGCTGAATATCAACTAATTCCCCTTTCCAAATCATGCACCCAATCCCGATAATATTTGCATATGCAGTACAATTACTATTCGGCAAACAATGATTCTTACAATCCTCTACCGTGGTGCCAATGCCAGACCCTCTATCAGCCACCAAAGTCGCAAAATCTGGCAATTTCATACACTTAAGCATAAAAAATCCATCTTCTCCAATATTTTTCTCTGTTCCATTACTAGCATTCTTCTCAGCCTTTAATGGGGTTCTCCTTTTACACCCACCTGACCAGTTCCCCTTTTGCCACTGATCCCAATCCTCTGGGTCAAACCCTTTCATGCAACTACAGATAGGTGAAGTGGATAAACTGCATACCCCAAAACTCCCACAATTGTTATAAAGTTCACAATCATTATAAGGCTCAGTTTGTGTAGCTATCCACTTTTTCTCACCTTCATCCCACTTTAGCTGCCTTTCATTCCCATCCCATCCTATCTGAAACCTTACCTTGTCAGAAATGTTCAACGGATTATATGTAAAATACCTGCTTTGGTCATCATTCTCGTTGAGTTTAAAACCATAGAGATAACTGCCAGTCATATTTGACACGCCCGTAAATATTCTACCATCCCAATACCCACTTCTCCATCTCCTTTTGCCTCCTTCCCAAATCACTATCTGGGGTGCTGCCCGAGGATCAACCCCCATTGTGTAGTTTCCTGGTGAAGGATCTTCAGCAGATTTCCACGAAATAAAAGAGCGTAACTCTCCCTTTGCAGCATTTACAGGCGCAATCATACCTGGTAGAAATGTATCTGTTGGGTCCTCAAAGCTCTGCCATAACTTTTTGCCATCAAACCTACTCGAAAGAACAAGATTTCCATCGTTGCGGAGAATAGCTTGCGACTTGTTCTTAGGGATTGAGATTGACACATTACTAGACCAGACGGTGTTATTTTCCCCGTCAAAGATAACCAAGTTGCCATCACTCCTAATCGTTATAGCTCCTTTTGTGTCTTTAATGGGGTTTCCTCTGTTAGCAACCCACACGACTGACGGTCCGGGGATGTTGTAGTACCAAATCCCAACGTATCGCAACGGGGAATTACCTGAACCGAAGAAACCCAGCTCGAAATTGGGCCTTTCTGATACGACTGTGTCGCCGTCTCTGATCAATTGGCCCTGTGTAATTGAAATAAAACTGGCTGCATGGGAAAACAGAGCAAAAAAACAGAGGATGAAGAAGAAGATGAAGGGAAGCAGAAACAATGAAACAATGTATGCGCTATTCATGGCCGTCTGTTAGAATGAGAGATTGCAGAGAGCGCTTGGTGGGTTGGTGGAATGACATTAGGCGAAAGGAAAGTGAGTAGTATTAAACAAGGAAGAAGCTTCAACACGCGTTGTACTGCCGCTGTAGTCTGACCAAGAAGAGGGCGTGAATCTGATGGTGGCGAAATGTGGCCGTGCAGTGACCCAGGGTGGTCAGCGGATCGGTCCAAGTTTTGATTCGAACCAACGGTCTGCTAATTCTTCCTCGCTTCGGGTTTGCAAATTCACTTCAATAAAAGTACCAATTTTTTTAATGAAGAAAATACATATCGAAAGTATCCACCTTTTAGATTTTTAATGGAAATCTTAGTAATTAATACACCTTTGGCCGAAAAAGTACACCTCAACAAAATATTTTTTAGTTTAGTCTTGAGAAAAACTCTCAAGTTTCCCTTGTTAACAAAGCTCATTAGTTAAAATTATACATTTAAAATTTTAACCAAATCAAATTTGAAAAAGAATAATGATATTATGAATCTAAAAATATCATATTTCTTAGTTATGACATAATTATTATTAAATATGGAATAATATCTTATTTATTTTAATAAATTTATTACTTTAATTATATTTATTAATTACACAAAACCAATAAATTTTTTAATAGTTCTTAGTTATTAGTTATTAAATCAGTTGATGTTTTAAGTAATTATTTATGTTTAATAATTATTATATCATAACTAAAAAATGTAATGTTCACATATTCATAATATCATGACTCTTTGGAAAAAAAATTTCATTCTTTCAATTTCGCACTTGAAATATTCTATTTGTAAAATATCTGAAAATTTTAAAAATTCATATAAATATTTAAGTGATTGGTATGAGATAGTAAATCTTGAGTAGGAGAAGATATATAATATACTTATTACATGATACTCAGTTATTTATTTTTTCAAATAATCTATTAGTATGTAGTACAAATTTTTTGGTTATACGAAGGCTAAATTAGAATTAATCCATTATAAATTCGAATATCTGAATTTAATATTTGAATCCTAATCGTTATCGATTATTGATGGGATATATAGATACCTATTTTGATCCAATATTACTGGATTATTCAAAAATTGTAATTCCCTGATAATTAGTTTTGTAATTTCAACTAAGTAAACAACATCAATAAATGGCTCTTTGTTCCCCCAAAAAAAAAAGAAAGGCTCTAATTAATTATTTAACTAGTCATTTTAATTTTGAGTAAAATTTGAGAATATTTCTATTATAATAAAGGAAAAGACCTTTTAAATTATTTCTTATTTATTTCAAATTAAAGAATTTTCATGTTGTTGTATTTTATTTTTAGCTCT
This sequence comes from Erythrophleum fordii, assembly GCA_032878935.1. Lineage (NCBI taxonomy): Eukaryota > Viridiplantae > Streptophyta > Magnoliopsida > Fabales > Fabaceae > Erythrophleum > Erythrophleum fordii. The sequence continues at coordinate 9,785,446 of JAVQMF010000037.1, read as the reverse complement.
TCATCTTCCTCGGAGGAATGTGACAAGATTAGGTGGTGGTACAATCCAATATGGACACGTTTGTTCTTCAGTTAAAATATGAGGACAGCTATAAGATTGGAGAACAAATTTGTAAAGTATAAATAAACTTGATAAAAGGTGTAGCATATTGATTTTTTTCCCCAAAAACAATATTTTATATTAAAAGTTAATTATTCTGATTGATCAATGGTTCTAATTAAACGACTCCAACTGCCAGACCCCACCATTGAAATGCCCCACCAACGGATGGATTCTCTATAGTGATACAGATAAATATAAGGGCTATAATTAACTATTTTAAGTATTTTTAAGATTTAAAAAAATTTTAATTATTAAGATAAAAATTAAAATTGTAAAAATAAAAATTTTAATTATAAAAAATTATACTTTAAATATTTTGAATATATAATATAATTAAAATTTTTAAAGTGTAATTTTTTTTGAAATAAAATTTTTATTTTTACAATTATAATTCTTACTTTATAATTAACGTTTTTTCAAAAAAAAAATCTAAAAAATCTGAACGTACCTCATGTAATCATTACAACTGTAGGGGATACATTTCTTCTAGCCACATGATGGATAATAAATATTTTTATTTTTTATTACCTCAAAAAAAATAATAATAAAAATAATAATAAAAAATAGATATGTTAATATTTTTTCCATTTTTGGTTGTGGTTTGCCTTTACCCTTCACTATTGGCTTTTATTTCTTGTTATTTGCCTTCAATTTGAGATTTAATATATGATTGTATCGTTTCTGTTAATACAATTATCAGATAAGCATAAATTTTGGAAGCATCTAACATTTATTTTGTTCATAAAATTGAACAGAATACTCTATTAACAATTTGTTAAGGATATATGGACTTGATGAGGGTCCTACGAAATAATAGTCTCAAACCTTCCAATAATAGTTCCAAAACCTTCCCATAAAGATCAAATTTGACTTCATATGTTAGTGTCTAATAAAAATATTGTTGCCTACGCCACCAGTCAATCATCAAAACTTGTGCAAGTTGGGTTTTGATTTTGATTTAATTAAAGCCAAACCCAATAAGCTAAAAGGCTGTTACCTATGACCTCCCCCGGATTTATCAACCTGATTTTTGTCTTTGATTAGCTGCTAGTTTGGATACTCGTTGCAAAATAATATTTGTATAAAAGTAATAAATTATTATTTTTTAAAAAATATAATTATAGGTCTTGAAAACATAAAAATAATCACAATTTAAATGGTTTAGATTTTATTTTATTTTAATCTAAATTATTATTTTTTCAATTAGTAATTGAAAGATTATCTTTATTTTATGTTTTACTTTTCTTAAAAATAAAAATATCAAAATTAAAAAAAAATATAATTTAAACCATTTAAATTAAATTTAAACAATCCAAATCTTCTCTTGGAAGAGCCACAGAACTATCTTCCAAATTTATACGTTAAATTATAACTCTCACTGGTTGGTAAAGCACAGCTCCGAAATTCAGGAACATATTAAAACAATTGAGTACTTATTACCTATATTCAACTCATATTATGAATGTAGGTTAAATAATTAAGGGATCAAATTTTTTTTAATTGTATAATTTATTCATTAAAAATCTTGATTACATGTCTTTTGAACTTATGTCATAGTAATATCTAAATATATATTTTGATTCAATTCATGTCCTTGTCTCTTTTTCCTCTTCTAATTATTAAGGTTTTGTCCATATATATATATATATATATATATGGTGTATCTTAAAGAATAGAGTAATGAACACTATGTTCTTTAATTATAACAAAATTAATTATTAAATATTATTGAGTATAGAACAATATTTTATCTATTTTAATACATTTATTATTATAATTACACTCATTAATTACGTAAAAAAGCCAATGAATTCTTTTAAATATTAAATAAGTTAAAATTAGATTTGTTTGATTTGATTTCATTGAAATTGAATGGAATCAGTTTTAAAGTTTCTAATTATTTGGACTTTTCCTATATTCAACCCATATCCATTAAGGGTTAAGATGAATTTTATATGAATGTGTGTGTAGCGTGTCTCTAAATTCTTAGAACTATAACTTTTAAGAGATAAATAGATTGTTTTATTTTTGAAGAAAGGACTTTGATACACTCTTAAATGTCTTTAAAAAATGTATAAAAATATATTATATGATTGTGCATGCTGCATTGAATTGCGTGTAATGTAATTAACAACTTATGACTAATTGGCAAATTCTAAAGTTGGTAGGAACTTCCACTTCCACTTGGGTGGCCTACCAAATCAGATTGAATGTTGGAATATGAGGATGCCAAGCTTCTAATTTTTACAGCTGAAAGTGTTTACCAACTTGGACTTGGCCCCTACTCTCTCAGGCTGCCTCTAAGCCCACTAGGTCAAACTACCAGTCTATCAAGTGACATATCAAGATTAATTATTAATTTATCAAGGTTGTTACATATCAATTTTAGATTAAAAAAATTATTGATAACTCAAATTAAAAATATTTATATTTAAAAATTTTAAATTTTAAAATTATTTTAAATTATTCAAGAATAAAAAATTTGAACTTAAAATTTTTAATTATACTTTTTTTACATAATTTAAAATTTTAATTCTTGAATCTTTAAAAATTATTTTAAAATCTAATAAATATCTTCAATTTAATTTTTTTCTTTTAGATATTGTTCATATTCAAATCCAAATAGATAATATTTGCATTGCCTAATGCCTATCTATGTCTGACGTTTGTGACAGCAACATAATGTTCTGGAATTAATTTATAGACTGCCCCATATTTTGAGAAGATAACTTTTTTGGTTTGCGTAAATTACATTAATATTGTTTAAATCAAGTTTAATTAAATTTAATATTTCTTTTGAAAAATATATACTGCATAAATTTTCTTCAATTTATTTTTTGTCAAAAATTTTAACTTTTTAATAAAATGAAACTGTAATTTTATTCTTAATCTATAGTTAAATCATTTTATTTCATTTTTCTTTTAGAAGAAATGTATATTATTTAGAAATTAACTTTATGGAAAAAAAATAAATTAAAAGAGAGTTAAGTGTAATATTTAAAACAAGAGAAGTTTAAAGTATAATGTAACTAAACTTTGAGAGAAGTTAATTATTGTAATTTAACTTTTTTAATCATTGAATATATTTTGAATTTCATTCTTTTTTTAAACTAAGGTAAAAATTTCAAAATACACAAAATGAAAAAAATCTAACCTCCTAAAAAAAATAGAGCTCTTCGTCAATTTACTTATTTATTTATCAAAATTTCCATGCATTTTTTTTTCAAAAATTAAACTATTAGATTGAAACCAAAATACATTGAAATGTATAAGATGCAAGTTAATCAGCCAACAAGATTTTAAGTCAAGGAATTTTATTTACAACAATTAATGCTCTCCTTTTTAAATTTTTTTTTTTAAAGATGACTTTAGGATGCTTTTGAAAATACTGTGACTTTTCAAAAGCTGTGCTATAGATGTTATAAAAAAGTTGCCATTTAGAATTCGTAAAATTAATGTTAAAAAAATATTATAAAAACTACATAGAAAAGTAGAATTGATTGATAAGGATTTGGTAATAATTTTCAAAAGTTGTTGTGAATGTGTAGAATGACGATTAGGTGTATATTGGATTTATTTTTGTAATACTAAAAATCTAAAGATAAGTTATGAAAATAGTATAAGCTAGTTAAAGGTTAAATTACAATAAATACTATGATGATGAAAGTTAAGAACCCATCAAGCTTCCAGCTATAGAATTGTGAACGGAAAGCAGATTGAAAGAATATATTTTTATAATAAGAATAGAGAAAATATATGAGATTTGTGTATTTGATATATGTGAAAAAAATAGCAATAGTTTGTATTTTGAAGATAAACTAATGAAAACACAAGAAGATAAACCTAACAGTAATGTAGAATTTCGTTTAAATATGAATTGAAGGTCGTTTTAAACATATTAAATTTACAAAAGCCATAGTTACTTCTAGAAAGCATCACCTAATAAGATCCGAGTTGTGACTTTTTAAAAACACCAGAAGAAACATCATTTAAAAAAAAAAAACCAAACATATTGTGCCTTTTGTTGTCAAAAAGCATTGAAAGCAAAATTTACAACAATCTCAAATGAATAATTAATTTTTACCCCTTTACTATAAAATACACATACCTGCTTTTTCTTTTTTCAAAAAAATATAACTCAATTCAACTTTGGATCAAATTAAAATAATCGTTTATTTTCATTTATATTGGTCAAATGCCTAATTGTTACATTTTTTCTACTAAAATATATTTCATTAACTTCTGCATATGTTAGATTCTTTTTATTTATGAATAAGTATAAAATTTATAACATTGAGAGAATTTATTTATGCTGCCGAACAATAGCTACAAAGCGTTTACCAAAAAAAAAAAAGAGTCAATATATGTTAAAATAAAAAGTGTTTTATTCAAAAACCATCGCATTAGGTCTTCGATCATTATTAAAAAAAAAAAAGAGTACAGTTAAATAAATTTTTTAAATTTAAAATAAAGTTTTGTTGTGACAATTTTTATTTTGGAAGAAATTTATTGTGTAATTAATTCATTCAACTGGAGTTAGTGCATGTTTGGCAGTGCATCAGAACAAGAAAAAACGTGATTTAAATGAAAGTAATAAGTTATAACTTAAAAAAAAAAAAAAAGATTACAAACATGATTTTGTCCTCTCAAATGCGCAGCGAAACGCAGGGTAAGTGAGATTGGACCAAGTTTTTGTGGAAGTTGACAAGTCGTGACAGACGCATGCATGCCTCGGTTGACGTCACTATCAGAAGACAAAACAATACTTAACGAGAAAGGACTATTACACTGAGCATAGGAGGTGTTTGACGTTCCTCCCTCACTCCTATATATGTTTCAACATGGACAAATTTTGTAAAAAACTCAAACAGAAAAAAGAAAAATTTGTATTCTCAAAGTGATATGGGCCAACATGAAAAGTACGTATTGCTTGCGATTAATGACTACCATAACTAGAAAAAGGGGCTGGATTGAATAGAAACCTGCAGGTTGTAATGCTGAGATCATGGTTAATTAGGTAATTGGGACAAGGGGATTGACGGAGGAAGGTAATGACAAGTAATGTTAATAGACTTTGTTTACCCAAACGGCCAGCAAGTCCACTCCAGGGCGAATAGTTTTTCTCTGACTGTCAACTTTTCTTATTATAATTCAACTGAAAATACTATAATAATGTGAGGGTTTATTTTGGTTTTGCACGTATCCTAATTTGTTTATTACCAATTGAACCAAACTTTATGACATTTATGGATTTTGAGAATCTTTATGACTAAGAAAATTTTTGTTCCTATGTTTCTAGAAGGCTCAGCGAATAAATCTTCTAACGCATTTATAAAGATCGAGTTTTATTTTTATTTTTCTAAATTATTGCAGTCAAGCAGTATCTAAATTAATTTTAGATGTATATGAACTAAATTGTCTTTCTGATTTAGTGAAAAATTTGTCATTTTCAGTCGAGATCTGCAGATTTATGAAAGTTACGGTTAAATTCTAAATAATTAACATAAGGTTGAATTTTTTTTAGTTTGCAAGTGGTCGCATATTTCTGAGCATTTAACAGCACAAGGTTGACAGTTGGGATGAGGTAATGACATGTACGCCAGAAGTCAGAACTATGGGCAAGCGTAACGTTTTGGCCCTCTTGTACACTGTTTGTACTTGGACCTTGGGCCATCCTATATATGATAAGCTTAACTCGTGTATGTATAATGAATTTGAACATTTAAGCTTGTCCTGAAGAAGTTAAGCGGGTAGGACTGTCAAGCTCTTGTTGGTTGCATTTGAAGGTGGGTGACTCACAAGAGAGGGCGTCAATTTTGTGAGATGATAGATACCTGTTGATTTGTAAATCTTAGGCCCAATAAAGTGTGGCTCATGTGAACTAATAATAGATAGAGTAATAATGCTATCTAGGTTTGGATCGGATGCTGTAATCCTCAATGGTTTGACTTGTATCTGTATTTGAGATTGTAGGCACTCGCTTCAATGCTGTACTGGTGTTTAGTATTAATCTTTTACTACCTTTTAGGAAATGCCCATTCTATTTTGCAAATTTTTGGTTTAAATTTCCACAAATGATTGTATATAGTAAATGGAATGAATGAATGAATGTTTCTTATGCATATAAGGTTGTTAATAAATTGATTAATCTTAAGCAATCTCTTAATGTTTGGAATAAGTCTTAAATGAGTAATATTAAACAACATATTAGGGATCTGAAGGGGCTATTGTTGCAAAGGCAGGAGCAACTTGTTAGTGAGAATTTGGAACCATTGGAGAGAGTGTCATTTAAAATTTGAAGTTTTGGTATGATTGTAAGGAATCTTTATGGGCAAAAAAAGCTCAACAATGGTGGTTGGTGTTGGGAGATTAGAATACTAAGTCTTTTTATAATTTAGTGAAAAAATGTGGAATTAATAATTTCATTACTTGATTTAAGGATGATAATGGCAATTGGGTTCAGAATTTAAGTCAAATTGAACATTTGATAAGGGTTTATTTTTAACAGGTGTTTAAATCTCGATCAAATTATTCAGTATAAAATATTGTGCAAGAGTTGCATGAGTTTGTTATTCCTTCTTTATTTGAGGTTCACATGCAAATGCTTTAAACAAGGGTTACTATTGCTGTAATTGAGTATGTAATGTTTCAATTAAAGGTAGATAGTGGCTCTTGGTCCAAATGGTTTTCATGCCAAATTTTTCCAAACTTACTAGGTGGTAAAAGAGGATTTTATTTGGATGGTCTTGGGTTTTTTCCATCATGATTATTTATTAAAGGCTTTAAATAGATCATAAATTCTTTTGCTTTCGAAATGTGAGACGCCATAATCTATTAAAGATTATAGGCCTATCATTTTGTGTATTGTGGTCTATAAAGTAATTTCTAAGGTTATGTGTAATTAACTAAAGGAAGTGTTGGTAGATCTCATTATGCCAAATCAGAATGCTTTTTTACTTGGGTGTTTAATTTTTAATAATATTATTTTGGCTTTTGAATCGATGCATAAGCTACATCATACAAAGTTTGCTTTAAAGGGTTGGTTTGCATAAAAGTTAGATATTGGTAAATCCTTTGATAAGGTATCTTGGATTATTTTGGAAGTTGTCTTATGAAAAATGCACTTCCCATCACATTGGATACAACTTATCATGTAATGTGTTTATATTGTGTCTTATCAAGTTATTGTGAATAGTTATCTTATAAAGGTTTTTTTTTCCTTGGCAAGGAATTAGACAAGGTGGTCATCATTGCTGATATTTATTTATTTTATGTGGCAATTTTTTAACTTGTATGATTTATAAGAGGAGCATATTAGAGCATGGCATAGGATTTAGGTAGCTCAATCCTCTCTACTTGCATTGCATTTAATGTATCTTGATGATACATTATTATTTTCTAAGCAAAGAAGTCTATGTGTCATAAAGTTAATGATGTTTTATTTAACTATAGTTGGCTTTCCAAACATTATGTTAATACCAATAAATCTGAGTTAGATTTTAGCCTAGGCGTCTCGTATAATTAAAGAAATAGTTGTCTGGCTATTAGGTGTGAAATTTAAGTCTAGGCTTGGGAGATATTTAGGTACTTAAATTGATGTCGAGCAAGCTAAATCTCAATTATATTAGGCCATGATGGATAAATAGATAAAAAATTACAAGTGTGGAAATAATTTTTATTATTGCAAGCGAGGAGAGTTACTTCAATTATCTTTTATCCTATTTTAAGCTTCCCTAAAATGTTGTCAAGAAATTGATATAAAAGTGTCTATTTTTTTTTAGGCTTTTTTGGTTCTAAGCCAAAGGTGCATTTATTTAGATTATCTGAGCTTTGCCTTCTTACATCTGAAGAGGGGTCTTGATTTTAGGTAGATTCATATGTTTAATCAAACTTTATTGGTAAAAGATATTTGGTGACTAATTTCAGATAGTTCAGGGTCTCTGTTTGCACAAGTTTTAAGGCTTAAATATTATAAGATAGGTTGTGGCGAGGTTTAAACCCCTATTTAGCAATGGCTTGGATTTGGAAGGGAATTAAGAAGTTTGGTTTATTGATTTTTGATTATCTTTAGTGGAAAAAGGAGATGGTACTAAAATTTCTTTGTTAAACCATCATTGGTGATTTTTGTAGTCAGATGTTCCAATGATGTTTCAATCTATTAAAGATTTTATTTTGTTACATGATTATGGAAGGTGGAATACTCAGGTTGTATCTCAGTTATATTTTGCATACCATGTTTGATAGATAGTTCACACTTTTTTTCCCATTACAAGCTAAGAAATTCATTGGTTAGGATGGTGAATAGTTCAGTTATTTGTAGCATTTCAAATGGGTACTGATTGTTGCTTCAAGCATTGTCTTATGGCTGTTTAGTGAGTTTTACTACTTAGGAAATTACAAATAATTCAAACTTTCATTCTGTGTGGTAGTGTTTATGTGGCGTTTATTGCAAAATGTCCTTTTATCAATGTCGAATCTTTGCTTACATCACTTGCCTGTGGAAAAATGTTGCCATTTTATGGTGAGTTAGCTGAATCAAATAATCATTTGTTTTTGTTATGCACATTTGCTCGAGTAGTTGGTTTGGTTTATTTTTGGGATTACATGTTGATTAACTTTCTATGCTTGATATTATGATATGTCTACAACAATGGTTTGTGCAAGGTTATTTTGATTTTCTAAGAGCTATTGGTTTAATCCTCTATGTGATTTGGTATTGCCATAATCGAAAGGTGTTTAAAGATCCTACTTATAGATCTGAGTATGCTTTGTAGATGTTTCAACATCTTTGTATCATTTATAAGTACTCTGGTACTAGTCTGAATGGCTAGTGCCAGTATAATTCTATTATGGAATGTCATCTTATGGATGATATCTTATCGTCTGAGCATTGGTATTTGTTTTTTTAGATGGCTACATGAAATACTTATCCAATAAAGCATCATGGCATTGATGATATCTACATGGTTTGATCATAGTTTCTTTGTTTAATGGGTTTGATATGATATAAATCATTAGGCTCAATTGGTAGTGTTGTTTGCAACTATTAAGCATGCTTTGTATTTTCTTTTTTTGACAGTGATTGATTGTTAATCCTCATACATATATGATACGGGTTTGTCTGTTTTCCAATTAGCATTGTAGGCTTTTCCAGTCTTAACTTTGTGTATTTATAAATTTGTAGGTTTTACCAGCATATGAAATTTACTTTATTGTTTTCCATCTTTTAGTCTTTTAGTTGTTTTGCATAGTTTTTGTTTTAGTTTGTAGCAGGCTTTTAAGAAGGGATTGTCTTTTCATTCTTTAGGTTTCTAGTTGTTGTACCTATTAAAAAAGAAAAAATAAACTTGTTAAAAATATGGATATTTCTTTTGCTTCCCTTTCTCCAATAAATACATTGGGAAAAAAAGGTTTATAGCTTGTCAATGCTAAATAAGTAAAAAGAGCTTAAAAATAGCATATACCCTTGATAAGGGGTATGATATAAAGGAAAGAGAATGAAGAGAAGTAGGATAGTATTTGTAAAGGTAAGAGCAGCATATTCTTAGATGTTCACATGGATGAAGGTTTCTTTAAAAACCTTATAGGTTATGCCTTAATGTCATTAAGAGCCTTAAGCTTACCTTTTTAACCTGAATTGTACATTATTATTGAATTAGTAATAATTCCTTAGTATCTCACAGTTACTTATCAATAACTTGTTGTTAACTATAAAACTTTTTGTTTAGCGTTCATCCGAGAAAAAGTTGGATTTCCATTAGTGGTAACTTTAGGTGATAAGCCTTAAGTCCATTCTAAATGATGTTTTTCTTACAATTTCCTTTGATAGTCCTTTTGTGAAAAGATTTGCTAGGTTATCTTTTGTTTTTACAAACTAAACCATGATAATACTATCACTCATTAGTTAGTGAATATATTCACATCTCAAACTAATATGTCAAGATTTTCCATTGTAAATTTTACTATATGCCTTAGATGTAATAACTTCATTATCATAGTATAAAGAAATGGCTAATATCGGTTATACCCACAATTCTATCTAAATTAATAGATTCCTTAACTACTTGGCCTTTTTACTCGCCAAAACTAGAGCTATAAACTTAGATTCTGTGATGGATTGAGTCATACACGTCTATTTCTTATATGCCTATGAAATGACACTTTATCTCTGGTAAACATCTAACTAGACATTGACTTATAGTCATAAGCACTAGTTGTCCAACTAGCATTAATATATCCTTCTAGCATTGGAAGAAAATGATTGTAGAATAATTCTAGACCATTTGTACCTTTCAAATATCTTAAGATTCTAGTAATAACCTTCCATGATTTATACCAGGATTACTTATGTACCTTGCATGTTTTGCAATTGCAAAAGATATATCAGGTACTGTACAATGCATAACATACATTAAACACCCTATGACAATAGAATACTCAAGTTGTGCAATTAACCTTTCATGATTTTCTCTTGGTTTCTATGATATATAGTAAAGGGTGGTTTTCTCTTTAATATCTAAGTGCTTATATTTACCTAATATTTTCTTAATATAATGAGATTGATTCAAGGAAAAAAAAAATCTTATTATGCCTTTAACGATAATACTAAAGATCATATATGCTTTTCTAAGATTTCTCATTTGGAATTGTGAAGCTAAATATGTTTTAGTTTCATTCACACCAAGCATGTTAATACCAAATATTAACATATCATAAATATATAAAAATATAATAACTCCATATTTATCTTTGAATTTTGAATAAATATATTTATCTACATTATTATATCTAAAACTATAAGATAATATGATAGAATCAAATTCTTTATGTCATTGCTTTGGCGCTTGTTTAAGACCACATAAAGACCTAATTAGGTTACACACTTTAGTTTCATTTCCAAGTAATACAAACCCTTTGGGCTATTCTATTTATACTTCTCTATCTAATTCATCATTTAAAAATACAATCTTAAAATCCATTTAATGTACACTCTAATTATAAATTAATGCTAACGCAATTAGTACCCTAATTGAAGTTATCCTAGCTATAGTTACATATGTATCAAAATAATCTATGCCTTATTTTTGCTTAACACTCTTTGCTACCAACTTAGCTTTGAATGTTTGGATAACCTCATTGGTGTTCTATTTTCATACCCATTTTCATCCTATAAGTTTGGATCTAAGAGGTAAGCTAATACCCATGTATTATTAAACATGATTAAGTCTATCTCATCATTAATAGCTTTCTTTTAAGAACTAGCATATCTTAATGCTATCATTTCCCTATAGGTTTTAAGATCCTTTTCTATATGAAGTAAATAAGATATTTAACTTATTCTATGTTCTCTTCTCCTTCTAACAAAAATACTATTGCTTATGAGGATATGAAATCAAGTTTTAAATGTTTCTCTTTTCTAACTCTTTGATTTCTCCTAGGTTCACTAGGAGGATTACTAGTTTTTTTTTTTTGTCACTAGAAAAAGAGCATACATCTAGTTGGTTGTTGAGTTGTCCAATCCCTTCATTAGTGGGGTGGCTAATGAATTTTTTTTTTCAAAGAACTCCACATCGATCAATTCATTTATAATGTTAAACTCTATATCTAATAGCCTATGTGCCTTTGAATTTTTAGTATACCAAACAAAAATATTCTTTGATGCTCTCATCCCTTACTTGTTCCTTTTAGGATTAGGCATCTTATAGTATGCTAAACACCTAAACTTTAAGATAACATAAGTTTGACTTCTTTCTATTCCATAATTCTATAGGATTATTTGATATTTCTAGATGGCAATTTATTAATTAATTAACAAGCTATTAATAAAGCTTTACCATAGATTTGTGGATTTTTTAGCATTCAAAATCATAGCATCAATCCTGTTAACTAAAGTTCTATTTTTTCTCTCCACCACATCATTTTTTTGTGGTGTATATGGAACACTAGTTTAATGGATTATGTCATGTTCTTCGTAATAGGTGAAAACTCATTGGAAAAAAATTCTCCACCCTTATCACTCTTAAGAATTTTTTTTTTCTTCCTATTTTTGATTTCACACTTAAGACCTATAAACTTGAAACATGCTAAAAGCTTGATAGTTGATTCTCATTAAATACACATGTGTATTTAGAGTAGTCATCAATGAATGCTATGAATGCCTATTTTCCCATCTAGTCATTACACCATTTAATTCATAGATAGAATGTATCAAGTCTAAAAGTTCATTTATTCAATCAAAAGATTTAAGGTCATCTTGGTCATTTTTGGTTGCATAAAAACTTTACATTTATCATACGTATAATTACTAGTTGAAATTAGAATTTACATGTCTTATTCTATTGGGCCACATTGTAAAAGAAGACTTAAATATATAAACTAAAATTTACATATTATTAATAACACTCAAATTAAGCATCTCATCACAAGAATGAATGTCTCTTCCCTACAAGCATCCTATTCTTGGAAATTACAACCTTCTCGGATTCTAATATTGCTTTCAAAGCTACTTATAAATTGAGTTGCGGAAACTAGATTCTTCTTAATGTCAAGGACATGTAATATATTGAACAATACTAACTTTTTTCTAGAAGTAAATTATAATTCTATATTACCCTTTCTAAGCCATTTGCAATATTACCAATGCCCATAGGCACTTCCTTTCCTTCTTTCATAGTTTCATATGTCTTGAACTAATACCACCAATCAAGTTTCTTAGAAATTGTTGCCATGTTTACTTTAGATATCATATTAGTCTACAAATTAGAAACCATAGTCACTATGTCATTATTCTCAATCTTACTATGTTTTGACTTTTGTTTTTGTTTTTTCTAAATTTGCAATCTCTTTTAAAATGATCCTTTTTCTTACAATGATAACAAGACTTTGAAGTCTTCTTTATCCTATGATCAGAAGTATTAGAATCAAGGTTCTTGTTTTCATTTAAGGATTTGTCATTTTTATCTCTATAATTTACTTTGTTAGAAGCAATTTTTGCATGCTTCTTTTAGAAATTCCTGGTTTCTTCTTCAATCTTTAAATACTTTAGAATTTGTTCTACACTAAAGGTTTTAGTGGTATGCAACAAAATCTTTTTGTAATCACTCTAAGTTAAAGATAATTTTTGCAATTATGGCTGCTATTTGTAATGATTTAAAAATTTTCAACCTTTAAGTCTTTAAGTTTGGATACCAACACTTGCAAGTCATGAACTTGATCTATAATTGAAGTGTTGTCAGTAAAAACAAAATAATTCATAACTAAAGACTTACTTGTCCCTTATTACTTTATGCTATATTTGAATTCAAGTGCTTACCAATTTTTTTTTTTTGGGTGATGAGATAGAAGTAAACAAATCATATAGGCGGTTGGAGAGTGTATGAAGAATATGACTATGACATGGTACTTTATGCTCCATTTGCTTTTTTCTTTCAGCTTTCACTTCTTTAATGTCTACATTAGATAGTGCAAGGAGTGGCTACAAATTGGGATCAAGGACATATGCTATGTTCATGGTTATACTAAGAAGTAGCTCTTATCCTTTCATCTCATAAAGTTGGTTCCATCAAAACGCTTTAGTTTCATATAGTCTTGATTCATGACTTTGAAAGCAAATTCATTAGTGGACTCCAGATCAAAATCTTGCTTTAAGATTGTTACAAATCAATGTTTGGGTATAAAGTCAAAAACAAAAATTACAAGCTTTAAAACTTATGGAAACTCACATTATCCTTAAAGCAATATTTGCCCCTTATGTAATACTATAGGGTTTTAACAGATCTGCTTATAGAATTGATTTAAAACACCTTATAAAACTACCCTTAGTAAATACAAAATTCTCACTTTCTAGAGTAAGCAGAGGTTCAAAAATTAGAGATGGAAAATAATGTTTTTGTCACACTTCTTTGAAAACCAAAACCAAGTGTTTATAGGCTTTAATCCAACCATCATTATTCCACTCATAAAATTTGAATTTCAATGAGTTATTTCAAATTAATTGAACTCTTTAATAGTTATTTGACTATTAGAAACAAAGAAGCATGATTACCAAAACCAAAAGGCACCAAAACTCTTTGCAGTTTTTCAAGTGTCTATCTTTTTTATATGGACCAATTGATCACCCCAAAGGATCAATCGAATGATATGCTAATAATTATATCATATATACTTTTAGGAGGCAGACCACTTGATTAATGATTGCTTATCAGTCAATTGTTCTATTGCATAACTGAGCACCTATTTGTCTCACCTTTTTCAGTTGGCTGGTTCACCACACCAATTGATTGACAATTACAAGGACAAAACTTACTCTATTTTGTAATGTAACAAATTGGTTAACCTTGACTAGTCAACTTATGTTGTTCATAATTAACTTGTTATACTTTAGTATCCACTGGTTGATTGATCACTTTGACCAATTGACTAGTTCATGTTATATTTGGGTTTCCTCTTAGTTTTTTAAACTATTCTCAATAGTTTGACATAATTTAGCTCTTGTGGCCATTAAATTTTTGGGTTTTGATAAAATGAACTAGATCATTTTGGGCCATAAGACACTTATAACAATAAGTACTTTAACCCTCCATTGTGTTGAAAATTATAAATTTAATTTACTTTAATTTTTAAAAAAATTACTTTATATTAGTCAAATAAATATTACATGAAAAAGTTAGTGTAGAACATATTTCATTTATTTTAGTTATATTTAGTTTTATCTTTTATTTATCCTTTATTCATTTTTTATGTAATAATCTTTTGAAAATATTACTACCAATTAATAATAGTAAACAAAAATTAATTTTACAAATTAATAAATTATATACAATTTATAAAAAGCTTTTAAACATTGTTAAACATTTTTCGCGAATCACATGAGTCTACACTTACACTTAGCTATAATAATCTCTTAAAATGTGGTCATCCCAATATTTTCAAGTTGTTTATTCAACAAAACTTATGATCTAGGTCACATTACTGAATGAAAGAGGCCTTTTAATACAAATTCATTGTTCAAAATGTGTTTTTCTCAAAAAATTAAACGATTGTAACTAGATGTAAATTTTAACTATGATTATATATTTTTAGGCTATATATTTTTTATTTTTATATGAATATCTATAAAATTGAATAATCTTTTTGATAAATGTATTTTGAGTTGAAAATTAGTTAAATTCATTGTGACAAAATTTTAAAAGTTATATAAATACTAAATAAAAGTATCTCTAGAGTACTATTATACAAGAGATCCTTGCATGTTTAGAATTATCTTAGCATAAAATTAATTGCTTTCACTACAAAAAAACAGCAAATTTATGACGAAATTTAGTGACAGAATTTTGTTCCATCATAAGTTCATCGCAAATTCGTCACTAATTCTGTGGCAGAAATTAGCGACGGAATTTTTGACGAAAAATTTTTGTCGCAAATATTTCCATCGCTAATCTGTCGCAAATCAAGTTAGTGATGGAGTTCAGCGACAGAAAGTTCCGTCATTGCTGTAACGCCCAGTACGTTGTAAAAACACCGAAACAGTTTGAAAAGCAAGTCCCCTGAGATGAGTAATTCAAGGTCAAATAAAATTTGAATAAAAATTTAAATAATAGAAAATGAGGATTTGATGCTTGAGTTGCCCAGAAATTGGGGCCGGAGTAATTCAAAAAATTTATCGAAAGGTTAGTGGCATTTTCGTAAATATGTACAATTTTGAAAAAATACCTAGGAGGGCTTTTTAAATGGAAATTTTAAGTTGTCCAGGGTTCTCAAAGGCCCTAAACACTATGGGAAGCCTCGAGACAAGTAAAGCCCCTTCCGGTGTACTCTTTTCGATGTCGATTAACCCAAATTTTGACCGGTTCATTTGGGAAGGTTTTAGCTCCAATTTGAGTGATTCCAAAGGCATTTTATTAAATTGGGAGTCTAAATTTTATGATAAAAATGACGGTTCTCAAAAAAGAGCTAAAACAAAGCCAAACCAAAAATGCCATTATGGAAGGGCCAAAATGGAAACAAATTGCACAAAGAAGCTTATAGATACTCCTTTTAACTCCATGTTCAGCCTCCCCCTCTCTAAACCGACTTTCTTCTACCCAAATCTCAAAAAAGGAGCTGCTCTCTTAGGCGCACCAAGAGAGGGAATTTTAGAGGAAGAAAAGCCAAGGAAAGGTAAGAAAGTGTAAGATTTTGCTACTTTTCTTCTTGAAACTTCATCTTCCCCTTCTTGCTTCATCTTTCCATGGTTTTAATACAATTTTTGTGGTTGATTTGGGGTCAGACCAGAGGAGAGAAATTCGAAATTCAAGGAGGAGGAAGAGGGAAGAAGAAGGACTCTTAAAGGAAACTTGATTTCAAGGTAGTTTCTCTTCCCTTGTTGCTTCTTTTTCTCCTTCTCCTCTTCCATGGTGGGATGCCTCAAATAGAACCATGAAGAGGGAAGAGTTTCTGTTTTATAATCCAAAAGAATCCATCAAACTAAGTCATGAGAATATGGATTATACCAAAGAAATGCATGGAAAACTAGTAAAACTTAAGTTGGAAAAGTGTAGGGTGCTTGAACATAGTTTAAAATCTGGGTTGATTCAAGACTTTCCCATCATATGTGAATATTTGTTTGAGTTTCTAAGACTCCTAGGGAGCCTCCCAAGTGTCCCATCCATTAAGAAAAAATCACAAACTTTATGGGTCTTTAATGGAAGTATAAATCGGTCAAAACCCATAGAAATAGCTAGGGGATGTTTTAAGTGGTTCCAAACTTGATTTTGGACTTTATATGATAAAAGAAGATAGGAGAAACCCTTGGAAAAAATTTATAAGCCTTAGGTTGAGAGATGAGGCAATGGCTTCCATAATATAATCTTATGAAGTAACATGGATCTAGGTTTGTGAAAGTGAGTATATGATGGCTTCAAGGACCTTAAATGAGGTCAAGAGGTCTAAATATGGCAAGAGAATGGAACCAAGCATTTTACTTGTGGTAGTTGCTTCATTAGGTCATTAATGGAACCATATTGTGACAAATAGAACAAAGTATAGTCTTAAGAGTGAGTTGGATGTTATAACTTGTTCCAAGAGTATAATTAAGTGTTGTTTATTGTGAATAGGCCAAGGAAATCCAACCCCACCTCCTTGTGCTTGTGGAACCAAAAAGGAGAAAGAATAAGCAAAGTAAGGCTTGAATTTGCAGCAAGGTAGCTCTCCACCTTTTCTTGTTGCATTTCCTTGTTGTATATATGTCATTGTATGCTTGTGTGTATATTTGTATGTTTGAGACATCCTACTTAATTCTATGTTGCTGTTTTGGTAGCAATATGCTTTCTTGAATGTCATTGAATTGTGGAAATGGCTCACAAGGGTGAGGTAGTGCTAAAAGTCCCTTAATGTGGGTGAGGAGATGCCAAAAGTCTCATGGTATGGGTGAGATGAGACCAAAAGTCCCTTAGATGGGTGAGACTAAGTCAAAAGTCTCAAGAATCAAGAGTGAGGTAATCCAAAAGTTCTAAAAATAGGATGAGGCCAAATCAAAAGTCCCTAGAACTCATTCTTATGCTTGACATGAGTTTGTGACACAAAAATGTGAAAGATGAATGCTTTATAGATTGATTGATTGCATACTTATATCGTTGACATGTTGTATGTCTTGAAAATGTGCTTGAATAGGTGTATGAGCTATTGAGATTCAATGAATCTCACCCCCTCCTTCCTCTCATCTCATATGATCTAGGTGGAGGTCAAGATCCAAAGGATGAAAGCCAAAGAGTTAAATCTCTATCTCTTAGAAAATTTTGCTAGTTTTAATGTACTAGAATGTCAAAGAATATATGTATATGTTATTTTTAAGTCATGACACTTTGAACAAGTGTAAAACTATGTAAAATTAGTATATGAATCAAGAATATAGTTAAATGAATAGAAGTGTACATTTTGACCATTTGGGAGTCCATTTGTACATGTATGTTTATAGAAGTGGCATGGTGAATTTGAGTTGCATGAGGATTCAAATCTTATGAGGGACTTATTTATGCTATATTTATGCTTTCTAAGTTGCTTAAATATGTGTGGAACAATGGATGACTCGATTGAACCAAATTTGCCTCTTGTTGGGACTAAAATTGCCATAATCTTGAGCTATGGCAAAGTCTGACCAAATGACTTTTTCTTGACTTGAAATTTTTCATTCAAGTAGATCTTGCCTACAGGTTTTTGGGAAGATAAAGATCAGGTCATTTGGAGGTCTGTGGAATTTTCTATGATTTTTCAAAGTTGGTATCAGAATTTTGGATTTGCACCAGTACTGTTCATTTGGTTAGTTGTGAAATTGTGTCATTCGAGGGGCAAACATGGTCCAATGGCTACAACATTTTATAGGCAGAAATAAGGCATTTACAATGACTTGTAGCAACTAGAAGCACCTCATTTGGAGGTTTGAGATAAGAGATATGAATTTTTGAAATTCTGGAACAGTAACAGTAGTGTAGCACAACTTGAGTCATTGTTCCATTGAAATTTAGTGGCTAAACGTGTTTGCTCTGGTCTAAGGCTATTTTTACCATAAATTTAACATTCATATCTTTCCAAATTGGTATCATTTGCATGGATTAGAGTTTTGTGGAATTAATTGGACATTTTCAAAATTTATAACAGACACTTGTATCAGTACCAGTAGTTGTCTAAACCTTTTCCCCTTTTCACATGTCAAATGCTTTATATGTTATGTTTCATAGCCTAGACATATTTTTTGAATAAAGTAGACATGTGTAGCTTTCTAGAATGGCTAAGAATATATGATTTTAATTTTTTTAGAATTAGTTATGAATTTTGAAACTTCATATCAGTAATTTGAACCAGTAGCCTAGACAATGGTGAGCTCAGTGGCTTGTTGGATGTCAAATGTTCTCTCCTTAATGATTCATGAGTTAAAATTATTTTTACTATAGGGTAGACATCTAGAGCTTTCTAGAATGCTAAAGTTTGTTGAGTTTCGAATTTTGTGGATTTAGTTATGAATTTTCGAAATTGTGACAGAAAAATTGAAATTCTAGCCGAAAATAATAGTGTGAGTTTGATGCTCCCCTTTGAATTCCACGAGTTGTGGGCCAAATTTGGTGATGTAAATGAGTTGTATTTATGTAATTAAATATGAGAATGTGATATATGAACTTATATGGTCCACTTGACACTGAATGGGATTTTCATATGTGACGTAGCGCAAAATAAGGCATTATTTGAATGCTATTTTTCCATTCCCTTTGTGCAATTCATAATTTGAGACTTAGAAAGGATAGGAAGTAAGTTAGAAATATTTGGTGTTACAACTACTAAGTATGATAATCAATTCTAGTTTTGTGATGGAATTTTATGACGGAATATTCCGTCACTAATTTAGCGACAAAATTTCTGTCACAAAATTTTTCGTCACTAAATCCGTTACAGATTATTTAAATATTATTTTTTAATGATTTATATGATATAATGACTTAAATATATATGTATATATATATATTAAACTGTTGCAAATTAGTTAAAATATTATTAATTGTGTTTGTATATATATATATATTATAACTTAATAATTTATATATTATAATTTAAATTAATAATTTAATAATTTTAATATAAAAATAGTAAAATGTGATAAATAGTAATGTGGTTAATTATTTTATAAGTAATAAAAGACCTCCATTCATGTTCAAAAATTAAAAAATGTATAATTTATTTATTTTAAGTCATACATTAATATAAATATAAAATATATTTAATTAACTAAGAATAGTAAAAAAGTTTGCAAATTTAAAATCATGATTTAAACAACTATGTATAAGGAATGATTGAAAAAAAATATACAAAATAAATAAAAGTGAAATAAATATTTCACTCAATAAAATTCAAAAAATAAATGATATAAAAAAAATAATGATATGTCTATTTTTCAAAATTTTATAAATATTAAAAATGACTCCACTAAGCCATTATCCTTCAATTACATCATGTCTCTCAACTCTTTGTACTCCTAATCGGTTTCCTCTCTTTGCCATGGTGTAAACTCTCAGTTAAATTTACACATTTTTCGTGGTGTTCCTTTATTTCTGTTAGCACTTTTTTAAGTGATCGTGTTAAGGTTTTTCCTTATTTGAAAACTAAGTCTTTCTCTCATTTAAATGTCAAATCTCTCAAATTCTCTTAAAAGAAGTAAAGACTAAATACCGAGATGTGCAAAATTAAAAAAGAAATGGAGGGTATGATCTAAAATCTAATATATGTAGTTAGAGAAAAAGAATAATATAAAAGAGTATGCATCCAATTTACTTTATTTTTACACCCATTCCTTTTTTTCTCCAATCTCTTTTAATTACACTATATGCAAAAACATAATTAATATCTTTTTTATTTTCTTTCATTTTCAATTGAGATTTGATTTTTGTTGGTTCATATTTGTTTCCAATTACATTTACAATAATTTTTCATTTCCTACTCATGAGAGTCCAAGAGATAAGAAAGCTTTTTCTTTTCCCCTCTTAATAAAGGAAAAAAACTCATCAAAATGATTGTTCTTAACATGAAAATTATCATAATATGCTATTAACTATAGTTTACTAATTTATTAAATCTTGCTAAGTAAATTATTTAATTACCCAACTCCTGATTTATAAAAAATAAAAATAAGTGTTAGCAAATTTAACTATAACATAATGTTGTATTCGTTAAATAATATGAATAATATTTTTTTTTTGTAGACTACATAGTAATTTATGTTGTTAAATTATAAAAAGGTATGTTACATATAATTTTGTTAATGTAAAATTTTTATATAAATTATGAGTTTGTGACTTTTTTTTTTAATTTTCACTCTCCTAATAACTTATGTTGAGATTTGGCCTTAAATGTGAGTAATTTTTTTTTAACAATTCAATATTATATAATTGGATTTTAAAATAATTTTCCTTTTGTATTATATATTTATTAAGGGATTTAAAAATAAATATCTATAGAATTTTACCTAAGTTTAGTACTTTAATATATACTTGTGTGTGTGTGTGAGTTGGAATTATGTACTATAGTAGAGGAAAAGTTTATAATTTCTATTCTCTCAATCTACTTTAAAAGTTTTTTAATTCTGCTTAAATTGGAGTTAAGCTCATATTTTTGTTGAAGTGTTTAAACTTTTTAATATATATATATATATATAGAAGTTGTTGAATTTGATATAATGAATGAATATTGACCTAGTTATTGTCCGTACTCTAACATTTTTTTATTATTTAATAACTATTTAATTTTGATAATAAGTTTAACTATTATTACTTTATTTTGAAATGAAGATACTTTTTTTACTTCAAAAAAAGAGAGAATAATTTGTGTTTATTGGGATGAGTAATTTTTTTTTCCTAATAAAAACTTAGAAACTTAAAATTTAAAATCTATCATACTTTTATACTAAAATTTAATTGAATAACATCCCTCCAAAAAAAAATAATTGAATAACTCATAAATTAATTTGATTAGAAGAAGATGTATTCCTAGTAAATAGAATGACTTTTTATTTGTAATTTTTTATAAACTGAAAATAAAATAAATATGGTAAATTATCAAACTTATTTAAAGAAATGAAAAAGGGTAATTTAAAAATAATAATAGCTAATATATATAGTATAGGGGTTGATTTTTTATCAAGTTTTTTAATTAAAATGTGATGAGAATATAATTTTTTAATAATAATATGATATATATGGTTTTTATAAAAAAGTATATGATTCATTAATTAAATTATAGATTTATTATATTTTAATTAAAAAATCATATATCTATTATGTTTAATTAAAAAATTTAATAAATATTAGTATAGTCCATAATTTCAAACTAGTAGTGTGATTAATTAATGGATGGCTTTTGTGCTTTTTCGAAACTGTAAAGGCCCAAGATCTTAATCAAACGGATGCAATTTTTTATTAGAATACTTGGCAAGCTAGTGAATTATCAAATTATTAGAGAATCCAAGTAAAAGAAAATGCATATCTTTAACAATTACTTTGCACTTTCAATCAGCACTATTCTGCAAAGGCCACGAGAGAGCAATTGTCAGATTTAAATTCCACATCTTTCAACCCCAGATCAATAGTCATAGGGATAATTGCCATTGCTTTGGCCACAAAACCCGATGAAGCCATATAAGAAGCACTGCATAAGTCTAAAACAGTGGCTTTAGAGCCAATATTTTTATATTTAATTCATATTAATTTGTTAAAAAAATAATGTTGGTTTTTTGCTTTAAATTATATATATGTATATGGAGATTTTAAATTATTAACTGTAAGATGCATTTAATTTTAAAAGTTAATCTTTCTATAACGTTATCTTGATTTTACAACCTATAAGAGTAAATTATACAAATTTTTATCAAATTTTATTGAAATTAAAAAAATCTTTCATTTATTTTTAAAATATATATTCTAATCAAATTTTAAACTTTTTAACTAAGATATCTTTCATAATATATATATATATATATAAGGATATTTTAGTCAAGAAAAATATAAGTATTTAACTTAATAGAAGATATTTTAGTAAATTTTTTTAATTAGATAAAATATAGTACAATTCTTTCATAATCCATTTTGTCCATGCAATGAACACTGTGACACGCGCATAAGGTTAAGGGTGATTGATGAGAGAGGTTCACACCATACTGATGCAGTTTCCCTACACACAGACAATTCCCTCTCAGTAATGTGGAAAGGAGTTTACAAGAGGCGAGAGATCAATGTAGCAAATCCAATTGCAAAAGCACCATTTTTTTTCTACCCAAATAAAATCAGCATCAATTGAGCACCCCTCAGATTTGTTGCGACAGCAAAAACCCTCTCTACAAACAGTGTCCTGGCTGGCAGTACTCTTCCTCCTCATCATTTGACTGCCGGCTAACGTCTGACCTATACCCCACGTCCGTCTGCCTCCTTCTTCGTGTTCTGCAGCCGTTCCGCCCATAAAGCAACGCTCGACTTCCAAGAAGCCCCCTACCGTCATTCAAGTCGTGGCGTCTCATGGGGCTCGTCGTTAGACATCCTACGGGTCTTACTTTCAGATCGTCAGCCTCTCCTTCCCTCCAATCTTCGACCGCGAACTACCAACTCAGATCTGTAGGTTTTCTTCCTCCATTTTTGAATTTGCTTTATTAAGTAAAACAAATTGAATAAGGTTGAGCTAGAACTACTTAGATCTCTTGTTTTGGTAAATGAGTCAAATGATAAATGTTGGTCTTCTTTTTGTCTGTACTAATTCTATACTAGCCAAACAGAATTTTTTTTGTTTATGTTTAGTTTTTTAAAATCTTACAGCCATATACATTATGAAATAAATTTTACTTTGATTTATTTATTTTACTTGTTCATACTTCATACTGTTGTAGATGTTGAAGAATTTTATGACCAATGTGATCCTATTTGGCTACACTCTCCTTAGTCCTCTGTGGTTATGTTATTTTTCTGCATTCTTCAATGTGTTGCTGATATTTTTTGAGGCATAGCATGTGAATTCTTTGTGTGCAGCATCAATTGCGTTTTCAAACAATAAATAGGGCTTTTAACTTGTTGCTGCTAGATGGTAAAGTGCAGTCTAAGCCTCTTATTAAAACTCAAATATCATTCTATTGGTTGTTGATGAGGTTTAAAGGTGTTTTTGCACTAATTTCAGGTTAAGTACTTTTTCTCTTCATGATAATTAAAAACCCAATCATATAGGTCATATGTATATAAATAATTTGATAAAAAATAATTTATCATTCAGATTTTGAAGAGGAATTGCGTAGGAGGATTGCCACAGAAATAACACCATTGAGACAGGAGAACCAAGAGCTTAGAGAGCAAAATCAATGTATAATAGAGTAGAATTAACAAATCTTGTCTCTACTAGACCAGCATCAGCAAACACTTAATATATTGCAAGAACTTAAATCACGGTTATCTCGTGCCCTATCAGATCCTGATGATTGTCCTCCATCATAAAGATGATTTTATTTCCCTACCCTTATTTTAAGATATATGTTTTGTTAAGGATTGTTGTAATTTTCTTTAGAATGGTTATCATTTAATTGAGAATCATTTTAATATATTTGTTACTTTTTTGCTGAATATTATTATGCTCTTATACTTTATTGGATAGAGAGAAACACTTAGACTTAAAATTTTATTATTTAATAATAATGTTATTTTCAATTTACCTTACTTTATTATGCTTTTATTGTATTTTATTGGATAGGTAATAAAGTAATATTGAGGTTAAATTCAAAACAATATTTAATAATGAAATAGATTACATTAGCGATGAAATATTCAATCATAAATCCGTCGCTAATTAGTGACAGAATTTTTGTCACAAATCCGTCGTTGATTAGCAACGGAATATCCGTCACAAATCCGTTGCTAATATTTCATTACAAATTCGTCGCTGATTAGCGATGGAATATTCCGTCGCAAATTCCTCACTAATTAGTGATGGACTATTCCATCGCAAATCTGTCGTAAGATTAGTGATGGAATATTTTGTCATAAATCTGTCACTATTTAGCGATAGAATAATCCATCCCTAGTCTGTGGCTAATCAGTGACGGAATATTTTATTTGTAATTTGTCGCTAATTAGCGACGAAAAATTCCGTCATTAATTTGTCACAAATTTGGAATATGTTATCCTAATAATTAGCGACGGAATTCTTTTTTGTGATGGAATGTTCTGTCACTAATTAGTGACGGAATTCCAAATTCTGTCATAAATGAATTAGTGATGATGAAATTAGTGATGGAAAAAATCCATTACTAATTCCATTGCTAATTCATTTGTGATGGAATTATCCACATTTAGTGACGAAAAATTTCATCGCTAATTTCTATTTTTCTTGTAGTGTTTCCATGTTGAGAAAGAAGAATAAAAGTGAGATACTTGTTGGAACAAAAGATACGTATAATGAACTTTCTAGATACATTATGAAGGCAAAAGTTACTAACCAAAGAAGCATATGATATCAAATATTCCTAACGTTTTCAAATTCTAGTGAATTCGTGACTACTTTATTTTTTATTTTAGATCTTCTACTGGATTGCACAGTAGGTTTGAAAAGAAAAAAAAGGACAAACCCCATTTTAGAGGATACAACAAATGGTATTATGTCCTTCATCTCAATAGACGAACCATTTTTACATCCTTTTCTCCATATTCCTTGTGCCAGAATAAATTTACATTGGAGGAAAATGTATGAAAAAATTTGTTCAAAATCTTCAACATATAAATTGTAGCTAATTTCAATTTAAATAATGACACAGTGCCTAAATTACTATCTACCTTAGATGTTATAAAGGGTGACATTATTGGTCAAATATTGCCCATGATCTTCTTGAGAAGGGCCTTTGTGCCAAAAGCTATGGTGCAAGTAATTAAGTTGTCAAATCATTCTCTACCAAAAAAAAAATACAAATATATATGTTATATTTAAAAAGAATTCGACAGCATTATCATCAAAATTTTCATTTTGTGTCAAACAATACGAAGTTCAACATTTTATTACCTTACATTAATTTTTTTTATATTATATAGAATTTGGTGGCATTATATGTACCTAGATCCTCTACCCAATGTGTCTTTGGACACACAATACCAAGTAGTAAAAGAATGCTAATTTGAGGCATCAATCCACATCGTTCGTGCGATTCAATGAACACTCGCGTGCCACATCCTAGAAAATGCATTGTTTTGACTTTAATGAAATGGTGCATTTGGGCTTCTGTTATATGTTGTGCCAGAGATTACTCCTGGCCATCCATGTTGCATAATCATATTTGTCCATGAATAATCCTAAAACACACTATTTTTAGCTCCAGTAAATCCCACCCTAACTTCACATTTTAGCCATCATTTCTTAATGCCCTTCCCTTTGTTCCATTGCACAGGAAAGAGAGCACTTGTGAGTGATGTCAAATGTAAAGGAAGGAAGGTAAGATTAAGATGAATCACATAATCACATAATCTCTTTTCAAGTTATTATTGTGTTGCTGGCATTTGTACCTCTAAAGATTTTTTTCTTTTCTTTTTTTTTTTTTTATGATGATTTAAAAAAGGTTCAACTGTACCTCAAATATATATATATATATATATATATATATATATATATATATATATATATATATATATATATATATATATATATATATATATATATATATATATATATATATATATTTGTCTCTTGTTGATAAAACTTGCAAAATAATATTTTGTTTTATTTTGCCGACAATGTTTTTATTTTGCCTCTTAGTGAATAAAGAGTATATGAATGATTATAAAAGTTTGTCTTTTTTAATGTTACATATTGTCAAAACCAGTCCCCATGCTAGTCATTTCCAAAACAAGTAATAACTAAAAACCAATATTAAATGCGTAATTTATATCTTATACCAACATTTTCTTAAGTCTAGATACTAACTTGTTCTAAATGGTATGTTTTTGGTTTAGTATGGTTAGCATCATTTGAAGGTTTATAGTTTATTTATTTGCCATTGTAAATGCTTATAATTTTTTTCAAATAATCATTTTCCTTTTGATTACAATTGATGGTGTAGGATTCACATGGCAATTTATTTATCTAATGAGGTTTTGTCTATTAAAAAGAAAGACCAATATAGAATGAGAAACCAAGATTAAAAGGAACTTATTTTTTATGAGAATGAAAGCAATATAAACCAATATATTTCTTTTTATTCTACTCAAATTATTTGGCTTGTAATGAGTGGGAAATTTTCCTTCATAATATGTGCTAATTTTCATTTTTGTTTAGATTGATTAGAATGAAAGCAATATAAAATTAATATGTCCTAATTTTCCTTTTTGTCACAATTTTTTGGAGGCACATTCTATGGAGGTTGATTTAACCCTAAGACTTGGTATAGAATTTGATAGCATAAAGGAAGCATGACAGTGTTACATTGATTATGATGGAAGAACCAAATTTGAAGTTAAGAAACATAATCTTCGTAAGAGTAAGAAAGATGGTTCCATAATTTTGTATAGATATGTTTGTTGCAAAGAGTGTTTATGAAAACTAGATTCAAGGGATTTTATGATCATGAGGCCTCGACAAAAGACAAGAACTAATTGTCTAATAAGAATAGGAGTTATATAGGTGTATGGAAAATATAAAGTTACTAATTTTATTAAGAAGCATAATCACCTACTTCATCTTTCAGAAATGGTTCACATCCTAGCTTCACAATGTAAAGTAACAAAGTTCATGCCTATAAGATTGATTTGGTAGAAGATTCTGGGCATTAATGAAGAAAATCTTTTTAGCAGATGAGTAGCATGTCGGCAGAAGAGCTAACTTGGATTATACTTGATTAGATGCAAAAAGCTACCTAAAATTAAATAGGCAAATGAGCATGGTGTATAGAGAAATTGAATGTTTATTACAATATTTTCAGTAGATAAGTAGGCATGTCAGCGGAAGAGCTAACTTGGACTATACTAAGCTGGATGCAAAAAGCTACCTAAAATTAAAAAGGCAAAAGACGATGATGTATGGAGAAGCTAAATATTTATTACAATATTTTCAATAATAGTTGTTTAAAAATCCATTGTCTTATCATATTTATTAGATAGATATGGAAAAATAGATAACAAATTTCTTTTAGTCTGATACACAAATGTTGATTAATTATGCCTATTTTCGTGATGTGATATCATGCGATACAACATATAGTACTAACCATGATCATTGATCGTTTGTAATATTTTTGGGATTTAATCACTATAGGGGAGTAGTAATTTTTAAGGTGACTTTGTTTTATGATGAAACCATATAATCATTTAAGTGGTAACTTGAGACCTCCTTAAAGGCACACAAGTAGAAAAGGCCTTTTATAATTTTTATTGATCAAGATGTGCAATGGCAAGAGGATTAAGTGAGATATTTCTATAGATAAATCATGAATTATGCATATGGCATCTAATAGAAAATGGTATCAAGCATCTTAGAAACTTGATGAAGGACAGATTACATTTTTATAAGGGATTTCAAGAAGTTCATGTTCGAGTACTTAGAGGAAACATAATTTGAGATAGCATGGAGCAGTTTGCTATCCAATTACAATATGTATAAAAACACATGGCTAAGTTTGATTTATGAGATAAAAGAGAAATAGGCATGGTGTCATTTGAAGAATGCTTTCACACTTGGCATGCAAAACACACAACTTAATGAAAGTATGAATGCTAATATCAAAGCACACATGAAGCCAAACTTGGACATCAATCAGTTCTTCAAGAGCTTTAAATGGGTTGTCAATGATAAAAGATATAATAAGTTGAAGTGTGATTTTAAGTTATGGAAAAAATTGCCAAGGTTAATTGTCCAAAGTTTGTCCATGTTATAACAACTTGCTCAGATCTATACACCCCCTATCTTTGACTTGTTCAAATGAGAATTAGATTTACACGTTGTTGTTTACATTGAAACATATAAATAAAAGCTAGTAGATGTTTGAATATGTTGTAGTTATAAAAAGATAACACTTGAGAAATATTATGTTGCTATACTTTAAAGGTATGCGATCTGCTGGATGTGAAAAAACTTCTTGAGCAATATATTCTAAATAGACAGACAAGAGAAGCACGAAGTTGTATGATATATGACATTAGGGGAAAGGAGGTCAAAGTAAATCTTAGGTTGTAAAGCATATAACAATAGAGACAACTTTGTCTAATACTTATAAGATTAGCAATCGACATGTCCAATTGTCTAAAGGCATTCGCACTAGTGCATAAAGGTGTGCAAGAACTAAGTAAGCAAATCACAGAGCTATGTTAGAGGTAATAGGTCCTAAATAATGATGGCAATGCTTTCATAGCATTACTAACAGTGTGCATTACACAAGGCACAAGATTCAAGAAGAGAGCTAGCATTAGGAGGAAGAACATACCAAAAGAGTTGTCTTGATCATCAACCAAAGAGAAAAAGGTCAAGAATAGCTTCCATGATCAATACATTGAAGAGTCAATAATCTATGGTATAGACATATGTGATTCTATCAAGTTTAGCACTCTATTATGTGATAGTGTTAATGTTGCCTTTCTTTTTTAGGAAAATCAATTGCAATACAGAGTTTCTTGCTCAAAACCTTCAATATCATATGCTTGCCCTTAAATAAATGAGGGTGAACTTACTCATATTGGAATTTTAATGGTAAAAACAATTAACTTTTTTATACTTATATGGTGTTGCTTGATAATTATTGCTTATGTTTTGATTATTGTTCTTTTAAAATGTAAGAACCAATTGAATGCCCCATATTGTACCTTAAAGCATATGAGTACAGTGGAAATATATAAAAAAGCTACATGGTTATAATTAAATGACAACTTTGTAAGAAGGACAAGAAAAGAATCATTTTTATTAAAATCAATATCCTTATTACATTGAACTCTTTATTATAACCTGTGGTACTAAAAGTCCTTGTTGGAGTTTTGTACATTCAATTAGAATATTCCTATTCTTACTCATTACATGCAACATGTTCATTGCATAGTATAAGTCTCTATTTTTGTTCTTTGCTTCATTTGGCTTCTTTCGAGTGTCAATGACTAAGTTGGTCTATTTACTTTTCCTTTCTATAAATATAGGTTTAGAAATCAAACCTATAAGGGAGATAAGTCATGGAGAATTTCAGAACCATGAGGGAGGATATGGTAACCTAGGATAATTGTAATTGATATCAATAGTAAATCCTTTTGTAATGCAACTTTATAGTTTCATCAATGATAAATCTTTTTGTAATTGACATTGTTTAGATATAGAATTTTATAGTTTCAGTAACTTTATAGTTTTACAATAATTTCACGCTTTCACAACTTCCTTGTATTGGCATTACTATATGTGTGCAACTTTACAGTTTCTACAATTTTACACTTTTAGACAATTTCATAGTGTTAAGCGAATTCAAAGTACCACACAAAAGGAGAATTTCACAACTTTAACTTAGCACTGCTAATAATTTAAGCAATTAACAATTTAGTAATTTCACAAAAACAAATTTGGGTAATTGTTTGGTTTGGCATGAATGCAAATTGTTGGTGTATGATAATTCAAGATTATAATTGGAAAAACCCCTCTATACTTAAATCCACTTGATGAAAACAAAATCATGATTGAAAGTTAACTCACATGCTAACTTCAGAGGATTACAAATACCTTCAGATTGTCATCACACAATAAGCTTTATTGAAGTTAAAAATCATATTATAACTATAGCAAGCTCTATTAGAGTTTAAAACTAGATCATCACCTAGCATTTAGAACTAGAAAATCCTAAGAAAAAGCTAAAGATCATAGCTAAAACAACCCTTTAAACTAAGTAGCAGTGGTTGGAGGTGCATCCTTGATGATGGTTGAATTTTGGGTAAAGCACATAAGGAGGAACAAGGAGAAAGGTAAAGGAAGATAATGGCTGAACATAGGGGAAATGATGGCTAAAATGTGGAGTTAGGATGGATTTGATGGAGCTTAAAATGGTGTGCTTTGGGGTTGTTTATGGATGGATAAGATCATGCAACATAGATGACTAGGATTGATCTTTGGTGCATTTTGGCTTTTCCTTGATGTGGCATGTAGTGTTCATTCAATTGAATGAACAACATGGATCGACACCTTAAAATGACAATGTTTTTGCAGCTAGATATTGGATGCCTAGAGACACGATGGGCAAAGGATTTGAATGTGGCATTATATAGTATTATTGCCATAAATTTAGAGACAACCTGAGTATATGCAGCTAATAGGTATAATCTTGAAACAAGACTTATTTAAATTTAATCTTTAAAAATTGATAAGTGTATAATTTAATTAAAAAATAATAAATTTATTATATGTTAATGCTTGAAACATGCTAGAATTATAGAACCCTCCTATAATTAATAGTAAATGATCTAACATAAAACCATCACATAATCCATTATAATCTTAGAATTATAGAAAATTCTACTTAAATAACCTTTACTATAGATGAAGAAACCTATCCCCATCTTTCCTTGCTTCCATATAAACCATTCTCTTATCTTAGCTCCATCATTATTGAAAATCAATATGTTCATACACCAACCATAATCTTCCATTACTACAACATCTAAAATTCATAATATGTATGTGTGTGTATGAGTGAGAGAGAGAGAGAGAGAAAGAGAGAGAGAAGTGCATGTGTATGGAGATTATTACTATATTTTTAGTATCTATTGTCATCTTGGTCTTAACCTGCTACTTCTTTTATATCCCTTGATAAAGAAACTAAGAAAACCTTAAAAACTCATAACCAATCCCCTTTAAGATCAATGGGTTAGCCGTAGATAGTAAAGGCTTTTCAACACTATTCTAAAGATCCCAATGTCTTCTTTACTTCAAAGTAGAAAAGGTCTTTTATATCTCACCTCTCATTTTATTTTAAATTACTTTTATAGTTGCAAATGTAATTGCTGCCATTATAATTATTGTGTATACTACGATATGCACAATGCAATCTAACCATTTCTTTCTTTCTGTCTTGGGGAAAGTTTCTTATACGAAAGTTAACTTAAAGATGGTGTTAAATTGATCTATATTATTCATATATGAGGAAATCTTCAAAATTGACATACTAGATTGTCTTTGTAATGCAGGCTAGCCTTGAAGCTACTAGGTTCATGTGAGTGAATTACAATCACTTTAGAAAAAATAAAAAATTAATATTGTTAAAATTTGATGGCAATACCACCTGATTCCATATAATATTTTAAAAAAATTTCCTAATTTAATCAAACTTCTACATAATATATATATATATATATGTATGTATGTATGTATGTATGTATGTATGTATGTATACATATAAACTAATATAAGCGATAAATGTTGAATTTGAAGTGATGCTATTGAATTCCATGTTGTCTTAAACAAAAAGTGGGAATTTACCTTTACTATAGTATATGCTTGTAATATTTTTGATAGAGTAAGATTTGAAAATTTTAATTATTTACACCAAAGCTTTTGGCTTGAAAAGCCCCTTGAGAGGACTCTAAGAAACATTTGCCTCTACATTTGCCATGGTTAACCTGTCATTGAGCACAAACAAAAGCCTTATGATATGTATGTAACTCAAAATATGCTAAGCAAGGCCTAAACTTGACATGTCTAAATCTATTAAGATACAAAGTCTTCGTTTCATAGTTCCTTGTTCATATTATCAACCACTGATATTTTATGATAGTGACATCATTAATGGAATGCAAACCTTGGATTTTCCAAGAGGACTCTAAATTTGACATAGTTTGCCTTTGTACAAATGCAAGCTACCTTGGATATGGAAGATTAACAATCTCACTGTTAGCATTAACATTATGATGGCCATAGTAGGTTGTCTCTTGCAAGTTCTTGAACACATAAAAGTCTAGTGTGTATATATCTGAAAGTCTCTTTACTAAATTTTGTACTCGATATTTTTGGTTCTAATAAAAAGTAGATGTTCTCTTCACTCCATAATTTTCATGCCTAAAATTAATAACCCTCAAGCGCCAAATAACATTATAAAATCTTGAAGTTTCATCCACTCAGCAACAAGCAATAGAGGTTTACGTAAGTAGATAGAAAATGATTTGTAGAGGCTTACAAATTTCAAAAGGCTTAGTGATTACCCATTGTGATGAAAGTTGGTGTTTTTCTTGTCACTGATGACCTCCAACAACAAAACTCCAAAGCTAAAACCATCATATTTTTCATAAAACAATCTATCCATAGCATACTTAGAGAACATATAGCCACTCTAATTAATTTTTATAACAAGTTAACCCACATATGGTATGGTACTTTATCTTTGTAAAAAGAAGATATAGTTACTATGTTCCCACAACCCTTCTTGTATTGGGCTCATCTTCGGTATCTACATATATTTTAACCATACCAAAATCTGATATTTTTGAATTCAACTCCCTATTTAATAAAATGTTACTCGACTTCCAAGCTCTATGTATAATTCTTAGTTTAAAATCTTGAAAGAGATAAAGTAGCCTTTTAGAGATACCTTTAATTATTTTAAGGTATTTCTACTAATCTAATTCTTTCTTTTTTAGTGGATTTACAAAAATGATAGAAATTGAAGTAATAGTATTTGATATAAATATGTCATTATAAGAAGACACCAAATTTATTTTAACTACCAAGTTTCAAACTAAGTCAATTTCATATAAATTTGCACTTCATGACTGAGTTAAAAAAACTTGAATGTATGAATTGAAACTCATGTAACCATAGACAAGTAAGAAGGAATTAAAATTAATTATTTCCAAATACAAATGGATCCAAATTCTTATTAGACATACTCATAGATCAACATTGTTTCCTTTCCTTTGATACAGTAGCAAGAAGTCTAACAAGATTATGATGTTAAAGCTTGGAAATAACTGCCACTTCATTCATAAATTCTTCTAGCCCTTGTCCATATATGCTTGAAAGTCTTTTTATTGCTATTTTTTGTCCACTTTGTAGTTCTCCTTAGAAGAAATTTTTTAAAAACAAGTTTATAACTTCATTTATTTGAAAGTTGACAAACTAAACATGACTAATATATCTTGTATATTGAACTAAAACCATCTTGCTCAGACTTATTAGCTAAGTGAAAGTTGTTTGTTGTAGTTGTAAGTTTCTTAACTTGTTTCAAGTCTC
This sequence comes from Erythrophleum fordii, assembly GCA_032878935.1. Taxonomy (NCBI): domain Eukaryota; kingdom Viridiplantae; phylum Streptophyta; class Magnoliopsida; order Fabales; family Fabaceae; genus Erythrophleum; species Erythrophleum fordii. The sequence goes on along the minus strand of JAVQMF010000037.1, from coordinate 9,751,633 downwards.
TAGTTATGTTTGCATTTTGGTTTTGAGGATAGATTTCTTATATGTTTTGCAAGAATGCCTCTTCGCTATTCTATTTTATTATTGATTGATAACATCACATTAGCTAGGAGTTATATAAAGGGAATAGAAGAGTTATATCAAAAAAGAAAAACAGAAGGAAGAAGACAATTTGCTAAAATAATGTTACATTTCAAGCAATAAACAAAAAGCATTAAAATGAGAATTATGTAGTACTAATGCAGAAGCAATGAGAATATTCAACTTCATTAAATATAGGGTAAGTAAAACTCATCATTGAAAGCCTTATATTTGTTTTGGTTTTAACAGGTCAAATTAGAGTATTTAAATGTAACCAAGGCTAATTGGGTACAATATAGTATTGTAAATTAGAAATGGTCATCCATAAAGACATACCAGAATGTTTAAAAGTCCAAGCCAATAAGAAATATACACAAGTAGAAACAATTATTGTTTCCACTATCACTATAATTATGGTAATTATTGTTAGATCTTTTTATTTATCTATATAGTTAAAAATGATTCAGTTTAAAATTTGGATCATGATTAAGTAGTTGAATAAATCATTAAAAAGAAAAGGAATCTAACAACCATGTTCCAAATTGGCTAAACGAATGTATAGATTAACTTCATCATTCGAGAATCTATGTCAATTAAGTTTTCACTCCAATACATACATCCAATGCTAGTATTATAGGAATATACTATGCAAGAGTAGTTCTCACTGACTTTTGCATATGTCTTCGAAAATAGCTAACTACTCTGCAAAGCAAAGTTTGGCATTTTCATCATCTAAAATTTCATAAACCCATCTTATTTGCTAGGTTTACCCTTATTTTCCACCCTCTTACACTACAATGGTGCTCTTCTAACACATTTGTTTGGTTTTTTTCTTTTTCATTCCTTTAATTACCAGGTTTATACCTTTTCAAATAGCTATAGATTGGTGAGCTCTATGAAGCATAGCTTTCGAATGCCTTATAAAAGCCATTGTCTTGAATCATCCATTGTTTTCATTTTCCTTTTTGTTTTGCCAGTTGGTTTCTATGAACTTCCCTTGTGAATTCAACACAATAGTTGAAATACAAACTTGAATGGAAAATTAAATATTAGATAAACAATTATGTCCTTTTCACTTTTAACACTAAATTAAGGCACTTAAGATTGGTGGAGAACTTTGAATAGATGGATCTAAAGGGCTTTTCCAAGATGTAATCATTACTTTCTCCCCTATCAACATGTTGGTACCAAGTTTCATATTTGGCATAAATGTATCAGAAGGATATTGGAAACCCTCCCATATAGTTTTTTCTGTAGTGTCATTTACCAAGACAAGGTTCCCCATATTCAAAAGCTATGTAATAGAATTTATAGCTGTATATAACATATTTAATGACCCAACAACATGCTTTCTTCCATTTAATACCACAAGTTTTAGGAAGTTAGAATCAAAATAAAAAGTTAGTAACTATAACTAAAAGTTAGTTAATGTTAAACGACCAACTTTAGTTATAAATAATGTTATAGCAAAAGTTTGGTAACAAAATCTGATTTGATAGCAGTTAATTCTATTTGGCTCTCTTTCTCCCTCTATTTCTCTCATCTCTTCTTTCTTTTTATCATTGGTATCAGAGCTAGTAATCTATCGAACCTATGGCTAATGGAACTTACCACCAATCATCTTATGTGAGATTAAAGAACACATTTTGGCATTGGAAGCAAATGTGTCAAGTATAGTAAATTAGTAAATATCTAATATGGATTGAAGGGTGATGAGAATTCAAGAATTAATCAAGGGACTTTTGGCCTTAATGATGGAAGTGATGGGAATGTTGGGCACAAATGACAAAGAAAACACCAATAGAAATAAAGATGATCAATGACATGACATGAGGCATCGCATAGGTACGGATTACCAATTGCCTACACATTTCATGATCATGGAATTTCCCAAATTCCAACATGATGACATTTGAGGATGGCTAGAAAAGTGTGATGCCTACTTCTTATTAGACGAAACTCTAGAAGAATTGAAGGTAACAATTGCTGACTTACACTTGGATAAGGAAGAGCTTTAGCTAGCATAAAGCATTTGAAAAGAATCTAGAAGGAAGAAGAATTTCTTGGGAGGTGTATATAGTGGCTTTAAAGAAATAGTTTAGCCTACTATATGAAGATCCTATGGAAAGGCTTATACAATTGAGATAGTTAGGGAGTGTTAAAGAACACCAAGATGCATTTGATGATCTCTTTCATAAGGTAAACTTGACTAAAAAGCAATTAATCAGTTGTTTTACTGTTAGGTCAAAGGATGATGTTGCTAAAAGAGTAAGGTTATTTAGACCAAGAATATTATTAGAGACCATGAGAATTGTAAAGTTGCAAGGAATCCATTATCAGCCAAGCAACAAGGATGGAAGTGGCAAGAACGTAGTAGAAGGAACTCAAATGGTATCCTAGCTCTAGTTCTGCAATTAATAATAGATCTAAAGGATAAGGTAGCAATAAGAGAGATTGAGGTTGCAAAATATTTCATCACCAAAGGAAATAGAGGAGCATAAGACTAATAACCTATGTTATTTCTATCATGGAGAATACATTCCATGTGATAAGTGTCCTCAATGCAAGTTGCAATTGCATTAAATAAAAGTAGTGGAAGATAGTTAAGTGAACAAAAAATCAATGATTTAGGAAGATGATAATATGGGAAGTTCCTTAAAGATTCCAAAAATTTCATTGAATACAATAGAAGGGGTAGAAGATAATACTATCATAAGGGTGTTAGCTATATATAGGAAGGAAAAAGTTATAAATCTTGATAGATAGTGGAAGCATGATTTTATAGACTCACAATTGGTAAAGAGATGGAGAAATTGAAAGATCCACATATTATAGTGGTTGGTGGAGGTAAATTAAATATAAAAGGAGTTTGTAAAGATGTTATTTGGAAAATGCAAGGAGAAGAATTCAAGATTGAAGCATTTGTGATTTCTTTAAATAGGTGTGATACAGTCCTAGGAATGCATTGGCTAAAATCCATTAGTTGTGTTCAGTGGGATTTCATAGACCTTACAATGTTGTTCTGTTATAAGAGGAGAATGATGAAATTAGTAGCAAGTATCCTTAGCAAATTGAAGTTAGTGTTTAAGAAACAATTGCAATAAATCAGGTTAAAAAAGGGTCATTTCTTTCTTATTCAACTTGTAAAAGAGGCCAATAAATGAATAATATATATGGCTGTTGAGGCAAAAAAGGGAGACCAAGTACCAAAAGTAATCCAATAGTTGTTAAAAGAATATGAAGAAATTTTTAAAGTCCTTACAGCACTTCCACCATTTAGGGAAGGTCATAATTATCATATTAATTTATAGGAAGGGGCTAATCTTATTAACATCAAACCCAATAGATATCCAAGTGCTCAGAAGGATGTGATTGAGAAGATGGTTGATAAGTTATTACTAGTAGGGGTCATTCAAAGTAGGAATTCAACTTTTATAGCTCCTGTAGTGCTATTTAAGAAGAAGGATGGATCTTGGAGAATGTGTGTAGACTATAGGAAACTTAATAAGAGCACTATCAAAGATATGTACCTTATCACTATTATAAAAAAACTATTAGATGAATTACATGGAGCCAAATATTTTACTAAGCTAGATTTAAGATCCAAATATCATCAAACAAAGATGAATCTAAGTGACATCCCAAGACAACATTCAAGACTCAGCGCATTTTGAATTTATTTTGATGCCTTTTAGATTGACTAATGCACCAGCCACATTTCAAGAGGAAATGAATAGTATATTCAAAGAGCATTTGAGGAAGTTCACTCTTGTATTTTTCAATGACATCTTAGTTTATGGCTTAATCTTGGAATTGCATATGCAATACTAGAAGAAGGTTTTAAAAAAGGTTAAAGGAGCACTAGTACTTTGTCAAAGCCAACAAGTGTTCTTTTATTGCCATTGAAGTAGAATATTTGGGTCATATCATAAGTAAACAAGGGATAAAAGAAGATCCAAAGAAAACAGATATTATTAGAAGATGGCCTACACCAACAACATTCAAACAATTGAGTTCATTCCTTAATCTTACAAGCTATTATATGAGGTTTGTTAAAGGTTATAGAGAAATGGCCAAACCTCTTAATAACCTTTTAAAAAATAATACATTCTTATAGCTTAAAGAAGCTTCTCAAGCTTTTCAACAATTAAAGCAAGCATTGATTAGTTGCCCAGTGTTGGCTTTAACAAACTTTTCAAAACCATTATCCTTGAAACAAATGGTTTAAGTCAAGGAATTGGTATTGTTCTTGTGCAAGATCACAGACCTTTGCTTATTGCAATAAGGCTTTATCTCCTAAGCATATTTCTCTTTCAATTTATGAGAAAGAATTATTAGCTTTAGTTCAAGTTGTATAATAATGACATTAGTCCTTAGATGGTAGAAAAATCATCATCAAAATGGAGTAAAAAAGACTTAAATACTTACTAGATCAGAAGATCATAACATTATTTCAGAATTTCTAACTAACTAAGTTGATGGGTTATGTATATGAGATTTAATATAAGAAGGGGAATGAAAATAGTGTTGTAGATGCATTATCATGAATGCCAAGAGCAGAACTATTATAGATGAAAGTATCCTTCATATCTAGTGGTGTATAGTAGAAAATACAAGACACTTGGTAGTAAGACACTCAATTAAGGGCCCTTATGTCACATTTAACTAATAATAGGAATAATCATAACAAGTAACCATGGAAAACCAGGTCTTATAAAGAAAAGGGAAAATTGTTGTTAGAGAAAGTGAGCAATTAAAGAAGCAACTACTTTCATCGATGTATGAGTCACCTTAAGGAGGGCATTCGAGTGTGAAAGCTCCCTATCACAAGTTGAAAAATATTTTTTGATGGAAAAAGATGGAAGCTGATGTTAAGAACTTTATGCAACAATGTGATGTATATGCAAGATGTGAAGAAGAAACCATTGCAAACCCAAGCTTGCTATAGCCATTACTTATTCCATCTAAGGTTTAGGTCAAACAATGGACTTTGTTGAGGGATTACCAAAGTTAAAAGGTAAGGACACTATACTAGTGGTTGTTGATAGGATGAGCAAATATGCTCATTTTATCAAATAAACCCACCCATTTTTAACAACATAAGTAGCTCAACTATTCATTGGTAATATCTATAAGCTCCATGGAGCTCCAAAAAATATTGTTAGTGATAGAAATCTTATCTTCCTGAGTAATTTTTGGAGAAAAATTTTAGCAAAATTGGGCATTCAACATAATCTTATTTCAACTTATCATCCTCAATTAGATGGTTAATTTAAGATCTTAAATCATTGCTTGGAGACTTATTTGAGGTGTATGACTTAGGAGAAGCCCAAGGAATGGTATAAATGGCTGTCCTAGTAGAATAGTGGTATAATAATGCCTTTCACACTTTTATCCAAGCCATTGCATATGAAGTGTTGTATGGATAGAAACCACCATTGCACATTCCCTACCTGGCTTATGATTCACTAATAGAAGCAATTGATAGATCTTTTATGGCAAGAGAGGAGATGCTAGCTTTAATTAAACATAATATACATGGGGTTATCAATAGAATGGAGCAACAAGCAAATAAAAGAAGGACATATTGAGAATATCGATAGGGAGAATGGGTTTTCCTCAAGCTACAACCCTGCATATAGATTTCAATTGCCTCTAGAAACACACAGAACTAGCACCATGTTATTTTGGGTTTTACAAGATTTTGAAGAAGATAGGAAATGTTGCTTATAAACTGGACCTACCTTCTTTCGCTAAAATACATGATGCATTCAATGTATCATTGCTCAAACTTTCCCATAACCCTTCAAGCGTACAGAGGCATCCATCTGTGGATTGGCCTGCACAACCAACGGATATGGTGCCTAAAAAGCTACTCCATAGGAGTGTGGTTTCAAAGAGAGGCAAACCTATCACTGAAGTTTTAGTCAAATGGAAGGATTATCCAGAAAAAGATGCAAGTTGAGTTAGGTTGTATGATTTTAAAAGGGTTGATCTTGGGTTTATTGATGTAAATAATCCAAATAATCCTTGAGGGTAAGAGTTCTTCAAGGATTGTTAGGAAGTTAGAATCAGAATAAGAAGTTAGTAACTATACCTAAAAATTATTTAGTGTTAAATGACTTACTTTAGTTATAAATACTATTATAGCAAGAGTTTAGTAACAAAATCTGATTTCATAGTAGTTAATTCCGTTCGGCTTTCTTTCTTCCTCTATTTCTCTCTTCTCTGGTCTTCTCTTCTCTCTCTCTCTCTCTCTCTCTCTCTCTCTCAAAACAAGATTGCCATCCTTAAATATTGTGACGATTCTTTCTTCCTCTATTTCTCTCTTCTCTGGTCTTCTCTTCTCTCTCTCTCTCTCTCTCTCTCTCTCTCTCTCTCTCTCAAAACAAGATTGCCATCCGCGGAATCTCTCTGATAGCTACCCATACAATATTGGATTCAGATAGGTACGAGATTCCTACATAGCGATTTGTTGAATTTTCTGGGCTGAAGAGTCCTAGTCTGAAAGACCTATCACTGGAGCTTAGAATTTCAGGGTCTTTGATGAATTGAGATGCTTTTATGGTATCTAAGGCAGTGTCAAAATCTAAATGAAAGATGAAAAGTGTGAGAAAAACAGGTAACAAGAAGGCAAGACTAAGGAATCTCATGACTGAATGACTACTCTTCGTTACTGATTAATGTGAATTTAGGGTGCCATGGAATACCTTCCGTTCTTATTCCCTACTTACGTTCGTCCTGTGTAAAATCTGAGGGTAGACTAGGACGTTGACTTTTCTAACAACTGAAACCGCCCAGTGCCCTATCCAGATCATTTATTTAGGTCCACAAGATTTTCTGTTGGTTGACCATGGACGTTCGGGTGTTCCTTTGCCGTGTCTAATATGGAAACTGTATTTACCCTTATAATTGTTGTGTTCAATTCTATTTCCATCTTCAATTTAAAGAAAAGTAGCACATTACACACTAATCTATTTACATCTTGCTTGCAAACTACATCTTATCTGTCTAAATTGGCAGTCAAATAAAGTACCTCAGGGGATGTTTTGTACATTTTGAGTTGGGATCTCATATTGAACCCCCAATTTGAACCACTTTCGGGTAATTTGAATTCTCCACAGTTCCCCAATCCATAAGCTTTGTCTTCCTTTAGTGTAATTTGAATGCTTGCACAGTTCAAATTTGCAATTTGTTTAGGTATATGCCACTTGACCTTGTTCGCCAATATCTGTTGTCACCATCATGGTCCCGGCCTTAGCTAAACAAAGCTTGTGGGACTCCAAGGGGAAGAACTTCAAGGTGAGGGACCTTCCCATGAATAAGCAAAAGCAGAAGCTTCTAGGAAGCCATCTTAGAGTTTGACTTACAGAGAATTCTAGCTCGGGCTTCTGCTCCCACTTGTAGATTCTGTTCCTTTTAATTTTGTTTCTCGCTTATTCTGTCCTCCAAAAGCATTAGCGTACACACTTCAGATGGAAAATGAGATCTTTGAAGCTGAGAATGTCGAAGCTTCGTGCAACCAGATTTTTCATGATCGATGTTTATAGTTGGTTAATGTCAAGCATTATTAGAGTTCATCTGCAACTTTGAGTACTCCTCGTTTCCGTGCCGTCTCTCGCCTTACCTCGTATTTGACAGTATTCTGCTGATGGCGAGACAAAATTTGTATTGTATTCTCTTTTAAAAAAAAAAATTAGATGTAATCTTTTTACATTTTTATTATTAAAATTTTAAATTAAAATACAATAAGTATAATTTTTTTTAATAATAATATAATAAACATATGATTTTTTTAATAAATAACTATATGATTCTTTAATTAAATAATATCTTTACTATATTATTATTAACAAATCATACATGTATTATATTTTGATTCAAAAATTTGAAATATAAAAAAATTATATTTAAATTTAATTCTTATTTTTTAGAGAAAATTAAACATTTAAAATATATATTATATAATTTATTTTTAATTAATATAATTAACTTTATATATAATATAACATTATAATTTTATTTTTAATAGGATAATAAAATTAATAAAATTAATATTAAATTTCAATGTATATAAGATTTTTTTTAATATGAACTTGAAGATAATTAAGTAATTTTATTTTTTACAGAAAATATTTTTTAAGAAAATTAATTGTATGGACTAGGTTACAAAAAATTAATGTTATTTTTTCTAACAAAAAGAAATACTTTTTTTTTTGGAAAGACTAGTTAGCTGCAGCAGTGTGGTTTCAAGGCCTTTAATCATTAGCACATTGAATGGCAGCAATTTTCACAGAAAGTGAGGATGATCCCCGATTATATCTGCCTTGAATGTCACAGAAAGTGAGGATGATCCCCCGATTATATCTGCCTTGAATGTCAGTGAGAGTTACATTGTTGAGGGAGTTACATATATAGACGTGGCTTGTAGTTAGAGGAGCTGCTTGCTTTGGAGGAGGAAGATGCACATTCTCACTTATAAGCGTTATAACAACATGGTCATGTTTGGCCTTTCCTTCACAACTTCTTGTGCACATGTGAAGATAAAGCAGGTCTTGAGTTATTTTTTAAATTATGTCAAATTGTTTTTTTTCAATCTAGTAATTTCCTTTGGACGGGCTCTGCGAACGAAAAGAAAAAATAGTGAGGGAAAAGTGCATTTATGGAAGTTAAGATGGCATCAAAAGACGATTTTCATTTATTTTTTTCATATTTCATTCTACTAATGCAGAGTAGTAAGCTTAATGTTTTGAAAGTGAATCACGAAGAGACATGTTTTGAAGGTGAAACATAAAAAGATATGAGCTAATTGAAAAAAAAAAATGCATTCACACTTTTATTTGACATGAACTCAGATTTATTCTTTTATCTCGTTCGATGCAACAGTCAAAAAGTGTTATAAGAGTGTAACGTTAAAACTTAGAGATCAACGCCACCTTGTTCATTGCAGATACTAGAGCTGCACAAAACGAACTGTTTGGGGGCAGAGAGATTGGGTGTTTATGACCTCCGTTCCCTCCATCCTGTTTTGCCTTCATTTTTTAGTGTTTTGGAAATAGTGGCGCCATTTTTCTTCTCTCCTTTGAGTTTCAAAGACAACATATAGTTGGAAAACTATTTCCATATATCCGTTTGAAAGCAAAAGTTTTTTGTAGACTTGTTTAAAAGGTAAGCTTTGAATTCCTTAACAATACTTCTACTTCAAAAAATGAGCGAGATGACCATGCTATGCTTTTTATTTTTTATTTCTTTCAGTTTTAAACATATAAGTTACTTGCATATTTGTTTAAAGTAACAAATTCTTTTTTTCAATTTTTCTGTCTTTGTCTACACACAAATACTATTTCCATGAATTAATATTATTTTTGTTTGTAATAAAAATAATAACACCCAAAATTTATTGTTAATTAAAATATTATTTTTGTTTCCCGACTTCATGTTGTCTTTTAAACTCAAAGCAGAGAAAAAAATGGCGCCACTACTTCTAAAGCACTGAAAAATAGAAGCAAAACAGGATGTAGAGAACCGAAGTCATAAACACCCAATTTCTCTGCCTCAAAACGGTCCGTTTTATCGAGCTCCAATATCTGAAATTTGCCCGCACAAAATGCAGGTTTTGGACTTCTAAAATGGTGCATTTCAACAATGCATGCAACGTGTCAGGAGAATGGCCTTCGGATTAGTTGAACGGCTAAGATCGACGCACTGTATGAGGCAATTGACGGAAACGCAATTTAGAGGATCTGATTCGGAACGCTTCACTCTCTCCGGTCAAACAAAGAGTAGTAGGGAAAGTCACCCATGTCAAGCTGAACGCAAAAGGCCAAAAACCATATGATTTGAATGGAACTCCTGTAGCAGTAATTTCTGACTAGGACTAAGTGTTAGCAAGATCTGACTCAGTTTAGATTATATTCTTTTATTTGTTATTTTCTTGTGAGGTCAAATAGAGAATATGGGAGTTACAATCCCGGAATATAGGAACCAACTGATGTTGTACTGATATTGTTTGTTGTATATGTTGTATATTTGAAGCTTCATATGAAATGAAACAAAATACATGACTTTTATCTCAGAAAGTCTGACATGGTATCAGAGCGCCACACACTAATCCAATTCGAACAATTCCTTAAAGCCTAGAATCCACCGAACTGTAATTCACGTACCCTCATAACCCTCTGAAATGACGAACAACTCAGCCTCCAGTGTTCACGCATCACCTTCAATAATTGTGAACCAGGATAATGCACCCTTCCCGGTCACGATTGTTCTCGATGAGACCAACTATACATTATGGTCTCAATTAATGGAGATGAGGATCACGGCACGTAATAAAGGTGGCTATCTCATTGGTGCAGCGAAGAAACCTGCAGCTGACGATCCATCACTAGCAACATGGTAGACTGAAAATCAGAAGGTGAGAAGTTGGCTTATCGAAGCCATGAATCCAACCCTCATGCAAAGGTTCATCCGGTTACCCACGGCGAAGGAGGTCTGGGATGCTTTAGCTTGTACTTTCTATGATGCCTCAGACGAAACCATGATTTTCGAGCTGGATCAAAAATCCTTTATAACGAGGCAAAACGGACGATCGCTTTCGGTGTACTACAACGAACTGGCAGCTATTTTTCAGGAAATAGACTATCGCACGAGGGAGCAAGTAGACACAGTTGCAGGAATTGTACAGGTACATACAGCAATGACAAGACTCAAGGTTCACATCTTTCTCGCTGGACTTGACCCAGAATTTGATCAAGTTCGTGGGGAGATCCTCAGAAAAGAAACAAAGCTAGATCTTGAAAGCACTTATGCCTATGTACAGAGAGAGTTCCAGCAGAGACAAGTCATGAATAGCAATCGGACAGCCACTGAAAACACTGTACTTGCAACAAAGCTGGCTCAGCCAGGATCCACAAGGCCAAAGAATCGAAAGACCGACTTCCTGACATGCTCATACTGTGGCGAGAACGGGCACTCGAAGCAGAAGTGTTACGAATTGATCGGATACCCAAATTGGTGGGACTTCTCAAAGAAGCCCAGGAGAAAAGTGGGTGTAAAAGCTATGAACACCCACATGGAAGACAAGCAAGAATCCTCTGAGAAAGAATTGGAGACAAACAAACCTGCAGCCAACATTGTACTCTAGGATAATAGTGGTAAGGATAATTTTACCTCTACTAACAATTCGTGGATGATTGACTCAGGCGCATCAGATCATGACAAGGGATGTTAAGAGTTTGAATGATATTCAACCATATTCCAAACCACATGTTACTACGTCTAATGGTGGTGAAGCACGAATTGGTGGAAGGGGAGTGCGTCATCTCACAAATAAAATCACACTGGATACAGTTCTACTTGTTCCATCTCTTGATTATAATTTATTGTCTGTAAGCCAAATTACTAGAGCTCTATCTTGTACGGTGACTTTTTGGCCTACATTTTGTATGTTTCAGGACATTCTGACCCGGAACACCCTTGGCTATGGTGTTAGGCGTGGGAACCTGTACTATTTGGAATTGGAAACCCAGAAAGTTCCTCAGGGAAACAGTGCAGATAGTGGTAATAAAGCTGAAGCTCAAGTATGGTTATGGCATTAGCGTTTAGGGCATTTATCTTTTGGTTATTTAAAGAAATTGAACCCTAGTTTATTTTTGAATTTGGATGTTTCCAATTTTCATTGTGAAACTTGTGAGTATGCTAAAAGCCATCGTGTTTCTTATTCACCGAGTCTGAATAAAAGTACTTAGCCATTTCTAGTGATTCATTCAGATTTATGGGGACCTACAAAGATATCTACATTCTCAAATGCTCATTATTTTGTTACATTCATTGATGAGTGCACTAGGATGGTGTGGATCTCCTTACTCAAAAATAAAAATGAAACGTATCGTGCTTTCCGGGAATTTCATAAAATAGTTGAAACATAATATAAAAGAAGCATCAGCATATTGCAAACAGACAATGGAAAGGAGTTTGTAAATTCTGAAATGAATGGGTTCATAAAGGAACAAGGCATTCGACATCAAACATCATGTTCGTACATGCCTCAATAAAATGGTCTCGTCGAACGTAAGAATCGACAGATATTGGAAGTTGTCACGACCCAAACTCCGAGTCATGACTGGCACCTAAACCAAACCAAGTATGATTGGCCTAGCCTAGTAAGCCTGGCAACTCATTCAATGCTCATACTTTTATATAAGCATACCTACAGTGATTAGAGGTTGCCGAAAATCCGGCAGCACCTCCCCTAAAACTTGGACATCCCAACCCTGCAAATTCAACACAGCCCAATACATTTCATTTCAAAAATTTACTAGTATCTTATATCTTTGAATTCTCGCCACAATATAGTATAGTATATAAGTTTTTCAAAATATAATCAAATGCCATTACAAAGGTCCTTATAGGATCTACAAAAAAAAAAATGATATCTTTATGACCCAAATTAATATAGCACTTAGTAGCCAATGTGTCTTGGAGTCTCTACACGACTCAATCGACCGAAGTATCCTACCATCTATGTCTGGGTGGCACGCAGGTCTCAGAGCACCTTAATCTACTTTATGCTGATCTGAAATATAATAAAGGAAAGGGGTAAGCCTACCACTGGTTCAGTGAATACATATATAACAAAACAAGTATAAGGGAAAGCAGATAGCTTTAGAGTTTCTCATAATAAAGTATTGAGACAAATAAAGGAAATTATATTGCCTTTAATTGTTGTTTATATATATATATAAAACAATTAAATTACATTGCAAGTTATCAGCAAAAGCACAATTTAAAATTAAAGGAAACAAGATATAATGGGTATCACGTGCAAGAATTATAATCAACCCTGAGTGCCGCCACACAGGATTCAATACTACTACTAAGACCATTGTGCAATATTACAATATCACCACTATCACCGAGTGCCACCACACGGTGTACATATCACGATATATTCAATATAATTATCATTGAGTGCCGCCACACAATGATTATCCATTATTCTAATTAGGTATACTGAGGCCGTGATTCCCATTAACAGCTACGGGACTTTAATAAGATTCTCATTTATAATTTTAGAATAAAATCATTCATATAAATTAAATATTGACAAGTAGGTAAATAAGTATATAAAGTTAAATCAAATAAAAAAATAATTTGATAAAAAAAAATGAATTAATGAATTTTATATAATGAAATTATAATCAAAAGTCATTTAAAACCTCCCCAACATAAAAACCATTTATACATACATACATATATATATATATATATATACTTTCACACATATAATTTAATCTACATAAAATTAATAAATAAATAAATAAACAAATAAGATTTATATTCACAATAACGCAAATAAGGCAAATCATAAAATAAAAAGTTTAGGCTAACAATATATATATAAATATAAAAGTAAAAAAAAAAAAGTTACTATTTTGCTATCTATACACTCACCTGTAGAGGCCAATAGTAAAGGCCCCAATTTCCTAAAATTGAAGGGATTTTCAATTTGAAAGAGTAGCTTCACTATCACCTATAATTATATTGAACATAAGAACATCACCTTAAATTTCTCTACTAACTTCTAATATGTTCAATATAATTAATTTCACCCTCTAACACCTAAATCTATAATTATAGTTTAAATTTTATAATTTACTATAATCCCTAGATTTTGGATTTCACAAATTAATTGGCACAATCAAATTCAAGTTTCTAAAATTTAATTTGAGTTTAAAATATATCTTAAGGAGCTTAAATAAACCCATAGGAAGTATCAATTCATACCTTAATGGTTTAAATCAAAAAGCCCCAATTTGAGAAGCTTCCTACGGCTAAAATGAGGAAGTAATGAGCAACTAAGGATTTGGATTCCCATTGGCATAGAAATGGAGCAAGAATGAAAGTTAGAATCAGGAAAAAAAATAACCCCACGCATAAAAAGAAAAGAAGAACAAAAATTGAAGCATTAAGCAAAAGAAAGAAGAAGGAAATGGAGATGGAGCTTCCTACCTAAGAATCCCCCCTCAGCCATGGTCTTCTGAGATGCGTCACCGGAGCAAGAAGGTGGGAGGGGCGTTGTAGCGTGAGGAACGACTGGTGAATGGTGAGAAAACGGAAGAAAAAAAAGAGAAAGGGAGGAAATGAAAGAGCTTGGCAGAAGGCTTCGAAGAAAGAGAAGAAAGTGAAGGTGGGAGACGTGCTGCAGTAGTGAAGAATAAGAAAGAAGAAAAAGAAATCATATTTTAAGGGAAAAAGCAAAAATTATAAAAGATACCCAAAACTTTTCTAATGGAATTTATATATGACTTAGAAAAGTTATTTTTACATAACTAGAAATAAAAATAAAGACCCTACAATTATTTAGAATTTTCATAGTGAATTATTTTAAAAATTTTGGAACATAAAAATATCCCAATGGGCATAAGATAGATTTCAAAATAACTCCTTAAGATAATTTTAAAGCTTTATAATTATCTTAAGATTACTTAAATCTTATATTTATCCTAAAAACAAATTTGTCTAATTTAATTATTTATTTTATTATTATTATTTTAATTTAGGTTATTACATTCTCCCCCCTTTAGAAAATTCAGTCCCCGAATTTTAAACCAGCCTCTTACCTAAGGGGTCTCGAAAAGATGGGGATACTTCTCACGCATAGCTTCCTCAGCTTCCCAAGTTGCCTCCTCTTTGGAATGCTTCTGCCATACCACTTTTACTGATGTTATATCCTTATTCCTCAATCTCTTGATCTGTCTATCAATTATAGCCACAGGTTGCTCTTCATAAGAGAGCTGCTCGTCTAGTTCTATGGTCTGTGGTTGAAGCACATGAGAAAGGTCAGCCAAGTATTTCCGAAGCATAGACACATGGAAGACAGGATGAACATTTGTAAGATTTGGTGGGAGAGCTAAACGGTAGGTTACAGCCCCCACTCTCTCAAGTATCTCAAAAGGCCCAATGTACCTGGGACTTGACTTCCCTTTCTTTCCAAATCGTAAAACACCTTTCATAGGCGATACACGTAGGAACACAAGATCTCCAACTGCAAATTCTAAATCACGTCTCCTGTGGTCGGCATAAGACTTTTGTCTACTTTAAGCAGTCAATAGCCTTTCATGGATCAGCTTTACCTTGGCTATTGACTCCTGAACTAGGTCGGGGCCTAATAATGTTGATTCACCCACTTCGAACCATCCAATAGGTGACCTACAACGCCTACCATATAGTGCTTCAAAAGGAGCCATTTGAATGCTCGATTGATAACTGTTGTTGTAAGCAAATTCCACTAAAGGCAAGTATTTATCCCAACTTCCACCGAGGTCTAAGACACATGAACGTAGCATATCTTCTAATATTTGAATTGTACGTTCAGACTGCCCATCTGTTTGAAGATGAAAGGCAGTACTAAGATCCAATCTAGTTCCAAGTGCTTCTTGAAAAGACCTCCAGAACTTAGCCGTAAATTGTGGGCCACGGTCTGAAATAATGGATACTGGTACACCATGAAGAGAGACAATCTCATCCAAGTAAAGTTTAGCATATTGAGCTACACTATAAGTAGTTTTCACAGGCAAGAAGTGAGCAGACTTGGTCAAACGGTCTACAATCACCCATACTGAATCATAACCCTTGATATTTTTAGGCAATCCAGTTACAAAGTCCATGGTAATTCTCTCCCACTTCCATTTCGGTATTTCAATTTGCTGAAGCAAGCCTGCGGGCTTTTGGTGCTTAGCCTGCACCTGTTGACACACTAAGCATTTAGATACAAATTCGGCCACATCCTTTTTCATCCCTTTCCACCAATATAACCCCTTTAAATCTTGGTACATTTTATTAGAACCCGGATGACAAGTATAAGTTGAATGATGAGCTTCTTCTAGTACTTTACTCCGTAAGTCTTCTACATTCGGCACACATAACCTATGACCGCACCTTAAAATACCTTCAGAGTCCACTGAGAACTCTTACAGCTTTCCTTCATGAACTTCTTCAATGATCTTCTTCATTTGAGGATCTTGGCCTTGTGTAGCCTTGATTCTATCTACCAAACTAGAACGGAGTTGCACATGGGCTAATAAGGCGCCAAATCCTGTGATCTCTAACCTTACTCCACTTCCCTCAAGCTTCTGAGACTCTTTCACCATAGACCTCTTAACTTCTGCTATGTGGGCCAGGCTACCCATTGATTTTCTACTTAATGCGTCAGCCACTACGTTAGCCTTGCCAGGGTGATATAAGATGTTACAGTCATAGTCTTTCAAGAGTTCTAACCACCTTCTTTGTCTTAAGTTCAAATCTCGCTGTTGAAAGATATACTTAAGACTCTTGTGATCGGTGTAAATTTCGCAAGTCTCACCATATAGGTAATGCCTCCAAATCTTCAATGCAAATATGACTGCAACCATTTCTAAATCATGAGTGGGATAATTCTGTTCATGCTTCTTGAGTTGTCTAGATGCATAGGCTATCACTTTCCCATACTGCATTAATACACAACCCAGGCCTACTCTTGATGCGTCACAATATACTGTATAACCACCAGTTCCAGATGGAAGAGTTAGCACAGGTGCGGAGGTTAAACAATCTTTTAATTGTTGAAAACTCTCTTCGCATGAATCAGACCACTGAAACTTCACTCCCTTCCTTGTCAATCTCGTTAAAGGAGCTGCAAGCTTAGAGAAATCTTTAACAAATCTGCGATAGTATCCTGCTAACCCAAGAAAACTATGAATCTCAGTCACCGTAGTAGGTCTAGCCCAATTTTTGACTGCTTCCACCTTTTTAGAATCCACACTTATCCCATTCTTAGACACCGTGTGTCCTAAGAAAGCCACATTGTCCAACCAAAACTCACACTTAGAGAATTTAGCATAAAGTCGGTGTTCTCTCAAAGTTTGTAAAACCATTCTCAAATGTTGCTCGTGCTCTTTCTTACTTTTTGAGTAAATAAGAATGTCATTAATAAAAACGACCACAAAATGATCTAAGAATGGTTTAAAGACTCGATTCATCAAGTCCATGAAAGCTGCCGGAGTATTTGTAAGCCTAAACGACATGACTAAGAACTCGTAATGCCCATAACGAGTCCTGAAAGCTGTCTTTGAAATGTCCTCTCCTCTGATCTTCAACTGATGATACCCCGACCTCAAGTCTATCTTAGAGAAGCATTGAGCTCCTTGAAGTTGGTCAAACAAGTCATCTATTCGTGGCAATGGATACTTATTCTTCACTGTCACCTTATTCAATTGCCTGTAATCAATACATAATCTTAAAGAGCCATCCTTCTTCTTTACAAATAATACTGGAGCACCCCAAGGAGAGGAACTAGGGCGTATGAAACCTTTATCAAGAAGATCTTGTAATTGTTCTTTCAATTCTCTAAGCTCTGCAAGAGCCATTCTGTATAGAGGTATAGACATAGGTTGAGTGTTAGGAATTAAGTCTATGCAAAATTCAATCTCCCTATCTGGAGGTAAACCGGGCAACTCTTCAGGGAAGACATCAAGGTATTCACATACTACTGGTACCTTCTCTAAACTTGTTGTTGTCGCACTAATATCTTTAACCATCGCCAAATACCCTTTACACCCTTTTTCCATTAACCTCCTAGCATGCAAAGCAGAGATCAAATTACTAAGTGCCCTACTGTGGTCGCCTTGGAAAGTAAAAGATTCTCCCATTGGCAACTCAAACTTCACTACCTTATTATAACAATCAAGTGTAGCGTGACAAGAAGATAACCAATCCATACCCAGAATTACATCGAAGTCCATCATATCAAGGACTACTAGATCAACAAACAACTGATTGCCTTTTACTAGGACTTCACAAGATCTATACACATGGTTGACTGTGATTGTATCTCCCATAGGTGTAGCTACCATTAAAGGCTCATCTAGTAGTGATGCATCTTTACCAAATCGCAAAGCAAAGAATGGGGATACAAAGGAATGTGTAGCACCAGAATCAAATAGAACATGTGCATCAAAAGAGCAAACTGGAAGAATACCTGTGACCACTGTATTGGACGTCTGAGCATCTTGACGTGTCATCGCATAAACAAGAGCTTGACCTCCCCTAGCTTGCCCCTGGCCTCTGCCTCCTATTCCTCTACCACGAGATTGTACCCCACCAAGGCCTTGGCCTCCAGGCCCACCAACTTGTCTTATTGGAGCTGCTAGAATTGGAGATGATGGTAGCGTCGTAGGATTAGATGCATGACTAGAGGATGGTTTCCCTGATAACATAGGACCATCCTTCTTGATATGGCCTAGCTGACCACACTGATAGCATGCTCTCCCTGGTCCAAAACAAATGCCAGTATGACTCCTCCCATAAGTAGAATAAGGGGGTAGGGGCCCAAAAGATCTCCCTCTACCACGCATAGTTTGGGAAGAGCGCATTTGATTAGTTCCACCACTTTGAACTATACTTGAGGAATGTCCACTATGACTTCCCTGACTTTGAAAACTTCGTTGTTGACCCTGATGACTTACTACAATCTCCTTTCTGATTCCACTACCACCTCTAACTTGATAGCCACCCTGATTGCTCTCATTTCGCTGTTGTTTACGTGACTCTCGTGCATTCCTGCTTTCTTTACTACAAGCTTAAAAAAGTTTGGCACTTTCAACTACATCTTCATAAGAGTCATATCGGACTCTAGCAACTGATCGGAACAAATAATCTAAAAGCCCTTGTACAAACCGCTTCGCTCGCATCTGCTCGGTAGCTACCAAACGAGGAGCATATCTAGATAATTTAGTGTACAATATCTCATATTCTGCTACTGTCATACCCTCTGATTGCTTCAATACTTCAAATTCTCTAGCTTTAGCATCTCTAACTGTCTGTGGAAGAAACCGTCTCATAAACAATTCAGTAAATTCTTCCCAAACCAAAGGGGGTAACCCCTGTGGTCTTCTTTCCTTCACTGTATCAAACCATGTTTGAGCCAAGCCTAGCAAATGATATTCTGCCAACTCTACTGATCTAGTAGGTGTACATCCCAATGCTCTACAAAGTCGACCTATTTGATCCAAAAAGTATTGAGGGTCCTCATCTGCCTCTGTGCCTGTAAAAGAAGGGGGCTTAAGCTTCATAAATTCTGACAACTGAACCACAACTGTCCTCCCCTGTTGAGCTAATTGCTCCCTCTCTAATCTAACTTCTGGCTCTGGCTCAGAATCTACATGTTGTTCTCTCCTTTGTTGTTATTGCTGTTGTTGTTGCTGGATTACACCCATCATTTCTCTCATAGTTTGTTGCATGTCACGCATGCTGGCAACAACATTTGCTAATGTCAAGTCTGCCTGCCTAGCCTCAGGCGCCTCATCTCTTGCTGCCCTAGCAAACTCATTTGCTGGATCATGACCACGTCCGCGGCTAACACCACATCCGCGACCTCTACTACTACCACGCCCTCGGCCTCTAGGAGCCGAAGCAGGGTCATGAGGCAGGCTGGAAGCCTCATCAGGAGCAAACCTCCTAGGTGCTGTCCTCTTTCTCGGCGGCATCCTTTCCTAAAAATAAAAATAAAGTGCACAAAAATGATATCAAGTTTCAAGCAATAAATACACTTAATGCATAGACCACTAAACAAGACTCCAAGACTTAGATTTGGCAATAATAGACTCCTACACGTAAGGTGCGCTGGCCAATTACGCAATTACATGTAAGACTCTACTATTCCCTAATCATATGGCTATGAGGACCTAGACACAAACCGAGCTTTGATACCAACTTTGTCACGACCCAAACTCCGAGTCATGACCGGCACCTAAACCAAGCCAAGTATGATTGGCCTAGCCTAGTAAGCCTGGCAACTCATTCAATGCTCATACTTTTATATAAGCATACCTACAGTGATTAGAGGTTGCCGAAAATCCGGCAGCACCTCCCCTAAAACTTGGACATCCCAACCCTGCAAATTCAACACAGCCCAATACATTTTATTTCAAAAATTTACTAGTATCTTATATCTTTGAATTCTCGCCACAATACAGTATAGTATATAAGTTTTTCAAAATATAATCAAATGCCATTACAAAGGTCCTTATAGGATCTACAAAAAAAAAATGACATTTTTATGACCCAAATTAATATAGCACTTAGTAGCCAATGTGTCTTGGAGTCTCTACACGACTCAATCGACCGAAGTATCCTACCATCTATGTCTGGGTGGCACGCAAGTCCCAAAGCACCTTAATCTACTTTATGCTGATCTGAAATATAATAAAGGAAAGGGATAAGCCTACCACTGGTTCAGTGAATGCATATATAACAAAACAAGTATAAGGGAAAGCAGATAGCTTTAGAGTTTCTCATAATAAAGTATTGAGACAAATAAAGGAAATTATATTGCCTTTAATTGTTATTTATATATATATATATATATATAAAACAATTAAATTACATTGCAAGTTATCAGCAAAAGCACAATTTAAAATTAAAGGAAACAAGATATAATGGGTATCACGTGCAAGAATTATAATCAACCCTAAGTGCCGCCACACAGGATTCAATACTACTACTAAGACCATTGTGCAGTATCACAATATCACCACTATCACCGAGTGCCATCACACGGTGTACATATCACGATATATTCAATATAATTATCATTGAGTGCCGCCACACAATGATTATCCATTATTCTAATTAGGTATACTGAGGCCGTTACTTCCATTAACAGCTACGGGACTTTAATCAGATTCTCATTTATAATTTTAGAATAAAATCATTCATATAAATTAAATATTGACAAGTAGGTAAATAAATATATAAAGTTAAATCAAATAAAAAAATAATTTGATAAAAAAAAATGAATTAATGAATTTTATATAATGAAATTATAATCAAAAGTCATTTAAAACCTCCCCAACATAAAAACCATTTATACAGACATATATATATATATATATATACTTTCACACATATAATTTAATCCACATAAAATTAATAAATAAATAAATAAACAAATAAGATTTATATCCACAACAACGCAAATAAGGCAAATCATAAAATAAGAAGTTTAGGCTAACAATATATATATAAATATAAAAGTAAAAAAAAAAGGCTACTATTTTGCTATCTATACACTCACCTGTGGAGGCCAATAGTAGAGGTCCCAATTTCCTAAAATTGAAGAGATTTCCAATTTGAAAGAGTAGCTTCATTATCACCTATAATTATATTGAACATAAGAACATCACCTTAAATTTCTCTACTAACTTTTAATATGTTCAATATAATTAATTTCACCCTCTAACACCTAAATCTATAATTATAGTTTAAATTTTATAATTTACTATAATCCCTAGATTTTGGATTTCATAAATTAATTGGCACAATCAAATTTAAGTTTCTAAAATTTAATTTGAGTTTAAAATATATCTTAAGGAGCTTAAATAAACCCATAGGAAGTATCAATTCATACCTTAATGGTTTAAATCAAAAAGCCCCAATTTGAGAAGCTTCCCACGGCCAAAATGAGGAAGTAATGAGCAACTAAGGATTTGGATTCCCATTGGCATAGAAATGGAGCAAGAATGAAAGTTAGAATCAGGAAAAAAAATAACCCCACGCATAAAAGGAAAAGAAGAACAAAAATGAAGCATTAAGCAAAAGAAAGAAGAAGGAAATGGAGATGGAGCTTCCTACCTAAGAATCCCCCCTCAGCCATGGTCTTCCGAGATGCGTCACCAGAGCAAGAAGGTGGGAGGGGCGTTGTAGCATGAGGAACGACTGGTGAATGGTGAGAAAACGGAAGAAAAAAAAGAGAAAGGGAGGAAATGAAAGAGCTTGGCAGAAGGCTTCGAAGAAAGAGAAGAAAGTGAAGGTGGGAGACGTGCTACAGTAGTGAAGAATAAGAAAGAAGAAAAAGAAATTATATTTTAAGGAAAAAAGTAAAAATTATAAAAGATACCCAAAATCTTTTTAATAGAATTTATATATGATTTAAAAAAGTTATTTTTACATAACTAGAAATAAAAATAAAAACCCTACAATTATTTAGAATTTTCATAGTGAATTATTTTAAAAATTTTGGAACATAAAAATATTTTAATGAGTATAAGATAAATTTTAAAATAACTCCTTAAGATAATTTTAAAATTTTATAATTATTTTAAAATTATTTAAATCTTATATTTATCTTAAAAATAAATTTGTCTAATTTAATTATTTATTTTATTATTATTATTTTAATTTAGGTTATTACATAACTAGTACGAGCTGTGTTGTTTGGCATAAATATGCCTCAAACCTATTGGGGAGAGGCAGTCAAATCAGTGGCCTATATAGTGAATCGAACACCATCAATTACCCTGGACTTTCAGACTCCACTACAAAAGTTGTAGTTGTTGTTGCATATGCCCCATATACCAAATTTGGAGCCACGTATTTTTGGTTGCATTGCTTACGTTCCAAAAGCACTTCTTGGAAAGCTAGATCCTTGCGCCAAACGATGTGTCTTTGTGGGGTACTCTAAACTTCAAAAAGGTTATAGATGCTATGATCCTCAAACCCACAAACTGTACACTACTTTGGACGTCACCTTTGCAGAGAAAGAACCGTATTATTCAAACCCTCAGGTTCCTCGACAGGGGGAAAAATCATCACGAGACGTTGAAGCTGAACTCCAAAAATTTGAAGAATTACAAAAGAGGCTCAGTGCAACAAGTTTTTATGATGAGACCGATACTGCATCATCCTAGTATGATGAAGAAAGAGCACCTGAAGCTGCAGGCTCTCCCACGACTTTGCCTACACCATTAGCTGAGGAACTTTCCTCGAATGTCCAATCTGTCCAAGACTCCATATCTCAGGTACACTCTGAAACTGTTGATTCTATACAATCTGTAGATGTCACTGACTATCATGTAGAGGAAGTTCACGACCCAGGTGTTATTGAACAACGGACAGAAGTCCCAAATATTACCAATGTAGAAGAAGAAGGGCGAAGAATCTCTCAACGAATCACGAAGGGCATACCTCGAAAGGTGTATGAACCTGACTTGAAGGCAAAAAGCAAGTAACCCATAAGCAACTATACTACAGTAGCACATGAAACACCTGTCAACAAGGTGTATGACATCCCGATTCCATCAAATGTTCAAGAAGCCTTGGAAGACCCCAAGTGGAAGGAGGCAATGAACGAAGAACTTGCAGCACTTCAGAAAAATGGCACTTGGGAACTTGTACCCTTACCTGACAGAAAGGAGATAGTTGGGTGCCGTTGGGTATTCACACTTAAACTGAAGGCAGATGGAAGCTTGGATTGTTATAAAGCTAGACTAGTGGCAAAAGGATATATGCAGAAGTACGGAGTGGATTATGATGAAACATTCGCACCTGTTGCTAAGATGAATACAATTCGAGTGTTGCTGTCACTAGCAGTAAACAGAAGTTGGGCACTGATGCAATTGGAAGTTAAAAATGCCTTCTTAAACGGAGACTTGGAGGAGGAGGTATACATGGATCTTCCCCCTGGAGTTCAGTATGAAGGAACTTGCAAAAACCAAGTGTGCAAGCTCCATAAATCATTGTACGGGCTGAAGCAGTCACCGCGCACATGGTTCGGGAAGTTGACTAAGACGATGAAGGATTTTGGATATATGCAAAGCAATGCAGACCACTCACTCTTCATAAGGCGGAAACAAGGTACGATAACTATTCTCTTAGTGTACGTTGGTGACATAATCATAACCAGAAATAATGCACAGGAGATTGATAGAATGAAGAAGTATCTCACCATGAAGTTTGAAATGAAAGACCTCGGGGAATTAAAATATTTCCTCAATCTTGAGGTGATTCGAACAAAGCATAGCCTGGTACTGTCACAACGAAAATATATACTAGATCTCCTTGCTGAGACGGGCATGTTGGACTGTAAATCGGTGGATACTCCCATTGAGTTGAATCATAAGCTTGGGATCTACCCAAATCAGACTCCAACGGATAGAAGACGATATCAGAGGTTGATAGGAAGACTGATTTATCTTACACATACTAGGCCAGATTTGGCTTATGCAGTAGGTGTCCTAAGCCAATTTATGCATGCTTCGAGTATAGAACACTTACAGGCAGCAACACGGGTACTACGGTATTTGAAAGGAACTCCAGACAGAGGAATATTATTTGTGAAGAATGGCAACTTATGTATAGAAGGGTATACTGACTCTGACTGGGCTGGTGATCAAACTGCAAGAAGATCCACGTCTGGGAGGGAACCTTGTAACTTGGAGGAGCAAGAGATAAAAGGTAATAGCCAGGTCAAGTGCAGAAGCAGAGTTCAGGGGCATGGCACACGGTGTTTGTGAGCTTCTGTGGTTAAAGAGAATTTTGAAGGACATTGGGATTGCCTATACTCAGCCGTTGAATTTACATTGTGATAATAAGGCAGCAATTGAAATTGCACAGAACCCGGTACAACACGATAGAACAAAGCACGTAGAAGTAGACAGGCATTTCATTAGAGAGAAGTTGGATGATGGTGTTATACGGTTCCCATATATAAAGTCAAAGCATCAGCTCGCGAATGTCTTAACCAAGTCTGTACCAGTGAAGGAGTTCCAGAACACAGTTGGCAAGTTGGGCATGGTGGATGTTCATGCACCAACTTGAGGGGGAGTGTTAGCAAGATCTGAATCGGTTTAGATTATATTCTTTTATTTGTTATTTCTCGTGAGGTCAAATAGAGAATATGGGAGTTACGATCCCGGAATATAGGAACCAACTGATACTGTTTATTGTAATTCTGTATATTTAAAGCTTCATATGAAATGAAACAAAATACGTGACTTTTACCTCAGAAAGTCTGACACTAAGTTCAACCAATATTCCAGAAATAGTTCATGTCAACTTGTGCAAAAGCTGTGGCCAAAAATGGGAAAAAAAAAAAGAAAAACTTCAGCAGAAACGGACACATAGTGGGGACGGTTTACAGGCACTATTTGAAGACTGTCTCAGTTTCCTTCCTGAATAGGCCTCTCCATCTCGGAGAAGTGCTGAGTTTTAATGGGGTCATGGTAGAAGTATTAGTATGCCTCGGAAAGACACAGAACACAGCATCCATGGCATACTAGAATCCACAGTTACTGCAAATTATGGGATTCAGAAATGCTCTTAACTTGATTAATGCTCTCCTCCTAATTTCCAGCTTCTGCTTGGGTTTAATCTCTGCCAAAGATACGATTACATCAGCCCAGTTCATCAGAGACTCTGAGACAGTGAGTTCAAACAACAGTGACTTCAAACTAGGAATTTTCACCCCTCAGAATTCAACATATCGCTATGTGGGAATCTGCTATCTCTCTAAAGACAACATCGTCTGGGTAGGTAACAGAGACCAACGCTTAACGATTCTTCTGGGGTTCTCAGAATTTCCCAGGACGGCAACCTCGTGGTATTGAATGGATAAAACCAGGTCCTCCGGTCATCAAACGTGTCAAACAATGCTACAAACACAACAGCCCAGCTTCAAGATTCTGGGAACCTCGTCCTGCTAGATGACACCACTGGAGAGATATTGTAGCAGAGCTTCGAACATCCCTGTAATGCAGGAGTTCCAAAGATGAAGATCAGTGCCAACAAATTCACAGGCAAGAAAATACAGCCTGTGTCATGGAAAAGCCCTTCCGGTCCATCATCTGGATGCTTCGCTCTTAGTCTCGAACGCCTTGATGTTCCAGAAGTGTTCTTCTGGGTCAATGAAACTGGCCCATATTGGCGAACTGGTCCATGGAATGGAAGGATCTTCATCGGATCACCCTCCATGTCAACTGGGAATCTATATGGGTGGACTCTAGTAAATCAAGAAGATGGAACTGTTTATCTAACTTATAGATTTTTAGACCAACCTGCGTTTGGAATTCTTTCCTTGAACCCACAAGGCAAACTTAGATTGGTAACGTTCTATAACGAGAAGAAATATATGGATATGGTATTAGGTCAAACAGATTGTGATGACTACGTCATGTGTGGAGAATTTGGGAGCTGTAATGAGCAGAGTTCGCCGATTTGTAGCTGCTTAAGTGGGTTTGAGCCGAAGAATACTGAGGAATGGAATAGGAAAAATTGGACAAATGGGTGTTTGAGAAAGTCAGCATTGATGTGCGAGAGCTTGAAGAATGGAAGTAAAAATGGTGAAGAAGATGGGTTTCTGAAATTTCAGAATATGAAAGTGCCAGATTTTGCGGAGAGGTCTGGTGCTGACACGGAATTGCTCGTGTTTGGCATATGCATACGATCCTGGCATTGGATGCATGCATTGGACTACAAACTTGATTGACATACAAAAATTCTCCAATGGAGGAATTGATCTCTACATTCGAGTGGCCCATTCAGAACTCCGTAAGTTGTTTGCATCTTCTAAAATCTAAGGCGTTTCTCTTCTTTATTACAGTATCTTGGATATGAAGGTGTCCCTTCGGGAACATACCATCAAATTACATGTTTATGTTTCATACAATGGTATATAACATAAATAGAATAGATTTCAGAAACCATGATGACATCATTTTGGGTGTTATGGAGTGAATATATTGTATCTGGAATTTTTACCTTGTCTATCAAAGAGTTTAGACTGCATGATAAGTAAAGGTTTTTCTGCCTTTTATTTTGAACTGCAGGAAGAAGTTCTGAAAAAAAAGCACAAATAAGAGAGCGATCATCGCAGTTACAGTGTCAGTAGGAACAATTACCTTAGCATGTCTACTAGCCATCTGTACCTATCGCTCTCGGCGCATAGGGACCCATAAAGATAGAGGTAAACAGGTCATATTTCCGTTTCTTTTATAAAGTCAAGAATATCCACATTTTCTTATTCGAATTGAATGGGGTACTCTAGACTTCACAATAACAAAAAACAAAAGAAAATATGATTGAGTATGAAAAATATCACCTAACCCAGATTTGAGAACTGGTTAATGCATCTGATAATTGGGACCCGTCTAGAGATGTGAAGCAAGAGTATTTTATATTTTATTTTTTATCTTTTTGCTAAACTTATGAGAAGCACCTCCAGAAAATCAAAGTCATAGAGTGAATGACGTCAACAAACAAGTTAAGCTGGATGAGCTACCGCTATTTGATTTTGAAGAGCTTGCAACTGCTACGAACAACTTTCACTTAGCTAACATGCTAGGGAAGGGTGGTTTTGGTCCAGTTTACAAAGCAATTTTTATTTATTTGATCCTTTATCATCTTTTATACCATATGCATATATAGCAAAAGCTAATATTTTTTGTTTGTCTCTTGTAGGGAACATTGCAAGATGGCCAGGAAATTGCAGTGAAAAGATTGTCTAGAGCTTCTAGACAAGGGCCAGAAGAGTTCATGAATGAGGTGGTGGTAATCTCTAAGCTTCAACATCGCAATCTTGTAAGACTTCTTGGTTGTTGCATTGAAGGAGACCAAAAGATGTTGATATATGAGTTTATGCCAAATAAAAGCTTGGATGCATTTCTTTTTGGTTAGCTCATGTCTGTGTTTTACTTCAAAACACTAAGCTTCCACAAACACGTTATTTCCCTCATTATTTTTTACTTCATTTGCAGATCCAATCCAAAGAAAATTACTAGATTGGAGAAAACGATTTAAGATAATTGAAGGGATAGCTCAAGGGCTGCTTTATCTTCATAGAGATTCTAGGTTGAGAATTATACATAGAGATATGAAAGCAAGTAATATCTTACTGGACGAGGAGATTTGGCTAAAATTTTTAAAGCTTGTGAAGATGAGGTTAATATTAAAAGAGTTGTTGGAACATAGTAAATTTTATATATTCTTTATTCAACACAATTCTAGTATAAACAATAGCATTTTAAGTCTTTTGATAATTATTTATGCTTATATGATTTAAATGCAATGGCTACATGTCCCCAGAACATGCAATGGAAGGGTTGTTTTTAGAAAAATCTGATATCTTTAGTTTTGGAGTTTTATTGTAGGAGATTGTTAGCGGCAGAAGAAATAATAGCTTCCATAACTATGAAGAGTCTCTTAGCCTTATAGGATTTGTAAGTCTACCTACTTAATAGTCTTATTAATCATGACAAAGGTTATGTAAAATGTTTATAACATGTTAATAATTTTTTTTTAAGTCAACATTACATTATTGACTTTTTAAAGGTGTTTTTCATGTGTCATCAACATTTAATTAATGAACCAGATAATAAGTAATACAAAAATAGCATGTTACAATCATTACTTTGTAAGTTAACTTAAAAGTTGTATACTTGTGTTAATAAGGCATGGAAGCTATGGAATGAAGAGGAAATTGTATCCTTAGTAGATCCAAATATATGGAATTCAGACAATGAGAGCCAAATTTTGAAGTGCATACACATAGGACTTCTATGTGTGCAAGAAATAGCAAAAGAAAGGCCAAGTATGACCAATGTAGTTATGATGCTTATAAGTGAGAATGTGTATCTTCCTCCTCCAAAGCAAGTTGCATTCATGCATAAGCATAAGTTGTCAAGTTCAAAGTCCTCTAACTCTAAGGAACATCAATGTAACTCCCTTAACAATGTAACTGTTACTGACATTCAAAGTCGATAGACTTGTGTAGATCATCATCACCTATTGTTAAAATTGTTGTTATTTATATGCTTGCGATATCGAATAAAGATAGCTTTCTTTATTTTCTCTAATGCTATTCATTTATGTAAATTAGCTTTGGCATGTACATAAGAAATTGATTATATCACTAGAAAGGTTTTTTAAAAAAAAAATTATTCCAATTAAATAAAATAAATTGAAATATTAAAAATCCAATGTTAGTTATGGTTGGAAAAAAATTTTAATAGTATTTCAAAAGAGTAAAAACACAAGAAAATTGTTGTTAACAAATAGAATTTGGATTATCTTTATTGGATAGGCTAATCTAACCCTAATTTACAAATTAAGAATGATATAATTGTCCTTAAAAGGGTCTCACATTAATGCCCTCAAATTACTATTTTATGAATCTCACTTTTTCTCATCTATATCTTCTTCATTATAATCATTATATGCATTGCTCCTTCTATTGTGGGGTCTCATAACCATAAGATTTCTAATCAGCCCAACTCAATTCAACTTGCTTCTAGAAAGCCCAAAGACTTAATTAAGGTCTTAAAAGGACTAACATAGTAAGTTACCTATTATTTTGAACATAATAGTTTTAACATGACGAGTTACTCTGATAAAACAATTTGTATGGTTTTACTAGACAATGTAGTTTGATTACCATTATTAGCACACCTACAAGAAAGTTATAAAGAAAGACCCTAACAAGACACAAAAGTATCGATCATCCATTTATACAAACAAACTCATACGCACACTTAATACAAGCACATGCCTCCCTTGCACCGAGGCATGCCAAGCCTAAGGTATCACCATTCACTTTGTCTCACCATTGTACTTCTCTCCAAAGACCTCTATTCTCATATCCTAATAAATTGTCATTCCTTTAATCTCTCAATCCTTTTATTTATTCTTTGTTTGAATTTTAATCTCTTGAAACAAAACATTTGGCATGCAAAGTAGAAAATTTTAATCCTCCTTATCATTTTGTTTTGAAGAATCAGGACAAACAAAAAGAATCACTCCCTTTGACCAAACTTCCTTAAAATGCTTGGAAGAGTAAAGTACTGTAGTGATCTTTAGTTTTTTGACCTTTAGTTCTAAAATAATATGATAGCACAGTGATTGGTCTCTATGACCTTTAGATATAAAGTAGCATAGTACTAGTTCATGCAATCTTCGATTCATATGGTAGCATAGTAATAGACAGGTAATAATGATGACGTTGCCTAAAATATGTAGGAATAATAACTTCACCCAGGATAGGCATGAATGATGACCTTGCTCAAGGCAGGTGAGATGGATTACCTTGCCTATACCAAGGAAATCATAATACTAATTACAATCTAGTTATTTCTTCATAAATAATAGTTACATTTTCACATCTCCTTTTTAAGGAAAACTACATTTCACTTGGTTATGAAAATTATATTTCAACTTTGACAACTTTATTTATTTCAAAAGAAATAATTACATTTTCACTACTTCCAAGAAAAATCATATTCTAGTCAAATTTTGAAATTATATCATGTTTCAATTAGTTTGAAAATTGTATTTCAACTACACAGTTACTTTGATCAATTTTGTTTAGTTAGAAAAAGTATATTTCCTTAAACCTAAACACAACGTGTTACAACCTTAAAAAGGCTAAGGCTCGAAACATGAACCACTAAGAATGATTGATGTGTTGCAATCCCAGTGAGGCCAAGGCCCTGGGTACATATCACTTGAAGTAAACATTATGCTATGACCTTAATTAGACCAAAAGCTTTTAAGAATGTGTTGTAAAAAAATTTAAGATATCTCAACTAAAGCCCTAATAATCTTGGAAAAATGGGTTCAAAATATCCCATCAAGCATTTATTATTATAGGTGCTAAGTCTTAAGCCCAATAATCTTAAGAAATATGTTTGTTCAAATAAATTTAACAATCTCCACCTAGTGTTATTTAGGGAATTCAAACTCATAACTTGACTCTATGCTAAATTTATTTGAAAGGCATGAGTTGAAAAGGGTGAAGGACTAATACCAAGGTTTAAAAGGGACAAGAATTGATGTTTTTGTCATGAGTGCATTGAACTTTTATGTCATAAATGGCTATGGAATAACACCCTCTTTGGTCCATATAGATAGATATGTGAAGAAGAGGACTAAAAAGGAAAGGAAAAAAGAAATTACAAAGTTGTTTGGTGCAATTGAAAAGCTTTTTTAGATGAAATCTTCTACTTGTCATGTATTATAATGTGCTTTCCATTAAGATATTTATGGAAAGTCACTGTTCAATTGAAAAAAAAATGCTAAATAGAAGATAATTTTGCCTAAAGTGGCAGAAACAAAAAAAAAAAGTGCTTTTTATTTGTGCCCTTGAACTTTTCTTAATTATCAAAGACAATTCATTATGTATGCTTTTTTTTTTTGGCCCAGTTAACATACATACATAATTACTCATGTAAAAGACAATTTATTATGTATGCTTTTTTACTCTTAAGCTCTCTCTTTCTCAGGCGTACACGCATACACACTCTTCATCAATCGGCATCCTTTTTTTCTTGTCTAAAAATCTTATGTATTTGTAGAAGTTGGTATATTTGATAATCAAATGATGTGACATATTGTTGCATCATGATGAAGAATTCTTATTTAAGGATATAATATAATATCCTAATTTTTTATTGTGCATGCTACATAGCATGTATTTTGCAGTGTTGCATATAGAGAAATTTTAAAATAAAAAAGTTAATAAAATAAAATATTTTAATTAAAAATTTCTGCACAACACAAACACAGCATAATAAAGAGTGCCAGCGCTTGAAAATACTGTTATCTCGTTATTTCTCGTGGCTAAAATTTAATAAGACCCATTGTTGTAGGCCCAGTTGCTTTGTAATATACATAAAGCTTCACAGTGCAGGCTCCAAGCAAACCAAGTCCATGAGAGCAACGTGATGGTTAAAGGCCGAACCATGGTGACGGAATCTATGTGATCAGGAAGTTAAATCCAGACGTTGGAGACTTTATGAAATTTCTATGAGCCAACTCCTTTATTCCTTCTCAAACTTGGAAGCGAAAAAGCCACAAGACTTGGGCAGCTTCCCCACGTACATTTCTGGCAGCAAAAGAAAATGAGGATTTTTTGGAAGGAAATTGATGAAGGCATTGCCATGATTGGATCATTCTCTCTCCAAACCAATGTCTTATTAGAATACACGGGAGAAAAAAATTAAAAATTAAAAATTAAAATGAAATGAAATTTTGAGTCTTAAATTATATTTGATATGATATGAATAGATATAGAAGCATGTGTTTTATTTATATGTTTAGTAGAGTGAAAATAATACAAAAATAGAAAAAAAATTGTAAAAATTATTATAATACCCCTAATGTATACTTTTTTTTTTAAATTAGACTTATCATTAAACTAGTGGATGTACTAATTTACTATTTAATAGTTAAACTGTTGTTGAAACGATAATAATTAAATAAATATATATATTAAATATTAAAATTTTAATATAATAAATAAATACTAATAAATTTTAAATATTTAATTTCTAATTTTGTGTTTCTTAAAATATTTGAGAAGTCATTCTTTAATTAAAAAAATAAAAATTACTTATGATTAAAATTTAAAAGTATTTAATTTTGAGTTTTTGGAATTCTCAAATTATATTAAAATTACATTTATCATTAAAAAATAAAAAAAGCAAAGAGTTTAAAAATTATAAATTAGAAAAAATAATTTATTAAATAAAAAAATTTAACTAAATTAAAAATATAATTATAAATAGTATATATATTAGTTTAGATGTTTATATATATATATATTATATATATATATGATATATAGTTATATATAATTATTTATTATATTATTTTGTTGAGATGTTTATATATATATATATATATATTATAAAAAATATGTAATATTTTTGAAGGAGATTGGTGGTTCAAATGGGAAAAAGGTTTGGCACTTACTTTTGCAAAATAATTTTTCAAATTGATTCAACTAATGACATGATCGATTTTCTCAATTTTCACTAGTTCTTGATCTATTCTAAAGCCATCAAGTTTTAAGAGTTAACAAGATTGGATCAAAGATAGTTCTCAATCTAATCAGTCAAACCAGTTGGTCTGTCTAGTTTTCAAAACAATTTAATTTTTCAATCTACCATGAAAGCCCAATCAAAAGAATGAAAAATTTTCAAACCTACCAGGTAGAAAGAAGACAAACTCTTTCAAATGTTTTATAAAAAATAGATATGTGAAGACATTATTTGCTAAATGAAAAACAAAAGAAAAGAAAAAGAAGTACCAAAAAATGAAGAAAGAAAAAAAAGAAAAGAAATTTTTTGCTAGAAGAAAAAGAGAAAAAGTGTGAAGAGAAATGAAGGAACAACCTCCTAAAATTAATGATTGGCAAACCAAAAGATGAGACTAGTTTTGTTAAAAAAAGTTGATGTCTATGTAAAAGAGTAAAAGAGAAAAAAAATTAATTAGCATTGATTTTGATTCTTCTTCGCAAAAAGGCTTGCCTTTTCCATTCCACAAACATTGTCATTGTCACAAAGATCACTGCTTAGGTAAAATTGCAAAAGATTTTTTTTGGCACTAATTTTCAAATTTTAGTATGAATGATTTGTACATAATCAAATTGAGAATGGCCACGCTGATAATATCTAACTGCAATATTAAAAAAAAATTAGCAGAGACTAATAGATATGTCAGTGTCAAAACAATTTTTCTAATAATTATTTAACTGTTCTCATATATTTTGTGAGATTGATTTATAATTAGAGTAATATTTAAGATTTCAAATTTCGTTCTATCTCTGTGTCTTGGGCCTTTAAATATTGTAAATTTGTGATCACTAAACTAGCCCATTTTTGGGATACAAAGTCATGGCTCTTGGTTTTCTTCCTAAGCCCCCCTGCACAATATTTTACAATATATATAATTCTGATATTTGCTACTGGAAGCATAGGATCATTTTTAAGCTTACTATTTAGTTAGAGAACTTTTGATATTAGATTTTGCAAATTCTAGCCTAAGGATTATACAGAGACATGAATATTAGTAACATTTATTTGGATGGGAAAATGAACCCATAAATTTTAGATTTTAGTTTGGCTAAAATTTTACAGAGATAATGAAAAATAAGGTTATTTCCAAAAGAGTTGTTAAACATAGTAAGCCTGCTTTCTTTATCCATGATTATAGTAGTTTAATGAGCACTTGGATTATTAATTGCATGTGCACTCTTCATAGCATTGTTGTTTATTCCCTAAACATGCAATGAGGGATGTTATAGGGCAATCAAATGTGTACAACTTTAGAGTTTGGTTATTAGAGATTGGTAGAAGAAAAATTTTAATTTCTGTGACAATGTTGAGTCTTAAGGCCTTTTAGGGTTTGTAAATCTATACATTAAAGCATAGATATAGACAAAGAACACTACATGAACATAAATATCATATGAGATATTAGTTTAATGACAACTTTTTGCATTGCCATTAACACTTATCTTATTTAGTTTAGATATAGAAACTATATATAGATCAAAGACTGTATTGTTTTTAAATGCAAAGATACGAGGTTCAGGGTTTGCGGATCATATTTTATGGTGCATGCCTATATATGGCTTCTATGCCTAGAAGAACTTGTAAGAGAAAAGCCAAGTATGACTAAAAAAATTTCAATGCTTGAAAGTGAGATTGTGAATCTTCCTCTCCGAAGACAAAATTTGCTTTAGTTTAGAATGCCCTTTGGAAGATTAGGGACACTACACCTAGGGACATATCTAGAGAGAAAAAGACCAAGGTAGGGGGATTTTTTATTTTTGTTTCTTTTGTTTTTGTTGGATGACATGATTGAACAACATTCTTTTTATTTTTCATGGCATACAAATATCTACACCAATAGTTTGTCTTAGAACTTATTCTTTCATGATGCATGTTCTAAACTTCAAATAAAAATATTTTCACTTCTTATATTCAATAATAAAATTCATAAATCAATGATATACATGATTCTAAAATGAGTTATATAGGCTTATTAACTAATAACTAATAAGTATTAATGAAACAGATTCTCTATAACATCCATAACCTTCTCAACTATACATTCAAAATCCATAACCCCCCCAATAATTCATGACTCTTTGTAACTCATATAACCTTCCAATAATAAGTTGTTTGTAATCTCTATTCCAACTTAATGTTTTGTCTGAAAATATGGATAGAAAAATAGCCTTTCAACCTACTATAAATAAGGCTCCCTTATGTACTTTTGGCATCAAGGAATAAGAAGTTTTCATTTATCAAAGTTAAGAGATTTCTCTTTGTCTCTCTAGCTTTTGAGCCATTTTTGGTATCAAAGCTCAGTTTCAAATCTGAGGTACTGAGTGAGGTGGGAGGAGTGTTTAGAAATTGCTTGAGAGTTAAAGTTTTTCAAAGGTGTCACTATTGCTACTTTTGAAACTGCCTCTTCCAGTCATTTTTTTAGCCAAATAGATGCTACCATTGTGCTCAGGGGGCCAAAAAACCCTGGACTAGAGTCTTTCTTTGTCGTCTCATGGGCTTTCGCAGTTGATCTATGTGCCTGAGAGAGGTAGAAGACTATCACGTCATCCTACATAGGTCAGTTAGCACTACATCAACCAATCACTGTTTTCCACATGTCAAATTTGCCTTGTTAGCCAACCTGTTTACATCATCTACCATGCAAGCATTGAGGTGTCCAGTTAGTGACACATTAGCCATCATTCTCCTACCATGTGTCATTTTTGCCACATCAGCACCCATTAGCCAACTTTACCATAATTTTATTTTAGCCCCTTCACCTTTTAAATTTACACACATGCCCCAGAACTTTTCAAAATTTCAATTTAGCTCTTGGACTTTTCAAAATTATATATTAACCCTTATATTTTTTGAAATTGCACTCATACTTAATTTTTTATTTCACCTCAAAGCCTTCCCAACATTAAAACCAATCCTGAGTTGTACACCTAACCATACATCTAACCTTCATTAACCTATAACATGCCTTTAAGATAAAGACCTGGGCATGAAATTGAAATAGAAGGGTTAAGATGTTAAGTTCAACTGCTATAGGAGATGGTAAATATCCAACGAGGCCAATTAGAGGAACAAAGAGAAGTGGGAGAACAAAGAGAGCCAAGGGAGGTTGACTTTAATAGTAGCAGTTCTTCAATAGTTGGTAATTTCCATCCTCGGAGATAGATGTTTTACAACAGTGATATTAAAGTGGAAATTCTTGACTTTGAAGGGAAACTCTAGCAAGACAAGTTCATAAATTGACTAAGAATAGTAGAACGAGTATTCAAGTGCAAAGAGGTGTTAAAGGAACCAAAAATAAAGATCATCACCATCAAGCTTAAGAGGCATGCCTCTATATGGTGGGAAATTCTTAAGCAGAAGTGTGAACGTGAGGGCAAAAGTAAGATTCGAACATGGAAAAAGATATGACATAAGCTTACCAAGAAGTTCCTACCAAAACATTATTATCAGGATAACTTTATCCAACTACAGAATCTTCAACAGAAGGCTCTATCTGTGGAAAAGTATACCAAGGAATTCGAAAAGCTCATGATGAAGTGTGATATCTAGGAAAAGGAGGAGTAGATTATAGCCTGCTATCTTAATGGGTTAAATATTGACTTTAGCTACCCTGTCCAACTTCAACAGTATTGGACTCTAGACAACGTGATTCGTCTAGCTATCTGTGCTGAGAAGCAGACAACCAAAAGGTTCTCATTTCACCTTTTTTACTAGCATAGGAATTTTTCAATGGCCACAAGGCACAGGTTCATTAACCCAACTTTCAACCAAACCTCCACCGAAAGCTGCCAAGGAATCTAGTTCTAAAACATCTAAGTGCTTTAAATGCCAAGGATTCAGTCACATAGCTTCGGAGTGTCCCAACCACAAGGTTGTCACCAATATTGAAGGGGAAGCATATGAAGTATCCAAAGAAGAAGCAGAAAAGCCAGCATTTGACCAAAAAAAAAAAAGCCAATGTATGATGAAGAATTCGTTTCCATAAATCATGGGGAATTGTTGGTGATTAGATGGAGCTTGCCCATAGAGTAAGCAAAAGAGGAACTTGGCTACGTCATAATATTTTTCATACTAGTTGCATTGGGTAAGGGAAAGTTTGTGATGTTATCATTAACAATGGAAGCTGTAAGAATGTAGTGCCCAACTATATGGTAGAAAAGCTTATGCTACAAACTCATAATCATCCATATCCTTACAAGCTATGGTAGCTTAATAAAGGAAGTGAGGTGAAAGTTTTGCCTTGTTGCTTTTTCAATAGGTAAGAAGTATCAAAATGAAGTTTAAAGTGATCTTACTCCCATGGATGCCTGTTATCTCCTTTTGGGGAGACCTTGGCAATATGATCGCTGTGCTCTATATGACGGCCATGCAAACACCTACTCCTTCGTGAAAGATGAAGTGAAGATTAAGTTAGCACCATTGCCACCTAATGAATGCAATTAAGGCAAGAAGGAAGCTAAGCCCCTAATGTCCTTAGTTGCCAAGGAGTCATTCATGGTGACAAAAGTAGAAGCCTAATATATGAGTTTTGTTCTGTTACTCGAGTCGAACAACAATACCACTATTCCATCATAAGTCAAACAATTATTAGCTAAGTTTCTTGATGTGATACCAAATGGCATTTCATCGAGATTACCGCTTATGCAAGATATTTAACACGTAATTGACTTCATCCTAGGAGCAGTCATTCCCAACAAGCTTGGCTACAGAATGAGTCCATAGGAACATGCTAAAATCCAATGACAAGTTGAAGAGTTGTTAAAGAAAGGTTTGATCCATGAAAGTATCAACCCCTGTGCAATGCCTGCACTTTTAGTATACAAAAAAGATAGGAGTTGGAGAATGTGCATTGATAGCCGAAAGGTCAACAAGATCACCATAAAGTATCAGTTCCCGATTCCCCGACTCGATGATATCTTAGACCAGCTACATGGTGCTATTACCTTTTCCAAGATTGACCTTTGCAACAGATACTATCAAATCAAAATTTGGCCCGAGGATGAATGGAAACTGTATTTAAAATAAGAGATGGTTTGTATGAATGGGTTGTGATACCTTTTGGGTTGTCAAATGCTCTTAGCACATTCATGCACTTGATGAATCAAGTGTTTCAACCCTTTATAGGTAAATTTGTAGTTGTTTACTTTGACATTCTTATTTATAGTGAGAACTAAAAGGAGCTCTTAGAGCACCTATGGCAAGTATTGCAAACTTTGTGAGAGTAGAAGCTCTATGCTAACTTGAAAAAGTGCACCTTCTGGACTACTGAAGTCATTTTTCTAGGTTATATCATCACCGCAGAGGGTATTTGAGTCAACCCAAGAAAAATTGAAACCATTGACAACTGGCCAACTCTAAAATCTATTCATGAAGTTAAAAGCTTCTATGGATTAACTTCCTTCTACAGAAGGTTCATTAGAAACTTTAGCTCTATTGATACGATGCTCACAAACTGCATCAAAAGGGATAAATCTCAATTGATAGAGTAAGCTCAGAAAAGCTTTGAAAAATTAAAGAAGTATTTGATAGAAGCGCCTGTGTTAGCCCTTTCAAACTTTAACTAAGTATTCAAGGTCAATTGTTATGCCTCCAACATAGGAATTGGAGCTATTCTAAGTCAACAAGGACATCTAATTAGCTTCTTCAATAAAAAACTTAATGATGCCAAGCTCAAATATTCTACATATGACAAAGAATTTTATGCCATTGTCTGAGATTTATAACACTAGAGCCATTATCTGCTGAATAAGGAATTCATCCTTTATTCTGATTATAAGGCCCTCAAGCATTTGAATTCTCAACAAAAGATCAACTGCAGACATGCTACTTGGAGCGAGACTTTGCAGTTTTACTTGTTCCTGCTTAAGCACAAAGCTAGAACTTTGAACCCAGTAGCCATTCAGTCATTGTCATGCTTTGCTATCTATTATTCAAGCCAAAGTTATTGGCTTTGAAATTATCAAAGAGTTGTACCAAGATGAGATGACCTTGATTTCCATGAAGCATGGAGTGCCATCGAAGATCTATCTTCCCTACAATACTACAAGCCTAAAGGGTTTATATTCCAAGAGAAAGCCTTATGCATTCCTTGAAGCTCATTGTAAGAGGTAATAATCTGGGAGTCCTACAATAGTGGATTGGCAAGTCACTTTGGTGAAGACAAAACTATGGCCTTAGTAAAAGAAAATTTCTATTAGCCAAGGCTTGAACAAAACATAAATAGGTACATACAAAGGTGTAAAACTTATCATTTGGCTAAGTCCAAAAGCCAAAATATTGGGATGTACATGCCTTTTCCAATTCCCGAAGCACCTTGGGAAGATGTGAACATGAATTTTGTCATTAGATTACCTCAGACATAGATCAATTTTCAAATATGGCACATTTTGTTCAATGCCAAAAGACCAATGATGCAATTCAAGTTGTAGATTTATACTTTAAAAAGATTGTTCGCCTCCATTGCATTCTAAGACTATCATCTTTTATTGTGATGTCAAGTTGCTCAGCCACTTTTGGAGTACACTGTGGAAAAAGATGGAGACTAATCTCCAATTTATCAATACTAGTCATCCTTATACAGATAGACAAAATAAAGTTGTCAACAAGATTCTTGAAAATCTTCTCCGAAGTTTGTTGGGAAGAATTTAAAGCAGTAAGACCTTATCCTTGCTTTAGTTGAATTTTCCTAGAACAACTTAGTCAATCAAGCAATCAAGAAATGTTCATTTGAAGTTGTTTATGACACCTATCCTCTTAGTCCGCTAGACTTGACCCTTTTATCTAATAAGTGGCAATATAGTGCTGAAGCAAATCAAAGAGCAAAAGAAACCAAGAAGCTGCATGAGTAAGTTTGTGAGTGAATTCAGAAGCAAAATCTGAGATACAAAGCTTAATGCAATAAACATTGATGACAAAAAATTTTTAAAGTGGGAGACTTGGTTTGGATACATATGAGGAAAGAATGGTTTCTCAATCAATCAAATGCCAAGTTATCACCTAAAGCTAACAGTCCATTCGAGGTTGTGCAGAAGATCAACAACAATTCTTACAAAGTGGAGTTGCCTGGTGCCTACGGAGTCTCTGTATGTCATGGACTTATCGCCATACTTTGACAATGATGTCAAGCTCGACTCAAGGGCGAGTCTTGTGTAACCTGGGGAGGATGAAATGGATTCTCTATAACATCTATGACCTCTTCAACCCTGCATTCAAATTCCATAACCCCCCATAACCCATGACTCTTTGTAATTCATATAACCTCTTAATAATAAGTTGTTTGTAACCTCTATTCAAACTTAATGTTTTGTCTAAAAATATGGAAGGAAATAGTCCCTTCAGCTTTGTATAAATAGAGCTCCCTCATGTACTTTTGGCATTAAAAAATAAGAAGTTCTCATTTATCGAAGTTGAAAGTTTTCTCTCTCTCTCTCTAGCTTCTAAGCCAATTAATCAAGTGGCCTATAAAAAAAAGTTATAGACCTAAGAACAAATATAACTCAAAATAAGATAATTTTTATATACATAAATATATTAATTTCTTTTTAAATTTTTTCCTCCATAATTTATTCCTATATCCGTCCTTAACTACACCAACGGCAATGTGAAGGCAAAGAGCATTCTCTGTACATATAAGAGATATTGATTTATCTTCATAATATAGATTTGTGATACCTTGATACTTCCTATGGAGGTTATAAAAAGTCACTTTTGGCAACGATAAGGACGTAGAATAAAATAGTCATGACTTAATTAGATTGAAAATGTTAAACAAATAGTAGAAACTATGGGCCTCTTAAAATTTTTTTTTGGGTATTATTCTGGCAAGTTTTTAAGGGTTCCTGACTAAGAGTGACTATATTTTTTCTCTACAAGTCTATCGTACAGAGTTTCTCATTAGTCAGCAAACCCTTTTGATTTATTTGCGGGCTTATACTATTTTGGGCTTTCAACTTGGTAGAGTTGCTATAGTTGGAGGTAATAAGTTCATGCTTTTGCTACTGTTTTATGCAATCTTAGTAAGCGCAAAAAGCCAAAACCCACATACCTTGAAAAAACTCCAATAGCAGTAATTTCTGATTAGGACTCAAAATTCAACAATATTCCAGAAATAGTTCGTGTCAACCTGTGCAAAAACGTGTGGCCCAGGAAAAAGAACAAATAAAAGAGAAAAAAAGAAAAAGCTTGTGCAGAGACAGATGCAGGCTTCGTTATGCAGTATAGGTTTTTAATAAGATGAAAATTACAAGGGAATTGAGAATTGAAATGAGTTTTATTATTTATAATTATATTTGATATGATATAAAAAGTAATATAAATTTTATAAATGTTTCATGTTTGATTAAATAAAAATAAAATATAAAATAATGGTTAAATGATTAAAAATTTTTAAGTAAAAAATAAATAAAATAATATTTTTAACATATTTTTAATATTTTCAACTCTTGTCACGTAAAATAAAAAAAAAATTGCTTCTCTTTTTATGCAGCCCCTAATTTGGATTATCTTCAACCCCTAATTTGGATTGCCTTTCTGCAATTTTTTCTTAATCTACTAAAAAAATGGTAATCGAGAAAGATCAAATTGAATCTGCGGCAGCAACAACCCATAGAAGTGAGCTTCTTGTCCACGGTGAGCTTGCTAGTTTATTGACCAGATGCAGTGAAAGCTCCAACCATCCACATTTGATCATAAACAAATTGAGGGGACATGATAAAATTGGAATATTCACCTGTGATTCAGATTGAGGGTGTACTAAGGAATATTCACAAGTTCTAATGTTGTTTCAAGATCCATGTTTCTAACTTTGAAGCTTCGATTTGCAGTTGGTGTTCTTCATTTGAATGTAAGAAGAACAGAGCAAGACTCTCCTAATTTTGCAGAAATTTCCCGGGTTCAAAAACTATGAACAAAGGAAGTGGAAGAGACGACCATATGGTGGTGACCTTCCTCCATCCTCTGTCGTCCCAGCTGGTTTCGGAGCTCGGCATTTGGACGGAGCACCGAGAGGTGCAAACTGTGTAAGGCTTGAGAACTGAGTAAGAGGAGGCAGAGAGATCAAGGGCAAGATGGTCTCATTTTTTCCTCTTCTAGGATGGAGGTCAGTTTCCATCTGCATTACGAAGCATTGAAGATTCCTAGAAATAATGGAGTGTCGAAACCCATGGAAGAGCGAAGTTGGCACACCAAACGGGCAAAACTGGTATTCCTTCGGTCTCGTTAAACTAAACGGTGTGTGCAACTCAAAGCCACACGAAACACCTCCTCGTCCAAATCCTCTTAATACCAAATCTACTGCAGCGACGCGAAGAAGATCTTCTCCTTCATTTGTAGCAACCGCAAATGAGCTCCTCCTTCATTCCATCTGCTGTCCACACATCACCATCCCCAGCGTCGACCATCCACACCGTAGCTTAGCTGGTATGATTAAATCCTATATTTTCATTTTAAATTCCAAGTTTTTTTTCTTGTTTCAAAACACTCCTAAATACTCGTGCTTTATTTGATGAAATATCTCTTAAACCTCAATGCGATTTAATTTGATGATGGATTTTCTCAAACACTGCTTTCCTTTAACTCCATACTTAGTCTTTAGTTCTCCCATTGTCAGCATTTGAAGTTTAATAAGTTTTGTTTCTTTCTCCTTTTCTCTAAGTTGAAGGGTTTCAGAGAATGTTATGTAATGGACAATAAGCAATTTGTTTTCATCTCTCTTTCTGTTGGAGATTCAGGAATAGAGCGTGAGGTAATATTTATTAAACCTTCATTTTCTTGCTTTACTTCATAACCTTGTAATTTCAAGTCGAGGCATTGGGATTTTATATTGTCTAAAAGCTTAACAAATATTTCTTTATTAGTTATTTGTTTGGCCGATTCAAGT
Source organism: Erythrophleum fordii (assembly GCA_032878935.1). Taxonomy (NCBI): domain Eukaryota; kingdom Viridiplantae; phylum Streptophyta; class Magnoliopsida; order Fabales; family Fabaceae; genus Erythrophleum; species Erythrophleum fordii. The sequence continues at coordinate 9,709,015 of JAVQMF010000037.1, read as the reverse complement.
TTCACTTTATAATAATTATAAGTTATCTTAAAATCAAAGCGAACCATATATGGTGTTTAACTGTATTAAACTTCCTGTGCTATGCTATTTTTGTCTATGCTATTGTCACAATCATGAAGTAATTGTCATTCTTCCTTTTAAACATCTTTGATTATCTTTGATTGTACAATTAAAAATTTGTCATCTTTTCTTACTCATTGGTCATAGATTTGTGATTTATTTGTTTCGCCGATTCAAGTTTGAGCTCTAGTTATAATGCAATGCAACTTCTTGTACATTTTATTTCTTTTGTAATTTTAATAAGAAAAGTGATTGAGTGAATGGATATTCTCCTTTTTAAAAGAGGAAAAATAATTAGAAAAGGATTTTATCACCATACATGCAAGTTGACTTGCGCTGCCCACCCTACATAGACTATTAATGAAACCATACTGCAATGGTAATTGATTTAGATGAATTTATAGTAAGACTAACTTCTATATATTGCTATAAAAAAGAGGATTTTCCTTGTGTGATGTCTTTTTTTTTTTTTCCTTAAACTTAAATCTTGAACTTAAAACCTAACATCATAGATTTATAGTTATTATGGTTTACCTGGATTCCTTTTTGACAAGCACCTCTCTATGTATATTAGTGGTTGTTTGCATACATATATGTATGATTAAGGCAAGTTTTGTAATTTGAAGAAATGAAAGAACTGAATGCAAGTTCAACTTTGTTTAGGTTTTTTGACTAATTAAGCTACATAATCAATACTTAATTTTTCAATTGTGATTGGTACTTTCTTAGAATGCTGTTATAAATTTACAATCCTAATAAGGATAAAAAGTAAGAGTGGAGGCGTTGTGAAATGCATTATGAGAACCTAATGCAAGTATTTTTAGAAATGTAGGGGACCCACATTAAATTCCTCTAAAACAATATCTACAAATTTCATCTTGGCATGATAATGAGTACATAATTGAGAGGGGAAAAAATAACTTTTGTTTAAAATGTCTTCAATTATGTAGTAGGATCCCTATCTGGCCATATGCAAAGTTAATCCTAACCTACTAGTACGTGTTATCAATCAAAAGCTGCACAAGGAATTTGTTAGTATAAAATAAATCCGAGCTGTGCACAAAGACACTGTCCTTGAGAGATATTCCGCCACAAAACGGCACTCCCCAGGATTGAACAGATTCTTCTGCGATGGCGCAGAGAAGTAGAACAGCAAAATTGAGAACTCAGGGACGAAGAGAAGAGGAGAGAGCAGCTCGAGTGTTGTCTAGAGCTGTGGTGCCTAGAACCTAATGAGGAACGCGGTATTTATAGGCATACAAAAGTAGCGAGACGTTAGACCATGTTTAATTATATTAATGAGGACGTTTCTGAACGTTGGGCGGTTTCCGACATTAGGATTAATAAACATTAAATCAGATAATAAAAACAAAAAAATAGATTAGTAATTACCGGTAAATGATGACCAACGTTAAAAAACGTTCACATAATGAACTCATAACCGAAGCCTTAAAATTGTGAATTTTCTGGAAGGCTATTTGAAAATATTTAATTTTCAAAAAATAAATTTTGGCAATGGTAAAAATTGTCCAACACCGCGTATATTTTTGCGCGCAGGGAGGGCAAATTGCCGAATTTCAACTGTCCTCAACTATGTTGGCCCAGCTTTTTGTGCGCGCGAGCCCATTCTCCTCCTAGGCCCATTTTGCTCTTCCATAATCACATGTTAATATTTATACCCTTTGGCCTTCACTTGTTTGAGCAATGTGGGACTCTTCTTTTTCTCTTTCCCTTTTGACACACACACACATATTCTCCAACAATCCCCCACATGTGTATCAAAAGATCACTATCATCTGAGTTATACATATGAGTATAAACATTTCGAATATGGTGTCTTATGGACTATGAACCATTCCTAGACTAATAAAGCTTAGTATACAAAGTTGTAGGTGAAGTTTATAGCTTCTATGAACCAACAATTTTTCGTTGTATACTAGAGGCCTTAAGAGTCAATTTATACCCCCACAATTTTCGCTGTTATCGCAGTTTTGCGCTTTAAACTACGGCCTTGCGCGTGCCTGGTTTTAATGAATGCTTTAGAGATTTTTGCCATGATCTCATAGGAGCGGCCCCACTCCACATTCATATTGGTGATTTCATCAAGTGTGACTGCAATGATCACACCATCCATAAGGAATATGAAATCATTAAGAGCTTTTGCTCAGCCTCGCTAATAATGCATCCTAACACTTTTTTTCATATCATAGGAAGAGATCAAAAAATAATAATAAAGTGCTAACAGAATTAATAAATGACTTGTTTTTACCCATATGAACCTCCTTCATGGGATCACCAATCACAAAGGTTGGGTTACCATCACTGTTAATTTTCAAACTGGCTTAAGTCCCATTCCCCTCGATGTTTCCAAAATTTGTTTCTTCCCTAAAGGTTTGGTTAGAGGGTCTGCCAAATTTAATTCTGACTTTACAAAATCGATCGATATAACTCTGTTTTTCAACAGCTGTCTTATAATATTATGTCTTAAATGAATGTGCCTACTTTTGTCATTGTAGGTCTTATTTTTAGTAACGGCTATCGCCAATTGACTATCACAATGTAATGACACTGATGGTGTTGGTTTTTCACCTAATGGAATATTTGTCAAGAAGTTTTTCAACCACTCAGCCTCATTACTAGCCAACTCCAGAGCAATGAACTCTGAATCCATAGTGGATCTCGCTATAATATTTTGTAAAGCTGATTTCCAGGTTACTGCACCACCACCAAGAGTGAATACATAGCCACTCGTGGATTTGGTATCTTCTGAATCTGAGATCCAGTTAGCATCACTGTATCCTTCTAATACAGCAGGAAATCCATTATAACATATACCATAATTCATGATACCTTTCAGATAACTCATTAATCTGTCCAAAGCTAACCAATATTCACTACTTGGACAGTGAGTATATCTACTCAATCTACACACAGCATATGCTATATCAGGTTCGGTGTAATTCATTAAATGCAACAGACTCCCAATAATCTGTGCATATGTAGATTGAACTACGGGATCACCCTTATTTTTAACTAATTTGGTGCTAGCATCATAAGGAGTGCTTACAGGTATTTTTTCAAAGAATTCAAATTTTTTAAGAATTTTTTCAACATAATGTTCTTGAGATAGTAAAATATCATTTTCACTCCTTATGATCTTAACACCTAATATCACCTTTGCTTCACCCATATCCTTCATATCAAATTTAGAAGAAAGAAACCTTTTAGTTTCTATCACAACATTTATACTTGTACCAAAAATAAGCATATCATCAACATATAAACAGATAATCACACAACCATCATTCACAATTTTTGTATAAACACATCTTTCTACTTCAACAGTGGAAAATCCATCACTTGTTAAGACTTGATCAAGTTTTTTATGCCATTTGTTTCGGTGCTTGTTTCAATCCATATAATGACTTAACAAGTTTACAAACTTTATTTTCTTGTCTAGAAGCAACAAACCCTTCAGGTTGTACCATGTAAATTTCTTCTTCTAAATCACCATTTAAAAAAGCAGTTTTAACATCCATTTGATGAATAAAAAGCTTGTAAACTGAAGTTAAAGCAATCAAAATTCTAATAGAGGAAATTTTGTTACTAAAGAAAAAGTATCAAAATAATCAATATTTTGTTTTTGAGTAAATCTTTTAGCTACTAGCCTTGCTTTATATTTATCAATGGATCCATCAGGATTATATTTTCTTTTAAAAACCCATTTGCAACCAATAGGTCTTGCTCCCAGAGGCAAGTCTGCAAAACCCAAGTTTTGTTTTGATTTAGTGAATCTATTTCAGTTTTAATTGCTTCTTTCCAAAGATGAGCATCAGAAGATGAAACTGCTTCAGAAAAATTTGATGGCTCATCTTGTAACATAAAAGTATAAAAATCATTTTCAAAAGAAGTTTCTTTTCTTTGTCTTTTGCTTCTCCTTAAATTTTCAACAAAATTTTCACTTTCATTTACTTTAGATGAAGAAGGAAAATTTTTAGCTGTTTGAGACATATGCTGAATTTTCAATGAAAAAATATGTTCAAAAAATTCTGCATCTTTGGTTTCAATAATAATGTTATGATCAAGAACATCACTTTTCAAAACTAAAAATCTATATGATGCACTATGTTCAGCATATCCAATAAACATACAATCAGAAGTTTTAGAACCAATTTTTCTCTTTTTAGGATCAGGTAATAAAACTTTTGCAAGACACCCCCACACTTTCAAATATTTTAAATTTGGAGTGTATCATTTCCATAATTCATAAGGTGTCTTATTTATTTTCTTATAAGGTATTCTATTTTGTAAAAAACATGCAAATAACAAAACTTCACGCCATAAATTATCTGGTGCAGAAGAACTTACAAGTATAGCATTTATCATTTCTTTTAAAGTTCTATTTTTCCTTTCTACTATTCCATTTGATTCAGGTGAATATGGAGGAGTTACTTCGTGAATGATTCCTTCTTTTTCACAAAAGTCATTAAATAAAATAAATTCTCCTCCTCTATCTGACCTAACCTTTTTAATCTTTTTATTTAATTGATTTTCTACCTCAGCTTTATATAAAAGAAATTTATCAAAAGCTTCATTTTTATTTCTCAATAAATAAACTTTAGTATATCTAAAAAAATCATCGATAAAAGTTACAAAATACTTTTTGCCACCTCTTGTCATAGTTTGTTTTAAATCACCTAAATCAGTATGTATCAAGCTAAGCAATTCAGTTTCTCTTTGTACAGAAAAATGAAACTTTTTGGTTAACTTAGCTTCTACACAAATTTCGCATTTGTTTAGAAAATCATTTTTAAATTCAGAAATTAAACCAAGTTTTTGCATTTTCTTTAAATATGACTTACTAACATGTCCTAATCGAGCATGCCATATATCAAAAGTATCAACCATAAAGACAGGCAAGTAAGCAGAAGAAGATGCATTTTCATTCATATCAACAATGTTGAGTATAAACAGCCCCTGAGTACAATAGCCCTTCCCTACAAATACATTATTCTTTGTCATTACGATCTTATCAGATTCAAATGACACCTTAACCCCAGCTTTGCTTAATAGAGCTACAGAAATTAAATTGGCTCTAACATCAGGCACATGAAGAACATCATTGAGTGACAAAGTTTTTCCAGATGTGAGTTTTAGTTTAACTTTTCCTTTTCCTAGAACTTTTGCAATTCGAGAATCAGCAAGGTAAACACGGTCTTCTCCTTCCTTGGTAGGATTATAGGAGGCAAACATCTCACGATTTGTACAAATGTGTCTGGTAGCCCCAGAGTCTACCACCCATTTTTTCACATCGGATATTAAGAGAGCTTGAGAAATGACCGCTACAATGATTTCATTTTCTTCATCTCCTTGAACCAGATTGGCCCTAATAGGATTGTCATTTCTAACCCTCTTCCTGTATTGAGCAGCATGATGGCCTGGTTTTCCACAAATAAAGCAACTCCCTTTCTTTTTGAATTTGGGGTTAGAACTCTTGGGCTTGTAGTCAGGTTTTGTTTTAGAGTCATACCTCTTGGCATTCTGTTTTGTCTCCACGAAATTTGCTTTTGAGGTCATCTCTTTGCCTTTTGCAGCTTGCATCTCTTTTCGATTTGTGTCCTCGATTATGATGTGAGTGATTAGATTTGACAATGGCAATTGCTTTTGTTTGTGTTTCAGTTGTTGTTTGTAGTCCTTCCATGATTCAGGCAGCTTCTCAATCAGAATTCTAGCAACAAACTCGTCAGGTAAGTTAATTTTTTCTGCCCTTAACTCTTCTAGCAGCTTATGGTACTCGTTAATTTGCAGCTTAATATCCTTTTCCTCGGTCATCTCCCATCTATAGTAATTTTCAACAACAAACTTTTGCTTCTTAACATCCTCAGCAGTATATTTGGCAATTAACGATTCCCAGATTTTGCTTGCTTCCTTGTACACATAGTAAACGTCGAACAGATCATTAGACAAAGTGTTAATGATGGTATTTCTGCATACCTTGTTGGCATATTCCCAAGCAATCCTTTGATTTTGGTCAATATCTAGCGAAGGTTCAGATTGTGTGAGTGCAGCAGCAACTCCATATAGGTCAGGGATTAAGTAAACACGTTCTTGCCACCTTCGAAAGTTTTTGCCATCGAACATTTCAATTTTTGAAATATCTTATGGTGGTCTAGACAGTGGCATCGGAGGAAGTGTGAACGGAACACAGGATGTAAGACCAAGACTAGCACCGGTAGGGCCATCGGAAGCAGGAGCATTGTTTTATGACTTCATATCTCTCAAGATTGTTATCAATCAAAAGCTGCACAAGGAATTTGTTAGTATAAAATAAATCCGAGCCGTGCACAAGGACACTGTCCTTGAAAGATATTCTGCCACAAGACGGCACTCCTCAGAATTGAACGGATTCTTCTGCAATGGCGCAGGGAAGCAGAACAGCAGAATTGAGAACTCAGGGATGAAGATAAGAGGAGAGAGCAACTCGAGTGTTGTCCGGAGCTATGGTGCCTAGAACCTAATGAGGAACGCGGTATTTATAGGCACACAAAAGTAGCGAGACGTTTGACCATGTTTAATTATATTAATGAGGACGTTTCTACGTTGGGCGGTTTCCGACATTAGGATTAATAAACATTAAATCAGATAATAAAAACAAAAAAATGGATTAGTAATTACCGGTAAATGATGACCAATGTTCAGAAACGTTCACATAATGAACTCATAACCGAAGCCTTAAAATTGTAAATTTTCTGGAAGGCTATTTGAAAATATTTAATTTTCAAAAAATAAATTTTGGCAACGGTAAAAATTGTCCAACACCGCTTATATTTTTGCGCGCATGGGGGGGCAAATCGCCGAATTTCAACTGTCCTCAACTATATTGGCCCAGCTTTTTGTGCGCGCGAGCCCATTCTCCTCCTAGGCCCATTTTGCTCTTCCATAATCACATGTTAATATTTATACCCTTTGGCTTTCACTTGTTTGAGCAATGTGGGACTCCTCTTTTTCTCTTTCCCTTTTGACACACACACACATATTCTCCAACAGTACGTGCTTCCTTACTTTAATGGTGCTGCCTATGTTTATAAGCATTATGTGAGGCCTTTCTTTGTCAATTATCGGACTATCAACATCTGATATGTCCCAGGGAAAAAGGACCACTTGGGTAAAGTATACGACATTCTAACTACTATAAAGAAGTATATCCAAGGAAATGGAACACAAGATTTTGAGAATCTTATCAAAAGGGTATTTTCCTTGTTTTATTATGGAATTGTGCTTGCCATCTCTCATATCTGACTTGTTTGTGCTAATACTCTAAAACCCTTGTATAGGTTGATAAATCTAGGAGTGGCGGTTGTAAGATGTATAGGTTGATAAGTCTGTGGATATTGAGTATTTTTCCTTAACTGATATAGAATGCAATCTTTTAGCTTGTTTGCAGCAGTGAACCTATTCAAGATACTCCTTAACTACATGCCTAAATTGAATTCTTAGATCAAATTTATTGCAATTCTTCAAGAGTGACACCAATTGATCAAGCTTCAAAATACAACTAAGGAAAGTTGAAGCAAATGATATAGGATAGGAATGATGTGACTGTGTTGTATAGGAATAATATGGGTTATTGTATAAATAAATTACCAAAAATTGTACATAACAATTTGAATCAAATAATACATGATTATGGCAATATAGTGACACAAGCTTTATAATCTCTTCATACTTTGTAATGGAGAATTTGAATGAAATAAAATACATTGTCGGCAAAGTTGACTACATCAAAAGCTACATATTTCATATTCAAAAACTAATAAAAAACCAATATCATACACAAAGCTCAGTGACATATACAAACAACAGATTGTGCCATATATAAAAAACCTATGTATTTCATAGACAAAAACCATGAAGATAACCTAGTGATAGCTTTCTCTGTGCAAAGTATAATTGTTGACATATGACATTGCAATGGAACAATTTATAAAATCAATGTACCTCATATGAGATATACAAAAAGCAATCTACAAAAAGAACACTGATAACTTTCTTCATATACAAAAAACCATTATGCTTTATATACAAAAACCAATATCCTCCATTTACAAAAGCTAATATATTCCTTATACACAATTGACAGGTTCAATGTAATGGAATACCAAATAGCAATGGTGCATCATGCAACTACAAAGGATGATCAAGTGGATCCTATTTTCAAAAAAGACATAAATCAACTAAAGTCAATAATAAAACAGCAATATATTTGAATTTTTTAGAATCATGAATGCACTTACCATCAATAATATAGTTGATTTTTGTTGACTCTCATTTGCTTTTGAGTATATGTGAGGTGCTGGAATGGAGTTAGCCATTTGACTCAATGATGTATTAACCTATAAGTACGCAAAAGCTATTATAAGTTCTTAAAAGAAGACCATGGATGGGAAAGTAAATAGTTAAATCACTATAAATATTATATTGTAGACTCTTGCGTTTGAGACTAAATTCCAGTGAGGTTTTTTTTTGTTCTTCTTGTCATGAAGCCTTTATTATGCTTTAGACCAATTTTCTTCCTAAAACCCCTTGGTTGTGCAATGCCTTCACTAACCAGTGTTATAGTATTGTTATTTGGTCTGTCTTGCTTCAAACCATTTTCCCTTAACTTATTACGTAATTCATCCATTTCCTCGTTTACAAATAAGAAGTCTTCTTCAAAATTAGACGCTTTGGTGGCCAATCATATGAGTTTAAGGTAGAGTTTTCCATATCGTTCTATGCTAGCAAGCTTCACTTTTAGCCCCTTTCGCCCACCTTTTTCAAGATGTACTTGTTAAGAATGATTATAACATCCATGACATCCAACACCCTCAAAGTTATGGTAACATCGTATCTCGAATATCTCAAATTTCCTACAATTACATCTAATTGATTGGTTATGAGAATCAAACAGAACCCTCTATTCTCTTTCATATCCAACCATGTAAATTGTATATTTAAATACTAGATGTGCTTCATTTCTATGCTTTATACAAGCTATTGAGTATAGGTCAACCTTCTTTTAGAAAAGCTCAAATATTGTAGAGGTATAAACCATCACAATTTGTTGAAACAGAGGCAAATATTAACATTTTAGCCTTGTATTTTATGCCAGGACTCAAATTTATATCTCAACTCATTGTATCGCTTGTTTTCCACAACTCGCACAAAGTGCTTAAAGAACTGAATTATATCTAAGTTTGGAGTCATGCAACTTTTAATGTCTGCATTCAAACTTTCACTAAGTTAGGTACTTTGTATGCTAATGGTGAAAGCTTTCTTCATATAACATGCTACCTATTTTTCTTTATGTCATATATTGATTTCACCCATGTGTTTCCTTCAACATCATAATTTGAAAGTAACTTGGTTCATACTATCTCAAACTGTGCTTCCTCATTGTACTCTAACATACGTCGCTTGAAGTCAGTCAGAAAATGAAAGCCATTTTTTTTTATCAAATTTCTTAAGTGTTTCATGCCATCTTTCATCAAATGTCATATGTACGATCCATGACAAGTCTGAGGCCACACCTTCCTAATAACTTTGGACATTGCCAGGTCTTGATCAGTGAACACAATCTAGGGCATTTTTGCCCATGTGCTTTTAAAAAAGTCCCAAATAACTATTTGAATAAATATGTAGTCTCATCATATAATAGTACAACACTAAAAATCACCACTATTCTAAGATGATTAAACCTTGCAAAGATAGCCAGTGGTATATATGAATTGTTGGTGCAATGGGTTATGTAAAGGGAGCAATATATGTGCATTCATCCAAAATACATTGGTAATTTGTTTCTTTGCATTCATATAAAACACATGGTAAAATGATGAGTTGTCAACCAATTGCCATAGGAAATACTATAATAAACAATTAGCTTTCCCGTATACCATACTTTATTGTCTCGTAGATCGAAGATAATTTTTGGCATTTATTTTGGTATAATTGAGATTGGCTCTACCACCCATCTGCATACTCATCAATTAAAAGGACACTTTTTGAAGAAGTCCAGAACCCTCAACCAATTTAATTTAATGTGCCTGAATATCATATATGTTTCATTGGGATGCTAACATATATGTTGTTTCAAGAAGATGAAAGATGCAATTATGCTCCTCCATAAACTCACTTACTTGCAATTTTTCATTCTTCTATGTGAATGACAATCTTGTAGGACAACCAGATATAGTTTCAAGCCATGGATTGGTGGTCAAACAATCTCTCTTATCTTTCTATCGATATCTTTCTTTGCAACAAACAAATCGATTTATGATGCCATATTTCTTTCTTTTGTTAAGATATTGTTTTTTAACTCCAAAACCAACTATGCCCCTTATAGCCAACCTAAAACTTCCAAGCTGCCTTAGCATCATCAAACTCTATTCCAATTTTAAGCTTCCCATCAATTTCTAAGTCGCCATCTACAAGCAATGAGATAATAGAGGCATTAGCTTCCCTAAAATTCATTTATGAAACTTAGTTTAAAAATATATAAACTCAAGGTATAACTTTATTAATAGAATGTGGTTTGCACAAACATAGTGGGATCTATTATTACTTTGTTGGTCCTTCCATGCTCCGAGCAAGGTTACAAAGATTGGGAAAAGTTCCTCTATACCATAAGAGCTTGTAGTTAGCTAATGGGAGAAAAAAATTATAAATCCAAACTGTATAATTATTTTTTGTTAAATTTCCTAATTATAAATGGTTTAGACTTTGTACCATAAAAGATTCACCACCAACGATTTGCCTAATAATAAATGGTTTAAATTTTGTACAATATAATATTCACCATAAAAGCTTCACCAAAAAAATTCAACATCAAAAATTGGGAGAAGTTCCTAATAATAAATGGTTTAAATTTCCTACAAACAAATGCTTTACAATTTGTTCTTCAAAATCCAAAAAAATAAAATAAAATAGAAAACAAAACAAAATTAGTTGATGGTGTCCCAAACTTCATCTTGACCATAATACAAAAAAAAAATTATCAACTGCTAAAAGCTTTCACTATTATACTACATATATGGGCTTTTTATTAAATTTCAAAATAATAAATGGTGCAATTTTTGCTTTGTGTTACTGTTAGGTTTTTCTAGACTTAGTCCAAACCATTTTTTTTTAATTTTAAAAGTACATTCTCACATGAATTTAGTATATTTAGTATTTTAATTCTAAAGTATGCGCTAAAAAAGCTTGGGGATAGTTAACATGGGAGAATTTTTCTATACCATGAGAGCATGGTGTTTCACAAAGTTACTTGGCCTTATATTTTCAAAATGTCGCTTGTAAATCTAAACTTGCTTCTTATGGTCAAAGATTCAATGGAATAGACTATCTAGAATTCAAGTTCTCCAAGGTGGCTATATAAAATTAATAAAATCAGGGAAAAGTCATACTTGCGAAGATGGAAACTCCATGGCAGAATAAGATGGAATGGTGATGAAGATGAAGATAGCTGTAACTGAGTCTGTGAAAAACGTTGAATCAGAAGCAAGGGAAAGGTGGACTTTGGTGCCAATATTTTCAGAACAAGATTTTGTGTATTAAAGCACAAAGACCCAATATATTACCGTCAAAACGGTGCGCCTGGGAGAGGCTTTGTTCCTGCATTTTTCATCCTTTTTTAAGTGACGTGGCAGCACAAGAATGGGCCGATTGCGTGGACAGTGTGGATTGCTTTTACTGCACCAAATGCTGCAATTCCCCAAATGCAGAGGATCTGCTTCCATCATAATGTAGAGGGGGTTTTCCTCTTAATATTGAAGACTGACTCACTGTGCTTACTGATAGGCCTCTCTGTATCTTTTCTATTCCACATTCATCGTTAGTTCTGCAAAATTTAGATATAGTTATATTTGAGAATGGTAAAATAATTAAGCTTCTTTAAATTTAGATGATTCTAATTGATATTTGATTTTAAGTAGTTATAAGATTTTGAATTTGTTAACATAAAAGTTATAAAAAGTGATGTTATGTATTTATTAAAAATTTAAAAGTTCAAAACTTTGATGTTATTTCTTTCAAATAAAAATAGGTTAACACTCACCAAAATACCAGTAAATGTAAATTAATTAGCATAAGGTGTTGGCTGTTGTCTCTATCAGTCCCATTTAATTGGTTTTTCAAAAATTCTTTTGGTACAAAGATTCCTTAGAAAAAAGGAAAAGCTGAAAATATTTGTTTGGTTTTATAAGTTAAAAAACGTCTATTTGAAAATAGAAACTTTGACCAATAGTGCCCTAAACCTGCAGTTTCGCTATCCTCGAATGCCAAAGAAACAGTAGTGTTGACTTTGAAGATTTTGCCTTATATTTTTTAAGTAATAGTGACTTCACTGACTTGGCGTTCAAAGCTAAATTGTTGAGTTGGCTCCTGAATAAAATATTGGATTGCCCATCGAAACGGTATGATTGCCTTGCAGCTAAAGTCGACTAAAGCTGAGAGTCTAACATGTTGTAGAAGTAGAACTGCAGATAGCTCAGCAATTCAAAGTATATTCCAACATAACTTTTAATGGGGTCATGGTCGAAGTACCAGGATGCCTCGGAAATCATCCATGGCATACTAGAATCCATGGTTCTGCAAATTATGGGATTCAGAATTACTCTTAACTTGATTAATGCTCTCCTCCTAATTTCCAGCTTCTGCTTCGGTTTAATCTCTGCCAAAGATACGATTACATCAGCGCAATTCATCAGAGACTCTGAGATAGTGAGTTCAAACAACAGTGACTTCAAACTAGGATTTCTCACCTCTCAGAATTCAACACATCGCTATGGGGGTGTGAACACCGTATTTTGTCCGAGCAAGCTCCAAAAATAATGGCAAAATCAAACTAAAAATAAATAAAAAAATAAAATAATAATAATATCAAAACAAAAATATATAAATAAAAAAAAACGAAAATCAAACCCAAAAAAAAAAGAAAAAAAAAAAAAAAGAGGAAAAAAATGGAAAAGAAAATCGGGCCTGAAATAAAAAAAGAGAGAATGGAAGCCCATGGAAATTTTAGCTCAGCCCACAAATTTCGGACTCCCTCTCCTCGCTTCGCCAACCCGACTCAAAACCCGGAAGAAACAAAATGCTTCAGACGCAAAGTTACCCTAGGGTTTTTTCTGGTCCCCCCCTTCTGCTCTGGTGCTGCTTCCGCGAGCGTGTTTGAAGGTGATGGAATGAAGAGGTACGGAGGAGTGCTGGTGCTGTGAGTGGGTGGAGCAGAGAGGCGCGATGAATTCGTACGAAGAGTAGAAGGGCGAGGCGCGCGACCGAGAGTGGATACCACTCTCGGATTCGTTATAAATAGGGGAGATTGAAGGGGGGTTGGATTTTGGTTTTTCTCGGAGGGAAAAAGAGGGAAAAGGCCGAGTGAGTGCAGTGACAATTTTTAGGTTTTTGTAATCGGTGGTTGGTGAAGGGTCCGAGGGCCAGAGAGAGGAAGGAGAGCTCCTGAGGTTTTGTTTTCTCGGGGATAAGTCTCCCTTTGAGAGAGGAGGAAACGGGTTCATTCTGGGTCAAGGGAGAGAGATTGGCAGAAGGAAAAGAGAATCAAGAGTAAAGAGGAGAACCCTGAACCGAGGAATCAAACCGGATCCTGGTGCGACACCGGACTCCGATGCAGAAGGATTCGATCGAAGAAACATTTCTATCCAATTCTTCAAGAATCAGAGAAATTCGAAGGGTATGCTTCTCTCACTTTTCTTTCATCCTGGGACTGCAATGCCATGATTGAGACTCTGAATGATTGCTTAACTGTTTAGATATCTGACTGTCTCTGGTTTATCATGTTTACTAGGTTCATAAAAATTTGGGATATATTCTGTTCTGGGAGGTGGAGGCCGAGATTCATGTTGGTTAGTTAGGTCAGAACAGAAATCTAGACTAGTGGTCTGATTTGGATTTCCGTTACTCCTCTATTAATCATCAGTCCCTGATGAGAAAATTCATGTATGTCTCTATTTGGCATTGATATGCATCTGAAGCTTTAGTCTGGGTGTATTTATATTTGCTAGATTTTCTTCTGTGCTTGAATTTGCATGATGAACTCTACACGAAAACATGGTTGGTTTAGTTGATGATTCTCGCTGTTATTTTTGAGCTGATTTCTATTCTATAACTTGGGGTGGAAATTTAGGACCAAGGATACCCCAATCGAGCGTGGACATTAGAATATGAATTCCAAGTTCTGGGTTTGCGCAGTGCATGATTTGGATTCACATAAGTCTAGGATTTTGGAATCAGAATGCTGCTATTTTTTTTAATGTTTCCCATTTTGCTAAATTCTGCTTGGCCCTGTTACTGTTTTTTTATACGTTGATGCTCGTATGGTGCATGGAGTAACGCATGAGGAGCCCTGATTGACACAACCTATGGGGATGGAACATGTAGCCACATGCAAGGAGGGATAAGACTGAGTTTATGTAGTGCAAATCTTTTCCATTGCTATTTGTTCTCTTGTAGTTTTATTCAAAGGCTGTAATATGACTAATGAACAACACTGGGCACACACAAGCATGGATATCTGTTTCCTTCTTCCGGGTCTCTCGTCCTGCATTTTTTTTTTATCATTGTTGTTTTTCTTTTTTTGCTTTTTTAGGATTTTGCCGTGTGAGATTTCCATATCTCCTCAGGCATCTAGTTAAACCAAGCGATCATGTGTGGCCAATAAGCCTCCTTGGTAGCTTTTGGGTTTCGAATTCTCATTTCTATCTTTTGGGCTTCAAAAAGCCTCAAACAAAAGAATTTCGCAAAAAAAAAAATGACAAAACGCAAGAAAGATAAAATGATTAGTTGGAAATCAATTTTTTTTAACACTTCTTAAACCCTTTAATTTATCTGATAAAAATGAAAACATTGCGCTTTCATTTTTTAATAAAAGATAGTAAAAGAAATAATATAAGGAAAAGATAGAATGAATAGTAGAATAAGAAAGTAAGGGTTATAAAGTAAGCAAAAAGCAAAAGAAAAATCTGTGAAATATAAAAAAAAAAATGATGATGATAATCCAACATGAAACAAACAAGAAAATAAAAAGACAAATTAATAAAATAAAAACAACAAAAACGAAAAATAATAATAAAAAGAAAAAAGACCAAAAATCAAACAAAAAAATATAAGTAGAACTGAAAACAGGACAAAACAGAAGAAAAAAGAAACAAAATTAGCAAAAAAAATAAACAGAAAACAAAGATAAGAAAAAAAATACAATAAAAAAAAAAAACAAAATAAATAGAACTCAAAACAAGGGAAAATTATAATTATACGAAAAAAAAAATAATAGAAATAAGAAAAAGGGGGTAAAGAAAATGAGATTATTTTAGCTCTCACATTATTAAGACATACCAATTAGTCTTCAACTTGTTTTATTGGTGAAAGTTTAAAATGATCTTTATTTTCTTTTTCTCTTCTAAAAAATATATAATAATAACAATGAAACCAAAGAAAAAAGAGAGACCAAAAATCAAACAAAAATTAAAAAGACAAAAAAAAAATCATACAAAGCAAAGATAAACATAATTTTAAACAAAAAGAAGAAGAACAAAAAAGAACAAAATAGAACACAAAAATAAAATAAATAATAAATAATATACCAAAGTTCCAAAAAAAAATAAATAACAAAACCAAAAAGAAATAGAAAAAAACAGAAAACAAAAAAAAAGTAACAATAAAAAAAAGTAAATAAAAAAAACAAGAAAAACCAAAAACAAAGTAAAAAAAATAATAAATCAAAAAGACATAAACAAAGGGGTGAAAACAAAAACAAAAAGGACAAAATAAAAATAATAATAATAATAATAATAATAATAAAGAAAATAAAAACAAAAACAAAAAAGAAAAAATAAGGAAAAGAGAGAAAAAACACAAAAACAAAAATATACAAAAAGTCAAAAAAATCATAAACAAAACAAAGATAAACAAAACACAAAAACAAAAATATACAAAAAGTCAAAAAAATCATAAACAAAACAAAAAAGAAAAAGAAATAAAATGAAAACAAAATAGAACACAAAATAAAAATTAACAAAAGAAAAGAGACAAACCAATAGAAAAATAAAAAAAAACAACAACCACTAAAACAAAAAAAAGAAAGAAAAAAAAGAAGAATAAAATAGAAACAAAAAAATAACTAAGAAAAATAATAATAATAAAAACAAAAACAAAAACAAAAACGAAAAGGAAAATGGAAAAAATAGGAAAAAGAAGAAAAACTAAAAATGCAAAGAAAAATAAAATTACATTTTCCTTTAGCAAGTTAAAACACCTCAACCAATTTCAAAACTCGTTTTATTTGTTAAAAGGAAAAAGTAATTTATTTTCTTCATCTGTTCATGAAAAAAGACAACACCAAAAAAAAAATATATAAAAAATTAAAAAAATTAAGAAATAAAGAACAAAAAAATAAAAACAAGAAAAAAAGAGGAAAAACAAAAAACAAAACATAAAACAAAGAGAAAAAAAAAACCAACCAACAAATATAATCTCAACCGAACTACGTGGACTTTGATCCCTTTCGAAGGGTACGTAGGCCCTAGGCTTTTATCCTAGGTCAAGTCCGCCCTTGTAAATAAACATTTTCTCTTAATTTTATTTTATTTTCTTAATTTCTTTTATTTTATTCCCTTTTCTTTATTTTATGCTTTGAATTCCTTTTGTTTTGCTTTTAATTTTCTTTCTTCTCTTAAATTTTATTTCCTTAAAATTTTTCCTTCTGCTCTTTGCATGTGATTAGTTAGGGAGAATTAAAATAGAATAAAGGCCATATTAATTTTGCACAACTGACTTAGGGTAACCGTTCTTAAGAACGGGTGTAGTGGGGTGCCTAACACCTTCCCCACTCACAATCGACTCCCAAATCCATTTTCTGATTCGCAGACCATTTTTCACATTTAAAAAAGGCTTTTCCAAAGTTTTGCCTTTTCAAAAATAAAATTTTGGTGGCGACTCCTAAACCTTATTTTTTCTGAATCCTATTTATTTATTTATTTTAACCTTTTTACGATTTCAACTTTGATTTCTTTTTTAAGGCGCCACGCGGTCGTATTTTCGGGTGTGACAGTTTGGCGACTCCGCTGGGGAGATTATCATTAGAGAGTCAAACCCGAGTTAAGTTAGTTGTGCAAAATGTTATGCTTTTCTTTTTGTTCTCCCGTTTGGTTGTTGTTTGTCTCACGTGGTTAGGATAGATAATATCCCATTCACACGCTTGCCTCATTGCTTTATTTCATTAATTACATATATAACATGTGTTAGGATAGATAGCATGAGGAATAAAATCTTAAGGTAGATGACCATATTTGTATATTTTTTTAGCTTTTGGCTTATATTTGTATATACAGTTCTCTGCCTTTTGTTCTGTCAATCTGCTTAGCAGATGAGGGTTGGGTAGTCTATAGGGTAAAAAGGTAAATGCTCTCCTCACACACATCACTATACACAAATATATCACACACGTTATGGGCCTTATACCCGGGTCTGAGTGTTCCTTAGGTTAGTAGAGGTTTATATTGATTTCCCTGTGGAGCCTTGTGCTTCCTGAGGCTATCATGAAGACCTCGCCTAAATTGTACCTTGTTATATGGACTGGACCTGTGTAGGATCTTTTTCCTCTCAAGGTCGAATTCATATAATGAGATCCTCATCTCATGGTGGGGGCAATTTAGGGACCAATGATTAGGGGTCATAGATCTACCATGAAATTTGCACTGATAGTTAAGCCATAGATGCCTCCTAAGTAGATAGAGCCATATTTCTATAGACCAATAATCACAACCTAGGATCTATCCATAGTAGGACAAAGGAGAGCACATTTAATTGCTCATGCATTACATCCCAATGATACCTATAGGAAAAGTGACACATCACTCCTGATTACTGGAATAGTTGACGGGTTGTTATGACGCCAACCAGACATAACGTTAACTGTGATGAAAGTACGCATTAGTTAAACTAACCCTTGCCTAGTGGGTTTTCAACCCCGAAAGGGCCATAATCGCATTCTCCATGGCTCCTCAGAAGGGAAATTTTTCAGCATTCATTCATGCATAAGAGAAATGGATATGAGTTAAAATAATAAACATCGCATAATACACCATACCCCGCGAAACAATGAATTTCTAATAGAAAATGAATGTTTCAAATCATGGAAATGATAAAATCTAATAGTTTTCTATCATCAATAAACAGATGTGATGTCTCGGCTAGAGAATTAATTTTTAGGACTTTGAATTGTGTAGAAAGACTTGTTTCTCTCGATTTAATTGTCGCCTCTTTTCTCCCATGGAGCAATAGGCCCCTCAAGGAGGAGTGTAAAGTTTTTTATTATTATTTCTCATGCCGAGACATCATATCCAATATCATAGCATCATTCTGTTAGCTTACTGAGCATATCGGTGTCAATTGTGTAGAGAGATTTTCTTTCTTAAATTAATCATCGTACCCTTTCTTCTCTATGGAATAATAAATTCCTTGAGAGTTGGACAGAATTGTCAAGCTAACGATAATGATACACTAACCAATAAGTTTTGGTCTTTTGAAATAGTGAACAACCATTCAGGTCAATTGGCACAATGGTGGTAATGGAACCTTTGGGCAATGGACGACATCTGAGCTCAAGACAAACTAGCCTAGTTGCGACAGGAACGAAGCTTAAAATCAAGGCAGAAGCTGAATCGGTCGAGAGTTTGGTTGTCTTAAGTAAGAAGTTGACTGGAAGGCATATCCGAGATTTTCAAAGGGATTATGAGGATATTCTAGATTTGCTACGAATACCGGTCCAGCCAGAAGCACTTTCAGCCTTGGCCCAGTATTGGGATAACTCACTAAGGTGTTTTACATTCTCTACATTCCAGATTACACCTACTTTAGAGGAATATGGGAGTTTCATGAATACACGTGTGGGAAAGGATGCTGCAGTTTACTACTATCCTGGACATTTGCCATTAAAGCGTACAGTGGCTCAGATTTTAGGAGAAGATCCTAGTAGAGTTCATTTATATCAGAGAGGGCAGACTGAAGGCCTTTTGAGGAAATACGTGGAAAAATGGTTGGAGATCTTAGCTGAAAAGGGAGATTGGATGACTTTTAAGAAAGTCCTTGCGCTAGCCATATATGGATTAGTGTTATTCCCTTCAGTAGTAGGGATAATTGATTTGGCGGCCATGAGTGTTCTATGGATGGTGGAAAATCATCGCGTAAATCCCATGCCTGCAGTTTTGGTAGAAACGTTCTTGACCTTAAGCTTTTGTCAATAAGAAAATGGAGGAAAATTGAAGTGTTGCCTCCAACTTCTCACCGTTTGGATGTTCAATCATATTTATGGGAGGCAATATCAATTAGGCCGACAACATGATACCATACATCACCCTGTTAAGGATTTCCTTAATCGTGAAGGTGCTATCCTGTTATCTTCAAAGAAAACTCATGATGATCGGGCTCAAATCTTCAGTCAATTGGACGAGAATACAGTATAGTGGAAGCTGACTTGGTGGGAAAGTGAAGAAATAGTGTATTGTTGCGGAGAATTCTTGAATGTACCTCTGATGAGTCCTCGAGGCTGCATTAATTACAACCCCTCGATTGTCCATCAACAGTTTGCATACAAACAAGATATTCCATCCAAGGAAGCGATACAATTGGTTCATTTTTATCATAATGATCCGGAAGCCAAGACACTTTGCCAAAAAATAAGAGGCGCATGGAGTCGAGTGATATGCAAAGGGAGATGCGAACTGGGTAAGCGAATAGTAGCCACAACCAAGGAGTATCAAGAATGGCTAAAGGAAAGGACAAAGGGGGCTAACCCTTCTTTTGGACCCATTGACCCCATGCTTGGCAATGACATGCAAGTCATTGACAAACAACTAGCAAGACAAGTGGAAGAGAAAAAAGAAGAATTGAAAGATTTAGAAGAAAAAAGGCAAGAACGCCTGAGGAGTTTGAGCCAAATGAGAAGTGAATGTGCAGTGTTGCGAGCAGAAGCGGATAGGGTAAAGAGGCATAAAGGAAATGTGGAGCATGTTGGGATGAAAAGGATGAAGGAAGAAAACATAAGATTGAGGGATACCATAGAAAAGACTCAACAGCGGGTAACTGAAAATGAAAAGAAGATGCGTATCAGTAGAAGCCAGTTGATGAAGGTCCTTAAGGAAAAAGATGTACTAGAAAAACAAGTGCAGAAGCTTAAATCTAGTGGGATTCAACACGAAATTGATATGCTGGCAAGGGAATTGGAGCAGAAAATGCGTGAGATATCCAGTGTCAGAAGTGATAATGCTGCGGTAGTACAAAACTTGGTGGAACAACTTAACCAGCAAGCTGAGATGATTGAGACATGGAAAGTACTTCATGCGGAGTGAGCCACAGAAAAGGAAAGGTTCATGTCCTGGTTCAGGAAATTGTTACTCTTGGCTGATGAGATTCTCCCTAGTTTCACGAGCACATTGAAAGCAGCTGAAGGTTTGACTAACCCATGGAATACACCAAAGGAAATGACAGAGTTTTTTATGTTATGTAATGACATTGTAAATGAGTTGAAATATCTTAATAGTTATTAAGTTCCAAAGAATTCCAATGTAATGAAGAAACAAAAGTTGTATGCTCCTTATGCTTGATGAAAGGGAAATAGCTCAGATGAATACAAAGACTTGATCATGTAGGGGTTTTTAATTCCCTCTTGTGTCAAGTGTCAACTTTGATATTCTTACATGGGTTAATGAAATCCTTTAAGAATTAGAGATCTCAATGTTCCTTTGCCATTATGCCAAAACAGTTGACCCAAATTAAAAAATGTGCACATAATAATGATAATAATAAAATAAGAGGTTTTTTTTATCACTAAATTTGTTTTATATTTACAGAGAAAAGAATAGAAAGAGTCAAATAAAAGAAAGACAATATTGCGCCTTCGAAATGCGTCCCATCTAACCAGATACATCCTACTAGGATATACGACACACGCTCAAGGACTAAGCTTATAGAGTAACGTCAAAGGGAAGGAAGTCAAAGAATTGAGGAAGACACAGTCGCACTGAATGACCACATCACGACCATGGAAAATCAGATGGCTCAAATGAGTGACATGATGAAGATGTTGTTGGAAGCCGTCAAAGGAAAAGGCATTGATAATTCACCTAGTACATCCAGTCATCCCCCCGTTGCTGCACACATGGGAAGGAGCTCACCCGGAGTGGTTATAACTGAAGAACATTCTAGTCGAGTGCCTAACCCTGTGCTACAACAGACGAATGCACAAGATCCTACTGTGATGGTGGCTGATAAGCCAGTTCCCCGTGATGAAGCAAAAGATATACAAGATTTCCCTGGGTATGATGCGACTTATACATTCCAAATTCCAGCTGCGGATAGTAAAGGGAAGAGTAATGATGTTAAGGAGGATTGGGAAAGAGAGTTAGGAGAGGTCAGAGATCAGCTGCGTAATTTACAAGGACCAACTACATGGGGATCACTGGATATAGAGGAGTTGTGCTTAGCTCCTGAAGTGTCAATTCCGAAGAAATTCAAAGTTCCAGATTTCGACAAGTATGATGGTTCCGGTAACCCAATTTATCATCTCAAGTCATATTGTACCAAGATGACTGTTTGGTCAAGGGATGAAAAGTTTCTAGTAAACTTCTTCCCAGAGAGTTTGACTGGGTCTGCCTTATTATGGTTTATGCAATTAGACCATTCTAAAATCCGCAAATTGAGGGATCTTACAAATGTTTTCATGAAACAATACAAATTCAATCTCGATACTGCCCCTACTAGGGAACAGTTGAAGAGAATGAGTAAGAAACCAACTGAGTCATTTAAAGAGTATGCCCAAAGGTGGAGATTAATGGCTTCCCAAGTTCAGCCTCCGATGATCGGATCCGAATTCTGCTCTTACTTTATTCGGACCTTATCTGATCCATTCTACAAAATTATGTTGGGAACTCATGTTATTGACTTTGCTGATTTAATTGAGGTGGGAGAGAGAATTGACGCAGACATTCGAGACAGAAAGCTTGCATCTCCTTTGACGGAGAGCGGATTCAGAAGGGGACAGGGGATGAAAAAGAAAGAAAGAGAGATAAGTTATGTCTAACCTTCAAGGACAGTCCCGTGTCAACCAGTCTCTTATTAGATTGGTAGGGGAAGTGAGGGCCAAAATCAGTATAGACCGGCGGTGAATGGGCAGAGACAACAAGAGAGGGGTGTTAATGTACGACCAAAGGACAACCGTCCATGGCCAAATTTCAGTTCGACCAATGCGGAGTTATACCAAAAATTGTTGGAGGCGAAACTGATAGGACCACGGTATGTGAAGGCGCTGCAACCACCATACCCAGTTTGGTATAACCCGAATGTCTCTTATGAATATCACATGGGAATTCCAGGGCACTTAATTGAAAATTGTACTACTTTCAAGAGGAACGTGCTAGATTTGATCGAGTCTAGCCATATCCAGCTTAGGTCTGGGGAAAATTCGACAATTGCCACTAATCCCCTACCTAGTCATGAACGCCAGGTGAATGTCATTGGAAATAAGTTGGGATTTTCTAAGAATCCCAATACCGTTGGATTGCCCTTGAAAGTTCTGCTAGCTAATCTTCAATTAGCTGGTCATGTGTTGGAAGTATCACCAAAAGAGTTTGTTAAAACCGTCACTGGGCCACAAGCCGTGTTCTGTGACTACCACCAACAGTATACAGATCATGATGTCGAAAGGTGTGTACAGTTCCAAAAGGTGTTGAAAGAATTAATGACATTGGGGGTTGTGATTGTAGGGAGGTCAGAAGAGGAAATCTATGTAACAGATGAGAAATATGTTGATATCGTCATCCCTACTAGACCATTAGGAACAGTCACTCTAACTATCAATGATCCTAAGTCAATGACGGTCCCTTGTACCCCAAAATCATCCCCAATGATTATTAACATGCCAGCTCCTTTCTCATATGAAAGTGATCGTGCTGTACCTTGGAGGTATAAGGAGATCATTGAATTTCTCTCGCATCAGACAGTAGTTGCTAAGGCGGAAGGGGAACTTATCCCTAATATAAGTGAGGCTCGGAGGGTCACTCGGAGTGGCAGGGTCTACTCTCCTGCAAATGCTGATAAACAACTGAAGGGAAAAGGCGTTGATACTAACAGCCAGAAGGTGACAAAAGAAGATAGTACTGATGAAGAATTCTTGCGAATCATGAAACAAAGTGAATATGATGTGGTAGAACAATTAAAGAAAACTCCAGCATGGATTTCAATGTGGTCTTTGGTCATGAGCTCGGAGGTACATCGTCGAGCTCTGCAAAAGGTATTAGAAGAAGCATATGTACGGCCCGATGTCACCCCAGAAAAAGTAGCTAGTGTCATGAATATCGTAAAGTCTGCATCCACTATCTCTTTTTCTGAAGAAGAAGTCGTAGGAACGTCTTCTAATTAGCCAAAGGCCCTACATATCACACTGAAATGCAACGGGTTCATAATTGCAAAGGTTCTGATCGATGGAGGGTCGGCATTAAATGTGTTACCGCTGGCCACATTTGAACAATTGGCAATGGAGGCGTCACACATTGAGAAAAGTGATATGGTGGTTAGGGCATTTGATGGCTCTAAAAGAGCAGTGATTGGCAATACTCACTTGTCTTTGGAAATTGGACCAAAAAAATTCGTGGTAGACTTTCAAGTTATGGATATTGATCCGTCCTACACAATGCTGTTGGGAAGGCCTTGGATTCATTCTGCTGGTGCCGTGCCTTCCACTTTTCATCAAAGGGTGAAGTTTATTGACGAGGGGAGAATAATCATTATTAAAGGAGAAGAGGAGATAATGTTGAGCAAGCCCAGTTCCTTGCCATACATCGAAGCTGCTGAATAAGAGATGGAAACGCCGCTTCAAGGTTTAGAATTGGACGGATCCAAGCATATTGTCGAGAATGTTAACCAGACTGTGATGAAAATGTTAGAAAAAAATGGGTTTGAACCTGGAAAAGGACTGGGGATACAGCTTCAAGGAATTGAACGGCCTATTAATCTCCCAGAAAATCCCAAGCGTCAGGGATTAGGGTATGAACCTTTGTCGTCAAATCAATTGGGAGCACAACCAAGCGCAAAGGGAAGTAAAGAGCAAGAGAAGCAGAAAATCCCCCACATTAGGGAAACTTTTCCAATTCCTTCAGAGATTCTGAATCGGTTAAGCATTTCAATGGTTGATGACGGAGTCATGCGAGGAGTTAAAGCCTGGATCAGGGTCGATGATTCTGAAGAAAAATTAGATAACTGGGAAATCGAGGATATCACTGATGTCGTGACTTTAGAGTAATTGTTATGACCATGTTATTCCTTTGTTTTAATCTGTTTAAGACATTTTTACAATTTCAGTCAGTACTTTATGAATGATAGTGGTAATTTATGAATGAAATTAAAATCCTTGAGTATCAGGCCTGTCCTTTCTATATACTTTCCTACTCGTTCATTTTCCTTTTTCTTCTTCCAGGAAATTATTTTCCTCGGGACTCCTGTCCAACGCAGAAGTCCTTGAGTCCCCATTAAGTGATTTATGTGTCACTACGGATATGCATGGTTCCGAATCTGATAATGAAGAATTAACCCAAATCTTCGAGAAAATGCTCAATTCTGAAGATAAAGGAATATGCCCACATGAAGAAATAATTGAAAACATAAATTTGGGGACAGAGGAAGATAAAAGGGAGATCAAAATGGTAGATAATCCAGAAAAAAAGGAAATGATTCAGCTCTTTGGGGAATACATGGACGTCTTTGCATGGTCTTATCAAGACATGCCTGGACTTAATCCTGAGATTGCTTCTCATGAGATTCCTTTATTTCTAAATGTTGAGCCAAAGAAGCAAAAGTTGAGAAGAATAAGCCCCGATATGTCTTTGAAAATAAAAGAAGAGGTTATGAAACAATTAGAAGCAGGGTTCCTCCAAGTGTCCACATACCCTCAATGGGTAGCAAACATTGTACCAGTCCCTAAAAAAGATGGAAGGGTTCGCATGTGTGTTAATTACAGGGATTTGAACAAGGCAAGCCCTAAGGATGATTTTCCGCTGCCTCATATTGATGTGTTAGTTGATAACACCGCTCGAGCTCATCAGTATTCCTTCATGGATGGTTACTCGGGGTACAATCAAATCCCTATGCATAAGGACCATAAAGAGAAAACTACATTCATTATGCCATGGGGAACCTATTGTTACAGAGTGATGCCATTTGGGTCAAAGAATGCAGGAGCGACTTATCAACGAGCCATGATGGCACTCTTTCATGATATGATGCATAAGGAGGTTGAAGTATATGTCGATGATATGGTGGCTAAATCCAGAAAAGGGGAGAGCCATGTGGCAGTTTTGAGAAAACTATTTGAAAGGTTACGTGAATACAAACTTCGCTTAAACCCCAATAAGTGTATCTTTGGGGCTTTAACTAGAAAGTTATTGGGCTTTATGGTGAGTCAGAAGGGAATAGAGGTGGATCCTGACAAAGTAAAAGCCATTCGAGAAATGCCATCTCCCCAAACAGAAAAGGAAGTGCGGAGTTTTCTGGGTCGATTAAACTACATAGCAAGATTCATTGCCAACTTAACTGCAACCTGTGAGCCGATTTTTAGATTGCTAAAAAAGAACTACACTGGAGGATGGGATAATAACTGTCAGCAAGCTTTTGACAAAATTAAAGGTTATCTATTGAACCCTCCAATTCTGGTTCCACCCACACAAGGACGACCTTTGATCCTTTATTTGACCATCCTGCTGAGATCAATGGGGGCAGTATTAAGGCAACATGATAACTCCGGAAAGAAGGAGCAAGCAATTTATTACTTGAGTAAGAAATTTAATGAATGTGAAGCCCGCTACCCTTTGATAGAGAAAACTTGTTGCAGGTTAGCATGGACTACTAGGCGTTTACGCCAGTACATGTTTTATTTTACCACTTGGCTAATCTCTCGAATGGATCCTATCAAATATATCTTTGAAAGCCCACATGTTTCTGGGAGAGTCTCAAAGTGGCAGGTGATTCTATCCGAATATGATATCAAGCACATAACACAAAAGTCTGTAAAAGGTAGTGTTATAACGGATCATTTGGCTGAAAATCCTTTGGATGAGTACCAACCTTTGGATTTCCATTTCCCTGATGAGGATATACTGGCCATAGAGGAGGATGAAGATGAGGGAGGTGATAATGATGCACGGTGGAAGATGTATTTTGATGGAGCCGCAAACATGCATGGCTATGGTATTAGAGCAGTAATTATATCCCCTGAAGGAAAGCAATTCCCCGTAGCCATTAAACTGGAGTTTGAATACAATGTAGCTGAATATGAAGCTTACATCAATGGGTTAAATGCTGCAATGACTCTTGGTATAAAAAGCCTCGAAGTTTTTGGCGATTCAGCTCTTATAATTCATCAAGTGACCGGGGAATGGCAAACTAAGGATTCAAAACTGATTCCATATCAGAAATTTCTGGCTCAATTAATCGAACAATTCGAAGAAATCAACTTTCATCATATCACCCGAGACAAAAACCAATTTGCAGATGCTTTAGCCACCTTAGCAGTGATGATTCGGCTCGACTATGGAATCCAAGTCCAACCGCTCCAAGTGGAAACCAGAGATTTACCTGCGTATTGCCTAAACATAGAGGAAGAGTACGATGGGCAACCTTGGTATTATGACATTAAAACTTATATGACAAGCAGGGAATACCCAATTGAAGCCACAGAAAATGATAAAAAGGCTATTCGGCGCCTGGCCATGAACTTTTTCATCAGCAATGGGATCTTGTATAAGAGAAGTCATGATGGCACACTGCTATGATGTGTAGACACGAGGGAGGCCCAGAAGATAGTCACAGAAGTGCATGAGGGAATATGTGGTACACATACAAACAGTCTCATGTTGGCTAAACAGGTCCAGAGATATGGATATTTTTTGTTAACAATGGAGAAGGATTGCATCGATCATGTTCGAAAGTGCCACAAATGCCAAGTATACTCGGACAAAATCAATGCACCACCAGTTCCGTTACACAATTTGGTGGCACCTTGGCCATTCTCCATGTGGGGCATTGATGTAATCGGCCCGATTAATCCAAAGGCTTCAAATGGACATCGTTTCATTCTGGTTGCCATCGATTATTTCACCAAGTGGATCGAGGCCAATTCCTTTGCTAGTTTCACTCAAAAAGCCTTTTACAAGTTCCTCAAGATGAACATCATTTGTCGTTATGGAATACCTGAAAAAATTATTACAGATAACACTGCTAACCTAAATGGAACAGAGATCTCCAAACTCTGCGAACAGTTTAAGATCAAGCATCATAATTCAGCGCCGTATCGACCACAGATGAATGGAGCGGTGGAGGCGGCAAATAAGAACATAAAGAAGATCATTGCTAAAATGACGATCACCTACAAAGATTGGCATGATATGCTTCCATATGCATTGCACGGTTATCGCACGACTGTGCGTACATCAACCGGGGCAACTCCGTATTCTTTGGTTTATGGAATGGAAGCTGTTACACCAATTGAGGTTGAAATCCCGTCCTTACGAGTATTGATCAAATCCAATTTAGATGAAAGTGATTGGGTGAGAACTCGATATGAGCAATTGAATATGATTGAGGGGTGAAGACTCACCGCCATCTGTCATGGGCAGTTGTATCAAAAGAGGGTGGCAAGAGCTTTCGACAAAAAGCTTCGTCCTAGAGAATTCAAAGTTGGTGAACTAGTTCTTAAACGAATCTTGCCAAATCAAGATGATGCTCGGGGCAAATGGGCTCCTACATACGAAGGGCCTTATGTTGTAAAGCACGCCTTCTCGGGAGGGACATTAGTTTTGACGGACATGGATGGTCATGAATTGACTAAACCCTTCAATTCAGATGCAGTAAAGAAATATTTTGCATAAAAAAAAATAATAATATAAAGAAAAGCTCGCTAGGTTGAAAACCCAAATGGGCGACCTAGGCAAAAGTTAGAGCACAATGGAAGCTCGCTAGGCTGAAAACCCGAAAGGACAGCCTAGGCAAAAATTAGAGACAGAAAAAATGAAAAATGAAAAGAAGAGTAAGAAAGAAAAGGAAAAGAATGGGAGAAAGGAAAAGAAAAGCCCGTTAGGCAGTATGAAGAAATGCCCAGGCAGAAGGCAAAATCAGAAGTTCAAGGTTGGGTAAAAGAATGGGAGCAGCAGGTGTTGAATTAGATTCCACAAAATGCATATCTCGTATAACGCAAAGGACCGCCTTGTGGGGGCGAGCGAGGACAATTGTAGAGGACATTCTTCGAAAGAACTTCTGAGTTCTAGTTCTTTCATCTTTCCTGTATTCCAAATTACTTATTGTCTTAACTCTTACGAGCTTTATAAAACTTTCTATTAGAGATTATTCTTCTGATAATTTCTCATCTATTATAATTACAGTTCATTCATATTACAACCACATGCATTCATGCTTTATACGACTAAATTAATAACTAAGGAATGACATTTGTCAAAACAAATACCTAGCATGCCAATATTAATATCCTCTTTGGACCAGTTAGCTTAGTCATTACGGGAGGGATAGACCGGGGCCAAAATATTAAACATCATCCATTAAAAGGCCATTTCCTCTCAAGTAAATCATCTCGATGTTCATAAGTGACATATGTGGGGGGCTTTCCTTCCCAAGAGAACAAGTGAAAGGGACGATTGTGATCTCCAAGACAACGCACAAAGATCTCTGTTCAGGGAGCATCAAGAATTCTCAATTGGATAAAAGGCGTAATACTGACAATCTGGTTAAATGGGTTGCGCTTCGAAGCGACAAAATGTCTGGTTTCTATAGTTGGTCAGTTAAAAGTTCAACGCTTGATAGTACCTCTAAACTGGCATTTCCTTAAATAAAAAAAAATTTTTAAGGAGAAATAATAAACTAAAATCAAAACACAAAAAAAAAAAGAAGGGGGAAAGAAAAAGGGAAACAAATACAACAAATAATAATCCATAGTTGTCATGCATGCCTTCATATTGGGGCAAGTAAATATCACATAAAGCATCCCGCATGTTCTTCAAGTTTGAATTCGTATCAGGGGCAGCATCCATATGCATCATGTTTCCGGCTCGCGAGATTACATGCATCCACCAGATCCATTGGTTCCATTCTCCATGAAACTTCCTTCATATATCATGCATCCCGCATATATACATGCATTGCTCAAATGTTGGGTATAAAAGTCCTACGAAGAATAGGCATTCAAAGTCCTGCGGAGAACAGGCACCTTAAGTCCTACGAAGAATAGGCATCTAAAGTCCTGTGGAGAACAGGCACCCTTAAGTCCTACGAAAAATAGGCACCCAAAGCCCTGTGGAGAACAGGCGCAAATAAAAGTCTTACGAAGAATAGGCATCCAAAGTTATGCGGAGAACAGGCACCTTAAGTCCTACGAAGAATAGGCACCCAAAGTCCTGCGGAGAACAGACACCTTAAGTCCTACGAAGAATAGGCACCCAAAGTCCTGTGGAGAACAGGCGCAAATAAAAGTCCTACGAGGAATAGACACCCAAAGTCCTGTGGAGAACAGGCACCTTAAGTCCTACGAAGAATAGGCACCCAAAGTCCTGCGGAGAACAGGCACCAATAAAAGTCCTATGAAGAATAGGCATCCAAAGTCCTGCGGAGAACAGGCACCTTTAAGTCCTACGAAGAATAGGTACCCAAAGTCCTGTGGAGAACAGGCGCAAATAAAAGTCCTGCGGAGAACAGGCACCAATAAAAGTCCTACGAAGAATAGGCACCCAAAGTCCTGCGGAGAACAGGCACCCTTAAGTCCTACGAAGAATAGGCACCCAAAGTCCTGCAGAGAACAGGCACCAATAAAAGTCTTAAGAAAACAGGCACCTTAAGTCCTATGAAGAATAGGCACCTAAAGTCCTATGGAGAACAGGTGCAAATAAAAGTCCTACGAAGAATAGGCACCCAAAGTCCTGTGGAGAACAGGCACCTTAAGTCTTACGAAGAATAGGCACCCAAAGTCCTACGAAGAATAGGCACCCAAACTCCTGCGAAGAACAGGCACCAATAAAAGTCCTACGAAGAATAGGCATCCAAAGTCCTGCGGAGAACAGGCACCCTTAAGTCCTACGAAGAATAGGCGCCCAAAGTCCTGTGGAGAACAGGCGCAAATAAAAGTCCTGCGGAAAACAGACACCTTAAGTCCTACGAAGAATAGGCACCCAAAGTCCTGCGGAGAACAGGCACCTTAAGTCCTACGAAGAATAGGCACCCAAAGTCCTGTGGATAACAGGCACCTTAAGTCCTACGAAGAATAGGCACCCCTGAGTCCTACACATAATAGGCACAAATAAGAGTCATACCAGAATAAGCAACCTAAAGTTTTGTGTCGGAGCAAAGTTGCACTTTCAGGTAAGTTAACTCCCTTTGATCTATTAGCTCCCCAAACAAAATACATGTTTCCATCTTTATTTATTCATAAGCTAAAGATATCGAAATTTGCATTCTCGATTTCTTTACTTAAAGAATAAGTAAAGAGGGGCAACCTGTAAACAGTAACATTTTGCTTGGGTCGCTATTATTTTTCTTTGCTGTTTAATTAATAAGGGACAATCAAATCAACTCGAACAAAATATATGTTCTTATCTTTACTTGTTTCTTAAGTATAAAAAATAAAAAACTACATTTTCAATTTCCTTGCCCAAGAAACAAGTAAAGAGGGGCAACTGTGAACACTGTATTTTGTCCGAGCAAGCTCCAAAAATAATGGCAAAATCAACTAAAAATAAAAAAAATATAATAATAATAATATGAAAACAAAAATATATAAATAAATAAAAAAAACGAAAATCAAAAATCAAACCCAAAAAAAAAAAAATAATAACAATAATAAATTAAAAAATTAAAATTAAAATTAAAAAATCTTAAATGAAAAAGGAGTAAAAGCCCATTAGTCTAAAAAAATGGAAAACAAAATTAAACAATGAAGTAATAAAAAGAAAATCCAAAAAAAAAAAACAAAAAAAAAACAAAAACAAAAAACAAAAACAAAAACCCATGGAAATTTTAAGTTCAGCCCAAAAAAAAAAAAGAAAAGAGGAAAAAATGGAAAAGAAAATCCTTGAAATAAAAAAAGAGAGAATGGAAGCCCATGGAAATTTTAGCTTAGCCCAAATTTCCTCCGCTTCGCCAACCCAACTCAAAACCCGGAAGAAACAAAATGCTTTAGACACAAAGTTACCCTAGGGTATTTTCTGGTCCCCCCCTTCTGCTCTGGGGCTGCTCCCGCGAGCGTGTTTGAAGGCGATGGAATGAAGAGGTACGGAGGAGTGCTGGTGCTGTGAGTGGGTGGAGCAGAGAGGCGCGATGAATTCGTACGAAGAGTAGAAGGGCGAGGCGCGCAACCGAGAGTGGATACCACTCTCGGATTCGTTATAAATAGGGGAGATTGAGCGGGGGTTGAGGATTTTTTTTTCCCGGAGGGAAAAAGAGGGGAAAGGCCGAGTGAGTGCAGTGAATTTTTAGGTTTTTGTAATCGGTGGTTGGTGAAGGGTCCGAGGGCTAGAGAGAGGAAGGAGAGCTTCTGAGGTTTTATTTTCTCAGGGAAAAGTCTCCCTTTGAGAGAGAAGGAAACGGGTTCATTCTGGGTCAAGGGAGAGAGATTGGGAAAAGGAGAAGAGAATCAAGAGTAAAGAGGAGAACCCTGAACCGAGGAATCAAACCGGATCCTGGTGCGACGCCGGACTCCGATGCAGAGGGATTCGATGGAAGAAACATTTCCATCCAATTCTTCAAGAATCAGAGAAATTCGAAGGGTATGCTTCTCTCACTTTTCTTTCATCCTGAGACTGCAAAGCCATGATTGAGACTCTGAATGATTGCTTAACTGTTTAGATATCTGACTGTCTCTGGTTTATCATGTTTCCTAGGTTCATAAAAATTTGGGATATATTCTGTTCTGGGAGGTAGAGGCCGAGATTCATGTTGGTTAGTTAGGTCAGCACAGAAATCTAGACTAGTGGTCTGATTTGGATTTCTGTTACTCCTCTATTAATCATCAGTCCCTGATGAGAAAATTCATGTATGTCTCTATTTGGCATTGATATGCATCTGAAGCTTTAGTTTGGGTGTATTTATATTTGCTAGATTTTCTTCTGTGCTTGAATTTGCAAGATGAACTCTCCACGAAAACATGGTTGGTTTAGTTGGTGATTCTCGCTGTTATTTTTGAGCTGATTTCTATTCTATAACTTGGGGTGGAAATTTAGGACCAAGGATACCCCAATCGAGCGTGGACATTAGAATATGAATTCCGAGTTCTGGGTTTGCGTAGTGCAGGATTTGGATTCACATAAGTCTAGGATTTTGGAATCAGAATGCTGCTATTTTTTAATGTTTCCCATTTTGCTAAATTCTGCTTGGCCCTGTTACTGTTTTTTTATGCGTTGATGCTCGTATGGCGCATGGAGTAACGCATGAGGAGCCCTGATTGACACAACCTATGGGGTTGGAACATGTAGCCACATGCAAGGAGGGATAAGACTGAGTTTATGTAGTGCAAATCTTTTCCATTGCCATTTGTTCTCTTGTAGTTTTATTCAAAGGCTGTATATGACTAATGAACAACACTGGGCACACACAAGCATGGATATCTGTTTCCTTCTTCCGGGTCTCTCGTCCTGCATTTTATTTTTATCATTGTTGTTTTTTTTTTTTTTTTTGCTTTTTTAGGATTTTGCCGTGTGAGATTTCTATATCTCCTCAGGCATCTAGCTAAACCAAGCGATCATGTGTGGCCAATAAGCCTCCTTGGTAGCTTTTGGGTTTCGGATTCTCATTTCTATCTTTTGGGCTTCAAAAAGCCTCAAACAAAAGAATTTTGCAAAAAAAAAGTGACAAAACGCAAGAAAGATAAAATGATTAGTGGGAAATCAATTTTTTTTAACACTTCTTAAACCCTTTAATTTATCTGATAAAAATGAAAATATTGCGCTTTCATTTTTTTAATAAAAGATAGTAAAAGAAATAATATAAGGAAAAAATAGAATGAATAGTAGAATAAGAAAGTAAGGGTTATAAAGCAAGCAAAAAGCAAAAGAAAAATCTGTGAAATATAAAAAAAAAAATGATGATGATAATCCAACATGAAACAAACAAGAAAATAAAAAGACAAATTAATAAAATAAAAACAACAAAAACGAAAAATAATAATAAAAAGAAAAAAGACCAAAAATCAAACAAAAAAATATAAGTAGAACTGAAAACAGGACAAAACAGAAGAAAAAAAAACAAAATTAGCAAAAAAAAGTATATACAGAAAACAAAAGATAAGAAAAAAAATACAATTAAAAAAAACAAAACAAAACAAAATAAATAGAACTCAAAACAAGGGAAAATTATAATTATATGAAAAAAAAAATAATAGAAATAAGAAAAAGGGGGTAAAGAAAATGAGATTATTTTAGCTCTCACATTATTAAGACATACCAATTAGTCTTCAACTTGTTTTATTGGTGAAAGTTTAAAATGATCTTTATTTTCTTTTTCTCTTCTAAAAAAAATATATAATAATAACAATGAAACCAAAAAAAAAAGAGACCAAAAATCAAACAAAAATTAAAAAGACAAAAAAAAAATCATACAAAGCAAAGATAAACATAATTTTAAACAAAAAGAAGAAGAACAAAAAGAACAAAATAGAACACAAAAATAAAATAAATAATAAATAATATGCGAAAAGTTCCAAAAAAAAATAAATAACAAAACCAAAAAGAAATAGAAAAAAACAGAAAACGAAAAAAAGTAACAATAAAAAAAAAATAAAATAAAAAAAAACAAGAAAAAAAAAACAAAGTAAAAAATAATAATAAATCAAAAAGACATAAACAAAGGGGTGAAAACAAAAACAAAAAGGACAAAATAAAAATAAATAATAATAATAATAATAATAATAATAATAATAATAATAATAATAATAATAATAATAAAAAGAAAATAAAAACAAAAAAAAAAGAAAAAACAAGGAAAAGAGAGAAAAAAACACAAAAACAAAAATATACAAAAAGTCAAAAAAATCATAAACAAAACACAGATAAACAAAACAAAAAAACAAAAAGAAATAAAATGAAAACAAAATAGAACACAAAATAAAAATTAACAAAAGAAAAGAGACAAACCAATAGAAAAATAAAAAAAAAACAACAACTAAAACAAAAAAAAGAAAGAAATAAAGAAGAATAAAATAGAAACAA
The DNA here is from genome assembly GCA_032878935.1 of Erythrophleum fordii. Taxonomy (NCBI): domain Eukaryota; kingdom Viridiplantae; phylum Streptophyta; class Magnoliopsida; order Fabales; family Fabaceae; genus Erythrophleum; species Erythrophleum fordii. The sequence goes on along the minus strand of JAVQMF010000037.1, from coordinate 9,674,660 downwards.
AAAAATAACTAAGAAAAATAATAATAATAAAAACAAAAACAAAAACGAAAAGGAAAATGGAAAAAATAGGAAAAGAGAGAAAAACTAAAAATGCAAAAAAAAATAAAATTACATTTTCCTTTAGCAAATTAAAACACCTCAACCAATTTCAAAACTCGTTTTATTTGTTAAAGGAAAAAGTAATTTATTTTCTTCATCTGTTCATGAAAAAAGACAACACCCAAAAATAAATAAATATAAAAAATTAAAAAAATTAAGAAATAAAGAACAAAAAAACAAAAACAAGAAAAAAAGAGGAAAAACAAAAAACAAAACATAAAACAAAGAGAAAAAAAAACCAACCAACAAATATAATTTCAGCCGAACTACGTGGACTTTGATCCCTTTCGAAGGGTACGTAGGCCCTAGGCTTTTATCCTAGGTCAAGTCCGCCCTTGTAAGTAAACATTTTCTCTTAATTTTATTTTATTTCCTTAATTTCTTTTATTTTATTCCCTTTTCTTTATTTTATGCTTTGAATTCCTTTTGTTTTGCTTTTAATTTTCTTTCTTCTTTTAAATTTTATTTCCTTAAAATTTTTCCTTCTGTTCTTTGCATGTGATTGGTTAGAGAGAATTAAAATAGAATAGAGGCCATATTATTTTGCACAACTGACTTAGGGTAACCGTTCTTAAGAACGGGTGTAGTGGGGTGCCTAACACCTTCCTCACTCACAATCGACTCCCGAATCCATTTTCTGATTCGCAGATCATTTTTTACATTTAAAAAAAGCTTTTTCAAAGTTTTGCCTTTTCAAAAATAAAATTTTGGTGGCGACTCTTAAACCTTATTTTTTCTTAATCCTATTTATTTATTTATTTTAACCTTTTTACGATTTCAACTTTGATTTCTTTTTTAAGGCGCCACGCGGTCGCATTTTCGGGTGTGACAGTGGGAATCTGGTATCTCTTCTGGGATTCTCAGAATTTCCCAGGACGGCAACCTGGTGGTATTGAATGGACAAAACCTGGTTCTCTGGTCATCAAACGTGTCAAACAATGCAACAAACACAACAGGCCAGCTTCAAGATTCTGGGAACCTCGTCCTGCTAGATGACACCACTGGAGAGACATTGTGGCAGAGCTTCGAACATCCCGGTAATGCACCAGTTCCAAAGATGAAGATCACTCTCAACAGATTCACAGGTAAGAAATTACAGTATGTGTCATGGAAAAGCCCTTCCGATCCATCATCTGGGTACTTCAATACTAGTCTCAAATGCCTTGACGTTCCTGGAGGGTTCTTCTGGGTCAATGGAACTCACCCATATTGGCGAACTGGTCCATGGAATGGAAGGGTCTTCATCGGGACAACCATCATGTCAACTGGCTATCTTTAGGGGTGGACTCTATTAAATCAAGAAGATGGAACTGTTTATCTAACTTATACTCCGTCCGATTCTTTTTATAAAAAAATTTAATAAGATTTTTTTTATTCTCAAAATATAAAAAACCTGATATGTTTTTTATTTTATTAAATAATAAATTTTTTTATTATTTTTTATTTATTATTACACTCAATACACTTAATAATATATATTTTCTTATACAAAATAAATATGGATAAAATAAAAAAAATTATCAAATTTAAATTTAATCAATAAATTAAATTGATATTAACTGTTTTTCTTAATACTAATAAAATAATTTTTTATTTATAATAAACAAGACCGGTGAGAGTAGCTTTTTAGAACAAGCTGCGTTTGGAATTCTTTCCTTGAACCCGCAAGGCAAACTTAGATTGGTAGGGTTCTATAACAAGAAGTACATGGATGTGGTGTTTGATCAAAGAGATTGTGCTCACTACGGGCATGTGTGGGGAATTTGGGAGCTGTAATCAGCAGAGTTCGCCGATTTGTAGCTGCTTAAATGGGTTTGAGCCGAAGAATACAGAGGAATGGAATAGGCAAAATTGGACAGGAGGGTGTTTGAGAAAGTCAGCATTGACTTGCGAGAGCTTGAAGAATGTAAGTAAAGATGGAGAAGAAGTGGGTTTCTGAAATTTCAGAATATGAAAGTGCCAGATAATGCAGAGAGGTCAGGGGCTGACAAGGAAGCTCAATGCGGAGCCGAGTGCTTGGGGAATTGCTTGTGCGTGGCATATGCATACGATTCTGGCATTGGATGCATCCATTGGACTAAACATTTGCTTGACATACCAAAGTTCTCAAATGGAGAAATTGATCTCTACATTCGTGTGGCTCATTAAGAAATTGGTAAGTTGCTTGCATCTTCTACAATCTAAGGCGTTTCTCTTCTTTATTACAGTACCTTGGATATGAAGGTGTCCCTTCGGGAACATACGACAAAATTAGAATGATACTTGGATGCATTTATAATGTTGTTTCATACAATGTTATATAACATAAATAGAACAGATTTGAGAAACCATGATGACATCATTTTGGGTACCATCGAGTGTATAATAGTAGTGTATCTAAAAGTTTTACCTTGTCTATCAATTAGTTTGGGCTCCATGATTTAGAAAAAAAAAAAAAATTAAAACTTGTCTATTTTCTAGTTGCCTAAACCAAGTTTTTTTCTGGCTTTTATTTTGAAATGCAGGACAAGTTCTGATAAAAGCACAAATAGGAGAGCAATCATCTCCGTTACAGTGTTTATGGGAACAATTACCTTAGCTGCCTTTGCATGTCTACTAGTCCTCTGTACCTATCGCTCTGGGCGCAAAGGGACCCATAAGCATGGAGGTAAACAAGTCATATTTCCGTTTCTTCTGTAAAGTTCAGAATATCCACATTTTCTTATTTGAATTGAATGAGGTACTTCAGACATCACAGCTGTGTGGTATTTTGAACACTTAACCAATGGAAAAAATAGATTATCACTAATATCATCTAAAATAATATGATTGATAGAGGATTCAAAATTCTAACAAGGTTGATTTCTTGGGGCTAGAGTAGACAGTAAAGAATTTTTTCGTGAATCTTCTACTTTCAACATAAAGGGCATGCCTTTGACTAGAGTGAAAAGATAAATTAATTGAGATGCGTAGAAACTAAACCAAACATCGTTTTACCGCATTAACCCAAAAAAAAAATGATGGAATATGAAAAATATCACCTAACCAGCTAATGCATCTGATAATTTTTTTTGGAGAGCTAGAGATCCGAAGCAAGGATTTTTTATTTTTCTTCATTTATTATCTGTTTGTTGGACACATGAGAAACACGCCCAGAAAATCAGAGTCAAAGAGTGAATGAGGTCAACAAACAAGTTAAGCTAGATAAGCTGCCGCTATTTGATTTTAAAGAGCTTGCAATTGCTACGAACAACCTCCTCTTTGCTAACATGCTAGGGAAGGATGGTTTTGGTCCAGATTACAAGATGACATTTTCTATTTGATCCTTCATCATCTTTTATATCATATGTATTTATAGCACCTGCTAGTTTATTTTTCGTTTGCCTCTTGTAGGAAACATTGCAAGATGGTCAAGAAATTGTAGGGAAAACATCGTCCAAAGCATCTGGACAAGGGCTAGAAGAATTCATGAATGAAGTGGTAGTCATCTCTAAGCTTCAAAATCATAATCTTGTAAAATTTTTTGGTTGCTGCATTGAAGGAGACAAAAAGATGTTGATCTATGAGTTCATGCCAAATAAAAGTCTGGGTGCATTTCTCTTTGGTTACCTCGTGTCTCTGTGTTTTACCTTCAAAGCATTAAGCTTACTCTACATCAATAGGATGAAATATGAATAATTGTTCTTTGATGACATCTTAGCTTCCAAAAATATGCTATTTCCCTTACTATTTTTTATTTCATTTGCAGATCCAATCCAAAGAAAATTACTATATTAAAGAAAATGATTTAACATAATTAAAGGAATAGCTCAAGATTTGGTTTCTTTTTACAGAGATTATAGGCCAAAAATTATACATAGAGATATGGAAGCAAATAACATCTTGCTAGATCGAGAGATTAATACAAAAATATCAGACTTTGATTTAGTTAGAAGTTTTGGAGCTAGTGAAGATTAGGTTAATACTAAAAGAGTTGTTGGGATATGTTAAGTCTTATATATGTTTATTTACTCATGATTCTAGTATAAACAATAGCATATTAAGTCTCTTGGTAGTTATTCATGCTTATATGATTTAAATGCAGTGGCTACATATTTCCAAAATATGCAATAAAATGATTGTTTTCAAAGAAATCTCATGTCTATAGTTTTAGGGTTTTGTTGATGGAGATTGTTAGTGAAAGAAGAAATAGTAGCTTCCATAACAATCAAGAGTCCCTTAGCCTAATAGGATTGGTAACTTTACCTACTTAATAGTCTTATTAATCAAGACAAAGGTCATTATAGTGTTCATTACTAGGTACTTTTGCAAAAATATAAAATGTCGATGATTTTTTAAAGTCAACATTATGTCATTAACTCTTTAAAGCTATTTTTTCTTGTGAAACATTCAATTAAAGAACCAAATAATAAGCAACAAAAAATTTATATCTTTTTGTTTATGGTGAGTTACAATTATTACTTTCTAAGTTAGCTTAAAAGTTTTATACTTGTGTTAATAAGGCATGGAAGCTATGAAATGAAGAGGAAATTGTATCTTTAATGGATCTAAATATATGGGATTCAAGCAATTAGAGCCAAATTTTGAAGTACATACACATAAGGCTTCTATGTGAACCAAAGAAAGGCCACGCATTAACAATGTAGTTATAATGTGTATGAGTAATCACCAAAGAAAGGCCACGCATTCCAAAGCAAGTAACATTCGTTCATAAGCATAGGTTATCAAGTACAAAGTCCTCTAACTCTAAGGAATATCAATGTAACTCTATCAACAATGTAACTTTTATTGACATTCAAGGCAAATAGAATTGTGGGGAACATAATCACTTTGAAAATTGTTGCCATTATATGTGCTTGCAATGTTAAATAGAGATAGCTTTCTATTTCTCAAATGCTATTCATTTATATAGATTAACTTTGGCATGCATATAAGAAATTGATTATACTATTGGAATAATTTTTTAATTATATTTTAGTCAAATAAAACAAATTGAAATATTAAAATTATAGATGGAAAACAAAATTTCAATAGGATTTTTAGAAGAGTAAAAGCACAAGAAAATTGTTATTGAGAAATAAAATTTGGATTATCCTTGTTAGATAGGTCAATCCAATCCTAGTTGACAAACTAAAAACGATCAAATTGTTCTTAAAGGACTTTCACATTATGCCTTCAAGTAACTATTTTATAGATCTTACATTTTCTCTCTGTCTTCTTCATTATATTGATTATTCCCTTTGTTGTGGAATCTCATAACCATAAGAATCTTGATCGACCCAATTTAATCCAACTAGTTTCTTAAATATCAAAAGACTCAAGGCTTTAATTCATTGTGCTACATACAAAAGACTAACATGACAAGTTGCCTAATTTGAACTTAATGATTCCAACATAACAAGTCACCTTGATTAAACAATTTCTACAATTCTACTAGATAAAACAGCTTGATCACAATCAGTAGCACACCTCCTACAATGCCTATGAATATAGACCCTAGCAAAGACACAAAGGCATTGATCATCCAGTGATAGACACTAATTCATATGCACACTTAATACAAGTGCAAGCCTTCAATACACTTAGCCTTGCCAATCTTAAGACATCACCCTTCACTTTGTGTCACCATTGTACTTCACTCCAAAGACCTCTATTCTCATATCTTAATGAACTATCATTCCTTTAATCCCTTAATTCCCAAATTCCTTTTTTATCTGAATTTTAATCTCTTCAATTGAAACATTTGGTATACTAGATAGGGAATATATTCCTCTTCGTCATCTCATTTCAAAGAATCAGGACAAATGAAAAGGAATTACTCCTTCTGACCAACCTTCCTTAAGAAGGTTTGAAGAGTAAAGTAGTGTAATAATTTTTAGTTCAAATGACCTTTAGTACTAGAACAACAAGATAGTATAGTGATTAGCGCATACAAGCTTTAGATAGCATAATACTAGTTTGCCAATCTTCAATTTGTATGGTAACACAATGATACATTGTCTAGGACAAGCAAGAAAGATAACCTTGCTTAAGATATCATTCTTGCCTAAGTTAGGCGGGAATGATAGCTTCATCAAGTATAGGCCTCAATGATAATCTTACTTAAGGCAAGTGAGAAAGAAAACCTTGCTTATGGAAAGGAAATCATATTACTACTTACAATCTTATTATTTCTTTATAAATAATAATTACATTTTCACTCTTCTTTTCAAGGAAAAATGCATTTCACTTGGTTTCAAAAATTATGTTTCAACTTTAACAATGTTATTTTATTTTGTAGGAAATAATTACATTTTCACTTTTTCTTCCAAGAAAAATCATATTCTAGTCAACTTTTGAAATTATATCATATTTTAATAAAATGGTTATCAACCTAACTAGCCTAGTTGGTTCAGTGTTGCCTGGCCAAACTAAGCCATGGCTAGCTAGTTTAGCCCAGCCACTTATATAGTATTAAAAAAAATAAGTATTTAAATGAAAAAGAAAAAATTTTTAAGGCAATTTTGTAAATTTAGTCAAACATGTTTTACAAATTATAAATAACTTTCAACTTTGACAATATTATTTTATTTTACAAGAAATAATTTCATTTTCACTATTCCTTCTATGAAAAATCGCATTCTAGTCAAGTTTTGAAATTATATCATATTTTAATAGAATGGTTATCAACTTAGCTAACTTGGTTGGTTTGGTGTTGTTTAGCTAAATTGAGCCATGGCCAGCTAGTTTGGCCTGACCACTTATATAATATTAAAAAAAAGGCATTTAAATGAAAAGAAAAAAAATTTTTTAAGGCAATTTTGTTAATTTAGTGAAACATTTTTAAACATGTTTTACAAATTATAAATAACTTTCAACTTTGATAATCTTATTTTATTTTACAAGAAATAATTATGTTTTCACTATTCCTTCTATGAAAAATCGCAATCTAGTCAAGTTTTGAAATTATATCATATTTTAATAAAGTGGTTATCAACCTAGTTGACTTGATTGGTTCGGTGTTGTTTGCCTAAATTGAGCCATGGCCAGCTAATTTGGCCTAGCCACTTATATAATAATTAAAAAAATAGGGATTTTAAGACAATTTTATAATTTTAGCCAAATATTTTAAAATACCTTTTACAAATTATAAATAGCTATGGGCATCAAAACCTCTATCAGACCCTTTGTAAGTATGATTATCATATTCAAATGAAAGAAAATGATATAGAAACGTGCATTTTTTGAATTTGAAAGCAAAAATCTTAAATTTGATATAATAAATGTGTTTTTTGAAGAAAATAAATGGACATATCTATCTTCAAAGATCACCCAAAATCAAAAAGAAAAAAAATACCATATTTCAACTATATAGTTATTTTAACCAATTTTGTTTAGTTAGAAAAATTATATTTTCCATTAAGAAAAATTATATGTCAACCCAACTTCACTCTTAACTAGATATTTTAACCTGCATTATTTTTACATCACCTACTGGGAAAAAGCCTGCATTGAGTAGCCAAGGATCCTTGTTCGCACCATGAAGAATGATTCGAGTCCTTAGTATATGCCACAATATGCAATATGTTACAACATCAATAAGGCCAGGGCCCTAAGCATGCACCACTAAGAATGATTAATGCACTATGACCCCAGTGAAGCCAATACCCTATATACATGTCATTTGAAATTATCATTGTGCTATGACCCTACTTAGACCAAAAGCCTAAAGCACATGCCATGAAAAATATTCAAGATACCACAACCAAAGCCTTAGTAATCTAGGAAAAATTACTTCAAGGTATCCTAACACGCATATACCATTTTAGGTGCTAAGTCTTAAGCTCAATAATCTCAAAAACTATGCTAGTTTAAATAAAATTAATAGTGTCCACCTAGTGTTATTCAAACTCATAACCTCACTCTATGTTAATATTAGATCACCAAAAACTCAAGTTATTGATGAATGTGCAACTTTATTTTATTTTTAATTCCTTAAAATATTATTTATTAAACATAAAGAACTACATGAATGCCTGATAGTCATCATATGTCAAGTTTAACAATATCAATAGAGAAGCTAACCCAATAAAATCAAGTAATCTCCACTAAGTGTCATTTAGGGAATTCAAACTTGCAACCTTACTTTGATACCACTTGTTAGAATCAAGTAGATATTAATACACCAAAAGGTTAAGTTATTAATAAAGGTGTAACTTTTTTTATTTTTCAAAACCATATTAATTGAGCATAAAGGTTAGAAATAATGTTTTTAAAATCGGTTCAATCATCAAACTGGTAACGGTACCTATTCATAGTTTACTAGTTTGATAGAGGGTAATGGTGATAATTATATATATATATGTATTAATTTTATATGCTAAAATTTTTTTTAAACAATAAATTTATTATTTTTAAATACTCATTAGCATTTTGAGACAATAAAAGCATGTATAGAGGTAGAAATGCACCTTTAATATGTAAAGCTATGCTATTATGGCTCAAATGCTATCCCATAGAGCCATTAATGTGTTGGTGACTAAGGATGAGACCAATAATGATGTTTTAGCTAGCGTACTAGGATATGCTAATATTTTAGCTAGTTGTTACAAATAGATCTACCAAGGTAGTATAAAATAAAGTTCAAAGTTTATTATTTAGTTAGTTCTTTTATTCATTTCAAGATAAATAAGGATCTAACTTGAAGCCATTGTCTTTACGATCTAATTCAACATTGTCATCACTAGCTTAATTTGCTTCCTTGTAAGGACCATAGTACCATGTCAAATAGAGAGTGAAGCTTTGGTTACAGGGGACAAGGTTGTTCATATGGCATTGTGGAGTGTAGAAGTGAGATGATGTCCCACATTGCATAAGTTTAAGGGAATAGCATAGCAGAGCCTCTATAAATAGCAAGTCATATAATGCATTATGGATGGATTGAGTTAAAAAGGCTCATGGTCTAAGTTTTGTTTTGTTTTTTGTTTTTGTTTCTTTTTTCTTCCAAATTGATTAAGTTGTTTACTTGACCTATTCTTACCTATTTTATTATTTTTTATCCAATTCTTCTCGTTTTTTTTATCAATTCTTTGACTAACCAATTTTATGAGCTCATCAAACTAGTCTAATAATTGATTTTTTGATTGAACTTGTCAATCTAGTCCAATTTTTTTAAAATTGGTTAAAAGCATCACAAGTAAGCATGTTAAATCCAAGAATTATAGGAGAGACAGTTGTAATCCTTTTGCATATATTTTATGTTTAACTAAAGTTAATTAAGTTATGCATAGCAAAGATCAAAATTTTGATTAATTATCATAGCATGAAAGCAAAAAGATTACAGAAACATACATATATAATATAAAACTATCATACCATGCTATGTCATATATATATATATATATATATATATATATATATATATCACATAAGCTAGCATAATGTTTCTTAAGTTTCCACTAGGACTACAGTCATTCACTTAATCATTACTCCACAACTAAGTATAAAAGAAAAGGGTGAATGATACATTAGCACACTAAGCATTAGCTAGGTCAAATCATGAAGCTAATATATATATATATATATATAGGTAAAAAAGGCTCCATAATTTATACCTTATCTAACATCCAAGTCAATCAGATAGGCACGGAGGTGGAGGCATAGATGTCATCAGTGGTAGTAGTGGCATTGATAGGGGCATTTGTAGAGGTATCTACTGACTTGCCTCAGTTATTACATTTATATTTATACTGATAATAATTTGTACTATCCCCACCTTTGGGACATGAAGGTACATCCATTCTATCTCACATGTGTATTTAGTGACCGGCATCTCTATCACTTGAATAGATTACTACACATAAAAGAGAATTATAAAATTCCCAGTAAGATATAATAGCATTTTAAAGAAAAAAAGTAATGGTTCAACTGCTACGTGTACATAGAACATTTTTCATTCATAACCTTTGCCTACCAAAGAATCAAGTCAGTTTATAATAAGCAAATATCAATTCACAAACACACGCGTAAAATGAATCATGCTACAGCTCAATATAAGACAATATCCTATCTAAATCATATAGTCTATATGTGATGGCAATATTGTTTGACAAACCTCTTACCTAAGGAATTGCAATTAAGCATGTCTAAAAATGCTTATCGAGATAAAGTAGATCTTGCAGGCACTATATTAGATATCCCATACTACCTGACATGTTTTGAATTTTGTAAAATCAAAGATGTCATAGCAAGTATCCTATACTATTTAATATGAAACTTAGGTTTTCAACATTTAAGATAGAATAGCCAATTTCCTTATTCTTGTATAACATGGAACTTTGTTTGTACAATCAATATTTATAGCCATTTATATCATAATTACAAACTAGGGTGTCCCTTAGTATAGATTCACATCATGTAAGTAATATAATATTCTAGTAGGACTTTAACCTTTAGGATTAACTTGTATAATACTAATAGCAAGGGACTTAAACCCTTGATTACACATTAACATGAATAATAATTTTCATTCCAACATACTTACATGATATACCAACTCATAGAATTATAAAACATCATGAACTGTAGGTAAAATAAAGTATGGCAATCAACCAAGTTAGTAATTAATATATCACTTAAGTAAATTTTAGTGGAACCATTTTCTTATTAGTATATCTTTTAATTTTTAGTGTCTTAAAAGTCTAATTATTGATCTTATCCAAATATTCCACATATATGGCCATTTATACATGGGAATAATCTGAGGCATAGTCATTCATGCATAAGAATTGATACTTGAGTTAAGGCATTTTCCATGGTCAATCATATATATTGTTCTATGTTTAATCTTCTATGTAGGGGTTTGACATATCTCTTGTCTGGGGATTGGATGACTACATGGTTGATATAACAGTTTTAAGTTCCAAAGGAATTTACAAAGCAACAACATATAATAAGCTATTAGTCATAAAAAATTATAAGGTGTAAAAATTCCATCTTATAATAAATGGAAATTGGTCAACTGTTAAAGTTCATTAGTCAGTTGGCCCATGCTCATTAATTGACTATTGATCATTCTTTGATCAACTGGCATGTCATAGTGTTGCAAATATTTTGGACACCACTTGATCAGTTGATTTATTGTAAGAACGATTTACTGATACATGAAGAATAGACAATGACTAATTGAGGAAGGTGGTCAATTGGTCACTTATAGATTTGACATTTGTTTATTAGTGTCTCAATAGTTGATTGCTCTTCTTAAACTTGTCGATTGGTAGATGTTGCTATGTTTCATGAATTAGCTATTGTTCATCATCTTCTTCATGATTTTCTTTAACTAAACTATCCTAAGAAATTTCAAACAATCATATATACAACTAAATACTCAATCTATAAGCACACTTAAGGAGTTTTACTTCTTTAACATACCCACTTTCACATGAAGGAGAAAAGAAGAGATGAGATGATGGAAGAGGAGATGAAGAGGAGGAAGAGGAACATGAAAGAATGAGAGTAATTCTCAGCAAGACAAGGGTTTAGTCTTACCTAAGGATAGATTAGGGTTGTACATGAGCAGAGTCGAGTCGAACATCTAGTCGGCCCAATGCCCTGCCCGATTAAGACATTGGGCTTGTTTTTATGTTCATGGTCCGGTCTGGCTCGAACAAGCCCGATCCTAGGGTGGTTTAGGGTAGGTTAGGGCTTTTTTTTAACGAATTAATACTTGGAATATAAAAATATCTTTTTACAGACTCACAGATATATATTTCAAAATAATAAACTTTTAGAACTTTTATATTTTTATCAGTAATAGAAAAATAGTCTAGTATTATCAAATAAAATATAAGATATACTAGCATAATTAACCTTAAGTAAATATGTGTATTTTCATTATTTAGCAAAAGAAATACCAGTAAGTATACACATTAATTATGAAAACAACTAAGAAGTAGGGAAGGTTTGCATAGTTAATAAAAACTGCAATATGTAGAGAAAATCAGATGAAATAAGAATTATGTATATATATATATATATATATATATAAGATGGCAAAATATTAATAATTAAAAAAGATAAATATTAAGGCAGGTTAGGCAGAATATGCTTCACCCGTAGCCCAGCTTGACTTAATATAGTTTGTTTAAAGTTTTGTTCATTTGTATTTTTGGCCCTGCCCGATCCAATCCAACCCGATTAGATCAAGTTAGGGCAAGCTCTTAAGGCGTGTCGAGCCAATAAATACCCCTAAGATGGATGTCAAATTCTTCTTCTCCTTTCTTCATTTTTACTCCTTCTCATTCTCTCTCTCTCTTCTCCTACTTTCTCTCTCTTTTGAATCACACAACAACAAGGATTTGAGATGTGTTATTGAAGTAGGTTGTAATTCAAAAGGTTGAATGATGGTTTATATAAAGAGTAAAAGCAATGCTTTCTCCTAAATCATCGTCTTTCTATTGAAGCATCCAAGATATTTTGAGAGAATTTGACCAGAGTTGTAAAATCCTATTAATTTGATATAAAGTATAAAAATGATTGTTAATCACTAAATCGTGTATTTCATAGCATCTAAGATATTTTTACATTCATGTTTCTACCATTTTTGCATGGAAAAGATGAAGTTTTGATGCATAGAAAAAATTACCCTTTGACCTGCTAAAATTATACTTTGGCTATGAATAAAATTATAGTTTTAAACCTAAAATTTTGTTAATTATTTTTTGACATCTAAATTTTATTTAAATATTTTTATTTCTCGAATGTTTTCTTATATTTTTAAGAATCTATTGGCTTCAAATTTTCTTCAAATTTCATGTCCTAAGATATTTATTTTTTAATTCACTATTATTTCATAAATTATTTTTAATTCCTAAAAATCCCTATAAATTTCATCAAATTCTTAATGATTCCAAAAAATTTTGATTTCTCTCCCGAAATGCATAAATCTCTAAATTTGCATATTAGGGCCTTATTTTATTAATTTAAAGGTCCCTTATTTTGTTAGTTAAATTTAATTTATTTTGATTAAATTTTAATTTGATAAGGATGTTACAACAGTCACCTAATAAAACAAGCAATATCTACCTGGTGTTGTCTAAGAAATTCAAGCATGCAACCTTACTTTAAGGTCCTTAAGCACATGTAGCCTGTGTTTGGCTCCGCGTCGAGAAGGACAAACGTAGTTTTGTTAAAAGCAAGAAATTATAGCTTTTGAATAAACGAGATTGTAAACGCGATTTTGCCTTTCTCAAACGCGTAGCCAAACGTACTAGTATATTATTATATTAAAAGTTCAATCTACTTATTTATTAAAACCATATTAAACATAAAATTACTAATAGTTTGACCAATGCCACTCCCAATCATTGGAATAATGCAATTAAGTAATAGATAGAGTGGGAGTGATATAACCCGAAGGCATGGTCGAAGTCCTAAACTTTTTTCAACTATGAAGTGCTCATGTTATGAATTTTTATACTTTTCTAGAGAAGAATAAAATAATTTATCCTCATTCATATTTGTTTTAATTCATTAATTTTTTTTACATCATATATAATTTTTCCCATAAAATTATGGCACTAAAGACTCCACTCTCTATAACATGGATACTCTAAAACCAGCAATCATGATTGAAGAGGTACAGTCAAACTTTTAGTTTTAAGTTTCAAATTATAAGTTTAAAAATAAAAATTAAAACTGAAAGATAAGAAATTATAATTGTGGAGAAAAATTATACTTCAAAAAATTTTAACTATACTACACAACTAAAATTTTTAAAGTATAATTTTCTCCCACAATTATAATTTTTTATCTTCAAATTCTAATTTTTGTCTTCAAGTTTATAACTTGAGACTTAAATTTTTTTTTAAAAAAAAAGTCAATTTAAACTAAGTGCACTTATACAGTCAATCATACTGCTTAAGGAGAATCAAGCCTCCACTCCGAAACAGATCCCTTGCAATGGCCTCTCTTGTGAACTTTGTAATGGGAACTGTCAAACTCTGAATGATCCAATTTTTGTTTTAATTTTTTTTAAATTTTGAATATACAATTTATTAAAATAGATATAATACAAAATAAAAATAATTTTTTCATTGTGAACTTCAAAAGAAATAATATTTTAAATTAAAAAAAATCTAAATTGTTTAAATTTTAATTTAAACAACCTAAATTTTATAAGAAAAGAATTATGGAAAAAGGCAAGAGAAAGAATTCGAATCCACCTCCACTCTCCAATCATACAGAAAGTGGTGGGGAACGTCATCCATGTCATGCTAAAAGCAAATGCTGTGAATGAGCTCGAATAGCAGTAATTTCTAATTAGGATTTCAGTTCACATGGAGAGGTGAGACGACGAGACAGTGAATAAGATGCATTCTGGACCTTTTCACTTAAATAATTACAACTTCTGATTAGATTCGCTACATCATTATCATTATTAAAACAAATAAAAATAGAACACATATAGTCAATTTATTTTTTCTGGATGTTAAAATGGGGCTCAAAATCCAAGGCAACAAAGAGTCTAATAAAAATTAGGATTAGGGATAAATGAATCAGACTCCGTAATCTATCATAATAGTTAAGCTACTGAAAGTTGAGATATAATTCTGGACATAAAAACCCAACGATGGTTGCAATTTGTAATTTGCAAACAAGTTTGCATATCAGTACCCCTCTCGAAAGACGTGAAATATTTTGACATCCCAACGCCTTTTTAATAATTATCTAATCATTTAACCGAGTTAATTCTGGAAAAAATAAAATAAAAAACCGAGTTCATTAAAATAAATTTATAAAACAAATTTTAAATTTTAAAAATAATCTTAAAACACTTAAAACTGAAAATATTAATTTAAAACATTAAATATAATAAGGGGGCGAGAATATTAATTTAACCTATATTAATATATAATTTTAAGAAATTTCATTGTTTTAAATTTATCAACTTAAAAGAATAATGTTATATAAAGTGACCGTATGTATTTATTAAAAATTTAAAAGTTCAAAACATTTTTTTCTAATAAAAATAAAGTAACACTCACCCCAAAAACTAATAATTTATATTAATAAGCATTAGGGACGGTTGTTGTCTCTATCAGTCTTAACTTTTTTAATTTTTTCTAAATACGTTTCGGCTACAATATAATAGATAGAAAGTAATTTTCGTTTATCTTTTATAAAACATTAATAAAAATAATATTTTAAAATAATAATAATAATAATAATAGATACTTGATAGATATTTTTCTTCTTTCTCTCTCTTTCTCTTCCTCTCTTATTTTGACCGAATGCCAGACGCGATGTTCCAATCTATACTGTCAGGTTGGCTATTAAATAAAATCAAATATTACATTTAAAAACTCAAATCTTATAATATTTATAATAAAAAATTTTAAATATTGTAATTACTTTTAAAGATTATAGTTATTATTAAATTTTAAGAAATTTATTACTAAATATAGAAAAATTTATATTTTTTTAAATTTAATAATAATTTTTTTAAATCTAATAATAAATCTTTTAAAACTCAATAATAATTGTGATTTTTGAAAATAATTTTAATTTTTAAGATTTTTTATTATAAATTTTAGAAGATCTATATCTTTGGATGTAACTTTTTCTAAAATAAAGGATTATCTTGCAGCTACAATCAACAAAAGGCTGAAAAAGAAGCAATGAGCTAGGGGATGTGTGGTATGAATAGGGAAAGTTTGAAAGAAAAGAAAATTTATGTAAAATATTTATTTTATTTTTATAATTATTACTCAATACTATTTTTTTATTATTGCTTAATTATTAAAAATAAGAACACTAAAATTATTTTTTAAATTATATTTATTTTTATTTCTATAACTAATTTTTTTACATACCAAACCAGCCATAAAATATTGCAAATGAAAAAATTTTGTATGAAAGAAAGAAACCTAGGATATAGCCCACATTGATCTAAGCCCTACCTTATCTCACTCTCTCCCTCTCTCCCTCTCTCTGACAAATCTTCTCCTGTAAAGAAGAAGATCCAATGGTGGTAGGGATCTAGAACTGCATATATCTCAGAATTAGGCATATTCTCCGGTAAGAGGGAAGAGAGAGTATGGAATTCACTCTAATAGGATCATGGTGAAGACACACAGCACATCATCCATGGCATACTAGAACCACAGTTCTGCAAATGATGGGATTCGGAGTTACTCTTAACTTGATCAATGCTCTTCTCGTAATTTCCAGCTTCTGCTTGGGTTTAATCTCTGCCATTGATACAATTACATCACCCCGATTCATCAGAGACTCTGATTATGATACATTGATGTCAAATGTCGGTGACTTCGAACTAGCATTTTTCTCCCGACACATCGCTATGTGGGAATCTGGTATCTCTATAAGGACAACATTTTCTGGGTAGCTAACAGAGATCAACCACTTAAGGATTTTTCTGGGGTCCTCAGAATTTCCCAGGACGGCAACCTGGTGGTATTGAACAGACAAAATCTGGTCCTCTGGTCATCAAACGTGTCAAACAATGCTACAGACAAAATAGCCCAGCTTGAGGATTCTGGGAACCTCGTCCTGCTAGATAACACCAGTGGAAAGACATCATGGCAGAGCTTCAAACATCCCTGTGATGCAGCAGTTGCAAAGATGAAGATCACTACCAACAGATTAATAGGTAAGAAAATACAGCTTGTGTCATGGAAAAGCCCTTCTGATGTATCTTCTGGCTACTAGTAGCCTCAAACGCCTTGATGTTCCAGAATTGTTCGTCTGGGTCAATGAAACTCGTCCATATTGGCGAACTGGTCCATGGAACGGAAGGGTCTTCACCGGATTACCCCAGATGTCAACCGATAATCTCCATGTGTGGATTCTATCAAGAAGATGGAATTGTTTATCCATCTACTAGATTTTTTGACGAAGCTCTGTTTTTTGGAATCCTCTCCTGGAACCCACGAGGCACATTTAGATTAGTAAGGTTCATTAACAAGGAGCACTATATGGATAAAAAGTTTTTATCCCCATTTAATTTCTGAATATTTAGACCTGGATCCATTTATCTTAAAAAATTGTAAAATGAGAATTTTTTTTTTCAAATTAAGATTTACTTACATAAAATATATTTATATAAAATCACAATAAAAAACAAAATCTTTCAAACAAGTATTAATATAACTTAAAACTCATACAACGTTATTTCATTGATTTTTTAACTTTTTGATAATATATTATTGATTAATATATATATAAATGTATATATAAATATAAATAGATAAATAAATAAATACTTTGATTTTGGGACATAATCTTATGGAGAAAAATTATACATAGTCTATGAGAAATTAGTAGATTAAAAAAAATATAAGTAAGAATATATTATTCTATTTTTTCTAAGGAATTCTTCTTGAAACCCACAAAAAATCGGATTTAGATTCTTTTTACCAATTCTTCCCTCTTTTATCTCTTTACCAAAATTTGAGCCCTTAGATTTGTCAGCCACTAATAAGATAAACAAGTTTTTTTTATCTTTTTAATTTTCAGAACTTGTTTTTGAAAACATCTGGACAGAACTGTTTTAAAAATATTTTAAAAAAAAAAAAAAAAGAATATCTTCTGCGTATAATCAATAATAAAAATTTTGGAAAACACAATTTTAGTCATCAAATTTTGGTGGAGAAACAAAGGAAGATAAAATTGGTGGAGAGAATTCATATTCTAAGAAACCAAAGGGTTGTAGGGCCAGTTTGAATCCTTTGCTGAAAAAATTTCATGTTTCTAAAAGCATAAAAACAAAAAAAAGTCGTTTGATAATGTTATTTTCATCCATTGTTCTAAAAACATAAAGAACATCTCAAGAGAACGGTTTTCATTAATGATACCGTTGTAATTTTGAAGAAAGCACAGAAAACACCTTGACGGAATAAGTTTCATTTAAACAGGTATTTTTTTTATCTTTTTAATTTTCAAAACTTGTTTTTGAAAACAATTTGACAGAACTGTTTTAAAAATATTTAAAAAAAAAGAATTAAAGAGGCCCATAGATCTGCTATCTGCTCAACATTTTTAATCTAATTAAGTCATAGCCACTATATTCCAAGTCCCTACAAATGCTAAAAGCCCAAAAGGCCCAAAGACCCATCGTTGTCACAGAAATTAGAATTCTTCTAATAATTAACAATCTGCAGTAACAAAACTCCAACGTCGTCAATATCTGATTTCTCTAATGACATTCTTTATTGCATGTTTAGGGAACAAACAAAAATGCTATTCGGAGAACATTAAGCAATTAATTATCCAAGTGCTGATTAAATTACTATAAATCTATAATCATGGACAAGAAAAGCAAATTATGTTCCAACAACTCTTTTCAATTTAGCTTTATTTTTTACTATCTCTGAAAATTCTAGCCAAATCAAAATTTAAAATTTATGGATTCATTTTGCCATCCAACAAGATATTACTTATCTTCATGTCTCTGTATAATAACCCTTTGTCTAGAATCTGCAAAATCTTGTATCATAAGTTCTGTGCCTAAACAGGCTTATAAAGATCATCCGATGGAAAAGCTGCCAATATCATAATATTTACGATATCTAGAGGCCCAAGACGCAGTTTGAAATCTTAAACGTTACTTTAATCATATATCAATCTCACAAAATATATGAGAACATTTAAAAAACTACCGGAAAAATGGTTTTGACAGTGACATATCAACTAGTCTCTGCCAAAATTTTTTCCATGAGTAAAATGTATATACTTTTCATAAATTTTAAATCATATTTAAGAAACTTCTTTAAATTTTAAAAATAATATTAAATTTTTTTGAACTTTTAATGTTATACATAAATTTTTTTAGTAATTTCATTAAATTATTAATGAAAATGTGCCATATCAGATTTAACCTGTACACAAATGTGGCATCTGACGTGGATTGGAGGGCTTTTATTTCAATTTAACTAAACCCCCCAAAACGCACATCTCCTGCTCTTGATTGAAGTCGTTCTCCATCCAAACGACGCACGTCTCCCTTCCAGCGGAGCCACATTCGCACGAGTCATCAACGAGAAAATGCAGAGCTTCAAAATTTCTTCTCCATTTGCGTTATCCACATCAAGATTTTGTCCCTTACTCCATGTTTGCCCCTTCCTTCTCCATTTGTGCAAGCTAGGGCACGAAAACGAAGGTTTTTGGTTTCTTCCTTCATCCCAAATCTTCACTTTCACTTTCTTGTACTACTTACATTCAGGTAAGATTGCTGAGCTCGTCCTTCTATTGATTTCTGGGTTTCGACAGCTATTCCATTAATGCTTCTTTGTATGTTTGTCTATATCCTTCATGATTGGAAGTCTTATTTAAAGTATTCTCAAATTTGGAGTTATTGTTGTCTGAGAGGTTCTTTTGGCAAATCTTTTGGTTTATGCCTACTAGTTGCTTGAATAAATGTCTCAAAGCCCATATCAAGTTTCTAATTCTGTGTCTTCATATAACATAGACCAAAAAAATTTGGGCGTATAAAATTCTTCAATTATCTTCGATTACGTTGGCAATTCTGGCTTTTTAGAATCATCTATCATTTGTGAGTTTTTTATCCCATTCTTCCTTGAGAACAAAAACAAATGTTTGTTGTTCTTTCCATTTTTCCCTTATTTATTTCTATATTGTCGATAAGCATTAATGAATGGTGACTGGGGACACTACATTCTGACAATTTTGTGTTTTGTTCATGGTTTTTGGTGCTTATAAGCAGTGTATAAAATTGGTCTCCAATGTGACCTTTTCTATAGGGGATTTGCTGTAAGTTTCTTGACTTAGTTTTGCAACATATGTATAATGAAGTTTATAAACTGCTTTTTTGGGTTTACTTAATAAGCATTTGATTGGTGCATTAGAATTCAAGTTCATCTTTCTTTATAATAATTTTTTCGGCATTGCCTGTCAAATTATGATGTAGTTGTCGTTGCTTATTGAATTATGTGGTGTTATGGGTTGAAATTTTGGCAATAGTTGGCGTTGCTTATTGGATTCTAAAATGATTGCAGAGAGCAGCTAAGCGCTTTGGTGTATTTGGCTCGGGCAAAATGCCCATATCTTCAAGAATTCTTCTCACCCTTTAGATATATGATATGGGACGGCATCATTTTTATGGCTGGTTTTTAATATTTGGGCCTTGGTCTCTAAGGTGAGATGGAACTAAAATGGCCTATAAATTAAAACACTAATAAAACATAAAGGATCACTGTCATTATCTGAAAAATCACTCTGAAACGCCATGTTCCATATTGTAAAATTTTCCCTATGCTATTAGCTTATTGCATATTAAATTGTAGCAGCTGTGAACTTATATTATGGCACTTGAAACTATTGAAAGAACTAGTTGGAGTAATCCCACTTCCCTTTGTTGCTTGCAGTTGATATGGACCTGAAAATCTTAGAATCCGTTAACTTCTAATATAGACCATGAGAAGGGAAGCGATGATGAAGCATGCGAGACCTTTTGCGATGCAACTAATAACTCGCGGCTGCCCAGTGATTTATCTGTGATCAAGATTGAAATTGTAGAACTTAGGCAGGAATTAGCCTAATTAAAAAGGATTATGGGGGGAATGAAGATGGATCTTGTAGGGCCCACTATTATTTATGTTTTTTCACTTGTAATGTTGTTTGTTTGCTTGGTTAAGCTAAGGTAAACCTTATGTAATATTCAAAATTTTGATAATGGAATTTTTTTTATTTAAAGCCAATGATGTTGTCTTTTGATTTGCTGGTTGTCGTTGTAAAGTTGCAAAGTTCAATTAAGTAAATTTAAGTATCATTCCTTTTACTTCCTTCCAAACTGTAAACTTAAAAAAAGAGAACACTAATAACATGTTTGGATAAATGGGAAGTTTAAAAATCACGTTTATCTATTCGTGTTTGTCTGATACAACACTTTATTACTTTGTTTGAAACGTGGTTGGGGGACAGAAACGTTTATCTAAACATGCACTAAATGGTTCATGAAAGACAGCTTGCATATTGTCCACATTTTGGCTATATGCATAAAGTAAATAAAGCAAAGTCTTCAATTAAGTATCACCCATAATTGGGATTCATTTCAAATTAAGAAGTAGAATTGCATTTAAAAACCAGTAGTCAGTCGGTGTCCAAAATAAAGTTTCATTTACAAAATGGTACCTCTCCATACTAGAATTGCATTTGCGAAAGAAAACAAAATTTACAAAATTATTTATTTTCATCTACATCGACTCCTTCTGAGCCTTCAGTTTCATATGCCTTGACTGAGTCATCAATTTCTGACCCAAACTACATTTACAAGGACAAGATTACCATTAACGACAAAAAGTCAGCAATGGCTAATATGATTGTGAGGCACTTATTTTTAATTCAGCCCTCATTGTTCATTTTACAACATTTTATATTGTTATACTTATTATAGGTCATATAGTTGCTGATTTGTTTCTGAATATCTCCAGCTGCAATTTAGAAAAGTTAAAAACAATTAATGGTAAGAAATGGCATCATGATGGCAATCGTACAAAGAAACATAATTCAATCAACGGTTATATCTCTTATGCCAATTTCCTTAATACGAACAGATATTTACTAAAGAAATTATGTTCAATGACACACGCAAGAACAGAACACACAAGAACACAGTTCTAGTCTGCACCACGGGTCCAATCAACCCATTCTTCAATTCCACAAAATCATGTGCGATGTTTCTCAGGCTCATAGGTCCAAATTTAATAAGAGTCCACACATGAAGAGTTAGCAGCTTAACTCCGAGAACCAGACTTATGCACCCCTAACCCCTTGTTTGGTTTGAGGGGAGGGGAGGAGGCCTCCCCTTGTTTGGTTGGTAATTTTGGAGGGGAGGGGAGGGAAAGTTTACTGAAATTTTTTCTCCCCTCTCCTTCTCTCTTATCTCTCCAATTCGGGAGAATTAGGAGGGAAAGTGGGTAAAAAGATCAAAATACTCTCTATCTTAATCATTAATTATGTATTTCATAAAATTTTTATAGATATGGTTAAAAAAAAATTTCAACATATCAATTAACATGGGTATACTGCCATATTAAGAAAAAAGTAAACATGCCAATGTTTTCAACTCAAATGCATTTTAATTTTATAAAATAAAAATATGTTAAATTATACATTTGTTGAAATAATTATTTAGTTAATTTTATTTATTTATAATTTTTTTTTAAAATAATTATAATTATAAATAATTTCTGACATTTATTTAATTTGACAATGACAATATTAAATTTTAAAAAATAAAAAAATAATTAATAGTATTATCATTACTTTTAAAATACATAAGGATAAAATGATCCAAATATTATTGTTTTCCCTCCCCTTCCCTCATCCTCCCTTCCATTAAAATCTCTCTCCTCCCTTCCCCTCCCCTCCATTAAAATCCCTCCCCTCCCCTCCCCTCCTTTAAACCAAACAAGGCCTAAGTAAACAGAGACAAAAAGAACACGCTAATTAGAGGGGTGAAATTGGTACTTTACCTGCGATAGTCAACCTTACAGCCAAGTGAATCAAAGAAGGAATCGTTCCTCTGATCCTGCGTTTTCGTGCCCTACCTTGCACAGATGGAGAAGAAGGGTCAAAAATGGAGTAAGGGACAAAATCACGAAGTGAATAACGTAGAAGGAGAAGGAATTTTAAAGCTCTGCGTTTTCGTGGCCAAGCTTGCGGAGCATCTTTCACAGAAGGAGAGGAAATTTTAAAGCTCCGTGTTGTCTCGTTGATGAGCGATGCGATTAGGCTCCGTTTGGTTCAACGGAGGGGAGGGGAGGGGAGGTTAATGGAGGGGAGGGGAGGGGAGGGGGGGGATTTAATGAGTTATGTTTGGTTGGAAGGGAGGGGAGGGGAAGGAAGGGGAGATTATTGTTTGGTTCAGGGGAGGTAATTATATTTGGAGAAATTTATCTTTTATATTATTTTAAATTTAATTTTTATAAAAAATTTTTTTATATCAATAATTTTTTAAAAAAATTATAAATTTCAATCTTTTTTTTTATTTTTAATTTCTGATAAAAAAATTATCTTAATTTTTATTAAATATTAATATATTAAAATATTAAAATATGAAAAGGGACAAAAAAGTAAATTATACTTTAAAAATACCCCACTCCTCTCCCTCCCCCCCTCCCCTCCCCTCCCCTCCAAAACCTCCCAATTTGGAGGGGAGCCAAATTTGCCCTCCCTCCCCTCCCCTTCCCTCCCTTCCCCTCCAATTTTATCCAACCAAACACCTTATCTCCCTCCCCTCCCCTCCCCTCCAAAAAGCCCCAACCAAACATAGCCTTAGAGCTCAACTGAATGGAGAAGTGCGTCACCGCGTCATTTGGAAGAAGGCTGGAGAACAACTTCAATCTAGGGTAGACGTGCGTTTTGGGGATTGGTTAAATCTGAGGCGTACAAAAAGCGCTTCAATCCATGTCAGCTGCCACGTTAGTCTGACGAGTACAAGTTAAATTTGAGGTGGCAAATCTAGTGATTTAATGAAATTATTAATGAGAGATAATTCTATTCATAATATTGAATGTTTAGGGAATTCTAATATCATTTTTTAAAATTTAAAAAAAAAATTAAACATAATTTAAAATTTAAAGAAATTATAAATATTTTAACTCTTTTTTTGAAAAAAAAAATTTATAGTTAGAAGTTATTAGAATGATCATTCTTTGTCTCATTAAACACAAACCATTCATGCTAAAATTAAAAAATTTATGCCCAAAAAAAAATCTTTTGTGACTTTACATAAGCAATGATCATTGTGACCACGTCAATGTCTGTGAAATGGAAAAGGCAAACCCTCTTTGTGGAGAAGAATCAAAATAAAGGCTAATTAAAATTTTCCTCTTTCACGCTTTTTCTTACACAGGCATCAACATTTTTTGCACAGAACTAGTTTCATCTTTTGCTACTGTTGCCAATTACTAATTTTAGGTGGCTGTTCCTTCCTTTTGGGATTTCGACTATACTATAATAGATAAAATTCTTAATTCTCTATATGCCTAGTGGCCGTTCATTTTTTCTCCAAATACAACATGTATTTTTTTTTAATTTTTGAGGGGTCATGGTTTTCAAACAACAGTGACCCTTGATTTTGATTATCTTTTTTCTTCTAAAATTGGGGTCATGGTTGGGGGCCGTTAATTCTTTTTTTAAATATACAGGGGGGTCACAATTGGGGGAACTCTAATTTTTATTTTTCTTTAACGTATGGGGTCACAGCTATTTTAGTTAAAAGTGTTTATTTGTATTAATTTAATTGTTTGGTAAATTAAGATATATAAAAAAATCTAAATATTAATTATAATACTTAAAAAATTATTTAAAATGAAACTTGTAAAATTATTTTATAAAAATAAAAGTTAATTGTTTAAAATAAAAAAATTAAATGTTAATTCAATTTCCTTTAAACTTGATAAATTAGTAAGGGTGTTTAAAAATTTGATGAGCAATTAATTACACTTGTTAAGTATTGTTGAACTTGATATTAAAGTGATTAAAATTTTATAATTGTTGAAAAGAAAATTCATAATCTAAAACAATGAACTAAAATATAAACATATATATACAAAAATTGTTTTATATATTGTTAAAAAAAATGACTTCTTGTGTCACATTGAATCTTTATTCTTAATCTTTAGTTTCGTCCTTGCATGAGATAGTGTTCCTCTTTTTCTTCTTCCTCCTCCTCTTCTTTTTCATCATCCTCGACTTTGTCTTCATCTTCTTCATTATCATTGTTTTTTTCATCTTCTGCCTGTTGGTATGTTATGTGATTCATATTCCATTGGAGTAACATGGCAAAATATATAACTATCATTCATACATGACAAAATATTTTAAAATATGTAAAAACCATACCACACCATATGGATTGAATAATGGAAAGTAATATATTTGATAGCAATATCAAGATATTGGAATATATATAAGTAGTACATAGTAGGATATTTGATCAATACATGTGAAAATGTAACTATTATTTATGAAGAAATAACTAGATTGTAATTAGTATTATGATTTCCTTGTTATAGGCAAGGTAATCCATCTCATCTGCCTTGAGCAAGGTCATCATGCATGCCTATCCTTGGTGTAGTTATTATTCCTACTTATTTTAGGCAATGTCTTCATTATTGCTTATCCTATAAAACGCTATCACTACACTACCATATGAATCAAAGATTGCACGAACTAGTACCATGCTACCTTATATCTAAAGGTCGTAAAGACCAATCACTATGCTATCCTATTGTTCTAGCACTAAAGGTCAAACAAACTAAAGATCATTACACTACTTTACTCTTCCAAGCTTTTTAAGGAAGTTTGGTCAAAGGGAGTGATTCTTTTTGTTTGTCTTGATTCTTTGAAACAAGATAATGAGGAGGATTAAAATTCTCTACTTTGCATGCCAAAAGTTTTGTTTCAAGAGATTAAAATTCAAACAAAGGATAAATCAGGGGATTGAGAGATTAAAAGAATGACAATTTATTAAGATATGAGAATAGAGGCCTTTGGAGAGAAGTACAACGGTGAGACAAAGTAAATGGTGATACCTTAAGCTTGGCATGCCTAGGTGTAAGGGAGGCATGTGTTTGTATTAAGTGTGCATATGAGTTTGTTTGTATAAATGGATGGTCGATACCTTTGTGTTTTGTTAGGGTCTTTATTTATAACTTTCTTGTAGGTGTGCTAATAATGGTAATCAAACTAAGTTGTTTAGTAAAACAATAAAAATTATTTGATCAGAGTGACTTGTCATGTTAGAACTATTATGTTCAAAATAATAGGTAACTTACTATGTTAGTCCTTTTAAGACCTTAAGTCTTTAGGCCTTTTAGAACCAAGTTGAATTGAGTTGGGCTTATTTGAAATCTTATAGTTATGAGACTCCACAATAGAAGGAACAATGAATATAATGATTATAATGAATAAGATATAGATAAGAAAATGTGAGATTCATAAAATAGTATTCGAGGGCATTAATGTGAGACTTTTTTAAGGACAATTATATCATTCTTGGTTTATAAATTAAGGTTAGATTAGCCTATCCAATAAAGATAATCCAAATTTTATTTGTTAACATCAATTTTCTTATGTTTTTACTCTTTTGAAATACTATTAAAATTTTGTTTTCTAACCATAACTGACATTGGATTTTTAATATTTCAATTCATTTATTTAATTGAAATAAAATTTTTTTAAAAAAATCTTTTCTAATGATATAATCAATTTCTTATGTGCATGCCAAAGCTAATTTACATAAATGAATAGCATTAGAGAAAATAAAAGAAGCTATCTCTATTCAATATTGCAAACATATAAAATAACAACAATTTTAACAATAAGTGATGATGATTCACCCAAGTTTATCGGCCTTGAATGTCAGTAAGAGTTACATTGTTGAGGGAGTTACATTGACGTTCCTTAGAGTTAGAGGACTCTGAACTTGACAACCTATGCTTATGCACGAATGCTACTTGCTTTGGAGGAGGAAGATACACATTCTCACTTATAAGCATCATAACTACATTGGTCATGCTTGGCCTTTCTTTTGCTATTTCTTGCACACATAGAAGCCCTATGTGTATGCACTTCAAAATTTGGCTCTCATTGCCTGAATTCCATATATCTGGATCTACTAAGGATACAATTTCTTCTTCATTCCACAGCTTCCATGCCTTATTAACACAAGTATAAAACTTTAAGTTGACTTACAAAGTAATGATTGTAACATGCAATTTTTGTATTACTTATTATCTGGTTCATTAATTAAATGTTGATGACACATGAAAAACACTTTTAAAAAGTCAATAATGTAATGTTGACATGAAAAAATTATTAACATGTTATAAACATTGCACATAACCTTTGTCATGATTAATAAGACTATTAAGTGGGAAGACTTACAAATCCTATAAGGCTAGGAGACTCTTCATTGTTACGGAAGCTACTATTTCTTCTGCCGCTAACAATCTCCAACAATAAAACTCCAAAACTAAAGATATCAGATTTCTCTGAAAACAACCCTTCCATTGCATATTCTGGGGACATATAACCACTGCATTTAAATCATATAAGCATAAATAATTATTAAAACACTTAATATGCTGCTATTTATACTAGAATTGTGTGGAATAAAGAATATATAAAACTTACTATGTTCCAACAACTCTTTTAGTATTAACCTCATCTTCACTAGTTTTAAAAATTCTAGCCAAACCAAAATCTGATATTTTTGGATTCATCTCTCCATCCAACAAGATATTACTTGCTTTCATATCTCTATGTATAATTCTCAACCTAGAATCTCTATGAAGATAAAGCAACCCTCGAGCTATCCCTTCAATTATGTTAAATCGTTTTCTCCAATCTAGTAATTTTCTTTGGATTGGATCTGCACAGGAAGTAAAAAATAGTGAGGGAAATAGCATGTTTATAGAAGCTTAGCGTTTTGAAGTAAAACAACAAGACATGAACTAACCAAAAAGAAATGCATCCAAGCTTTTATTTGGCATAAACTCATAGATCAACATCTTTTCATCTCCTTCAATGCAGCAACCAAGAAGTCTTACAAGATTGCGATGTTGAAGCTTAGAGATGACCACCACCTCATTCATGAACTCTTCTACCCCTTGTCCAGATGCTCTAGACAATCTTTTCACTGCAATTTCCTGGCCATCTTGCAATGTTCCCTGCAAGAGACAAACAAAATATAAATTAGCAGTTACTATATATGCATATGGTATAAAAGATGATACAGGATCAAATAGAAAAAATTACTTTATAAACTGGACCAAAACCACCCTTCCCTAGCATGTTAGCTAAGTGAAAGTTGTTCGTAGCAGTTGCAAGCTCTTCAAAATCAAATAGCGGTAGCTCATCCAGCTTAACTTGTTTGTTGACGTCATTCACTCTATGACTTTGATTTTCTGGAGGTGCTTCTCACAAGTTTAGCAAAAAGATAAAAAATGAAATATAAAATACTCTTGCTTCACATCTCTAGGCGGGTCCCAATTATCAGATGCATTAACCAGTTCTCAAATCGGTGATATTTTTCATACTCAATCATATTTTCTTTCGTTTTTTGTTATTGTGAAGTCTAGAGTACCCCATTCAATTCGAATAAGAAAATGTGGATATTCTTGACTTTATAAAAGAAACGGAAATATGACCTGTTTACCTCTATCTTTATGGGTCCCTATGCGCCGAGAGCGATAGGTACAGATGACTAGTAGACATGCTAAGGTAATTGTTCCTATTGACACTGTAACTGCGATGATCGCTCTCTTATTTGTGCTTTTTTCAGAACTTCTTCCTGCAGTTCAAAATAAAAGCCAGAAAAACCTTGACTTATCATGCAGTCAAAACTCTTTGATAGACAAGGTAAAACTTCCAGATACACTATATTCACTCCATAACACCCAAAATGATGTCATCATGGTTTCTGAAATCTATTCTATTTATGTTATATACCATTGTATGAAACATAAACATGTAATTTGATCGTCTGTTCCCGAAGGGACACCTTCATCTCCAAGATACTGTAATAAAGAAGAGAAACGCCTTAGATTGTAGAAGATGCAAACAACTTACCGAGTTCTGAATGGGCCACTCGAATGTGGAGATCAATTCCTCCATCGGAGAATTTTTGTATGTCAATCAAGTTTGTAGTCCAATGCATGCATCCAATGCCAGGATCGTATGCATATGCCAAACACGAGCAATTCCCCGCGCACTCGGTTCCGCATTGAGCTTCCGTGTCAGCACCAGACCTCTCTGCAAAATCTGGCACTTTCATATTCTGAAATTTCAGAAACCCATCTTCTTCCCCATTTTTACTTCCATTCTTCAAGCTCTCGCACATCAATGCTGACTTTCTCAAACATCCATTTGTCCAATTTTTCCTATTCCATTCCTCTGTATTCTTCGGCTCAAATCCACTTAAGCAGCTACAAATTGGCGAACTCTGCTGATTACAGCTCCCAAATTCCCCACACATGCCGTAGTGATCACAATCTGTTTGATCTAATACCATATCCAAATATTTCTTCTCGTTATAGAACCTTACCAATCTAAGTTTGCCTTGTGGGTTCAAGGAAAGAATTCCAAACGCCGCTTGGTCTAAAAAACTATAAGTTAGATAAACAGTTCCATCTTCTTGATTTACTAGAGTCCACCCATATAGATACCCAGTTGACATGAAGGGTGATCCGATGAAGATCCTTCCATTCCATGGACCAGTTCGCCAATATGGGCGAGTTCCATTGACCCAGAAGAACACTTCTGGAACATCAAGGCGTTCGAGACTAATAGTGAAGTATCCAGATGATGGATCGGAAGGGCTTTTCCATGATACAAACTGTATTTTCTTGCCTGTGAATTTGTTGGCACTGATCTTCATCTTTGGAACTGCTGCGTTACAGGGATGTTCGAAGCTCTGCCACAATGTCTCCCCAGTGGTGTCATCTAGCAGGACGAGGTTCCCAGAATCTTGAAGCTGGGCTGTTGTGTTTGTAGCATTGTTTGACACGTTTGATGACCAGAGGACCTGGTTTTGTCCATTCAATACCAGGAGGTTGCCGTCCTGGGAAATTCTGAGAACCCCAGAAGAGTCGTTAAGCGGTTGGTCTCTGTTACCTACCCAGACGATGTTGTCTTGAGAGAGATACCAGATTCCCACATAGCGATGCGTTGAATTCTGAGGGGTGAAAAATCCTAGTTTGAAGTCACTGTTGTTTGAACTCACTGTCTCAGAGTCTCTGATGAACTGGGCTGATGTAATCGTATCTTTGGCAGAGATTAAACCCAAGCAGAAGCTGGAAATTAGGAGGAGAGCATTAATCAAGTTAAGAGTATTTCTGAATCCCATAATTTGCAGTAACTGTGGATTCTAGTATGCCATGGATGCTGTTTTCTGTGTCTTTCCGAGGCATACTAATACTTCTACCACGACCCCATTAAAACTCTAGCACTTCTCAACAAGTGTAGGCGCCGTCCAGAAAATTTTCTTTTTGGAAATTTTATTACTTTAATTATTTTAAAAGACATAGAATATAAAATAAAAATAATTTTTTAATTACAATTTTTTTAAAAAAATTAACACTTTAAA
The DNA here is from genome assembly GCA_032878935.1 of Erythrophleum fordii. NCBI lineage: Eukaryota > Viridiplantae > Streptophyta > Magnoliopsida > Fabales > Fabaceae > Erythrophleum > Erythrophleum fordii. Next base: position 9,644,470 of record JAVQMF010000037.1, on the reverse strand, counting down.
TTAAAAATTTTAAAATTTAAATTATCCAAATCAAACTTAAACAATCTAAATTATTTTCAAAAAATATGCACAACGTGCATTTTTTTAAAAAAGTGTAAAGAATCGGGACGTAAAAGTCCCGTTGGAATATACATATTGCTGAGCTATATAGTTCTACGCCATGTTGCCCTCTCAGCTTTCGTTGACTCCAGCTGCAAGATAATCTTGCTGATTCGATGGGCAATCTGCTATTTTATTCAAGAGCCAACTCAACAATATAGCTTGGATCGTCAAGTCACTCTTATTCGTAGAATATTGGGCGGTAATTTTATTTATTCCCAATTACCTATATTTTTTAATTATAAAATATTTAATTATTAACTATTATTAAATATAAACTAATTTAATATTTTAAATAATTATTTAATAAAATATTATTTTATATATTTAATAATAAATTGTATTATTATGGAATAAATATTTTTGGGAATATAAAATTATCACTCAAAAATATGAGACAAAGACTTCAGAGTCAACTCTTCTGTTTCTTTGGCATTCAAGGGTAGCGAAATTGCCGGGTTAGTGCAGTGTTGGTCAAAGTTTCTATTTTCAAATAAACATTTTTTAACTTATAAAACCAAACAAATATTTGCAGCTTTTTCTTTTTTCTATTGAACCTTTGTACCAAAAGAATCTTTAAAATACTAATTAAATGGGACTTATAGAGACAACAACCAACACCTTATGCTAATTAATATCATTTCTAGTTTTTTGGTGAGTATTAACTTATTTTTTTTTTGAAAAATTAACAGCAAAGTTTTGAACTTTTTATTTTTTAATAAATACATAACGTCCCTTTTTATGACTTTATCTTTTAAGTTAACAGATTCAAAATACTAGAACTTCTTAAAATCAAGTATCAATTAGTATCATCTAAACTTAAAGAAGCTTAATATTTTACCATTCTCAAATAAACCATATCTGAAATTTCATAGAACTAACGATGAATAGCGAATAGAAAAGATGGAGATGGAGAGGCCTATTCAGTAAGGAATCTTGGTCAGTCTTCAAATAGTGAGAGTAAACCGTCCCCACTATATGTGCGTTTTTGCTGAAGTTTTTTCTCTTACTTTTTTTTTTTTTCTCATTTTTGGCCACACGCTTTTGCACAAGTTGACATGAACTGTTTCTGGAATATTGGTTGAACTTTGAGTCCTAGTCAGAAATTACTGCTATTGAAGTTCCATTCAAATCATATGATTTTTGGCTTTTTGCATTTAGCATGACATGGATGACTTTTCCTACTACTTTTTGTTTGACTGGAGAGTGTGGAGTCTATACTCTCATAGGCTTAAGAAGAAAAATTATACACGGTCTATGAGAAATTAGTGGATTAAAACAAATATAAATAAGAATATATTATTCTATTTTTCCTTAGGAATTCTTACACCAAACTTTCGAGAAACCAAAGAGAAGGGGCATAGGGCCGGTTTGAATCCTTGTCTGAAAAAGAATTTTTTGTTTCTAAAAGTAGAAAAACAAAAAAAAAAATTGTTTGATAATGTTATTTTCATCCATTGTTCTAAGAACACAGAGAACATCTCGAGTAAACAGTTTTCATTAATGATACTATTGTTGTAATTTTGAAGAAAGCATAGAAAACACCTTGAGGGAAAAAGTTTCATTTAAACAGGTTTTTTTGTAATCTTTTTAATTTTCAAAATTTGTTTTTGAAAACTATTTGACAGAACTGGTTTAAGAATATAAACCAAATAAATAAAGAGGCCCATAGTTTCTGCTATCTGCTCAACATTTTCAATCTAATTAAGTGATAGTTACCATACTCCAAGTCCCTATCATTGCCTAAACTGACTTTTTGTGATAGCTATAATTTCTTTATTTGGGCCACTTTATGACAGCTATAAAAAGTATCAGGGTATCACAAATCTGTATTATGAAGATAAATCAATATCTTCTGCATATATAGAGAATGCCATCTAACTTGGCACAAAAGTCACGTTGTTGGTGTAGTGTCCCTGATCTTCCAGAGGGCACTCCAAACTCAAGCAAATTTTGTCCCTAGAGAGGAAGATTCACAATTTTGCTTTCAAGCGTTGAAACTATACTAGTCATACATGGCTTTTCTCTCGCAAGTTCTTCTAGGCACAGAAGCCCTATATATATATATATATATATATATGCACCCTAAAATATGATCCTCTAAACCTGAATCTCATATCTTTGCATTTAAAAATGGTACAATGTTGTCGACTATGTTCTATAGTTTCTATGCCTGAACTAAGCAAGACAAGTGTTAATGGCAGCGTAAAAAATTGTTACTAAACTAATACGATATTTATGTTCATGCTGTGTCCTCTTTTGGTATCCATGCTTCAATGTAAAGAGTGCCTCTGCAATTAAAACAGACAATAAGGTGGTATAGACTTACAAATCCCAAAAGGCCCAAAGGCTCATCATTGTCGCATAAATTAGAATTCTTCTTCTACAAATTAACAAATTTGAAATCTTAAACATTACTTTAATCATATGTCAATCTCACAAAATATATGAGAACATTTAAATAACTACCAAAAAAAAAAAAGGTTTTGACAGTAACATTTTTATTAATCTATGCCAAATATTTGGCTAAAATGCATATAATTTTATGAATTTTAACTTAAAAATTTTTTTTGAATTTTAAAAAATGACGTTGAATCTTCTTAAAATTTTAATATTATACATAAAACTTTTATCTATTAATAATTTCATTAAATCATTAACGGAAATGTGTCATGTAAGATTTAATTTAATTTTTACACATCAAACTAATGTGGCATCCAACTGGAATGAAAGGCATTTTTTTGTCAATTTAACCAACCCCCTGGAACGCACATCTTCTGCTTTAGATTGAAGTTGTTCTCCGGCTTTCTTCCAAACAACACACGTCTCCATTCCAATAGAGCTCCAACTGCACAGCTCATCAACGGGAAAACGCAAAGCTTCAAATTTTCTTCTTCATCTGCGTTATCCACTTCGTGATATTGTCCCTTGCTATTTAGGGGCCTAAGACGCAAAAGGAGAGCCAAATTTGACAACTTAATCCAAAATATATGAGAACATTTGAATAACTTCCAAAAAAATGATTTTGGTAGCAACGTATCTATTATTTTCTGCCAAATGTTTTTTGTCTGACTAAAATGCACATAATTTTTATCAATTTTAGATCATGTATAAAAAATACATATAATTTTAAAAAGTGACATTAAATTTCTTTAAACTTGCAATATTATGCATCAAACTTCCTTATAATGATTCAGGTAAAATCATTAGCAAAAATATGTTATGTCAGATTTAATTTGTACACATCAGACAAACGTGGCATCTGACGTGGATTGAGGGTTTTATTTCAATTTAACCAACCCCCCAAAACGCACGTCTGCTCTAGATTGAAGTCGTTCTCCAGACTTCTTCCAAACGACGCACGTCTCCCTTCCAGCAGAGCCCCCGTCGCACAACTCATCAACGAGAAAATGCAGAGCTTCAAAATTTCTTCTCCATCTGCGTTATCCACTTTTTGGTTCCTTCCTTCATCCCAAATCTTCACTTTCACTTTCTTGCCTTCTACTGATTTCTGGGTTTCGACAACTAATCCATTAATGCTTCTTTGTATGTTTGTCTATATCCTTCACGATTGGAAGTCTAATTTAAAGTATTCTCAAATTTGGAGTTATTGTCGTCTGATAGGTTCTTTTGGCAAATCATTTGGTTTATGCCTATTAGTTGCTTGAATAAATGTCTCAAAGCCCTTATCAAGTTTCTAATTCTCTCTATCTTCATATAAGAAACCTAGACCAAAAAAAAATTTGGGCGTATACAATTCTTCAATTATCTTCGATTCGTTGGCAATTCTGGCTTTTTAGAATCATCTATCATTTGTGAGTTTCTTTTCCCATTCTTCCTTAAGAACAAAAACAAATGTTTGTTGTTCTTTCCATTTTTCCATTATTTATTTCTGTATTGTAGATAAACATTAGTGACTGGTGGCTGGGGACAGTACATTCTGACAATTTTGTGTTTTGTTCATGGTTTTGGGTGGTTATAAGCAGTGTATAAAATTGGTCTCGAATGTGACCTTTTCTATACGGGATTTGCTGTAAGTTTGTTGACTTAGTTTTGCAACATATATATAATGAAGTTTATAAACTGCCTCTTTGGGTTTACTTAATAAGCATTCGATTGGTGCATTAGAATTGAAGTTTATTTTTCTTTATAATAATGTTTTCGGCATTGCGTGTCAAATTATGATATAGATGGCCTTGCTTATTGAAGTCTAAACTGATTACAGAGAGCAGCTAAGCGCTTTGGTGTATTTGGCTCGGGCAAAATGCTCATATCTTTGAGAATTCTTCCCAACCTTTAGATATATGATATGGGATATGGGACAGGATCATTTTTATGGCTGGATTTTAATGTTTGGGCCGTCGTCTCTAAGGTGAGATGGAACTAAAATGGCCTATAAAATTAAAACACCAATGAAACATAAAGGATCAATGTTATTATCTGAAAAATCACTCTGAAATGCCTAGTTCCGTACTGTAAAATTTTCCCTATGCTATTAGCTCATTGCATATTAAATTGTAGCAGCTGTGAACTTATATTATGGCACTTGAAACTATTGAAAGAACTTTGGAGTAATCCCACTTCCCTCTGTTGCTTGCAGTTGATATGGACCTGAAAATCCTAGAATCCGTTAACTCCTAATATAGACCATGAGAAGGGAAGCGATGATGGAGCATGTGAGACCTTTTCCCATTTGGTAGCACATAATAGGGATATAATTCTTTTACGTAATTATATAATGTCTATTATATTTTTACAATTATTATTCTATCTATCAAATTACTATTTTAATTATCAAATTATTTTTAAAAAAATAAAGGCATAAAAATAATTTTCTATCACACTTATCTTTAACTACTCATTTTTTTATATTCTCTCCTCCTTTATACTATCATACCAAATATATTAGTGATGCAACTAATAACTCGCATCCCCAATTATTTATCTATGACCAAGATTGAAGTTGTAGAACTTAGGCAGGAATTAGCCAAATTAAAAGGGATTATGGGGGGGATGAAGATGGATGTTGCAGGGACTACTATTATTTATGGTTTTCTACTTGTAATGTTGTTTGTTTGCTTGGTCAAGCTAGGATAAACCTTATGTAATATTCAAAATTTTGATAATGGAATTTTTTTTTTAAGAAGCCAATGATGTTGTCTTTCAATTTGCTGGGTGTGGTTGTAAAGTTGCTTGTGCAACCTTGCTTAAAATTGCTTAAAGCTGCTTGTGATGTCATTCTGGTTGCAAAGTTCAATTAAGTAAATTTAAGTATCATTCCTTTCACTTCCTTCCAATCTGTAAATTTAAGAAAAGAGAACACTAAATGGTTCGTGAAGGACAGCCTGCACATTGTCCAGATTTTGGCTATATACATAAAGTAAATAAAGCAAGGTCTTCAATTCAGTATCACCCATAATTGGGATTCATTTCAAATTACGAAGTACAATTGCATTTAAAAACCAGTAGTCCCTAACATTCAGTTTCCCAAATAAAGTTTCGTTTACAAAATGGTACCTCTCCGTACTAGAATTGCATTTATGAAAGAAAACAAAATTTACAAAAATATTCACTTCCATCTACATCGACTCCTTCTGAGCCTTCAATTTCATATGCTTTGACTGAGTCATCAATTTCTAAGCCAAACTACATTTACAAGGACAAGATTACCATTAATGACAAAAAGTCAGTAATGGCTAATATGAGATATGATTATGAGACACTTATTTTCACTTCAGTCCTCATTGTTCATTTTACAACATTCTTATATCGTTGTACTTATTACAGGTCATATGGTTGCTCATTTGTTTCTGAATATCTCCAGTTGCTATTTAGAAAGTTAAAAACCATTAATGGTAAGAAATGGCATCATGATGGCAATCGTACAAAGAAACATAATTTAATCAATGGTTTTGTTTCTTGTGCCAATTTCCTTAATATGAACAGATGTTTACCAAAGAAATTATGTTCAATGATACACGCAAGAACAGAACACACAAGAACACAGTTCTAGTCTGCACCACGGTTCCAATCAATCCCACAAAACCATGTGCTATGTTTCTCAGGTTCATAGGTCCAAATTTAGTAAGAGTCCACACATGAAGAGTTAGCAGTTTAGCTTCGAGAACTAGATTCATGCATCCCCTATGTAAACAGAGACAAAAGGAATCACACTAATCAGAGGGGTGAAATTGGTACTTTACCTGCGATAATCAACCTTGCAGCTAAGTAAATCAAAGAAGGAATCGTGCCTCTGCTCCTGCGTTTTCGTGCCCTAGCTTGGCGTGCAACTTTCACAGAAGGAGAAGAAATTTTAAAGCCCTCTGTTTTCTCGTTGATGAGCAATACGATTGGTGGGAGCCGAATTTGATAGAATGCGGATGGATATGTTTCGAAGTCATGAAAATATTTTTTTTTAATTTCGTTTTAATATTTTGTTTGAATAAAATAACTCAATGTTTATTTAATATTTTTCACTAAAAATATGTTTTAATAAAATTACTTAATATTTGTTTAATTAAATTATTGTTTATTAGTAAATTATTAATATTTGTAATTTAATATTTGTTTAATTAAATTAATTTAATATTTAATTAGCATTTTTTAATAGAACAATTATTAAGTTATTCTAATAAAACAACAATTACTTTGTCTTCTTTTATAAAAAGGTATTATTTCTTTTTCAAAAGCAATCATCCTATGTTCTCTAAGTAAGAATAATACTCTATCAGAAAAAAAAACATTCAATAATTTACTAATATTGTTAAATCTTTAAGTTTATTTTCTTTTGATTTTAGATTTTGCATTATACAACAATTGTGCAGTATAATAGACATCATTTTAAAAAATTAAATTATTTATTTGGTTTTTTTTCTATAAAGTACTAACTCCCATGTTTGGAAATATAAAAATGCAACATAGGATTTTGCCTTTTTATAAGTTATATAATTAGATTATCTTCAAATTTTATTTGGATTATTTCTCTCTTAAATAATTAATTTAAAAGGGAATTGTTTGAACTTATAAGAGCACCCTTTCATTTAATGTGACATCTTCATGTACAAGTTTGCAATTGACCTCAAAATTATATTATTATTTTTGCGAGTAAATGTCATGCTTGTTATAGTAAATGACTAATATTAGTTTTATTAAATATTAGTTTTATTAAATTAATTTAATATATGTTAAATTAAATTAACTTAATATTTAGTTATTATTTTTTTAAATTTCATTTAATATTTTTTAATGCAAAAAAAATTAAATGAAAAAAATAATTAATAAATAAATGATGTAAGATTTGATAAAAAAACTATATCAATAAAAATATTGTAAAAATATTTATAGTAAATAACTTTTCATGTCATAACGAGGTTACTTTCTTTCATGCTGTGATTGTTGTTACTCCAATTCTTCTAGTTGCTATTACTCTTATACTGTGGGATTCGTGTTTAAATCTAAAGATAGAGACTAAACTAAAAGAATTGATTCATGCAGCATCTTAAATCCTAATTACAATGATCTTCTAGGCTCAAAGGACCAAGCAGTATACGTGACATTCAATGTAAATATATCAAATAGAAGATTTACGAATAATCTAAAAGAGTTAGACATTTGTTTAGGGGTTTCAAAAGAAGATGAGAGTGAGGGTTGCATGTAAGAAAAGAGACTTACTCCACCAGCGTCACCGAAGTAGCTTGGTGGTATAAAATGAGATGGACTAGACATGCTAATATCTTACACTGAAGTCGAAATAAATAAGGATACACTAGAAATGTCAATGTCAATGCCAATGTCCTTTTACATTGACCTTTGTTGTTACTAGCTATTTCCTCCAACTTTAGGTCGTTGCATGGACAGATAACTTTGATGTCTCTTTCTCATATGACAAGTCAAAATTCGAGTCTTGGGTAGATCTGGTGCGTGATTAGCAAGCTAGGGAAAAAGTAAAAATCATTGTTTACCAAGAACACATAATATATTACTAGAGTCTCAGCTGATGATATCACAAAAATTTGCAAGCAAAGGATCATATAAGTGCATCCTATAAAACCTTTTTACTAAATCAGCTTGACCAAAAATATTAAAAAGAGATGAGAAGTTAAATATTAATATGCAATAAATTAAGAAATCAATGATGACGAACTGTAAAAAATTATACCACATATCCAGTAGCAGCACTTAATTTCTGGATCCACTAATGAGTATATGAGTACATTGTTAGTACCATTGCATGTACTCAGACATGCGATTAAAGGGCTCTTCAATAATAGGGAGTTGAGACTTAGTATCTTGTTATCTATATCATCACTAGATGAAAATACTATTTTTAGACATCCAATTGGTATAGGTTCTTTCTTGAAGTTGTAGATTATAAAAAGAGTCTAATCTGAGTAGCTTTTAAAGAATTAGTTAGCGATGACCAAATTGTTATAGGACATGATATAGATAGTATCACTCTATGATCTAAAAGCATATAAGTGACATCAATGTAATCCAAATATCCAAAAAAGTCAAATAGTACTATGAAATCAACTCTTACATTATTTGTCGCTAGTGTGGGTACCATATAACCTGTGAACAACATAGGATAGAATAATAAATAATTATTAAATAGTCAAAAAATGATACACATCATAAGTTTAAGTCGAGTACATACCTTATCATTTCTCATTGTATCAAGCAAAATTTTATATAGCCGGAGGGCTCTAATATTAGACAAGGAAGTCGTTCAACATTCTTCCATCTATTACAATGAGCAAACACATGCGATAAGTAATGAGTAATAAATAAAGTCAACATGGTTAAATTAAATATGTGAAAATTTTAATACTATTTTATACTTAAAACTGAGAAGTGAAAGTATAAGATATTCCTTAATGCAAGGGTCAGGGGTGAATGGTCTCTCGGGCGCAAGTATAGGGAATTGATCCCGTGCCCATAAATGCAACAGTGTCAAGCATCCGGCTATGCCGTAATCATTCTTATATGTTGCATTACAAAGCTTACAATATAAAAATAAAAAAAAAAAAGTTAACATGCTAATCCCTAGCTATAACAATTAGCCTGCTCAAAGTCATTCAGTGAAGGTATGTACATCAAGTAAACTTTATAACTCAATTTATCTAGCATCAACCAATCCCCTATCATACGAAGAATATAAGTATGGGTGAACTGATACACTGTCTTATCCTCCACGTTATCCAATAGATGTGCTAAGTTTCATGCCAACTAAGTAATAGATAGTCACTATCAATCAATTTGATTAACTGGTGGCGTAATTCCTAAAAGCCATTACCATATCTTTGGCCAATTAAAACTTGTTCCACCTACAACATGGTCCCCCTCGATTGATAGGCTCAACTACATCGCTACGACCTCGAGAGTGATCATGCACTCTTCTCCAGTGGTGTGAAATGTTTTTGTCTCGGGGCATAATCATTAAACTAGTGCACTAACCAGCGATGTATTGTAGTCGAACTAGCTGATGCATGTAACATCATAAAAACTAGACTACCTTAGATAATCCATGATGGCCGGTGGTGGATCACCTAAACGATTATCATGCAGAACTCATTATAGGTGGAGTATTTGATTGTCTTGTAAATAGGGATAAATCACATAATGAAATAACTAAATGGAATAGGAAATAGCATTAAACAATTTATCTTATCTCACCAGCCCAGATGCCCTACGATATTTGTTGCTACTAAAAGTATAGAAATGAGTCATCCTTTGGACCTAAATAAATGGGCTATCTGACTATGGCCGTGGTATCTATGGGCAAAGTAATATAATGTGCCATTTCTCATTTAAAATGACATGTACAAATAATATAACATGCAATAATTCCTTTAAACAATATACATGTACAAATATCTAATGAATTATTATCCTTTTTCAAAGTTACTAGCGTATATGTTATACCATTATCTTTTTTACTTACAATTACAGAGAATAAATAATATAACTTATTTATTAAAATTGACAACTTTTGTTGATAGAGGCAAAATTGTGATGCGAGCAAGAGGCATGATTATGCCTAATTTGTCTATAAAGTTTGCATTTACTTGATTGAGCTGAGGTCTTTAAATCCATTTCATTTTGATAAAGGGTCGATCAAGGTCGACCTCACTCATGAAACATTAATGGATCAATGATCAATTTTAGAACACTTGGTTACGGCCAATATTCTTGTCCTTTAATAAGCTAGAACATATTGTTATATGCATCATACATGGTGTCCAAGTGAAATACGGGATCCACCAACTGAAATGGTTCAAGAGCCACTACTACACACTCTACAAGAGTATGCTAGCACTGGTACTTTTTCACTTGGAATTTATTGCAATCACATATCTGCTCAGTCAAGTTAACCTTGCAACAATAATTGTATTGGCAATTCATTTGGTCATATGGCTCCTCAACCTCAAATAATTGAGCTTGTTGGTTAAATATTCGTACAACACATAAATGGGAGCATTGCACATTTATTGCCATCCTCTTTATTAGGGTCTAATTGTAAACCTATTCACTACCATCTGAGTATTAATATGTTGAGCACGTTGCATGAAATACTAGCTAATCCTATAATATGTTGCTTTCATTATTTATAATATAAGCAATGACCTGACGCCTTTTAAAACATCATTCATGCACTCTGCCAAGTTCATTGTCACGTGACTATATCCCTAGTCCTCCACATCATATGCACAGGTTAACTATTCTTTAGGGATTTTTACAATCCACCTGGATGCCTATTCATGTATGATTACTATTTTAGCTAACTTCTTATCTATGTACCAATGCTCATATGTATAACTTATGCGACATGATCAATGGCTTTGCTTTTAGTTATTATTCATCTACCACATGACGAAGGCAAAAAACATAATAAAGGTAGAGAAGAGAAACATACTAATGTTTTTTAATTTCTGCTTTATATCAGATAACCTATAATAACTGTGAAGGTTGTTTGCCATATGATGAAAACAGAAAGCATGATAACCATATAGTGGCTACCAACCAGTTTGTGTATTAGTGACGACAGATAAAATTGATATCATGTCATCTAGGTACCACACGCATGTGTAGATTATATAGGAACCATATCTATGATGATTGTGTTTCCCCTTCCACAACAACAAAGGCAAAGGGAACAATATATCGGTCACTATCCTATATCATTGCCATTAACAATGTCTTTTTATATTTGCTATAGAGAAATGTCTCATTAACTTGAATCATCAACTTTAGGTGCTCAAATACATTTATGTAAGGCTTGAATACCCAAAAGATATGCTTAAACACTAAAACTAGCTCACTAATAGAGGCACTCTGGTAATATTATTTCATCACAAATAATATACGAGCTGGGCATGAAATGTTGGACTGTAGCCATCCACATAAGCAATATGGCATACAAACTCTCTTAATTATCAAAAGCAATAGTGGTGACTTTATGTTTTGCTCCCCATGACTTTTTGTACAATATAATGTAATCGAACAGGCTCTTCATCCGCTCAATGAGCTGGTTGATTGGAACATCGAATATCTCAATCACCATTGCCACAATATATGATGAGATAATATCGAAGTATAATTTTGGATAATCTTGTGATAACATCGCAAACAAACATATATGTGGACCCCTATATCTTGTAATCTACCATAATGATCCCTTCCTCTTACCTTTTTTGCATACTTTGACTTGTCATCTAGAGCTATTGCCATAATTTACACACCAACATTCTTTATACTTTTTACTTGTCAAGTACTTCTTAAAAGCATAGTGCATCCTCATAAAATATAATTTTATAGTAAGGCCCAATATTTTGTGATTCGGATACTTTAATCCAACTAACAACTTCTAATTGTTCATTTGCATTTGATTTCCTAACTTTTCAAATTCATCAACCCTTGATAAGGTCCAAATTAACTTACTGGAAGAATACAACAGTAAGGTTAACATGTTGAGACACTAGTTTAATATCAACGACATCATCATCACTCTCACTGTCATACACATCATTATCATCATCATCATCGATGTCACCGTCATCATCTTCATCGTCATTATTATAATTGGGGTAAAGTTCTGCATCATATTCATCTTCATTTTCAAAGCCTTTTAATATATTTCCTTTTAAGCTCGATAGAGAAGGAGGTTCATCAGAGTCAATTGCTGGACGGGAGGAACTTGAGTGCAAACTGTCCTCTATAGGTACGATTTGATAATGTTGAGCATAAGCAGGCAGTTAATAGAACAAATCAGATGAGGGTAGCATTTCATTCACCAAATCTAACTAAAATTCAATGCTTAATTATGGATTAACACTTGAAATATTCACATATACCTCAATTACATTCAACTGTGATGGAAAACATGAATGTAATTGTCACATCCTCTACACATTACAATTATCTTCTAACATAATCACTTAGTACTATATTAGATTTATTGTTGTTATGAGCTTATATACCAATTCAAATACAATATGATTAGCAGGAAGACATATCTTTTGACTAACTGTTTATTTTAACTATTTCAAGGTGATGTTAGTACTAACTATTATATATCTCAACATTACATACTAAAATGTTGCACTCAACCTACTTTCATAAATTCTTCTATTCACATAAATGCAAAAAATCTCATTCCTCCTAACTATTTTTTTCCTTTCAAATATCCTACTCACAAACATACTTTAATTAGTTATAGTTGTAACAGACTTGATTATTCATTTTTTATTATTCATTCAAATATCTTAAAATTTTGCACATTTTTTTCATCATTATTTAAAAACCTCACTTCTCTTCTTCTAAATTTTTTCACTTATTTATTCATATCTATATTTTACTCTTTTTGACTTTTTTATTTACTTATCCATTTTATATTTTTGTTCATTATTCTTCTAAGTTTAGATACTTTTAATTTACATATATCCAATACATAAATATTTTGCTTTCTTTATGTTTGTTTTTGCTATTGTCATAGTGATCTTTTTATTTTATTAAAATATAAAATATATTTATTTTACCATATTTTTCATTATTATTTTTGTAAAATATATTTTTTCTACAACTGCATAAATATTTCTTGTATTATTAATAAAAAATATTTCACACTACTACTATCATCATTTTTCCTATTATTAATATATAATATATTTCTTTATCAACTATATAAATTTATTTTTTTCACCATATTTTTCCCAATATTTAATATAAAATGTATTTTTTTACCAACTATATAAATTTATTTCTTTCACCCTAAGTATAAAATATTTCACAATAATTTTTTTAACTAAATAACTTTATTTCTTCTACTGTAATTTTTTCTATTATTAATATAATATATTTTTCCTTAACAACTATACAAATTTATTTCTTTTGCTATTAATATAAAAAAAATTTGTAATTATTTTTCAAATATTTAAATTCTTTTCTTCTAACATTATTTTTGCAATTATTAATACTAAATATATAATCATCATTTTCTCAATTATTATATATTTCATCATTGGCTATATAAATTTATTTCTTTTACTATTAATATAAAATATTTCACAATTTAACTATTTAAAATTTTTTCTTCTTCCTTTATTGTTGTAATTATAAATATAATATAGAATATATTTCTTTTACAACTAATTATATTTCTTTTACTACTAATATAAAATATTTTGCATTTATTTTTCAACTACACAAACATTATTTTTCCTTCTCATTTAATTTTTTTAATCCAAATTTCATTTCATATTTTTATCTCCAAATTATTTTTTATTGCTAATTATTAATTCCTTTTTTTGCAAATATTATTTCTTTCCTTCCCCCACCCTAATTTTTAATATCTTTTTAGTTTTAAATACACATATTTTACAATTTTTCCCATTTTTACTCACTTACTTCTTTCACACTTTTTTCCTCCCAATTTTTTTTCTTTGACTATTTTTCATTACCTATAATGTAAATCTACAATACCAACAATAACTAAAAAATACAACAAATAACAATTACATACAATTAAATATTATTACACAAATTTCTAACAACGAAATTGCATGTATTTCAAAATGTAACAAAAATTATTATTATACCACAAATATTTCAAAATGCATATACTTCTCTCACAATAATAGAAAAATGCTAAATATAAAAATATATTACAAATATAAATATATTTTAGCTGCTATCTCTGATTTACTTTAAATTTTACTATGAAATATGGCTTAACTAAATAAATTTTGTAGCACTTCCTCTCAATTTGTAATAGAGCCTAAGTGGAAGAGGTAAGGTAAATTTGGCAGAAGTAAATGTTACGAGAATGCAAATAGTGAAGGTAAATTCCAACGGCTACCAATTTATGGGCAAATGGTTCAAGGTCATTTTCATAATTTCATTGTTACATTATCCATTATTTTACTTCTGAGCCAATTAGAATGCACAAAAATCTGTTTCACCCTATCACATGCTGCCACGTGTCTCAAGCACAATAATTTTCATCTTTATCCTTCACTCTTTTATGTGATCAGTCAATTTGCTAAATTTGGAACCATGGATTCCAAATTCAACTAGTTGACCAATCATGTCAAAGGCTATTGAATTTGGAAATATGGGTTCCCCATGGTTCTGAATTCATGCCTCGATCAACGAGGCATGACCGTGGCATTAGTGCCTCATTAACTGGGACATTAAATTTGGTTACCATTTGTCCAAATTTAATGTCTCGGTGAACGTAAATTCAATTTTATACTTTTTGAGTTTTGCATTTCATTACTTTTAGGACAACTTTTGTTGTCTTTATTATTTTTTACCAAATTTTTTCTTTTTTATTTCTTATTCAATTTTCGCGTACGAAAATGGATTTTGTTGCACAAATAACACAAAAATTTATGAGCAAAAAGCAACATAGGAAAATATAATTACCAAGAAGCAATAAATGGTACAAACTCAGAGTGGATCATTTCAAGTATATATTTTTCAACCAATCACATCAAGTTGAACGGTCATGTCAATGGTATAATTTTAAAATTGAGTCACATGGCATGCTGTGATTGATTAGAGTAGATTTCCACAAAATCTGATTGGTTGAGAAAAATTGAAGGAGATAATGTGGAATTTGAAAATTATCATTATGCCTTTGAAGGATATGTTATAATGCAATTGACGAATTGTTTAGCTTACCTGACCCACTTCCTTCTCCTCTCTTGTGTCTTCTTTTTCTTCTTATTCTTCAGCTTCTTCATTTGCTTATCTTGTTCAGTACTTTTTTATTAAACATCCAGCTTCTTCTCCCATGAGTTGAGCTGAAAAGTTGAATGGTGAAAATTGAGAAGAGTCAACAAAAAAAAAAAATTTGTTGAAGATATGCAGTATTTGATAAATAATTATCTTTTCATCTATCTTGTTTTATTTTACATAATATGAACAAAAGTTTAAACTTAGTTTCAATAGTAAATGTATAAAAGAGCCTAAAAGGAAAAAAAGATTAGAAAAGAACTAATAATATTTATAAAATGAGAAAAAATAGAGAAATAGAATGATAGAATAGTTGAGAAATTTTATTAGCTATTTATTACATTCTTTGTTTTAGATAAGATTATTTATTTATTATTGTTTATTTGTTATTATGATTTTGGGAAATGTAGGGAAGAAGGAGTAAATATTTTGTAGGTGTAAAAAAAGGAAGAAGAAAAAAAATGGAAGAAAAAAATTGAAGTTAAAAATGTATAATAATGTAAATGAAGAAAATGTCAATAAGGTAGAAAAAAATTAGTGTGGAGGATAATTTATAAATAATTACAGAAAAATAGAAAAAAAATATTAAAGATATTTTATAAATAATTTTGAGAAATAATTAAATTTAAATTTGAGAAAAAGGATATTTTAGAAATAATTTTGAGAAAATAGTAAAAAAGTAATTATGATGAAAAATTTATAAAATATGCAAAAAAAAAAAATGGAAAAAAATTGTTGGAAAAAATAATTAAAAGAGAAAATGATAAAAAAAATTTCTGGTTTAAAAATGCAGATGTTTTATAAATAATTAAGAAAATAGTTAAAAAGTAATGATGGTACAAAATTCAAAAATATCCACAAAAAAATCTAAAAATTGTAGGGAAAATAATTATATTTAAAAAATTAGGATATTTTAAAAAAATGAATAAAAAATTAATTATAATGACAAAATTTAGAAAAATACAGAAAATAAAAAATGATTATTGAAAACAATTTAAAAGGAAAGTGACAAAAAATTACTAGTTTAGGAAGGATGACATTTTAAAAATAATTAAGAAAATAGTAAAAAAGTAATGATGGTGACAAATTTTGGAAATATCCACCAAAAATTGTGAAAAAAATTGTATGAAAAAATAATTATATTTAAAAAATTAAGATAAATGAAAAAGAAATTTTGTACTACAAAGAAAAAGAGCAAAACTCCTAAAATAGTTATGTAAATAAGAAAATTATAATAAGGATAAAAAAACACTAATGTAAAAATGAGAATATTTTGCAAATAATTTAATAAAAGAAGTAAAAAAGTAATTAAGGTGAACAAATTCAAAAAATCCAAAGAATGTAAAAAAATTGTGAGAAAAATAATTATGGTTAAGAAATTAGGATAAATGAAAGAGAAAAAAACTTTTAAACTTCTAAAATAATTATGTAAAGAAATTATAAATAAGATTATGGAGAAAAAATACTAGTTTAGAAATGACAATATATTATAAATAATTAAATAAAGATATAAATAAATTAATTATGGGGGAAAATTCAAAAATATCCAAATAATTCCAAATTGTAGGAAACTGTATGGAAATGTTTAGGAGGGCATTTGAATTTAAAAAAAAAAGTAATTATGTACATAAAAGAATTATAAGTGAAGTGTAGAAAAATATAAGAAAAAATTTAGGAAAACAACATAAAGTTAAAGGACTAAAAAAATTCTAAATAATGAATCTTGAAAATTATTTTATACCAATTGTGGAAAAACAAAATTAGATTCCCAAATAGCATAAAAAAATAAAACAAAAATAGTAAATATTAATGATGGTGGAAGTTTTCGTAAATGCCCAAAAAAAATGTCTTTATCTTATTATTAAGAAAAGATCAATAAAATAAGATATTTATATGAGGCGGATTATTAAACAAAGCTCCAAATATAGGAAATTAAATGGCTAGCAGAAATAAATTTTTTTGCATTGAAACAAAAAAATCTTTTGAAAATATTCAAGGTGTAACAATTCAATACGCTATGTCAAAATATATAACAATTAGCATCAACATCACTTTAGATGCATTAAAAGATGCAATAAGTCAAAAAGCTACAATTTTTCCCCAATTAAGTTGTCTCAGATTTGATATATAAACTTTCGATGTTATCAAATCCATATGGTACCAATCAATTCTTCTAGAAGATAATTTTGATGTTTAAATGATGTGGCAAACCAACTCATGTTTCTTAAGTCAATTAAATGCAATTGAATTGTACACAAACACCTCATTCATTGATTCACAGGTGAGACTAGAAATTTAGCCGACCCATTCACAACAATTTCACACCATATTGATAGAGCCCAATTCACAACCAAGTTCTTTTCACCTAGCAATGTGCTTTACTGAAGCTTCTTCTTCGAATGGCTCAAAAGATAATGTTTTGGGGGATTTTGAAAATGAAGATGAATACAATGCTAAACTCAACCCTTATTATAATGATGGTGAGGATGATAATAATGATGATGACAATAATAATGATGATGTGTGTGGAGAGGATCCAGTAGATGCCATTAATGTTAGACTAGTGTCTTAATATATAGACCCTGTTATTGCTTTTTTTATCAGGTTAATATGGCCTAAGCCAATGGATATGGATTTAAGAAGGTTAGGGATAGCATAAATTTGAGCATGCAGGAGTTGTATGTTGGATTGCAATATCTAAGTTAGAAGGCACTACACCACGCTATTAAACTATATTTTGTAAGAGTACATCACATATTTAAGAAATATTTGACATCTAAAAAGTATGAAAAAATTTCGGTGTCTTACTTATAGGAATGGTTGTAAATGGCAGGTGAGGGTATGCAAAAAAAACAAGGGAAAGGAATCGCACTGGCGAATAATAAAATATGGCCATTCATATATATGTTTGTTCACGAACTTATCACAAGATTACTTAAAATTAATTCTAATGTTATATTATCATATATTATGGGTATGGTGACCGAGATATCTAATATTTCAATAAGATAGATCATTTAGTGGATAAAGAACTTGTTTGGTTATATAATGTTATACAAGAAAGCCTAGAAAGCAAACACAAAGCCCTTACAATTGCCTTTGGTAATTGGGAGAGCTTATATCATATATATACCTTGGTGGATGGCCACAATTTAACATTTCATACCTGGATTGTAAATTGAATTTGTAACCAAACAATGTCAAGCAAACAGTTTTACTAATGAGTTAGTGGCTATGTTCAACTGTGTTTTTTAGGCATTTAAACCTCCTATAGATGCCTTTAATAATTTAAAATTGATGATTCAGATTGATTAGACATTTCTGTATAAGAAATACAAAGAGGCCCTTTTAATGGCAGCAACACACAATGGCAATCGACAAATTGTGTCCATTACATTAGTAGTAGTTGAAGGAGAGACTCAAGCAGTATGGACATGAATCTTTTTTTATTATGTAAGCGAGTGGTGCCAAAAATGTATGGGATTTGTTTGATCTTTGATAAACATCCATCAACTCTAGCTACCATTACTAATCCCCAGACTGGCTAGCAGCTAACATATAGTTATCATGTATTCTGTCTCCACCATTTGGCTAGCAACTTACACACTCACTTTAGGTTATTAGATCTAAAGCAAATGTTAAAAAATATTAGTATGTTTCTCCTTTTTAAGTAACCAAATACAATATCATTATTTCAGTACTTATTATAATAGCAGTAATTTTATTCAATAGGTTATACGTATGGGCGTCAGTATGTTAATGAGAAATTAGTTAAGCTGGCAATCATACATGAGGAAGTAGCTAAATAGCTTGCAAACATCATAAAGAAACAATGTACTAAGTGTATGATGTAGAGGTTCATCACCTTGGGCACATGACAACAAACCTGTCTAAGTGCATAAATAATGTCTTTAAAGACATTAGGCCTTTATCAATATTAGGTATAGCTAAGACAACATATTACAAGGTCAACCAATACTTTGTACAACATGTCAAACAAGTTAATGCTTAAATGTCTGCAGGCTTAATCTATTCCCAAAGCTTGATAAAAAGATGGCAACAAATGTGCAATGCACCCTTACATGTACTATGTAAGCATTCGACTAAAATGCAGCATCATTTGAGGTGGAAGAACCATATAATCAAATAATTGCTAGTACGGTTGATATTGCAAGGTTAGGTAGACCGCACGCCTTTATGATTATGGTGAATTTCTAATGGAGAAGTAACTATGCTAACATATTCTTGCAACCTGTGCTACCGTTTTCCTAGACCCATTCTAGTTTATGGATCTCATTTTCCACCTGGATACCATATGTTATGCTTATAACAATGCTATTCAATTGATTGAAGGAAAAAAATATTAGCCAAGCCCTGGTAGTCTAAAGTTAGTCCTTAATCCACCAATACTCTATGAGAGAGGTCGACTACAAGCCTTACGCTATTGAAATGAAATGTACTTTAGAGTCTCAGGACAACCTATTCAATGTAGGTTATGTTGACAACTAAGACATAATCAAGTATCTTACTTACATCGTTAACATGATGACTAGTATGAGAGCAACATTTGTCACTTACATAAAGTAGTGTATAAATCAATATATTATTCAATGTGTATATGTTAATCAATTTCTACTAAATGGAATGTGTATATATAGTATAATTTTGCAATTACTGAAAAACAATATGTCATTCAACTTTTATACATGTATTAAATGAATCGGTTTGTTGCATGTTGTGTGTTATTCCTAAACTCTATTAAATTTGTATATATGTATTATTCCATAACCTTTTAATATGTGCATTGACATCATGGTTGCTCCATAGTATGTTATGCATCTGAGGTCTAAGGATGATTCACTATAATACCTTTAGAGACTGCATATATCCAAAACTATTTGTAATGGCTAGGCGAGACAATTTGATTACCTTTAATAATTGTATAATTATGTTACACTAATAATTGTCCAAGTTAACTAATAGGTAATGTGTAATTTGTGTATGTTTGCAAGACAATTAGATTCTCCACCCACAACATGTTCAGCACGAGAATTGTTTGGGCAATCCACTTCTGGCATAATAGATTATTTGAAGCAAACTGGTTTTTACAGTGTAGCCTACCTCGGCCACTTTGAATATGATGTCAGTGTGCTTATAGAATGGTGATGCTCAGAGATAGACATGTTCTACACCACTAAGGGTGAGTGCACAATCACCTTTGAGAGCCTAGTTATGTAGTTAGGACTACCATCTGATAAGGATCCTATTTCTGGAGGGACAAATTGGTCATGAACAAATACATATGAGTGGCTTCTTAGTATTTGACTACTAGTTAAGAAGATTGATGGCCAATGACTGACTATTGCATGGTTAATTGAGAATTTTGCTAATTTGTCAGATGATGCTGATAAGGAGGTTGTGCATTGATTTGCACTAGCCTATATACTTAGGTTAATTGGGATTTTTTTTACTGCCAAATAAGTCTAGTCATAAAATATATTTAATGTGTCTCTCATTGTTTATAAACTTTAAACAAGTTAACAGACTTAGTTGAAGTTTAGCAGTGTTAGCTTACCTATATTGAGAGCTCTGCAATGCAACATATAAGGACAAGAAGGGGATATATGGTTGCTTGATAATGTTGCACTTGTGGGTATGGGATCAATTTCCTATACTCACACTAGAGAGACTACTAACTCTTGATCCTCATATAGAAGAGTATCCTATACTTCCACCTCTAGGCTTCAAGTATGAATTATAGTTTACTTATACATGCAATTGCATCTATGATGACTTTATATATTTGTCCTTGTTTTTCTAATATGATTGAAAATCATGACAAATGAAAAAATGTTGAATGACCTCCTCGTCTAACTATACAAGCCATTAGCCAATATCGAACTTTACTGAATGCTATATGGGACAATGAGGTTAGTTGTTTTTTTTTTTCTCTTTCTCTATGTAGACATCAGAATTTTAACATTTTGTAATATCATATTATTTTATCTATATTGCCCATAGATTATTTTAGCACTTATATAAGCCATAAGGTGTGCGTGACCTGATTTTAGTGTATTACTTGACTTTTCCAAATATTTGGATTGCTTTGATGCCACTCATATGCTTCTACATCATAAAGTACTACTATCCAGACTACATTTTTTGTTAGTTTGGTCAGCATCAACCAATCCCTCAAGTGTCAATTAGATTAGATGCTTTCTATGTTTTATAGTTTCGAGGAAGAATTCAAACCAACTGGATAATAGAACATAACATTTCATCTAATAATAGCATAACCAACAAAATGCTAGACTATAATCCCCTATTATTGAGGAGCTATTTGATCACATGCCTGAATAGATGCAATGGTATTGGTAATCTACTCGGCAATAGATCCTCCCACTTAGCATTGAAACTGGCTATGCGACGAATTTCTAAACATTTGTCACATTTGTTATTTTCCTTTTCTTTAGTATACGTTAGTGTATATATGTGTGTGCGTGTGTGCGTGCACCCGTGTATGTATATATATCTACTACACTGTTATATTGATATTCAAATTTTTATTTCCTTTTATTTAGGTTAATCTAGTAAAGGGACTTTATCGGATGCATTTGCAAGACCCTCTACCTTTGGATTTTAGCAAGATTGTAGGCCGAGACACTAGAAAAATATTACTAGCTCTTAGTGAACAATAATTTTTACTGTTCTCCCAACCTGTTGAACTGACACTTGATCTACTCAAACCTCAAATTTCAATAAGTTGATCGAGTAAGAGATGCTAAGGTTACTTGTCATCCTAACAACTCACTGTTATAGGAGAAAGGCGACAAAATGAGGAGCTAGTGCAACAGGATATTAATAATAGTATGGTCAGTCCATCTCCATATATTCCAACCTTGGTGCCTCAAGATAATGGTATGGTCAATCCATCTTCTTTTAATCCAGCTAGCCAATTTAATGACTTTATAGGATCTGGTCATTCATATTACATGTCATTGTCACCCATGTCTCATTTTTAAACATCTGAGTAGCAACCTAGAGGATTATTTGTAGATCTTTTGTTTGATACATCCTCGTTTAATACTACATGTATACACTGGTAGCTCCTTTGACCCTAGATGATCATCGTAACTAGAATTTGTGACGTCACATAAGCCAATTTCTCCAACTAATTCTCCATGTTTCAATTTAAATTCTCTACCTATGATACAAGAGCAATAACAATCAAAAGAAGTGAGAAAATAATGACTACAACGTAAAAGAAAAAAGCCTCGTTGTAATATCAAAAGTCATTTGTGATAGTATATTTTTTTCTAATATTTATGTAATTTATTATCATAACTTTTATAAATTTCTTGTTATCATTGTATATCATTTTATTTATGTTGTCTTTATATTACATTAATTTTACATTTAATTGATTGCTTAAAATACATTTATGCAAAACATAATTACTTAATTTATATTTCTTCAATTATCTAAATTTGTACACTAATTTTAGCAAATTTTTTTAAAAAATTATATCTTGAATTCAAATTGAGTCAATCCAAATTCAAGATATTATTAAAAAATTTAATTTGGATTGAATCAATCTGAGTTCAACAATTTTATTACCTTTGTAACAAATATTTTTTATTATATTGCATTTTAATTATAATTTTTTTTAAAAAAGCCTCAATCGAGGTCATGTTAGTGTGATGTGTACAAGTTAAATTTGAGATGACACATTTTCATTTGTAATTTAATAGAATTTTTTATTAAAAAACAAAATTTTGTACATAATATTAAAAGTTGTCTTTATGTTATTTTTTTAAACCTTAGAAGATTTTTTTTACATGACTTAAAATTTTTTTATATTGCCATAAGATGTTATTAGGGTGATATTTTTAGTTTGACTAAACACAAATCATTCATACTAAAACTACAAAATTTACACCAAAAAATAAAAACTTTTGCGACTTTACATAAGCAATGATCTTTGTGACAAGGTCAATGTTTGTGAAATGGAGAAGGCTAATTATATTTTTCCTCTTTCACTCTTTTTCTTACATAGGCATTAACTTTTTTCCCAAAACTAGTTTCATTTTTTGCTACTGTTGCCAATTAGTAATTTTAGGTGAATGTTCCTTCCTTCTCACTTTTTCTCTTTTTCTTTCAGCAAATAATTTCTTTTCTTTTTCTCTTTCTTCATTTTTTGTCACCCCTTTCTCTTTTCTTTTGTTTTTCATTTAGCAAATAATATCTTCAGATCAGTCTATTATAAAACATTTGAAAGAATTTGTCTTCTTGCTACCTAATAGGTTTGAAAAATTTTCATTCCTTCGATTGGCCTTTCATTGGTAGATTGAAAAGTTTTTAGACCTACTTCAGCTGGTAATTGTCTTGGAAAAATGAAATCAAGGAATCTTAACTTTGTAAAAATTATTTTGGAGAAGACATGGTTATAACTTTGAGATCATATAGTTGTAATAAGATATTTTATTATAAATTTTACAATTTAAAATTTTTTATTTTAATTTTCTCAATTTTCTTCCTCCTCAAGCAGCATCTTTTTGTTGTCCCTCTCATCTAAAAATCTTTTGTATTTGTAAAAGTTAGTGTATTTGATAATCAAATGATGTGACTATCTTGTTGCATCATCCATGGTGATGATGATGATAAATTCTTATTTTAAGATATAATATAATGAATTTGAATTCTCTATTATAAATTTTAATATGAAACAATTAATAAGATCAAATTAAATTTAAAGATTTTGCAATTGAGATTATTTGCCTAACACAGTTGAAAAATCTCAACCCTTAAAAATATTATTATTTCTCGTGGTTAAAATTCAATAGGACACATTATTGTACGCCTAGTAATTTTTTTCCCTAAGTATATGTTGTATTTGGGGAAAAAAATGGCATCTATGCATGGGGAGAATTAAGAATTTTATCCATTGCAATATGTTCAAAATCCTCCTTCCCTTCTCTTCTCATTTTTTCTCTTTTTCTTCTCGCCAATAATTTCTTTTCTTTTTTTCTTTCTTCATTTTTTGGTACCCCTTTCTTTTTTCTTTTGTTTGTCATTTGGCAAATAATTTCTTCAGATTTGGCTTTTAAAAAACTTTTGAAAGAATTTGTCTTCCTTCTACCTAATAGGTTTGAAAATTTTTCATTCTTTTGATTGGCCTTTTGGCGATAGATTAAAAAGTTTTTTAGATCTATTTCAATTGGTAGTTTTCTTGGAAAAATGATACCAAAGAATCTTAAGTTTGTAAAAATTATTCTGGAGAAGGCATAGTTATGATGTTGGAAAAATATTATTGTTATAAGATCTTTTATTATAAATTTTATAAATTTAAAATTCTTAATTTTAATTTTCTCAATTTTCTTCCTACTCAAGTAGCATCTTTTTTTTTCCTCTCTTGTCCAAAAATCTTTTGTATTTGTAAAAGTTAGTGTATTTGATAATCAAATGATGTGACTATCTTGTTGTATCATCCATAGTGATGATGACGATGGATTCTTATTTTAAGATATAATATAATGAATTTGAATTCTCTATTATAAATTTTAATATGAAACAATTAATAAAATCAAATTAAATTTAAAGATTTTGAAATTGAGATTATCTACCCAGCACAGTAAAAAAAATTCAACCCTTGAAAATATTATTATTTCTCATGGCTAAAATTTAAGAAGATGCATTATTGTAGGCCTAGTAGTTCTTTTCCCCAAGTACATGTTGTATTTGGGGAAAAAAATGACGTCCATGCATGGGGAGAATTAAGAATTTTATCCATTGCAATATGATCAAAATCCTCCTTCCTTTCTCTTCTCATTTTTTCTCTTTTTCTTCTCGCCAATAATTTCTTTTCTTTTTCTCTTTCTTCATTTTTTGGTACCCCTTTCTCTTTTTTTTTTTTTTTGTCATTTGGCAAATAATTTCTTCAAATTTGTCTTTTATAAAATTTTGAAAGAATTTGTTTTCTTTCTACCTAATAGGTTTGAAATTTTTTCATTCTTTTGATTGGCCTTTTGGCGATAGATTAAAAGGTTTTTTACATCTACTTCAATTGGTAGTTTTCTTGAAAAAATGATACCCAAGAATCTTAAGTTTGTAAAAATTATTCTGGAGAAGACATAGTTATGATTTTGGAAAAATCTTAATTTAATAAGATATTTTATTATAAGTTTTATAAATTTAAAATTCTTAATTTTAATCTTCTCAATTTTCTTCCTACTCTAGCAACATCTTTTTTTTCCTGGCCTAAAAATCTTATGTATTTATAAAAGTTAGTCTATTCAAATGATGTGACTGTCTTGTTGGATCATCCATGGTGATGATGATGAAAAATTCTTATTTAAAGATATAATATAATGAATTTGGATTCTCTATTATAAATTTTAATATGAAACAATTAATAAGATCAAATTAAATTTAGAGATTTTGCAGTTGAGATTATCTGCCCAGCATAGTAAAAAAATCTCAACCCTTGAAAATATTATTATTTTTCGTGGCTAAAAGTTAATAGGACCCATTATTGTAGGCCCAGTGGTTTTGTAATGTACGTAAAGCTTCACTGTGCAGGTTCTTAGCAAACCAGCTCAATGAGAGCAACGTGACGGCAGAAATCCAAACCACGGAGGCAGAATCTGTGTGATCAGAAAGTTAAATCCAAACTTTGGGGACTATATGAAGTTTCTATGAGCCAACCCCTTTGTTCCTTTTCTAACTTGAAAGCCAAAAAGCCACAAGACTTGGGCAGCTTCCTCGGGTACGTTTCTGGCAGCGAAATAAAAAGAGGACCCTTTGGAAGGAAACTAACAAAGGCATTGTCATGATTGAGTCATTCACTTTATAAATCAATGCATTATTATTCCATAGCGACCTATGACATGAAATGCCGATATACACCATGACGAAAATATCAATTCTTGACCTTGATATTTGTCCTTCACCCTTGTCAACTCATGCCTTTTACCATCTCAATTCAATCAATTTCCAAGTAAAAATCAATGAAACATTTTGGTTCTTTATCCGTACATAATTAACCCCATGGTAAAGTTGATGACAAACCCATGGGGTATGGTTTGTGAGGTTAAAAGTTCGAACCCTAAAATAGCATAAGGACTGTGCAACAAACAATCCCGTATCCCCAAGTTATATGAATTCTGCATCACAGTCTCATATATTCATGTTTAAGACTTTACTTTATAATTGGGATTCGTAAGTAATAACTCTAAAGCCACATAAGCCTCCAAGTCATAATTGGGAAGGCTCTCCTGCTATATCCCAGAGGTTAACTTTGTGAAATAAGAGAGTTGAAGGTCATATAAATCCGTCCAAGACTTTATTTTCAACGAGGGAGTGAAGCCCCGTACTTTGGCAATTGGAATGATGTAGTGAATTTCTGTTTGAAAATTGTAAACTGAAGTTAATTAATTGGCTGCAATTTCATTTTGAAAAAGACTAGATTTAAGTTTGCTTATATTTTTGTTATTATGTTTTTTCATTAAAATATAATAAATATCTAATTTTTTTAATAATAATGTAACAAATATATAATTTAATTTAAGAACTATATATTTGTCTATAAAAATTATATACTTATTATGTTATTATTAAAAAAATTATATAAATTTTTATTTTAATTAAAAAATATAACAATAAATATATAAAAAAATTGCGTATAATTTTTTTCATTTAAAACATCCCTTATGACAGAGAATGAATTAGGGTTGGCAACCCTAGGGGTAATGAATGTTTCCCCATTCTCCCATCCTCCCTATCAATTATTTTACTAGTCCTTATTCTCAATCCTCACTTTGGAGAGACTTTTTCCTCATTTCTCATTCTTCACGAGTTCCCACAGGGAGTGTGAATTTTTTTAAAAAATAAAAACTACCAAAAAAAACAAATAATATTCAATAAAATTAAAAAATTATATAATTGAAAACAAACTTAAGTTTAAAGCTCAAGCACCTATTTAAGTTAATAACAAGCTCAAATCATGTTCCAAAAACTTAAAAAAAAAAAAAATCAAATAATACGTTATACAGGTTCCTAAGTTCAAAATGATTTAGATAAACAAGAAGTTCAAAATACGTATATATAATTCAAATAAAGCAATTCCCTGCAGAGATCCTCATAGTTAAGAGATTTTTGTCATCCCTTGGGTGAATGAGGAGCAAGTGGGTCAAGTGTTGGGAGATAGCTACCTCACAGCATCTTCCTTATCATTTCTTGCGTTGGTATTTTCCGTGTTTGGATTCGCCAGGAATAGCGTAATCTGGCACCCAAACTCCACGGAAGTATCCAATTTTTAATCTTTCAGAATAAGGAAAATGTAAATGCTTCCCCATGACCCTCTCTAGCTTCCGAAGCAACTTCCAGGAAAGAAGTGACCCTGTTAGAGGCATTCATGCCAAGCAACACATAATGCCTCTTGTCCTTTTCCCTCCCTTATCTGTACATGAGCACATTGTCAACTTCTCATCCCCCTCCTTCATTTTCTTTTCCACCCCACCTTACTATATATTCACATACCCACTTTTCATACAAAACAGAGTTTAATTCTTCTTGGGGGCGATCAACAATGGCGTCCAAGAACGGGGTGGTTTTCGAGGACTACTTCCCCACGATGGTGGAGAAGTTGGGAACGGAGGGGTTCATGAAAGAACTGAGAAATGGCTTTCAGTTGCTGATGGACAGAGACAAGGAGGTGATAACGTTCGAGAGCTTGAAGATGAACGCTGCGTCGCTGGGGTTGCAGGGGATGAGCGACGACGAAATAATGTGCATGCTCAAAGAAGGTGATTTGGATGGAGATGGAGCTCTGGACGAAATGGAGTTTTGCACCCTCATGTTTAGGTTGAGCCCTGATTTGATGAAGAATTCTAAGAACCTCTTGGAGGAAGCCATTTCTAGTGAACTTTAAGCATGCTCTGTTTATTTCTTAATTAATTCTCATCTTCTTCCCCAGTGTTGCTCGATTAAGGTACTTCATTTTTTTTTTTTTGGGCTCTGGGATGTTCTGTGATCTGTAATTGCAGATTTCTGCTGAGATTTTTGTTAATTTTCTTGCTTCTTTCTAAATATTTATTACTTTCTTTGGCCAGAATGTCGGGAGTTTTTTGTTTTTTGTTTTGGAGGGATATGATGAGAAAAGGAAATTATATTTAAAACCTTTCACGAATTAAGGTTGTGTTTGAAATTACAGTGACAAATTGTGATCGTATAAAAATAATAATTTATTATTAAAAAAAAATCATAATTTTGGTGGTAGCTACTTCATTTCAAACACACACTATCTCTCTAGTCAACAATGTCATTTGTGAGAAATTAAATTAAAAACATATTTATATACGAAAAAACAAATTAAACAAATAATTTTATAAAAAATCAAATTAAAAACATTTTATTTATAAGATATTAAATTTAAAAAATAATTTTTATAAATAATTAAATTAAAAAATATGTTATATATAAATAATCAAAATAAAGTTTTAATCTTTTAATTATGGGAACAACAAGATGGATGATGTAAATCGTGTTCACCTTGGTGGGAAAGTCTTATGTAAAATAGTGTTCATACATAATCCATTAATTTTTTACAACACTATTCACTCTCGCGTAGAGTTCAGTGTGAAGAGGCTATTGAGGGAGGTGAGTGGCGACCTGCCTAATTAGGTATTAAGAAATAATATCAGAAACATCTGAATCCGTACAGCATTAGTGACTATGAAAATTTTGTCGATTTTGGTTTATCAATTGAGTTAACTCATGTTCACATGTGAAATTTACATACCTGGCGCTCAATTATTTATTTACATAAAAAACTTGAACTTTCTTCAATAAGCTGTAAAGGAATTTAAGAAGAAAAAGCGTGCAATAATAATTTTTTAATCATAGTCTACATCGTTCTCGTGTGAACTCCTCCTATTCATTCCAAACACATTCAAGTCTTTTTTATTTGTTATTGACTCTCTTTCCTTGGAACTATATTAATTAATTAAAAAAAGAAAAGCAAAGATTTGGAGGATACCAAATAGGCTAAAAACACGTCAAACAAAAATCCATCGTCATGTGCACAATAATGGTGATAGGTAAGAGTCCGCGACGATTAACTTGGGTAGAGTCTTGATTTAGTTTGATGTTCAATTTGATATAGTATTGAACCAATTAGGTTTGGTGCTCAAGATTAGCTTAATCTAGTTTGGTTTAGCGTTAGATTGGACCGGAATAGTTTGATCAAGTCTGGCCAGCTTATTTTATTTCAAAATTTTTAATAAAAATTATAAAATAGCTTATTAAAAAAATTTTTAAAGTTATTAACTTTTATAAAATATTTTTAAAAAAAAATATAAGATTGGATTGGATAGATCAAATTGGTTAACATAACTAATTCGATAATCAACTTGGCCTAATCTATTCAATTTTTTTTAGATTAGGTCTAATTAGGACTATTCATAGGTAAAGTTGGGTCAGACATTTACTAAACTCGATACCTAGTCCAATTAAAATATCAAGCCTATTTTTATACTTATAATCTGACCCTACCCAAATAAGTTCAATTTTATGTTGGGTTAGGACGGATTAAGACCATCAGGACAATTTTTTTTTTTTTATGAACTTATATTTATAATATAAAAATATCATTTTTCAAACTCATAGATATATATTTTAAGACAATAGGCTTTTAGAATCTTCATATTTTATCAATAATAAAAAAAAATAACTTGGTATTATCAAGAAAAATATAAGTTATATTAGCATAATTAACCTTGGGTAAATATGTGTATGTTTATTATTCAATAAAAGAAATATCAATAAGTATGCACATCAATGATAAAAAGAATTAAGAAATAGAGAGGATTTGGGTAGGTAATGAAAGTTATAACATGCAGAAAGAATCAGATGAAATAAAAATAATATATATATATATATATATATAAGATGGCGATATATTGATAACAAAAAAAAAGTAACTATTAAGGTGAATTAGATAGAACATGTCTTTGATCGTAACCCGATCTGATCTGACATGATTTTGTTTAAAGTTTGACCTATTTTATATTTTTTGTTTGACTCGACCCGACCTGACTCGATTATACCAAGTTATGCCCCTAGGTCTAATCTAATTTAAAATTACTGAGTGGGTTAAGTCGCGCAACTACTTGTGCAACTATAATAAGAGAAAATTTCCATACTTTTTAACTTGAAAAGATTTTAAATTTTTTAAAATGGACATGCATAGCCATATAATATACAGCAAATTAATGACTTATAATTTTTTTCTTATTTTTTATACATGATAATAAGAAAATTTAAAATTATTTTTTTGTAAATTATTAAGACTACACTTAGCTTAACAAATGACTAACATGAGGTTTGTATAGATGTGGGGGCCTCTATTGCGTACTTTACTTGCCGCATAACATGAAAGCCATATAAATTAAAAAAAAAAAAAGTAAAAAGGGAGCCCCTATTTGTGGGCAGGGGAAGAATTATTGCTCAGCTAAGCAGGGGAGACTTGGTTTTATATCTAGGAATGTGCAGAGTGAAGAATAACTTTGTAATTAAGGTTTTTCATTTCAGTCATTTAATTAAGGTTGGAAATTGTCTAAAAAAGCATGGCCACACTAATAAGACAACAAAAAATTATTAAACCATATCTTACACCACCTTTCTTATTTACCCCAAAAACTACACCTTTTTTATTTTGCCTTGGCTTGGTGTAAGCTAAGAAACTCTTTTTCTTTCTTTAATTTTTTTAAAAAGGGTTAGTCTCGGCATGTAGGAGATATGAATGGTTTGTTAGTGTAACAAGTGCTAATTGTGTCATAGTTAGCTTTGCAAGATAGACCCCTTATAGTCATATTTTGATTACAAGATATACATTATGCCAAAATTGGCCATTTCATTTTTTATTTTTATTTTTATTTTTATTTTTATTTTTTTAGAGTTACAAATTTCAATTGCGAAGATAAAAATTGCACCTATAAAGACCAAAATTTTAATTATGAAAAAAATTCACACTTTGAAAATTTTAACTATATAGTTAAAATTTTTATAAATGTGGGAAACCAAGGAGTTTAGAGAGAAAGCAATAAAATAATAGAGGGAAGATGAACTTCCTTAATGATGTTAAATAAAAATAAATCAAAACAAAAATAAAGCCAAAGCTGCGGTGGTCTACACAAGACTAGCTAAAGAGGAGGAGATATAGATGCAAAAGATCAAAATAAAAAGATAGCCAAAGCAGTGATAGTCCACATAGGACTGACTGGAGAAGGAGGAGGAGATATGAATGCAAAAGATTAAAATAAAAAGAAAGCCAAAGAGCGATAGTTTGCACAGGACTAGTTAAAGAGAGAGGAGATGATATGAATGCAAAAATAAAATTTATTAACAAAAAGAAAGCTCACAATGAGAATTTCAAAAAGAAAATCGAGAAAACCTAACTCTCTTTTGACTCTCTCTCTCTGAACTCTCTCTTTAAACTTCCTTTTCAATTTTACCTTCCTAAACTCAAGAGACAAGCTTTTATAGACAAGGACACCCACTATTTCTATAATAGATTTATTAGGAATCGAATAGAATTGTTTTTTTTTTTAAAGTTTAGAAAGGGGAGGTACAAAAAGATTCCTATCCTTTAGTTGGGTAGAAGCTCCGTCTTTTTTTTTTTTAATGATGTTATCTGTCAGGCTTAATAGTCTTCATTGAGGTTAATGCCAAAGTAGTCGTCTTCATTTATGTCCAGGGAAGAATCTTCTTCAATAACTTCAGAAGTTGTTGGAGTAGATCTTGAGCTAGACAGTTTTTCTTCTGGCTTTTCTCCTTTTAAAAGAAGAATGGTTGTTTTGAGTTGGTTAATAAAATCATCTTTGGTTTTTGACAAGGCCAAATATGAGTGAATTTGAGCCTTCTAGTTAAGGAATTTACTAGTTTCATTAGATATGGGCACTTTGGGTTCTTTTGGAGCTAGAGTTTTGTTGTTTCTTGATTGGCACTTTCAAGCTGGAATTCAACCCACCAATGAACATAAATAATTCTCTAGAGAGTTGGAAACTTGTAGTGGTTGAACCTATAATGCCAAGCAAAAATCTAGGCTAGAGATAGTTTTGAGAAAAAATGAAGATTTGCGAGAAAAGAATATTCACTGAGGTTCATTTTGCTTTCAAAGTATCTTAATCTATAACAGATTAGTTGTGGAAGAATTTCTTCACTAGGTCCAAAGAAGTCCCACCAACCAATGAACTAATATGGAAAAGGATAATTAACTCATTTTTTGAAATAAATTAGCCATCAATGGTGGTTAAAACTTTTTTGGTACCAAAAGTTATAATATCAGGCGTCCATATGGTCGCAATAATTGTAAATGTTTAGATCAAAATTTTGAGAAAATTTTTTGACTTTAGTAAGGTTTTGTCCTTAATTAATGGGAGTGAGAACTTTTAAAATCTGCAGTGGTGAATAGGTGAAAGAAGTTTGATCATTTGGATCCCTATAATGTTTACTAGTTGTAGAGTCAAAATCCACAAGTATGAATTTATAAAATTTTGGGATTTTCATGATGTTTGTAGGTCTGAAATGGAAACCTTTGGGAAAGATTTTTAAGGCTACTCTAATTGGGTTTTTATTGGCATATTTAGGTTCCAATTGGATTATTTTAATAGGTTCATTTAATTTAGAAATATAACTGGTTTTTTAGGAAGAAGATTTGGGCAAGATTTGTTTGGTAAATATTTTTTTATTTTGGATCGATTTGGATTTATTTATTTTTAAGGTTTTCTATCATGAGGGATAAGTATTCCTCATCATCATCTAAGTCTTCGATAATGTCTACCCAGGATTTGGAAGGTAAGTTGGTTAGTCTTTGAACTACAAGGGCTTAGAGGGTTTCAATTGGAAAGGCATAAGATTATTTGCTTTCTTTCAAGGTTCTAAGTTTAGAGTTTTGGATGGATGATCCTGTTTTTTAGGTGGGAGTCTCAGTCTAAGATTATGTTGCAATTTTGGTTAAGAGTTGTTTTACCTTGTTTAAGGTATTTGGTTGAGCAACCATAAAGGCCACTTTATTCTTTTCTTCTTTTCTCTCAACTTTCTTTTTGGGAGGCATTATATCATTTTCCTTATAAGAATTCATGAGTGAGGTAATCAGAAAGAGAGTTTGAAGTGCCTTTGATGAATTCAATATCAAAATAAAAAACACTTAAAATTACTGGTCATCTGGCAAAAATCTATTTTAATGTAAGATTTTTTATGTCTTTTTGTAAAACATCTTTTGCAGATTTGTAATCAATTCTAACAAAAAATCTTTGATTTAATAAATTGCTTTGAAATTTGGAAATGCACAAGACAATTGCCAAAAGTTCTTTTTTAATGGTTGACTAGTTTTGTTAGGCAAAATTCCAATGTTTAGAAGTGAAAGTAATGATTTTCTCATTGCTATTAATTTTTTGTTTAAAAATACCCCCGTAGCCAATATCAGAGGCATCAATTTCAACATTTTTAAAGGCTTGTGGATCAAACAAACTGAGGCAGGGAAGATCTTTAACCCTATATTTGATTTGTTTAACAATGGTCATGTGTTTATTAGTTCAAGAAGGAGGGTTTTTCTTAAGGCGATTATGAAAAGGTTTAATTAAATTGTTTAATTGAGAGAGGAAATCTCCTACATAATTTAAATAGCCTAAGAATCTTTAGAGTTGGGTTTTGTCAATAATTTGATCAAGAAATTTATCAACAAATTGGATTGTTTTATTTATTGAGGTTATCATGCAAATATTATGACTAAGAAATCTAAATTGGATTTGGAAAAGAATAATTTTTGTTTTTGATACAGCAAGACCATTTTGTCTAATAATATTGATAAAAATATAGATATGCTGGAAATGCTAATCAATGATTTAGGGAAATACTAAGACATTATCTATATACACAATGATAAATTTAGTATAAGGGTTAAAGATCTCATTCATAATTCTTTGGAATTCTGAAGGAGCATTTTTTAATTCAAAAGGTATTACGTTCCATTCGTATTGTCCAAAAGGAAGTATAAAAGTAATTTTGTATTGATTAGCTTTGTTAATCTAAATTTGCCATAATCTAGATTTTATATCAAATTTTGAAAATATTTTGGCTCAATAAAGATGATTAAGAAGATCTTTTTTTATTGGTTATTGGGTGCCTAATCCATTGAAGAGCTTGGTTTAATGGTTTATAATTAATAACCAATCTTAGTGTTCCTTGCTCTATTTTTGCACTTTTATTAATATAAAAAGCAACACAAGACTAAGGACTTTGGCTTTTCCTAATCAACCTTTTAACAAGGAGATCACTTATTTCTTTTTGGCAAAACTGTAAGAGTTCTTGGTTCATCTTAATTGGTCGAGCTTTGGTTGGAATTTATCTTTTAGAAAAATCCTTTTCATAAGTTAGTTTGACTACATGCTTCTCCCATTTCCAAAAAAACATTAGGAAGGTTAGCACATATTGAGTTTTGGATTTGAAGAAGAATATCTTTTTATATTTTGTTGGGTTTCAGGTTGGGTGAGTTTTGATTCAATAATCTTAAGAGAAATTTCTTCTTTTAAAAAATTGATTTATTTTTCTTTGTTTTCAATTATATTAAGTTTTCTCAAAATAGGTTGTCTAGCAAATGGGAAAAGAATAGATTTTCCTAAATGCTGGGTAGTTACTCCTTCATGTGAGATTTCTAACAGAAAAAGGGATTTAATAAAAGATGCTTTTAGAATAATTCTATTTTTAAGATTCTTGACTAGGAGAAAAAGGGTTTGAACCTGAAGTTTGTTCTCAATAGTGGCATTGATTATCTTAAAATTTACTTGAAGTTTGGAACCACCAGTAGTGCTAAGTCTTTCAGTAATTTTTTCAAAGTATTTGGTTAGGATAAGGCTTACTTGGATATAATTAGAATCTGCTCCTGTATTAAATAAGGCTGTTTGTTCTAAGATAAATTAATGGTTAATAATAATATTAATATAAATATAAAATTTTTGAAGACTTAATTTAGAAATGAGGTTTAAGAATGGTTCAGATAGTTCCTCTTTATCTAAATCTTCTTCCTTTTCTGAATTTTCTTTAAGAGTCTAATTTCTACTTTGGACGTTTTTAATTTGGGTAATGGCTAGACCTTATTTTTCTTGTTGGGATTTAAGCACTTTGACTTCAACTTTGAGAATATTTATCTCGTTGAAAATCTTGGATAGTGACTGGTTTTGGGATGTTATTAAACCTCTTAAGGGTTCCTTTTAAACTATATTTATTGGTTAAAGTAGGTAAATCGGGGGGTTTAGATGATAAAGAAGGATTTTCTTCAATTATTTTTTTAAAATTTGAAAAAATAGTACTTTTTATCCTTAGGAATAAAAAAATTATTAATG
Source organism: Erythrophleum fordii (assembly GCA_032878935.1). Classification (NCBI taxonomy): domain Eukaryota; kingdom Viridiplantae; phylum Streptophyta; class Magnoliopsida; order Fabales; family Fabaceae; genus Erythrophleum; species Erythrophleum fordii. Next base: position 9,608,735 of record JAVQMF010000037.1, on the reverse strand, counting down.
ACATCAAATAGGAGATCTTGTTTCTTAGTGATGACATTATCCTCTAAGGATAATTGTGTTTCATTTTTAAAAGAAATATCATCGTTTTGAATTTGGTTAAGGTTTTTTGAGGAATACTTACCATTTCTTACCTCAGTTGTTTTAATTATAAGATTATTTAATTGTCCTAGAATTGGTTCTTCTAGCCCCAAGGTTCTAATTTTTTTTTTGTAATTTATAATATTTTAATATGTTTCTTGGTTTCTCACATATATAACAAACTACTTGTTATAAATGTGCAACATAAATTTTTAAATGTGTATTTTAAAAATTTTAATTACATTGCATAGTTAAAAATGTTAAAATATACATTTTTTATAATTAAAATTTTTATTCTTACAAATATAATTTTTATGCTTATAATTGAAATTGTAACCCATAAAACCCAAAAAAAAATTATATTAAAAATGGCCAAAAACGGTGAATGCACGCCTTGCCGTCAAAACAGTGACTGCAAATGATCCATCCTCTTAGCTTTGACCTTGACAATATGGTCCACGAGATTTAAATGATGAATGGATAAGGTCCACTTAACGCATTGTGAGTGGTGAACCAGCTTACGTAGCCGTGTGGCCTTCTTTTATTGGTCCAAATAATTCTTCATTATCTGTTTTATTTTCGTATTACCCCTAATAATAACTATTAAATAAATATTGATAATAATTAAAAATGGTTATATTTTAATATATTCATAATACAAATGTTGATAAACTGAGTTAAAAAAATAGTGACAACATGATTAGATTTTACTTTAATTTTTTTAAAAAATTTACAATTAAAATAAATTTAATAATAATAAAAAATTTATATTGTTAATATAATTATAATATAAATGTCAATAACTAATGGATTTAAAATATAGTAAATACACAATTAATATTTATTTTGAATTTTCGAAGATAAAAAGTTTTAATATATATTATTAATAATTTAAAATGGTTATATTTTAATATAGTTATAATATAATTTTAAGGATAAATAATATAATCAAACTAAGTAATAATTTATTTTTTATTTCAAAAATATTAAAGAAATGATAATAAATCAATTAATAGTTTTTTACAAAAATAATAAAGTATTACTTTTTTCAAAATTAGAATATAGAGATATAATAACCTCTTAACTTACTCCACTTGTATCTTGTTTGTCAAAGCTAACAATTCTATAAGGTAGGTTGGAAAAGAAAACCCAGAGCACCCATTATCACACCTACAAATTGGAGGTATAACTAGCATGGAATACATTAAAAATCTCACATCTACAAGTTTAACAAAAACAAATGGAGGAAATATAAAAAACAACAAAACATCAAACACATGCATATTGAAAGTAGGGCTTGCCACTCCACATCCCCCTCAACAACTAAGCTGAAAGAGGCAGTTATATCCCATTCCCATTATCTAAAATGTTTAAGAGATAAAGCAAGTCATGAAACTTAGTGAGCAAATAATAAACTATAATAATTGAACACAATATGAGTGGACATAAAGTTTTTCTATAAAAATAAATTAAATTAAATTATTACATCAACAAAGAACTAAAATGAATAAAAAGGAGAGAACAAAATGAAAACAAAAGATGTTCAAGGAATAAAACAACTTTAATGTAATAACAAAAATGAACAAGTTATTGAAAAAGACAATCACATATAAATTTTATTAAGATACAAGATGTAAATTGAGTTATAAAGAAATACTTACAATTGAGCCTTATTATGTTAGCAAGGAATAAATTGAGTTTATTAAAAAGTTTTGGTGACCCAAAGCCTAGTGGGCCTTGGGATTAGAGTTGTTAAGCTTGTAATGAGTTCTCGATCATGGCTTCTTCAATTAGATAGTCATTTTTGCCTCTTTCACTCACAAACAATTCTCTTGGAGCTAATACAATATCCTTGTTTCATGGTTTTGGCTCCAATAGCTCTCTCCTTGTTTTTTTGTTATTTCTTCTTCTGTCATAATGTGTCTTTTCCTTTTTTGTTTCAATTTATTTAATTTCTTTGCATTTTCAATTTGGTTTATGCATTTTTTTAAAGAAAATCAATTAGCTAGTTCTCCCTTTATAAACCTTCTTGTGATTTTGCTCTAAAATAATAAGAATATATCTTTTGCACTTATTTTCTTTCCTCTACTACTTTTCTTCATGGTATTAGAGCTATGTAGCCTAATCCTATTTTATGCCTAAATACAGGCTCCAAACAATTAGAAAAGGTGCTTAAGAAGAAGCCATGTCTTCCATAGAGATGTCATTCTCCACCACCCATTTTGAAACAACATAACCCCATAGCATTTTTTAGTCTCAGCTTAATTCTACTACCACAAACTAAATGGATTAAACTACCTTCAATTAAGTCAGTTAGTGATAATGTTTATGAGTGGAAAAGGCAAAGAGAACTATCTAATTGGAGAAGTTGTGCAACTAACTAGATTAGACTTGTAACATTATCCTCCCAATATGACCAATTAAATAATATTTAGGTTATTTATAATGAATTCACTAATATTAAAAATATATTCAAAGACTAATTATAGCTAAATAAGGAAGATTAAATGAAATATAAACTTATAAGACATCAAGAAAATTTTATAGAGCCATTAGGAATTTAATAGGGGCTTTTGAGAATTTTTAAGAGTTAAATGGAATTAATTCTACATATTAAATAGAAAGAAATTTAAAAATAGATGCTTGGAAAATGAATTTTTGGAAATTCTTGAGACCAATAGGTCCCTAAAAACATAAAAGGGATAAAAGTATTTAAGTGAAAGTTTAGGTTCAAAATATAATTATTAAAAGTATAAGGTAAAAACCTTTAATTTTCACTAGTGGCTAAATTGCAAATTTGGCCAAACTTTAAATATTGGAAATTGATTCCTTCATAAGTAAGGAAGAATGTGTAGAAGAAAAGAGGCTTAGTAGATAAGCCAAAAACTTTGACTTGTGTGGAGAAAAAATAAAACGGAAAGAAGGGATTGGCTTTTCTGACAAGCCAAATGATGTTTTAATGAAAGAGAAAAAGGAAAGAGGCATGGAAAGTGAGAGACACAAAGGGGTAGTTGAGAAAGAAAGGGAGAGAAGGCTAGAAATATAAAGAGAAGTAGAAGGAGAAGAAGGATGAAGAAAGAAGAAAGATGAGAAGAAAAGAAAAGGAAAAAAATATAAGAAATTAAATGATTTCTAAAGTAAATCTCATCCTTTGCTCCAACATATGGTTAAGATCATTACTTCTCCTTCTTGCTACTGCTATCTGGGGTTTTGATGGATCTTGCGATGGAAGAAATGATATAAGGAATTTATGAATGAATACGATACTTTTATTATGAAAATTCTTAGACTTTACTTAAAAATTCAAATTCTATAGTTGATGAATTTTTCTTGCCTTGATTACATGCTTAGGGTTATTGATTAACTTGAAGTTTATGGATTTAGGTTGGATGCATGGTTATGATAAACTTTGTATGCTTGGTGTTATGTTAGCAAAAATTTTTACTATCGCTTTAGCTTAGACAAGATTGAATTTTGGATATGTTATGCCTAATATATGAAAAAACTATTATCTTTCATTTTGTGATTTTTGGAGCATGTTTTATCCTCAATATATTGGCCTAACAATGACATATATTCTATGGTAGGCCATTTTGAGACAACCTTGCAATTTGATGAAATTGATGGTCTAATCAAATTTATTTGACCCTAGGATTTTTATCATAGTAAGTAGACACATAGAGGATACCTCTTGTCAAATTTTACTATTATAAGAGCTTTAGCTTTTTGAATTTAGGAGAAAATTTGAGTTTGGGAGTTGAAACATGCCTATTGCCATGGCACCTCTTCCCTGTGCCATAATACCATTCTTTCTATTTGGGGCAGCAAGGGCTATGCCATGGTGTCCTAAGTTGAGGCTACAGCACCATATCCCCTGAAATGTCTACTTTGTACATTTTTCTCCAAAATTTTCACTGAGTTCGCTAAGGACTCATCTTGGAATAATTTTAGACATTATTGGGGATATGTTTCGTGTAAAATGAGCTATTTAAAGTTTTAGGATAATTAATTTGATTTCTTTTGGAATTTTATTCTTTAGGAAATTGGTGAATAAGAATGGCTTAATTATATGGATTTCTTATATATGCTTAAGGAATGACTTATTCTTGGGGGAACCTCAAGGTTAATTAAAGACACAAGGAATTAAACATATTTTTATACAAAGAAGAAGTAGGTATGTAATATCCCAATTTTTGTTTAGGACTTAGAGTGTTGGAAGTATTTTTAAAGAAGACATTAGATTAAGCACTAGGCCCAAAAGAGTAGGACGTAAGGCAGAATATGGGGTAATTAGATTATAAACTATTTGAAATTTCCTATAAAATAAAAGATAAAAGAAACCTAAGAAATTAAGAAAAAATGAATAAGTAATTATTAATGAATAATTATGAATATCTAAATATATGTATAGCTGTGATGGAAGATAAAACTAAAAATATATTTTAAAGATAAAGTAGGATAATAAATTATAGAGATAGTAATTTGAAAACCTTGTTAAGTTTTAAATAATTCAAAATTTTAAAGTCATATTGAAAACAATTTTATATCCATTAAGAATTTTAAAATAAATAAAGATATATACATATATAATAAGATAAGTAAAGTGTTTAAATTTTATATTTTCTACTAACTTAAATTAATCTAATTGAGAGAAAAACCCTAATCTTTCCTTTTTCATTTGTTTCTGCCGCATCGCATCACTGCTCTCTGCTAGGTACCTTGCCATATTTTTCTCTCATCGCTCTTATCTATTTCTATTTCTCTCGCCTTGTTTTTTTTCCTTCTGAACGGATACCTTCCTCTTATCAGGTGGTAAGTATTTTACAATCACACACACAAATATATTTGAAGCATGAAATTGTTGACTCCTAATTTGTCCTCTTCCTATCTCTAATTGATCACTCAAAAATTTTTTTTAGAAATAGGAAACAAAAGGTTCAAAATTTGTCTTTTTCCATTGTTGCTTTTGGTCCACGGTGATTGCTCCATTAATTCAACTTTTGTCTTGTTCCTATAATCCATTGTTCCATTCTCCATTCTATATCACACTTTGGTTCCATTAAAATATAATTTTTTATTCAAATTGTCCTTTTTGTTTTTTTTTTGGTCACTTATAAAATTCTTGAAATATGATGGCTTGAATCAAATTCATCCTTTTCTCATAATTTTGGTCCCACACTAATTACTCTTTAATTCAAATTGTTTTTCCCCTTATTCCATTATTTCGTATGTATATTATATATATATATATATATATATTCCATGGATCCATTAGCTATTTGTATCTCACATTAGTCTCTTTAAATTACAAGAATATTCAAATGTTGTCTTTTTATTCTAGTTCTAGTGACTTAATAAATGAGGACACAAATATAGATACATATATATATGTGCATATAATGAATTTAGCTTAAATATAGGTTATAAGGATGATCATAATAATGATTTAGGAAATTGGGAACTTTCATAAATTAAAGATTAAAAATGAAATTTGACCATCCTAATTAACTAATTAAATTATAAAGGGGTATGAAATTAAGAGAATTTTTGGGAGTTTTTCTAAGATAGCTTTAAGGCTCTAAAATGGCTTAAGAGTAGCCCTAGAATAGTTTTAGAGTGATTTTATAGTACTTTTGAATTTCATATTAATGCTTTTATATATGTGTGCGATCTTTGTAGACTCTCGCTGAGAACATTTATTACTTACATTGTCATTTGTTGTCTCGTGAGCTAAAGAGAACAGGTAACTTAAGATTTTCCGTGTGTGTGCAAGCTGTATTTGTTGTGTTTAAATTAAATAAATAAAATTTATATTGTTGAGCATGATACAGGTAGATAAATTGAGTATGATATAATAAACTATGATATTTGTGAAAATGATAAAAAAGAATATTATTGTCGAATTTGTTGGTTTACTGGAAACCTGTCAAGCATGCTTGTAGCTATAATGAAATTTTGATGTAGTATTTTCCTTTTCAAGCATGCTTGTGTAATTTTTGAATAAACATGAAATGCACTATTAGGGTTGAGGAGATGATGTTGATATACATATGATACAGTAACCATGTGGTTTGCCTCCATTCTGCATATAGTGGTTGGCCTTTTGTAGGGTTTCGTTCCTCAATACTTACCTGGTTGGGTTTGTAAAGAGGGAACATGGGACAATGACACCTCCTGGTTTTTTTTTTTAGGAGGGGAGCTATAGTCTAGGTTTGGGCTTTGTACCTTTGGTCGGGTATATCTTAAGCACCGGAGAAGCTTTGGTCGATCCAGTGTATGGCTAGACCGTAGATAAGCCTATGATTCCAGTCAACGATATAAGGTTGGACGAAGCAATAAATGAGGGTGCATTGCATAATATCATGTTTGCTTATAATTGTTATGAGTTATATTTGTGATCTTTTATGCTAGTAATTAGGAATGACATTGATGGAATTGTATATCTACCTATGATATGTCTTTATGCGTGTTTGTTAGTTTGTATGTGCATGGTAAAATTCTGGGTTACTGAGACATTAGTGCTCACCCTATTCTTTTAACAGTTTCAGGTGAAAGATTGAATAGGAGGTAAGGGAAGGCACTAGAGGAGTGAGCCACTGGCTTTTGTGCTTTTCAAGCACATGCTGGTTCATTATTTACTTTTCGCCATGACCTTAGGATGCCGTTTATTTATTTCCATTGTTTTGGACCTTAGGACTCTATTTGTTTTATTCATTTTGGGACAATATGTCTTTGTTTTAATTATTTGTCTATGTTAAAACTTTTGGAACTTACTTGCAAATTGGATATTAAAAGTTGGAATATTAATGCTGAGCTGTGAACTTGGGACATTTATGATTTAAATTGAATAAAATGGGCAGAGCCCTTAGATTTTCCTAAACTATTGATTTGATGATTTTGGTTATGATATGGATGAGCACTTTATATGAATCTTAAATTGAAATCAAGAGGCAAAGCCTCTTTTGCTATAATTGTACAGGTACTTGGGCCTATATTTGCGGTATGGAGTCCCTAGTCCATTTTATGTGTTTTAGGTCTCTTATCATTAAATGCTTGAGATGGTCTGCTAAATGTGTAAGTAGTAAGATAGGTGTTACAAGGTATATATATATATATATATGGCCATATATGATTTAAGACATTTTAGATTTCCATATACTTAAAATTCCTTAATGCCATAGCTTGACTTTAGTAAATATATAGTAATGATTTTTATATGACTTAAACCCTTTCTCTAGGCTTGGAATTTGATTAGATTTGCATTACTTGCGTAATTATGCTAAAAAAACATATTGGGTGAATTATTGGTATGTGATCTATCTATGCTCTTGATTGGAAATTATTTATGCTTTTATTTACTAATGTTATTTTATATTAACAAGACTAATTTTGAGCTAACCGTAATACATGACCTAAACAACTTGAAATATAATTAAAAGGTTAAATGCTTCTAAGTGTGATGTTGATTTGGTGTTAGAATAAGAAATGGTATTTAAGGTGGAGACAAGGTTTTACATGAATGGATTTCTGATAAAAGATAATCTTTGGAAATGAGATTCTATGAATTTTTAATTTTTTTTCTAATAAGTCTCCAGAAGATAAAATTCTCAAAAGATGAAATTCCACCTGGGCTTCATTAGCAAAGATAGTATTCTTAAAGGGTAGAGACCCTATAAGGAACTGTCTAAAAGAAATGTGAAATATGATCATCATAAAAAAGTGACTGAGATAAGGCACTATAAAGGCAAATAGTGACCAAGATAAGGCACTAAAGAGGTAAATAGTGACTGAGATAAGGTATTAAGCAACTAAGACAAGGCAACTATTTGTCAAAGGGAGATAACCTCTAATTATATGTATTTATGGATCCACTCTTAGGGACATTCTAGCTTTGTTTACTCCTGTCCATGATGATACGTTCCAATAATTATAAAGACTAAAGAGATTAGTTTTCATACTTAAAGGTACTAAAAACTTAGGCCTCACACTAACTAGTATAGGATGCTTGGTAGGTTACCTATGATTACAAAACCTTAAATCTGTCCTAAGTAGTATGAGATACATGGTATGATATTTAGGAAATTGTTTTCCATATGAACAACACTTTCAAGGCAGGATCATTTGGGTTTTTTAAAGAATGGCATGTAAAGTAACATGAAACGTTAATGTACTCATTAAAGTACTAAGGTGTATGAAGGATAAGGCAAAATAAAACCTTATAATTGATGAAGCATGCCAATATGCACCAAGTTTATTTGGTACTCAGATATGATAAATTGAGCTTGTTTTTATCATAATTCATATAGTATTACTTAGTAAATATCGTAACAAAATATTTGGTATTGTGCTTGATATATGAATTATGGTATTTGTACACAATTATGTATTGACTATTATGAAGTGCATGATAGTTGTGCATGGAAGTTTAACATGTTGCCTCACATGTAGAGTGTGATTAAGTGTAATGTATATAGGTGAGACACACTAATTACCATGAGCATAGTTATGTTGATCATGCTATGAATTGTGATATTTTGAATAAGGCATTTTTAACATGTTATTTCATATGCAGAAATGAATCTATTAAAGGGCTTGAACATGCTTCAAAAGATATATATATATATATATATATGTGACTTTATGTAACCTTCACATAGTTGATTGTACTTTTAAATGTACATAAATGAGAAAGCAAGACCCCGAACAAATGATAGTGATAACATATGCTAGTAGTTTTAAGCGTATGATTTATTATTCTTTATATGATTTATTTGCTTTTACCTTATCTTCTCTTCATGTATGAGCAAAGGAAGACAAGTGTTTTCTGCACTCGTAGCAATTAGATCATTACTAATTTTACAAAACATTTGAGGTTTACTAAGAATATAAATTCTTACTAGTTTTATAGTAAAGTGTTCAGATAGAGACTTTAGTTCTAATGATATTATGTCGACAATAGGATGACATGATCATGATAGGCCAGAGATAAAACAAAAGGATATCAAGGTTAACCCTAGCTAGCTAAGATGACTAATTAGTAGCTACTTTAGAATATCTAAAGTAGAAATAATAAAATGCTAATAAATATTTAGTTGTCTAGTCTAAGAACTAATTGTATTTTTATATATTGTCATCTAAACACATCTAGACACTTTGATTGCATTATTTTAATTCTATAATTTTATGAATGTCAAATACATTAAACTCATTAACATTTATGCAGTTAATTAAACATGAAATTTCAAATGACCAACAGAAAGAAAAGAATTGTTACAGTCAAAATTTTGCTACTTTGATTAAGTAATAAGTTATGTAGCTCCTTGAAAGTCAGGGTGTTTCAAGACTCAAAATTTAAGACATGGAATGCAAAAAGATAATTTATTCATGTCCTAGTTTGTGAATTCTATGATCATTAACATTGGTGAGAACTACATGTTTTACAACACTTCCAACAAGACATCGAAGAGTGTCCAAAAGTCCTATATCGCCTAAGAAAGTGTTGCTAAATCCTATGAAACTGAATGCTTGATTCAAGGATTAAAGCAAGAAGAAATGATGGCAGAGTAGCATTTTAATATTCTTACAAAATATTGGTAACAATTGGATCATTGGAAACCATTAATTAGCAATGCAATTTAGATGCTACCACTTACAAAAAAGTTGTTGAAAAGAAAACAATTTTTAATAGGTTTGGATCATAAATTTGATGAGATTAAAAGAAGAGTTTTAGTCCGCACTCCCCTCCCCTCTTTCAAAGATGTGCTCTTTGCGAAGAACATAGAGAAAAAAAAAAGGTTATGCAAGGTTCTAAACTAGCCATGAGCACAAGTGATTCCTCTGCTCTTATTTCTAAAAGTAATGCTACCTATGGAGGAGAAAAAAAGCAGAACAAGTAAGGTAAAAGATGGTATGAACATTGCCAAAAAGGTAGTCATACTAAGGAGGCTTATTGGAAACTCCATGGGAAGCCAACCACATGAAAGAATAAATCAAAAAGGGACACTAGATCTTATGTTGTAAACTTTAATGCTGCTGGTCTTAAATCCTTTTTATTCAACCATGAGTAGCTTGAATTACTTTAAAAAAATTGTGTCATAAAACACCAACACATTTATAAGTAATATTAATAGTAATATTACTCAATGAGGTAGATCCCTTATGCCTTTGACCATTTAAAACATCTTTGCTAATACTTGAGTTGTTAACTTTGTGCTTCTAACCACATGACCAGTAATCCACTACTATTTAGCCTGTTTAGACCTTGTACTAAACTTTTAAAGGTCTAAATAGTTGATAGGTCCCTAGTTGGTGTCATAGGTGCGGGAATAGTTTCTATCTCTAAAAATCCAGGTCGCCAATAAAAAGATTGTTACTTATAAGCTTTATTAAGTAAACAAGAAAATGCAAGCATTAAATTAAGTTATCAAAAGGTATAGAAAAGCGAAATAGTTACATAAAAAATGTGAAAGCATCCATATATGACTTGTCATAATTATATAAATAATATATTCATACAAGGAGCTTTCAAATGGAAGGCTTCACATAAAACTTGAATTAAGATATAGGCATATAGTTTATAAGGGTAACTAACCAATTCAAATATAAACTCATAGCCTGTAAGAGTAAATAATCAATGTTCAAACATAAACACATAGCTTGTAATTGTAGATAACCTTCAACAACATCTAACTTAGTACTATTTTGGTACTTTTTCACTTACCATGTGTGTTTACCCTCACATAGGACTAGCAATGCCCTTGCTAACATGGGTTAAGCCAATGTACACCAAAAGCTAATAAAACTATTGCTAGTAACTTTGATTCTACACAATCATTTCTATAAAACAATATCCAGTTCATAAATCCAAACATATAAACTTCTAGATAAACAAGTCAACAATATAATCACATTTAGAAGATCTTTAGACACTTTATATATCAAAGAGATACATAAACTATAATACTAATTCATATTTGAGAAGATCATCTAATTAGAGCCCATCTTGTAGGTGTGCACTAGTAAAAATAGAAATTAAGGATAATTTAAAAAGAGAATGCAAATAAAATTGAAAGAATGACTAAAAAACATATTATTATTGTAATTGATATAATTATATGGATGTCCATAAAGAATGACTTTCTAAGATACCTCCTTATGTTTAATGTTATATACCCAATAACTTCTTAAGAATTCATATTATACAATTATGTAGATTAATTTTTTTATTTATGTTTTATAGCTCATATGTTTATTGTTTTGGTTAAAAGCTTATAAATAAAGGTTATTTACTCAATACAAAACATCCAAGTAAATGAAAATTATCTTTTTTCTTTCTCCTTTCAATTTTCTTTCTTACTCTTATTATATTTTTCATATTTCTATTAATTTTAAACCATCAACATGAGTTTTTAGCAAATTAGTGTAAGGAGTCAATTCTTAATTAGAGCTTATTGTTTATCACATTAAGATATAAGAAATTTTTTGTTTTTAATTTATATTATCTATAGATTTAATACTTTATATTATCTATAAATTCATGGCTTATTCATATTAATATGATTATCAATTTGTTTTTGGTAAATGTCTTAGAAACCAAAAGGTTAAACATTATTAGATAACCAACAACTACATCACTTTTGGTTTTAGTTATTTTGCAACCAATGGCTTCATCGTCTCAATGAATAGTCATATATATAGAAAAAATTTAAGGTATACTTTGATGAGTTGTTGGATATAAAAGATTTTTAACTACAAACCTGAAGGCTAATAGTTTATTATCACTTATGACCCATATGCAAATTAGCAAGTTAATGATCACTTATGACCCACATGCAAATTAGACCTTAAAGGTTAATAATGACCAGCCATGGTTATTAAAATAAAATTAGAGTAATGGCTACAATATAGTTAGAAGCTATATCGACAAATCCTATTATTTCTCTTAAAATGAAAAAGACCAAAAGTAACCATAAAAGCTTAGAATACTATAAGATGTTGAATGATCATGGTATTTATTGTGGCAATTTATTTACAAATTTTTAAAATTCTAAGAAAAAATACTTATTGCAATTTCTTCCTATATATGATTGTTAACCTTCATTATGATAGACTACAAAACAAAATATATTCATTTTATATTTTAATTTTTATTCTTTACCTTGAATTAAATTTTTTATGCATGACACTTTAAAAAAAATATATCATGTATACATGGGACACCTGAATTAAGAAAATATATACATTTTAATTCTTTATGATTTTGTTATTTTTTCTTTTAATCACATTACTTTGTTACTTATACTGACTATATAATATCAAGAATTACAAAATTTGAATTCATTTGGCTTAGTTTTTTGAGAAAAATACTTATTACAAGTATTTGATATTGAGTTCATTTTGTTATTATCAATCTTAAAAATATTTTAAAACAAGAAAATCAAGCATTTTTACAAAATATGTAAAGTGTTTATTTTTATTTCTAACCAATTTCATGGATTGAAAATGGATGAAAAACATTCTATAAATGGACATATAGTCTTTGGAATAATTTAAAAGAAGAATATATGTACCAAAAGTGATAATTTTTCAAAAGGAGAGATATTATGAAAATATGCAAAAGAGAGACTTAGTTACTCCATATTTCATACTTTGAATATGCTTCTATAGTAACAATATTGAAATAGCCAATACTATATTGTTAATGAATAGTAAAAATATACAGTGATTATATATATATATATATATATATGAAAATATAATATGTGTTAATTCTTAAGGAACTACAAATAATAGAATATGATTTAGTTCCTAAATAACTAATATACATATTTCCTATTTTATGATTGAACACAAGATCCATAGTAAAGATATATATTTCAAAAATAGTATCTGAAGATGAAAAATATATTTCTCATTTAGTAATAGATATTGTCAATGTTAATATTATATTGGATAATATAGAACTAATGAAAGCTTTAAAAGAACTAATTCTTAAATAAATTTATTAAGTTTTAAAGATATTCGTCATAATAGATATTATGTTGAGACAGTAAATGAGAAAAATATTGATTATCTACTTATCACAACTATTGTATCAAGAAAGAAATACATGTTGAGAAAATCACTTGCCTTGTTTTTGAATTTGCACTATATAATTATTAGTATAATCGAAACACATGTTACTGCAAACAACAAATTTATTGATCCAAATACATTTATGGTTTGGCATGATTGATTAGGTCATTCTAAATCAATTATAATACCAAAAATTATTGAGAATTCACATAAGATCTATTGAAAACCTAAAAGATTCTTCAAAATTTAGAGAATTTTCATATGTTACTTGTTCTCAAGATAAGTTAATTCCTAAACTATTACTATTTAAAGTTGGAGTTAGATCCCTTGCATTTTTAAACCATATCTAATGTGATATATGTAGGCCCATCCATCCACCATATGGACCATTTAAATATTACATGATTTTGATAAATACATCTATAAATATGGTCAAATATATATTTATTATCAACTTGTAACCTAGTGTTTGTGAAATTATTTATTCATATGATTTAGTTAAGAGCATAATTTCCAAATTATGCAATCAAGATCATTTGTTTTGATAATGCTAGTAAGTTCATATCTAAGGTTTTTAATGACTATTATATGCCTATTAAAATAACAGTTAAAAAGTTTATTGCTCATGTTTACACAAAATGGTTTAACAAAATTATCTATTAAATGCTTCCAATTAATAGGTAGACTAATGCTTATGAAAACAAAATTTCCCATTTAAGCATGGGGATATGCAATTTTATATGAAACAGTACTTATACATATTAAGCTAATAAGTTATTATAAATTCTTCTCGTTACAATTAGCTTTTAGTTAGGAGCCAAATATTTCCTATCTATGAGTTTTTGGATGTGTGATATATATTACAATTGCTCCATCACAATGCATAAATATGAGTTCTCAAAGAAGGTTAAGAATATATGTTGTGTATAAATTCTTTTATTTATGGCACAATTTGATAATTCTTATTTTAATGAAATAGTTTTTCCAACATTAGAATGGGATAATAAGTAGCTAGAAAAGGAAATTACATAAAATGCATTATCATTATCTCATTTAGATTTTCATATAAAGCAATATAAACTAAAAGTTTGAAAAATAATGCATTTACAAAATATTTCAAGTCACCTGCTAGATGCACTTGGTTAATGCAAATGAAAGCATGCCATGCCTAAAGCATGGTAGAACAATCAATTATAAAGATAAAATTTTTGAAAAAAGAAAGGAGCAAACAACTAAAATAGTTATATTGAGGAGACGGAAGAGATCTAAGACATAATCAATCATAAAATCCTACAACATATTCAAGTACTTGAAAAAAATAAAGAAATCTTGATAAGTTATATTACCTAAAAAGAAAAAGGTGGAACCAAAAAGATATAATTGTTGACAATGCTTTTTCATACAGTGTTGCTATTGAAATAACACAATAAAATGACAATTTTAACCTAAATTTGTCAACTAATTAAAATAAAGCGATGATTGGCCAAAAATGAAAAAAATGCAATTCAAGCAAAATTAAATTCACTTTTCAAAATGTGAAGTTTTTGTACTTGTAGTTTAAACACCTAAAGTATAAAGCTAGTATAGCATAAATGAATATTTGTGCAAAATGGAAATGAGAAAAATAAAGTTGTCAATTACAAAGCGTAACTTATAGTATGAGAGTTTTAGCAAAGGCCTAGCAATGATTATATGAAGAGACATATCCTTTTGTGATGGATGTAATTAGCTTTTGATATATTATTAGTTTGTCAGTACATAAAAAACTTGATATACATCAAATGGATATTATTATTGCCTATTTACATGGCTCACTAGATAGTGAAATTTGCATGAAAACCCTTCAAGAATTTAAAACAACATAAGCATGTAAAGATTCCAAAGAAAATTGTTCAATACATTTATATAAATCCTTATATGGATTAAAACAGTCTAAGTGTATATGGTATTAATTATTTTAGTAAATATTTGTTAAAGGAATGCTATAAAAATGATCTAATTTATCCATGTAATTTTATAAAAAGATTTGGATTAAAGTTTGTCATAATTATTATATATGTTAATGATTTAAATATTATGGAAACTCCTAAAACCTTCAAAAAGCAGTTGATTATTTGAAAAAAAAAATTGAAATAAAAGATTTTATAAAAACAAAGTTTTGTCTTAACTTGCAAATCAAGCATTTAACAAATAGAATTCTTTTAACCAATGAATATATATTGAAAATATCTTAAAGCAATTATACATAGATAAATCTCATTCATTAAGTACTCTAATGGTTGTAAGATCACTAAATATAAATAAATTTTTTTTCATCCTCGAGAAAGTGATGAAGAATTTTTTAGTTATAAAGTATTATATCTTAATGTTATAAGAGCATTAATGTATCTTGTTAATAGTACACAACCTAATGTTGCATTTGCTATAAATTTGTTAACAAGATTTAGTTTTTTTCCAACAAAATACATTGGAATGGAGTAAAGAATTTATTGTAATATCTTTGAAAGACTATTAACATAGAGTTATTTTATTTAATTGAATTTGAATCACAATTAATTAGCTATACAAATGCAAAATACTTATCTAATTCACATAAAGCTCAATGTTAGAATATTTATTTATATGTAATGGTATAACTATATCATGGCCCATTATAAAACAAACTTTAATTGCTATGTCTTTAAATTATTTAGAAATAATTACAATGCATAAGACAAGTTGTAATGTGTCTAGCTAAGGTTAATGACCTAACATATTTAGAAGATGTGTGGTTTACTTTTAAAGAAAAGAAGATAGAATGAAATTTATTTCACTAAAATTCTTTTTTATTTATGATCTTTAAAAAAAAAAAGACAATTTGTTCATGTAATAATCTAGCAAATTTGTTCATTAAAGCATTACCAACTACCACATTAAAGAAGTTGGTGTATGAGATTGGGATATGCTAATTCAAAGATATTAAGTGACTTTGTCATTAGGGGGAAGTAAAAGACATGTTGTACTCTTTTTTTTTAATCGAGGTTTTATCCTATTGGGTTTTTTTTATAAGGTTTTTAATAAGGCAACTTATATTATAAATATCATGTATTTTTTTCCTTCACTAAGTTTTTATCCCACTGATATTATAAATAACTTATTATTTACTCACTGTAAGTCCTAAACAATAGTGAATCATTCCAACATTGAACCATCATCAAACCCCTTCAATGAGGGTACTTGAAGGATTTCCTAAAGCATAATTGCAACCATTTGTTCATTATCTTTCACACACATAATTGAACCCTTTGCTCAAAACAAAGAAATACCTTATTAATTCTTAAAAAGCTATATTTAAATTTCATATCTACTCTATTTTACTAAATGACTCTACCACTTAATTAATCCTACTCTTAACACTACCCTTAGCCTAAGTTATTAGGTAAATTAACTTATAAGATCACAAATGAGTTCAAAAATGTACTTTAAGGAGCTAAAACTAAAATCTTAAGCTGACAGGTAGCCCACCCAAACACCAATTGATCAATTTTCCTAAAACAATTGAAAACCCTTAAGTCTAAGCTAGCAATTAAATATGGCAAAAAGAATGGATGTGAGTCACCTTTAACCCAATTATAATAAAAGCTAATACAAATAAAGAGAATGAGCTTTTACCAAGGTTAAAGAAACCCAGAGCTCCCAATATGTCCAAAATATGGTTGGATGAAAATGGAGAACTCCCACCCAATATTGAGGCTAAGGAATAAGTGATTGAAGTACAACAACAACAATGAAGTAAAATGGAATGATGCTACAATGGTGAACTAGCTGGGTATTTTGAGGGAGAAGACATTGAAAATGAAAGAAGTTGTAGGGACAAAAGTAAAGCATGATTGGATTGAAAGAGACTTTGAAGATTGATGAAGCTATATCTAAATGGAAAGTTTGAAAGAGCTTTAAGAGATCATGATCTAAGACAAAGGAGAACGAGTGGAAGGGATGAAATGGGTGAAGCTTGGTTGCTCTCTTTCTCATTCTCTGTGACACCAAACAGAATAAGCGAGGGAGGTGGCAAAGCTTAGAGAAGAATTGGTAAAGCACAAAGGAAATGAAGGAAAGGAGGAAAGAAGGGGTGTGCTTACTTATGGGTCATTTTTTACACAAAATAAAAAGGAATGAAATGAAAAAAAAAAGATTTTGATGATAGAAAATGATTATCATGTCTCTACTTTAAAAAAGTAATAAAAAGATATAGACATTATTAAATAATTATTATAAAGACATAATAAATATTACACAAAAATTGAAAAAAAAAAAAAGGATTCTTTTCCTGTCCTGTAACCAAATAGGCTATTAGTTTGATGCATAAGGGCAAAATGAGGATTAAATAGGAAAAATAAGGGCAAGATAAGAGTTGGCCAAAACAAATGATGATATGATGGGGAAAAGAAAAAGAAGATAAAGGAGAAATTGGGGAAAATAACAAAAGAAAAAGAAGAAAAATAAAAATAAAATAAGATATTTAGCAAAGTTAAATTTAAACTTAAGTGTTCCCTATCACATTTTTAAATCCTAAAATTATTTTAATTAACTCTAATTAAAATGTTATTAAGTTTAGCATTGTTCTTATAATAATAATAATAATAATAATAATAATAATAATAAAAAAAATAAAAATAAAAGTATTTCTTTATTTGTTTTTATTTGTCATTGTTTTGAATTTCCAAATTATTAAGTTATTACACACATTATAAAGAACAATAGTGAAGATCTTGATAACATGAGTGTAGCTACTTCATCTAGGTTACTTGGAGGCATCACATTCTCTTGTTACACCTCAACATTGGCACAAGAAGACTTTGGAGTTGCTAATCCATCTTCTTTTACCCCAGCACTACAGTATATAGACTTTGAAGGTTTCCATTATGTTCCTTAGTTGCCATAATCTCCTTTTACAACTCCCAAGGCATTCTTTTATGCACTAACGCCATCATAGATGCAATATGGTTTAGGCCATTCAAGACATAGTTTCCTTATCTGTCAACATCTAGTGTCAAGTACGGCAATCAAATTTTTTAACATGAAAGATCGTCAAACAAACAAAAGTGGGGGTTTGTGACACCAAATCAGCTTATTCTTCTACTTTAGTCCTCTCAATGGGATTTGAATCTTTGATTAATTGCCAATATAATTCACCCATAACAAGGAAAGAAGAACAAGAATAATTGTTGCGTGTGTGATCGGAGAGAGCAATCAAAAGGCCACATTATTGCAACAAAAAACCATTATTTTGATTAATAAATATTATTTTTTTAATCTTTGCTTATATTTATATAATTTGTATATTCTAGTTTAATACTTGATGATAAATTATTGCCAAAAAAATTTTTTAGTTTAATACTTGATGATAAATTACTTTTTATATTACATAAATAAGAGGAGCAAGGAGTATTTAATTTAATCGACTTATACAACAATTTTTTTTTGGTAGCAGTCTACTATTTCAAATGATGGTGGGGTAATCTTTAAAAATGAGCAAATAAGACACTAAAATTTTATTAAACCAAAAAAAAATTATTACTTCGATTTCAAAGACTAGCCTTAAATTAAAAAAGGTCAAGACTAGTCTTAAATTTGAAGAAAAAAAAATGGAAATGGGGCTGGCCTTGGTTTCCTATAGGCTAAGACTGACCTTTTTTTTGGGTTAAATAATGGGTTACCTTATCTTCCTGTAAAATTAAAAAAAAAAAAAACTGGTATAATATATGGGGGAAATGGTTTTGGTAGCACAGAATTTCCTTCATTTATTTTTATTTTTTGCAATATTAAAAAAGCATCAGTGGAATACACGCCTAGAATATAGGTATTTAAATCCATAAAACTCCCCGGGTCCAGCCATATTTTGGTCATCAAGCCCATAGGCTTCCAAAACAAGTGCCCATAAAGTGACGACTCTTCAAATGCTCAAGTGCTCATGAGATAAAAAATGAGTCGCATTCGTGTTGAACATGTCTGCAAAAGCCGCATTAAATATGATTTAAGTTTTTAATAAATAATTTTATGAAAAGCTTTATTTATTGTTCAGTTGTTTTACCATTAAATGAACATTAAAATTCCTTAAATTATAGTAAAAAAAAAAACATTTTAATCATGGTACAATTTCTGTGTTATGGCATTCTTTATTCATAATCTGTATATAGTAGTATTTAGAGATGGTAGAGTCTTGTGACTTTTGTGGGAATTCAAAAAGAAAGGTTCAAACGGATAGGGTGAAAAAAACAAAAGACAAAAGTTATACATTGTATGATTTGTATTGGATATCAAGGTATTATATTTTAATGAATGAAAAATTCTCAGTTTATAAGAGCCTTCACTCCCGGTTTAAGAAATTTACATGATGTACAGTTACTTGGCTCCCTTACATGCACATGCTTAAGACATCTTGATATCAATCAATTCCACACAGAGAATCTATTATATATTATACTATACTAAATGACTTTCACATTTTTTTAAATATTAATAAGTGGCGCTGGATAAGTTTATTTATTTATTTTTATCTTTGAATTATAATTATACTTGATTTAATCTATTTCAATTTGAGGTGATAATTAGAAAATTAATTGTATTTATATTGGTTAATTTTTATTTATAATAATTGATTCTTTTATTTAAAATTTTTTAATTATAATTGCATTTTATCGATTATATTCAGATTTTTAAAATTCAAATAATAACGCATTAGATAATTAGGGGGAGTTATGTTTTGACGTTATCCTCACATTTCTTAAAAATTTAAAACCATTAGATGTGCTTATACATTATTTATTATTTTATAATTTTACTTAGAATCCATTGAACTAATACATTTATTATAAATGTAACTCTCACAAAAAAATTCATTATTATTATTATTATTTTTACTTTCTCTTTTCCTTCCCTTATCTTCTTTTCTTTTTCTTTGGATATGAATTTCCATAGTGTGATATCTATACTTTTAATATTCAAGTTTTAGTCTCTGGAAGTAATTTCTAAATTCAATTTGAAATTTTAAAATTTAATTGGATCACTTTAGTCTTGAATGCAAAGTTACTAGCTTATTAGTATGGGTTGTGTTATAATTTTATTATTTATTACTAATATAGAGGTAAATAAATAAATTTGTTTTTTTTCAATTTTTGACATTTTATTTAACAATATATCATAAAAGTACAATTTTTTAAATAGAATATGAATTTTTTAAAGAAAAAATTGACATCAAAGTGATCATATTCAAATAAATCTCATAAATCTAATTTTTAGTAATTACAAATTGAGAATAATTTAAAATATTTGCTATCAAACCCCCAAAAAAAATTAAAATTTCATCTATTATCTTAATAACCAAAATAAATACAAAAAAATATATTTACAAAAAGATTCATCTCACCTTCAACCCCTAGTTTGGAGTCCTGCCTCTGCCAGTGGATAACCAATTAATAAACAAACGTGTTGTCCATGTCCTTCGTCATCATATCTGAATTTATAACCAATTAATAAACAAACGGTGGGTTTGTTAATATCTATATTGTTTTCCTCTTGCTTCATCGTCATATTTATAACGCTTAATTTCATTGCTTTCTTCTCCTGGACTGTTGACCAGAGAGTTTGTGTTGCTTGAACTAAGGATGAAAATTGAATATGAAGAGGATGGGAAAATCAAATTGATCCCCAGTGTACTTAGGAAGAACAACTCAAAAAAGATAAGGTTATTTATTTATTTCTTTATTGGTTTGATTGTGTTTCGAAAAATTCCATGTATTTTCTCCTCTGTCTCGTTCATATTTTTGTATTGTTCTCTGCTTGAGGCATTAGGATGATGAGAGCTTAACAAGGTAAAGGGACTCTTCTTGGAAGTGTGTGCCTCCATCATTGTCCACCTCTTGGTTTGCATGTTCTCTCTGCTTCAAAGAGGGTTAAGCCATTTAACAAAGAGACAAAGTGAGAAGAATATTATCAATTGATCTCAGTTTGCCCTATTTCTTAAATAGTTTCTTCTAAAGAAGGGCTTTCGAGAATATATGCATTAGGCCCATTGGCCTAGATTCATGTTGATAAAGGGATATTTATATTAGCCATATATAATTTGCTTGGGTTTAAACATATGAAAGAATTTTGACATGAGGGATTGGTTATGAACTCAATGATATATCTTAATTTAGTTACAGGGTATTCTCTTCTAATTTGGAATCTCTAATCTGCCACTTGCTTTTTACCTCGATGCCTTGCATGTCAGTATTATTCTTTGTGAATGCACTTCTTTTCCTTCTCTGGACACCATTGGCATTCTCATAGAGCTGCATTTATATATATTGTATAGTTCAATTTGGCATTGATAGAAGAACAAAATTCCTTTTGCTTTTCTGGCCAATGTGTAGGGCTCTTAATTGTTCAAGAATATAATTTTGTTTTTGTGTTGTCTTCCCCTCCCCCCCCCCCCCCCAAAGAGCCTAGAAAGATACATTTTCATTATGGTTTATATGTGCATATTTATTTTGTTCACAACATATATGCTTAAGTAATAATGATATATTTTTATCCGCCCATGACCAGTATATATATATATATATATATATTTTATCATTTACTTATAATATGTGGACATTCTTTGGTTTTATTCTAGCCCTTCACATAACATAAACACAGAAACAACAACGACCTTGCCTTCTTCGCCTATAATGAGAAACGAAAACTCGGCTATGGGACCCAGAAGGAGAGGCTCAGCGGCGACTCGATTAAGCCCTTTGACGCTTGCTGCCTCTGCTTGAAATCTTCCATAGACCCCATGAGCTGCCTGAAGGGTCATATTTTCTGCAAGGGATACATTTTGGAAATGCTTGTTGGCTCAGAAGAAAGACATTCAAATTAAGGTTTGAAACAATTGCAAGCTTTTGTTTGCTTATTTATTTATATATAAGGAGAGTTTGCGAGTTCACTTTACTGTAGATTGACTATAAATTTATTGTTCTTAAGTTGTTTATGATGTTTTTTTTTTTTTCAAAATTTCCATTTTTTTATTTTTCCCTGCGCCTACCAATTCTACTTATCTATAATTATGAGTCTTTTCAAAATTTTTAGTTTTTGTTTATTAATGGCCTATTTGGTTAGATGATGAAAAGTCAAAAGGAAAAGTAATTTTTTTTACAATACCTACTATATTTTTATTATCACTGTTTAACAATTTGTCTCTTTTTATTATTTTATTAAAGCAGGGACATGAAGATAATTTTTTATCCATTTCACTCATATTCTTATTTTTGCTATTTTTATAGCTAACAATTTTGTACATCAAATAGTCTATTAGTTTCATATTATGTGTTATGCATTGTTTGGTATCGATAAGAAGAGAAGAAGCCAAAAAAAAAAAACAATACAAGAGAAAGGAAAGGAATAACAAGAGAAAGAACATAAGCTATCATTCATCTTGTTTGATATGATAGGAGTGTGAAAGAAAAAGTTGGTTAGGATACTTACTTGCATAGGATAAATCTTCGAGTTTATTGCCCCATGCAGTATGATTGAAATTACACACGAACTCCAGTCTTGTTTCACAACAAGTGCGTCAAATACCATCACAGTAGATGGAAGGGGAGGGAGAAAGAAATTTTCTCTTTTGTGTTTTTCTTTCAGTCTGTGTTTGTCTTTTGTGCCTTAGAAAGAAGTTTAACATATGTTTTATTTATTTATTTATTTTGCATCTTCAAGAGGGGTTCTTTTATGTCAGTTTTTATTTATTTATTTGTAACTCAGAAATTAATTGACAAAAACTTTCAAATTTAAATTTAAAACAATCTGAACATAATTAATTAGATTAATTACTATTAATTAATTAATTAGTTAATTTTTTAGGATACTTATTAATGAATTTGATTCAACTTATTATAAACAGTTTAATAATCTAATAAAGTAAAAATAAATAAATATTTCCTTTTCCTTATTTGATTTATCAAAGAAAAATAAGAAAATGAATGTCTTTCGCCTAGTTAAATATATTTATTATAAATATAGTTTATCTCAATATAAATCCATTATTATTTTTTTCCCAAATCTCCTCCCTTTTATTTTTTATCTTTTCAAATTCTTTATCTCCTTCTATGCTCGTGCAAATGCTCGAGCCCACCACTTTAGTCAAGAAATAGTTTGTTTTCTCCGTGCTTTCCGGCCCTTTCTACCCAATGATGGACGGATTGAATATAGGTGGGTCCCACAATTTTTGTCCATTGTAATCATTTTCTTTTCATGCCCTTTATCCATACCAAACAAGGGACTTACAACTTCTTTACACAATTTCCTCTCCTTTCCTTCCCACTATTCCCTACCAAACAAGCCATTAATGTCAAAATCGTGGGTTCTTTTGCTTTTTATATATTCGTGATCTGTTAATGAATGTACATTGGGGGTGTAAATTTTTATGTTCTGTTGTTTTATATTGTTGGAGCGAAAATTTAATATCGCTAAGATGGACAGGATTGTTACCTCAATCATTGTTAGTTGATTGATTAAATCAATCAAGACTTGGATTTTCCATTTGTTTTTGTTCATAGATATAGTTGGGGATGGATCTGCAGCTTCAATCTGGGTGTTCCAAGCGTTGCTGATAATTGATCAATAAGCATAGATAAACCTCTTCTTACTTCCCTGCCAGGGGAAGTAGGCCAAAAATGGAGGGAGCCATCCCATAATACCATGTTTACTTTTCAGAAAAATCAGTCAGTTTGACTGCCTTACATGGTCATCTCAGAGTACTGCTGTATTATTTAGAAGGATGTAACCAAAATGACAGAAAAGTGGGAACATACTCTAAATTTCATTTAGTGGAACAGTGGTTTTGACTAAGTTCCTTGCAATTATATTTAGGCTAGGTCTTTGTGAAGTGCAAGGCCTTTGTTTTTCTGGGTGAAGTTGAATTGAATGTATCTGTTGCAATTGGACAAGGGTATAGCAGGCTGGGGAATAGGGTCTTCTGAGCAAGACATTAGGTCCTTTTCTTATCTTAATTTTGCATTATGTTGGCATTCATTTAAGGTACCAATAGAAGGTTTTATTTGATTGTGGCTTGCAATTTGAGACGTTAACTGATAGAATCACTGGAACAAACTTGGGAAACAAGAAAATACTTTGCATAAGTTGGGAATAGGTTTTAGGAAAACTAGATTACCCGTTGACAAGTTTTCAATATTCTTTTTAATTTAGTTGCTGTAATTTAACTTTCCCTAGTCATAATTACAGATACAACAGGGCAGTTTTCCTGTTAGTTTTCTATAGAACCCTAGGGCCCTTTACTTGTCTTGAATGTGGCAAGGATTAAAATGTTAAGTTTTACATTCCATCTACAATACTAAAGTTGCTGTAATTTTTTTATTTTTTATGATGAATAAAATGGAATTGCCAACTGCATATAGTGTCTGCTGTTTCTCGTGGCCGTTGGTCTGAGCATTAATTATTCAGGGAGCTTTTGAAATATATATTTGTTAGTTTATAGTGACAATCGATACTTTTTTCGCCTTCTGTGATATGGGCATTGACACTGTCGACGTTATGATTTAATATTTTGCATAAAACAGGAAGCTTGCTGCTCAGCAGAAGCAACAAAAAGAAGAGGAACAGGTGAGGTTGATGTTGCAATAGGGGGAAAGAACTTGATGCTTTTGACCAGCAAAATTGTGGCGCTGTACCACAATGCAAAAGCAGATCCACCTTCTACCAGTACTGTGTATCCTGAAGGCAATTAGAAACTGAAGTTGAAGACTTTTTTTTCTCATCCATCCACTTCATCGGAGATACTGGTGGGCGGAAAGTCTAGTCTCTTGATAGAACACACACATATATATATATATATATATATATGCAAAGTCACTCTCACCAATTTGTGGGCCTTAGTTCATGTGGGCATTGTTTCCTGCAAGTGTGCTGACAGATTTATGGCTGTTGATAAGGCTGGAGATCATCTTGAAGTCAGAGACTTCAAGCATTTGGAAGTCGTAGTGGGTTGGGGCTAGTTAGACTAACAATGAAGAATTGAAACCTCTGTTGATTTGGCTTGGTGAACGTACAGTACTCCTTGCTCAAGAAGAAAATTTACATAGACTAGATCTTTAAAAAGAAAAATGATCAAGCTAATTATAAAGATAGATATAAGTATATCATATATATAGTTTTTAGTGGGGTTTATTTTAACATATTTATGTTTAGTTTATTTTATGCATTAAATAGGCGGCTTCCTTGCTCCTCTATCCCTCTATATAAAACTTATGTGGTTTGAAAAGGCAGGCTGTTCCGTCCCACCAATGGAGTTGTGATGGAGTTGGAGGGATGTTAGCTGTATTCTTATTCTCATCATGTGAAGGTGGGGTCCATTAGCGATACTGTGGATGTGGATTAGTGGAAAAAATGGTTGATGGGTTTGATTGATCATGAGATAATTACTAGACAGCTATTAAAATTTTGGTTCGAAGATTAGTTTCGAATTTAATGTGTCGCTTGTAATTAGCAATTTGACAGTTTTTTTTTTGGGTGAACATGACCTGGACCCGCAATACTCATGTGATAGTATGCTTGGTCCCTTTCATTGTGTACATTACGGTCATGGACAATATTTACTCGTTATTGATTGACATTTCTCTTCTTTTGAAAAAGACGCAAACAGTGTAAATTTATGCACGAGGGTTGCTTGATAGGGGTGATCATTCAACACTAGGTATTGAATTGTGTTAGGAAAAACAATTTTGTTGACGGCATTAGGTTAATAATATTGATGAATTTGGTTTAACTTGATTCAATCTTATTAATTTTTTAATTTATTTTATAAAGTTTTATATGTAAATTTTATTTTTTTAAAAGTTATTTTATAATTTTTATCAAAATTTTGAAAAGAATAAAATGACTTGATTAGCTTGAAAAATTAAAAAATTAGCCCAACTCAAGTTTAAAAAAAAAATGTTTAATATAAAATTAGATTAAAAACCAAAGTTAGGATTGATAAATGGATCTATAGAAAGGTAAATAGGTGTTATTGTAGAAAATGAGATAATTGACTAACAATTAAAGTGAAGCTAAAAAATCGAAAACTTTATAGATGGAATAAGATTTTATTGATAGAATTTTTTAATAACTAACTAACTAGAAAAGGATCAAGGAGATAAAAAGAGATTTTGTTCATAAGGTTTTTATATAGTTGTTAAGACAAAAGTAAAAGATAAGATAGGAAAAGAATACACATGATATATCTTGGTTTGATTCATTTGATCTATGTTCAATTTCCTTGCACCATAATAAAAGATTTTCACTATATAAAATTAGAGAACATAGTCAAAAAGCTAAATTTCTAAACTTATCAATAACTTTTACAAATTTTACAACTTATACATAGTTTTACTCTCCTTTTCAAAGGGGTTCTTTTGCAAAAAGAATATAAAATTCAAAAAACTCTTATAAACAATAAAGGATTATAATAAAAGCTCACAGTTTAAACTCTCAAAAGTTATATAAACCAAACACTTGGCAATAACAAAACTTATAACAATAAGAACAAGGAAGACTATAAAACTAAAAGAAGATTTCTCTTTGTGTTTCAATATATCTTTTTTTTATTGCTAGTGCTTCTTATATAAACTTCCAAAAATTTAATTATTAGGAGACTTCTTTTAAATTTTGTTCATTGAGCAACTAGGTTAATATAGATTTTGCATAACTATTAAGATACTTCTATATTAGTAAACCATAATTATAATGCAACTAAACTTTTTTAGTTGTTCTTTAGGATACTTCTATATTAGTAAACCATACCCTCAAATTTCTTTCATGGTTTCCACTTCTAGCCAATGCGTCCAATAGAAAATGTAATATATAGACTATTTCTAAATGTTTTATTTACATTAATATTCATTAATGTTTTTGGAGGACTCACGACAAACAAAAAAAATTGACTTTAACTTTACAAGAGATCATAAACAAATATTGTAGTTAAATACAAAAATAGGTACAACTTTTAGTTTTTCAACAAAAAAGACAACATACTATAAAAAAAAAACACAATTAATCAAAAAGTTTTCATTTTTTCTACATGTCACATAAAAAGCTCGATAAAACAAAATCACTTAATGAGTTTTTATCTCTTTTAGACTTTTGAAATCATCCAATACAAGAGACGTTGAAAAATTATTAGGCCAACAAGGTTAATACCTAACTTTATTTGTGTTTTGTGCATCCCTACCACTTGTAAAGTGGGAAAGATCTTTTGTTCGAAATGGCATTAAAGTTTATCTAGGAACAAACGGAAAAGAAAAGGATAAGTAGAAGAAAAGAAAAAGGAGTAAACCTGAATTGCTGGCAAGGGTGGAACATTCAACTTGTGTTTTGTTAATGTTGTGGCTTTCTGTGCGAATCATGATACCAAATGCAGCTCGAGCCGTCTTGGGTTGTTGGGGTCGCACGCCAACCTCTTCTTTGCCCTTATCCACAATTCAGCATCACCCTCTCTCTCTCTCTCTCTCTCTCTCTCTCAGACGATAAGGAATGGTAGATTCCGAATTTAATGTTGTGGCTTTCTGTGCGAATCATGATACCAAATGCAGCTCGAGCCGTCTTGGGTTGTTGGGGTCGCACGCCAACCTCTTCTTTGCCCTTATCCACAATTCATCATCACCCTCTCTCTCTCTCTCTCTCTCTCTCTCTCTCTCTCAGACGATAAGGAATGGTAGATTCCGAATTTTAACCAAACCCAACTAACTTGCCCATTTCACTTGCTTTTCCCCATTTTATTTTCTTAACAATGAAAGAAGAAGACTTTGGCATCGTGCTATTTCGGTTCACCCCTTTAGATAGTATGATTACTCCATTATATAAATATGATTATTTTTGTAATATAATATGGGACCTTGCATGCTTGCAGTGCTCATCTTTGCATTGTCAAGCCACATATTATGCAGTATCCTTTGTAAAATAATGTAAAACTGTCGCTTTCTGATTATTAGTTTTGCTTCTTCTTTTAATTTAATGCACAGATTTCAAGCTTTGAAAAAGGATTTCTTCGGATTCTGCTCCCCATCAAAACCTTGTAGAACCATATTCCACATAGTCAACGTGATGGTAAATTTGGATTCACATTCATACCAATTAATTCTTTCGGGTATATAATATTTTATATTAATTGATTAAACTTTTTTGCTGTCCTTTTGTCTCTTTTCAACCTATTCTTCCAAGTAAAGCAAATTAACGAAAAAATTTGGGAAAAGACAAAGCCATTTTCTAACATTTGTCACTTACAAATAATTTTTCGAACTATAAATACTAAAATTAGGTCCCTAAATTTCTATATTTTAAAATATATATTCTTATGTCTGTTTTCTTTTTAATTACATCAACTTATTTATCATCTGAAACTTCTGATAATTAAGGTAATAAATTTTCATTTATTCATGAATTCGTTATGTCCAATTCTAGGTTTTATAGAGGAGTTTAAAGTTGCATATGAGCTAATTTTGTTACGAAAAAGATAAAAGAAAAACCTTTTTTTTAAATAAAAGTTTAGAAACTTAATTTTTTTATTTTATAAATTTAAGGACTATTTGCAAGTGATTCAATTTAAGAAATTTTATTGCATTTTTTTTAAATTTCTATAAAAAACAAATTGAAAATATAACCAAAAGAAAAGAAAAGTACTCTTAAATGTATACTCATATTGGCCAAATGCTTAACTATATTTGATTTACAAAAGAAATGACTAAACTAAAAGTAAAAAAAAAAATACATAAAAATAGTGAGATATATTTTTGCACATTTTATTTAAAATATATTTACATATTTATATATAAAAAGTTTAATTTCTCCAATTTTTTTCTGCTCAAATCAAATTTGCCTAAAAATCTATAGAAGAGAAGAGGCAATGGCGTAGAGGTGGCGTTATTTTTGGTTAGGTGGTTTGGTTTCTTTAGATATTTTTTGTTGTCGGCTCATCGACAATGAGAAATTGATGATGTTTATTGATGGTGGTTGGCTGTTAAACTACAGAAATAATTTTAATTGATAGCAGGCCGTTAATTTCTGAATTAGTAGTAATTAGCAGTTATAATAATATTATCTGCTCCTATATTCTCGTTTCCACGTGGCGATACCTTTATCGTTCATAGTGGGACATCTTGTGAGACCCCACAATCCATTATTACCCGCCAACCGAGATCGCTGTGATCTTGCTCCGAAACGGCGTCCCACTTGTTCATATTCATAGAATATAACCCATTACCCTACAACAACTAAAACAGCATAAAAAACCCAATTTTTCTTTGCGGATATAATAGCAAATGTGGGATCTTCGGGCATAAAGGTGGGAGAAGAGAACGCCTCCAAGAGAAAGCCCTAAGCTTTTCGGCCATGGGGGATATGGAGAAGCAGAAGAGGGTGGTTGAGGAAGCTAAAGAGGGGGAGGAGGAGGAGAGGTTGTTGGAGGGGATGGCGGTTGTGGATTTTGACATGCTTTGCTCCACAGTGGCCTTGCAGACTCACGGCAAATGGGGGAAGCTTGGGGGTATTAGAGATGAAGAAGAGGGTGCGGAGTTTGGTGGGGTCTTGAGGATGTGGGAAGGTGAACTTCTCGATTGCTTTGATGACCGTCGAATCGCTCTTGAATCCACTTGGTAAGTTTCCATATTCTTCTTTTCGTTCTTCTTTTGGGAGTGTTGATTGTGTTTTTTCACATTCTGCGTAAAGATAAGTTTTCTGAGAGACACAGGTTGTTTTGAGGGATCAGAAATTTAGTTGTTGAATCGAAGAGAAGGGCAATAAACTCTTACTTGTTAGATTTCTCCTTTTGCATTGAGGTTCTATGAAGGTTTTTATTCAGTTTGTCCTATTTTTCTTTGGGTTTCTATTTCCAGTAGTACCCAGAAATTTTTCCACTTCAACGTGTGGGTGAGGAATTTATTACATAGAGGTTTTATTTTCCCGTCTTTTTTCTTAGTCAAAGGAGCACCAGATTTGGGTTGGGTACTCTTGACAAATGAATTTAAATCATTTTGACTTGTTACCTTCACCCTTATATTTTTTTGGATGTCTTTTGGCCAATAAAAAGACCAAAACACCAGAACAAAATAAAAAAGGAAAGGGGAAGAAAGAGGGAGAGGGTCAGAGAGACGGCTTGCTGTTATGGAGGAGTCTTATAATATATCATGCCTGTAAATGACAGCTCATTTGGTTTTGCAGTTGTCCTTGCTACCGATTTGGGAAGAATGTGAAGAGAGCTGGCTTTGCTCTTCCCTATGTTCAGGTATGCTTAATTTGCTTGAAAATATTAAAATTCTGTGTGCTAGTGAGAAAATTCAAATTGAGTTAAAACTTTGACAAAATCAATTTATATGAGCTCTGAGCTCTCTGAATCTGAACTTGAATTTCTCTATTTTGTTTTGCAGGGAATAGTTTACTTTCTTCTAACAATTGGTGCCATTCTCAACTTGGTTGCCTTTATTGTCATAAGAAAGCACTGCTTTCTCTACCTGGCAGTTTCCTTCGCTATTACTACTGGGGCATATTTAGGCTTATTCCGAACACGTATAAGAAGGAAATTTAACATCAAGGTGGGTTTTCCTGTATACACTTGTTTCTTATTCTTATCTTTTGTATAGATAAGTATTAATTGAGGTAAATAGATGTTTTGCTTATCTCTGGATGGTCTTATATCCTCTCGTTCATGTATATTACTCCTCGTATATGAAGTTTTTAGTTGTGGAGCATAATTGAGAAGTATGGCAATTCTTGCAGAAGGGGTTGCGAGTAATTACATGGATAGGTGCTTATCTGTCTATATATGGAAAACAAACTGGTGGTATAATGGAGGTTAAGATAATATGAAATGTCAAAGTCCCACGTTGAGTTGGATGAGCTGTTCAATAAAGTATTCAAGTGGGGTGGTTCTCTTACTTTTAACAACTAATTTTTGGGGAAGGATTTATCACCGCGCTTGAGTGCTCGTCATGTTTCAAAGTTATCATTTTTCACGTTTATGAATTCCTATAGATCTGCTGAAATTACATATAATTTGCATGCAAGCTTTCTTTTGTGTTGGGGTTCGACTAGGTAATATTGATACTGTGCCATGTGACTCCTATTTTGTAACTTTTAATATATGTTATAACTTTTCTGTTTATTGTTTCTGTGAAATATATTTTTAATAATATCTAATGCTCTCTGCATTGGTACCTTTCCAGGATCGTGATAGTTCCTTGGATGATTGCGTCTACCATCTTATTTGTCCTTGCTGTACATTATGTCAGGTCATCTTCGAAATTCTTTCTCTCCTTTACTTAGTTATTGTCACTTATTCCACCATGGAAGGAGAAATAGCTATGTATAATGGAATATGTTTAAAATTCCGAGAGGGCCTTAATCTTTGAAGTATAGGAGCCATGTCCCACACTTGTCAGATACTTGTACTAGACCTAACGCGAGAGTTCAAATGTGTAACAGTGTCCTTTTTAAGTGTCTAATGTCCATGCTTCATAGGTTATAACTGAATGGGCACATTACGTATCATTTAAGTCAATTCTAATATTGACCTAGGTATCATTGAAATATGATGCAGGAGTCTAGAACACTGGAGATGAACAATGTTCAAGATGGCACTTGGCATGGTCGGGGTGATACGATATGCATAGGTGGCTTTAGTGAAGGGGGCAAAACACTCTTTGATCTACATCCGCCTCCTCTTGTCTCCATCAAGTCTACTGATAAAACTGGCACGGAAAACAGTACAGATGCTAGTGGTCAATCTTGAATCTAAAGACTCGGGGATATTTCGAAACAGTGTTCTCTCTTCTGAATTCTACTCCTAAGTGTCTGCACCACATAACTTCATGCCAAGTTCCATGCCCAAGATATGAATGTGACAAGGGTTTCATTGCTGGCATTTCCACACTCAGGTCTTAGTGGTAACTGCAGGCATCACCACATCAGCAAACAATGCTATCTGCTGTTTTATCCTGGTATCGATTCACTTTTGGATGGAGAACAAGATTGTGTTTCGAATGAAGGAAAAATTTTACGTACAATTTTTAAGTGTTTGCTATTAGCTTCTCTAATATAATTATGACTTGAGGAATTTTAAAGATTCACTAATGTAATGGCAAGTCTTGTTATAAATTTTATGACAGAAGTTGATAGCAAATACTTGTAGAAATTTTACTTAAGTTTTGTCCTTCAAAGTGTCCAAGAGATGTTAGTTTGCTCATTTGTATATAAAGTCTTTCATTTTTAACCTAGGGGGTTTTATTTTTGCCAACCCTCTAGTCTATGTAGTTTGACTAGTGTTCAGGTGGGTCATTGGTCAAGGATGTCATCTTCATTGTTGTATCTTTGTTCAACGGATTGAGTATTTATAAATTATATTGTCAGGTCAAAATTGAGCTACACAATTGAAGATGGAGAATGGCAGTATAAAGAAGATAGAAAAAACAAA
The DNA here is from genome assembly GCA_032878935.1 of Erythrophleum fordii. Taxonomy (NCBI): domain Eukaryota; kingdom Viridiplantae; phylum Streptophyta; class Magnoliopsida; order Fabales; family Fabaceae; genus Erythrophleum; species Erythrophleum fordii. Next base: position 9,576,124 of record JAVQMF010000037.1, on the reverse strand, counting down.
TCAAGCCAAATAGCTTTTGCAGTACTTTTTAAAAAACAGACTTATTAATAAACTTTGCCAAACATTTTATCTCTAATCAGGTTGATAAAAAAGAATATATATATATATATATATACATATCTATATATATATATATACGTGCGCACAACCAATTGAAACTATTTCTTTTGTCTAAGCCAAACCCTCCTTTAATTACCAATAAAGCATCTCTCCTCCCTTCTATGTCAGATTCAATGAAAGCCCTGTTTAGTTTAGTGGTTTTGCTCTTCTCTGTCCCATTTCATTGATGCTATATGACAACATAGAATTACAGTACCTCTCCACAAGATCTTAATGATATCCGGTTTTTATTTAGTAAGAGACTGGAAAAGTACTCGTGATAAATGATACTTAGGAGGTTGAATCTCTCAATAATGGAGTCCAAATATGCATTTCGGCCCTCTTTGCTGGTTCTGGTTTTGGACACTGGAAAACATATGAACGCGATATATATAATTTTTTTTTTTAATTCTCAGCTTCTTCATCCTTCCTGAATTTAATCTAAAAAAATCACTGGAATTTGTTTCTTATACAGAATCAGATAAAATCAGATTCTCTTTTTGATGTTTCTTTCCAGCACAGTCACTGGAGTTTCTGTGCATATAATGCTTGTATCATGATCAAAGGTCGACTTATTGGCTTCTATCCTCTCCATCTCTTGCATCAAATTGAAGCACCTGAACATTGTCTCCTATAATAACCACCATAAACCCTCTTATTAAGTCGTAATACTATGCCCAAATAATAATAATAATAATAATAATAATAATATCATTTGCTTGGGAGAATAGTGATTGAATGCCATTTACCTCATCTAGATATTCACAAGCTGTAATTGAAGCTCTTAGAGCAGCATATTGCAGTGGGAATAGCTCACGAGACGCAGAGATGAGTGCAGATGCTGCGACAATTGAAGGTTTAAACCCAAAAAATTTTATGTCTACCGCCAAAAGAGTAACAAAGGTCAGAGTTTGAGCTAATTTAAAGTGAAAATTAATGTAGACTTGAATGTTTGAGTCAAACACAGTAATAGTAGTAAGTACCATAATGAGCATTGAAGATTATCTCTGAAGCTCGCTGTTTAAGTGCTTGTTTCGATAGTGGATCTTTGAGTTCAAGCTCAGCTAGAGAGATGAAGAAATGCAAAAAAGAAAAAGGAGTAATTGACCTCATACGCCATTCTAGAGCTCCAAGTATAAGGAGCTCCATTTTCTGAATACTTCGAGCCTCAAAGATGCAACCTTCAATCTGATTCATTGATTACATAACATCACTTGTTTAAGTTGTTATTGTCCTAGTTTTCTTTCTAATAATAATAAAAAATTACTTTTAACTCAGAAGATTAAATTATTAATTAAAAATTCATCAATAATTTTTATTATATTTAACATGTTTTCTCATTTACAAGTCTTTTAAAGTACAAACAAAGCAATGGCTTAAAAAATAAAGTCCAGCTATCATATCTTGTATTGAAACTTAATTAAATCAAGTAGTGATAGAATTTTTAAATTTAATATCATGTAAAAAATCATTTTACCTCCAAAGATTAAATTGTATGATAAAGACTTACGAATATCTTATGTTATAATCTCTAACATTATTAATTATATTACGTGAAGTCGAAGGGCTTACCTTTAAATCAGAAATTGGGAAGGGTGTGTTCTTCATTTTTGAAGCCAGAGAAATACAGGAGACAACAATGAGTCTGAGCAACCACGGCTTCCCCTGCTGCAAACTCACAGGACAAATTGCTATGTTTGGTTGCTGAGAAAATGAAGGAAAAGAATTGCCTTTGGAATCCTATTATTGAAACAAAATTCTCAGGTTTCTACACTTTCCTGCCAAGAAAGCAAGCAGGTAGTTGTTCATTTACCTCAATTTCTTGCCTGGACATGAACCGGTCCAAGTAATTTATAGCAAGGTAAGCTCCAAACGGGTCCAAATTGCAGGAAAACTGAACCTGAAGAAACAAAACCATGGTTTGAAACAAACCACATCAAATGTGACAAGACAAAGAAGGATTAAAAGAGACAATTCAGAGCGAAGTGGTGTTTCACCTGTGATATGAGAGAAACAGCTTCACAACGAAAGGAAAAGCAGTTCTGGCTGGGCATATGATCAGATTCGAAGGCAAAGAGTTCAGAGATACTACAGTTTTGCTGCTCTTCGAAGCTGGCCAGTGGGTCTTCAAGATCAAACTCCATTCTCTTTCTTTACCAATTCAAAGGATATAAAATAAGAGAGAAAAAAAAAATGTCTCAAGATAGAATTTGTAATGAAGGAAAAGAAAGAGAGAAGCTTCGCTTTCTGTGCTGGTGATAAAGAAAGTTTGGTTGTCTTCTTAGTTGGATCCTTTGTTCCTCTCTATCCCAGCTTTTTCACATTGAAGTCAGGGAAAGCAACAGATGTGAGGCGAGGAGGATCTAGAGAATTCAACATGTCTTGTCTCGTCAAAATATTAGCATTACATTTTCTTCCACCTGGAAAAAATAAGAAGGCTACCAGTTTAATAAATCAGAAAGGTTGACATGAACATAGGATTTGAAGTTAAAAATCTGAGATAAATCATAAAAAAGTGACCAAATTTTGACTAAATTACAGAATGTTACCCTTATTCCATGTATTCACACTAATGAATGGTGGGGTTGGTTCTGCCAATCTCATGATGTTCATAAATTTAAACTAATAATGCTTAGCTATTCTAGGCAAAATTAAACGATGCAATTGCATTATTGCTCGAACTCATAATGCAGATTAGACATCACTGTTTTAGTGCTATTATTATTATTATTATTATTACAATTGAGTGGTATTCAAGTCAGTATAAATACACTTTAACTAATTGATTTCTTGAATTCTATCAAAGATTTGAATTTATGATAACATGTTTGATCACACATCACATGTTTTCACCGCTACTAGCCAAACCTAATTAATCATTTAGGTTATATTAATTGGGAGATTGTATTAACTCGAGAAAGTGAGTGGTCCTCTGCTTGACCTTGTAAAGGAGCTTGGTAGAGAGACTAGTGGTTTATATTCTCCCTTTAATATATACTAAAGATTATAATAAAAATATATTTATAGCTCCTACTTACAAATTTGAGTTGATAAAATTCTTGATATAGATTCAAAGCTTTAATAAATAAGTATTCAATGCTTATGTCTCAAAAAAAAAAAACTATTAATTACCTTTACTTTGATATAAAAATAATGGGAGAATAAAGAGACCATACCAAATATAATGTTTGAATCCATAACTATACTAGGGATTTGAGAAGTAGACAATAGCAGAAATATGGTACAACTCATAATACTCAAAGCTTGTTTAGAGAGTAAGTATATTATGACTTAACTTTAACCACTATAAATAGAATAACTAACTTTAAATGAGTTATGAGTTGGGTTTTTATTCTCTCAGTAGACTTATAGATAGCCCACTTATTATAGGCTATCCATAATTTACTTAGAGAACTAAATTCATTTAACAATAGTTGTTACTAAAATTAATTATTATAATATTAATATAATTTGTTAACAAGTCTAATAATTAAGTAATGCTAATCCATAAAATTAAAATTAATTTTTTCTAACGGATTTTCACTTGGACAGCATTAATTAATTATTAGACATAACTAAAAACATATCAATGCATAAAGAAATAATATCAAATAGCTAATATACACACCATATCAACAAATTTTCGAAATAAAACAGTAGAGCAAGAACATTGAACCTAATAGGGAAAATGATGTTATAAATATGAACAGGGTTTCAAATCTAAATAAAATGAAATATCAAAAGAAAAATATTCAAAATCATATGAACTGACCAAAACAAGATGTCCTTAAAGAACACAACTTAGACTCCTACTAAACCAAGGCATCATCAAAAAATCTTTTAAGACCTATATGAGTAACATGTTTATGAAAGACTTCAACTTGTAAGCCCTTGGTTAACGGATTTGTTAGCATGTACAATTCAAGCATAAGATTCACGAATCTTCTCTCTAACAAATAGTAATTTGATATCAAAATGTTTCGCATGATTGGAATTCCTCTAATTCTGAAAGAAGCATATAGCAAATGCATTATCACACTAAATAGTCAATGTCCAAGATATGCTCTTGACAATATGCATGTTAGAAATCAATTTCCTTAGTCATATGGCCTAATAAGTAGCCTCATAATAAGCAATATACTTTGTTTTCATAGTTGAAGTAGTTGTGAGCATTTGTTTGACACTTTTGCATAAAATAGTTCCTTCAAATATTATAAAAATGTATTTAGAAGTAGATTTCAAATCATGTATACAATTTCTAAAATTTGAATTTGAATAACGAATGATTTCAAAAGAATCAAATTTTCTATAAGTCAATATGTGATTTTTAGTACCCTGTAGATACCTCATGACTTTTTTAATAACTCTCCAAGGACCCTGTCTAGGATTGCCCAAGTATATTCCAAAAACACTGACAATGAAAGCTATATATGGGGAGTACACACCTAAGCATACATCAAGCTATCAACAATAGAAGCATATAGAATAATATCCATCTTAGCCCTTTCTTTTTCATTTTAAGGACATTGTGATCTAGATAACCTTTCACTTTTCTAAACAGATGCAATACAAAGGAAACAAGGGTGCATATTTGAATCTCTTAAGCACTTTGTTAATATAAGTCCTTAAAATAAACCAAGAAACCACAAGGCCTATTACAATAGATCTGAATCCCAAGAATATAGGAGGTCTTACCAAGATCTTTCATGTCAAAATGACAAAAAAGTATGTGTTTTGTCTCAATGAAGATGTTAATGTTGTTGCTTGTCAAAAGTATACTGTCGTCATATAATACAAGAATAATGAAATATCCTCGATCAAACTTCTAAAAGATACATTGGTTTGAAGGATTTTCAACAAAATGAAGAGATGTGACAACTTTATCAAATTTCAAATACTATTACTTAAAAGCCTATTTCATCCTATAAATAGATCTCTTCAACTTACACACTAAGTGCTCTTTTCTAGTTTCTACAAAACTATCTAGTTGAACCATATAAACATTTTCAGATAGATTTCCATTCAAAAAAGCAATCTTAACATCCATTTAGTGGAGTTCTAAATTAAAATGAGTAACAAGAGCCATAAAAATTCTAAAGGCATCTTTAGTAGATATTGGTAAGAAGGTCTCTATATAGTTAATACCTTCTTTGAGATTATAACCCTTAGTAATTAGTCTGATTTTATATATTTTAATTTCACTTATAGTCCCACACTTGATCTTAAAAATCCACTTACAGCCAATGGCTTTACAACCAATAAGCAAATAAGTGAGTTCCCAAACATGATTTTGATTTATAGAAGATAACTCATCTCTTATATCCTCTAGCCATTTGGTTGAGCTAGGACTTGATATAGTTTCCTGATAGGAAAGTGGATTTGAAATATAAGTTACATCAAATTCATGTTCATGCAAGTAAACCATGAATTCATTTGAATTGCAGATCTATGTACCCTTTGCAACGACCTTAATGGAATATGATTACTAGTTACATTTAGCTTTGTATCAACAATAGGTGACTCATTATGATCATTAGTAGGATTTTGAGCATTAATATCTTCTTTTAAGACAAATTTTGATGATAAAGGCAATACATGTATAGGTATGGTAGTACTCTCCTCTCGAGGATTAATAGCACAAGGTTGATAACTCTCACTACGCAGGTCATTCTCAAAATAAATTGCTCGATTTAATTTAATAACTCTAGTAGAATGAGTGGTACAATAGAATCTATTGCCTCTAGAGCTTGTACAATAACCAATAAAAAAACTACTGACAAATTTCTCATATAATTTCTTAAGTTGGGGACTATATAGTCTCACTTTTGCCTTACAACCCCATACATGAAAATGCCTCCAATTAGACTCCTTATCAAACATCAATTCATATAGGGTCTTGGGAATAGCCTTACTGGGGACTTGGTTGATTATTTATATAGCTATCTTTAGAGTATCGCCCCATAAAAATTTAGGCAATGAAGAATGATTAAACATATATCTCACTATATCCATCAAGGTAAAGTTTCTTCTTTCTGTAATCGCATTCTACTGAAGGGTGCCAGGTATTGTGTACTGGGCCTCAATACCACATTCTTTTAAGAATAATACAAATGGGTCTGAGTTTCTACCTGCTTCATTGTATCTACAATATTCCCTACCTTTGTTGGACCTGATGCACTTAATGCATTTCTTGGTTTTCAACTCAACCACAGCCTTAAAATCTTTTAAAGAATTTAGGGAATCTAATTTCTCATGTAAGATATCAATCCACCTATATCTAAAGCAGTCATCAATGAAGGTAATATAATATTTGAAGCCTTCTATAGTAGTAGGGCCGATGTCTCCACAAATATTTGTATGAATTAAACCCAAGATATCCTAGTTCCTATTTGTCATTTTATTCCTAGCTTTAACAAGGAATTTTCCCTTTATGTGATCAAAACAAGAACTAAAGTCAGAAAAGTTAAGCTTGTGTAGAACATTCTACTTAACCATCCTTTCTAATCTGTCTCTAGAAATATGACCCAATTGCTTATCCATAACATGGAAGAGTTTTCACTAAATCTACCACACTTGTTACCAATGACAACATTAGTACTAGAATTACTAGCCTGTCAAGAGTAAAAGTAGAATTCAATAAATATAAACCGTCAAATGGAATAGTAGAATTGACAACTCTTTCTATTCCTTTGCCAAAAAGAATAACCAAATCGATCTAATATAGAAGTTGAAATCAAGTTCCTTTTTGAAGTGGAGACATAAATAGTATTATTCAATTATAAGACATGTCTGAAATTTAAATACAAAATAACTCTTCTTATTAAGTTCATTACTGCCACTCTATCAATATCGACAATAGTCCTTTCTTTCTCACTTGACTTCCTCCTATTTTTGAATCTTTGTAAGGAATTTGAAATATAAATAGTAGCACTAGAATTCAACCACCAAGAATGAGAAGGAACGTTAATGACATTTGATTCAAAACAAACTAAAGCTAAGGGGACAAATAAAATGCCTTCCTTTTCATGCTTGTTCTTAAAAATGTAACAATCAACTATCTTATGTTGCATCTTCTTACAGTAACTGCACTTTCCCTCAAAGGAATTTTTTTTGGGTCCCATATTATTATCATGTTTTCCATTTTTCTTATCACCTTTCTTGTTATCATATTGGAATTTAGGCTTTTTTTTTTCTTTTTTGATGATTAACATTTGTTTTGTTGATGGATTTGTGAGAGATAAAATTCACAATAGGATCAAAGGTGTTATACCTCTTTAAGGATTCTTCCTTCTAACAAACAATGGATTAATCATCCACTCACTTTGCCGGGCATTATATAAAGTCTTCAACAATTGAAACTATGGTGGAAGAGACTCCAAAATACGCCAGGCAAGAAAATTATCTCAAATGTCAATACCAAAAGACTTCAGCTTGTTACTATATTGAACAAGTTTTATAATGTGTTCTCTGACACCAAACACATCGTCATAATGGGTGCTTTTCAATAAGGAGAGGTAACAACTCTTGAGCCTTATCGAATCTCTTGAACTTCTCTTTGATTACGTTCATAAATCTCACTGCAATCTCCTTTTCAAGAATCCATTCTTTAATGGTTTTGTCAATTGTATACTTCATGACCATTAAATAAACTCTATTAGAGTTATGCCATTTCTCATAGAAAGCCTTTTTTGCCACAATGGAATTGCTATTTTGGGTAGTCGGTGCTTTACACCACATGGCTAGGTCCAAGTGTATAATTGCTAGATATATGTCCAAGGACTCTTTCTAGTTGTCAAAGTTCATCTTGTTCAAAGTTTTCATAGCTAATTGTTGCATAGGCATAGAAGTTGGAATATTAACATACAAAAACATGAATTATGTGTGCTGTTATTATAAACAAAGTTTCCTTTAAAACCAACTATTACAATTACAAGAATAAGACAATTGTTTACTATGATCCCGCCTAAGTTTCCTAAATCATAATAAATCGAAACAACTTAATTATACATCACAAAAGACCCACAAGAATAGTGTCTCTAATATCTTTGCAACGATAGGGTACAAAAAATACTAAAACATTAATTAAAATTAATAGTTATTAAGGCAATTTTAGATTATACTGACAATGGTATACTAATGAGACATATCTACTATCAATGTTATTTTTTCAAAAAATTGCAATAAATGCAATAGAAATATACCAACATGTATTAATAGAAACAAAATAATAAACTAAATTCACCAAAACATTTACAATAGATGAATACACAATTATAAAGTGTCAAAATACATACACACACATAGATATATATATATATATATATCTATAAAATAATGTTTAAAATTTTGGGTTTAGAAATTAATTGCGGCATAATATAATACATAAAAGTGCATAACTAATTCAATAAAAAATTACAAAACATAACAAAATTTATCACCCCAAATAATGTGAAAAGTATATTATATAAAATGTGTGTATATTATGTAAAAGGTTTTCCCAGAAAAAAATTGGGAGTACACAACTCAAAACATGCAAGTAACTTGTATTTTATTTTATTTAAAAAGAATGAATGAAAGATACAGCCAATTCATTGCAGATGGGCTAATAATAATTTTAATGAGACATTTAGACAATTGACATAATTATATTGCACAATATTTTGTAATTTCTTTTTTTTTCTTTTAAATTTCACCCTTGTCCATCCCACAAAATTACCTAATTGCCATTGAAGGGATGATGGAACCAACACACGTAGGATGAAGCCTTAAGAGGATACAAAATTGCATAATTGCCACAAATGCATCTTCAACTTTCAGCTATAGTAGCTAGAGCACAACAAAGGGATATTTCTCCATTGGAGGATACCAAAGCTTCAACACATGCCTTTCTTAATATGATTTCAACAACAAAAATTCACAAAAATGCATTCACTATTTAGATCCGAGCAAGCATCAAGGAAGAAATTTAATATCTTAAGAAATTCAAAAATTCCCAAATCTAGATATGATTTTTTTTTTTTTTCGGATTTGCTCAGATACAACAATTCAATGTGCAATTAAAGGGATTCAATGGCATCACTAACATCTGGAGATAATTACCCATAAAAAAATTGAATTAAACACTTAAAAAAATGCTACACAGATTTCGCTGAGTTTTGAAACCTTTGTTCCTTCTTAATGGAAAAAGGAAATAATAGTACAATGAAATTAAGCAACAAGAGATTTCCGCCTAGATTAAGCTAGTAACAATCAGATCAAGCATGTAATAAGGAGAGCCAAATTTCATATACACACATTCAGATTTATGATTTCAAAATTTTGTTCTTAATTCATGCATAAACTTAAATCTTGCAAAAGTAGCATAAGATTCTATATCAAACCCAAATAATTCATCACAAATTCAAGGTTTCATTGTTCATGTTTCGAAATTTTCCTCTTTCTTCAAAGGAAAATTCAATACAGGAGATGGAGGTGAATATAACGTATTCAAACTCGTGCCGTAAGGAAAAAAGATTCTGGATCTCATAATATTCACATGCATAAAAAATTTTAGAACAATAATGCAATGAACAGTAATATAACTCCGATCCCAATTGATATAAAAATGATGGGAGAATAAAGAGATTATACTAGGTATAATGTTTTGAATCAATATCTATACCAAAAATTAAGAAGTAAATAATAGCGGGAAAAGGTATAACTCACAATATTCTAAATTTTTTTAGAGGGTATGTAAGTCAATATTATGATATATTATAATCTAACTTTAATTAGTATAAATAAGATAATTAGCTCTAGATGTACTGTGAGTTTGATTCCTATTTTCTTTGTGGCTTTATGGATCTATTAAAAGTTATTCATAATTTATCTAGAGAACTGAATCTATTTAATCGTAGCTGTTATTAAAATTAATTATTATAATATTAATATAATCTTTTAACAAGTTTAATAATTAATTAATTTTAATTTATAAAATTAAAATTTATTTTTTTCAACATACTTTTCTAGCATAAAATGTTTTCTATGTATTTGATGTAAACATTAGCTCATGATCAGTTTTTTGTATCAAAGCGATGATGGGTGAGCTAATCAATGCTTTACGAGTTCTAAAGAATGTAATGAAGAAGTTATCTTTTTTTGGTAAGAAAAATTACAATTGAAAATATTGATTTTAAATTATTTTAAATTTTTAAATTATTTTAAAAATTCAAAGATAAAAAAAATTAATTATAAAAAAAATTACAACCCAAAACCTTAAATTAAAACTTTTTACTCTTACATCTTTCAAAATAATTTTAAATTTTAAATTTTTTAATATAAATATCTTTAAAAACTATAATTTTCTCTTGTTGGTATAGGCTTTTGGTGTTAAGCGCAATCCTTTGGCTTGGCAAAGAAAGGGAAAAAGCAGAACTCTGTTCCTTTCAATCATGACCGTCAAATCTTTAGCTTCTTTATTCCTTTTGACCTGTCCGATCTCTAGGCCTCATTTGGTACAGAAGAACAATTTTTGATGAAATAAAAATAAAAAATAAAATAAAAATAAAAAAGATTCTTATATCTTATAATTATGTTTGATATAATAAAAAAAATAAAAATATTTTTATTTTTTTATATTTAGTTAATAAAAATGACATAAAAATAAAATAAAAAAAGAATTAAAATATTAAAATATTTTTAATAATTATAAAATATAATAAAATATTTTATTTTTAATTACCAATAATAATAAATAATAAAATTTTATTTTTAATTTACTTTTAATAAAAAAAAATTATTTAAAAAAAAATAAAATAATCTTAATTTTTATTCTCCTATTCAATAAAGTTCTTTCTCACCATAAAGTAATGAAATTTATTCTCTCATATTAGTGGGAGACAATTCATCCAAAAAAAAAAAAGTCTTTTTCCTACCAAATATGCATTTTTCTTAATCCCACTTTCTTTTCCTCTCCATCACCCAATTTTCCCGCCAACCAAACCAGGTTTAACTAAGATGAAAAGGAATCCTCCTTTACTATCATGCCCTCCAATCCTCCATGGTAACTTTTACTGTATTTCATTTTAATTCTCTCTCTTATCTATTATTCTTGACCAGGATTTCTCGTGACAATCTCTTTACTTTGTTAACGTTACTTCTGTCGCTGAAACATATGTGATAATCAAGTAACTCCCATACTTCTGTCGCTGAATAAATATGATAATCAAGCAAGTCCCAAGTCTTTTTCCATAAAGTAAATTAGGCAAATCTCCTTGTATATTTGATGTTCCTTTTGTTTGAAAAATTATATCTAATTTTTTTAGTATTTTAATATATATTGCATAAACATTTCTGTTAATTCATATTTTATTAAAAAAAGTTAATTTTCTACAAAATATATAAGTAATTTTATTTGATAATAAAAATAATTAAGTTGATATAAAATTCTAATGTAATGGTATAATTTTATTCTTGATACCATAGTAAAAATAATTAAGTAATATATCTTTGAAAAAGTTATATAGTGTGTAAGAAATTAACTTTATAAAAAGATAAATTAAAAAAAAAAAGTGAATGCATTTTTTAAAATAAAAAAAATTCATAAGTAATTTAATAAAATTTCAGAAAAATTAATGTAAGACAGGTAATATTGGTGCAGGGTTATTCACGTGAGGATGATAATGATGTGAAGGGGGAGCATGTGTCAGAAAGACCCACTTGAAATGAGTCTCATTTAATTGAAAGTTTTTGGTAAGGTTAGGGTTGGGACATAGAGGCCAATTCAATTGTCATCGACATCGATACCAACAAAAGTACCATTGCATGGGACGCAGATTTTTCCTTGTTTAGTTTAAGGAGACTTAAATCTTTTTTTAATTAATAACTTTTAATCATTTATTTATTTTTTATTTAAAAAAAGCTAAACGTAAGATGAAAATTATTTTCACCTTTTTTTTTTAAATAAAAAGATATTATAATAAAAACTAATAGATGATTAAGATTAATATATATATATATATATATAAGATTTAAATTTATTATTCAATCGAATGGCACTCTTGGCCGAGAGTCTATGTCCCCATTACATGTGACTCGTGCAAAACAATGATCCAATTTAGTACTATCTCAGCTTTTAAACCTATGCCCATGTACTTTTCTATCTTCACCAATTAAACACAATTTTAGACCATCATATTTGAGCATGTAATTAACAGAAATTTATTGTTAGCTTTCGGAATTATTGTAATAATCAAGATTAGAAACAATAATGAGCGGACATCTGTTTGAATTTTAAATGTTTGGATTTGAATTATATATATATATATATATAAAATATGAATTCGATAAAAATTTTATACTTTTAATATTCATATCTCAAATAGTTGATATTAAAATTTTATCGAATACTTAAAATGCTTTGAAATTTTTATAAAAATTAAGATGTTAGTATCAAATAAAGATATTTAAAATATTTAATTTTTCTATTTATCTTTTAAGATATAATTTAAAGTATATTTTTAAATTTTGTGATTACTAAAAGGAGAGCAACCATAGGGTGACCATATTAATATACTGTTCTTTGTTATATAAACACCTAACAGGTTAGCCTAATTAGTAAATATATATATATATATTAATAATCTAGATTTGATCTTTTGAGAATATTTTGAAATTAAAATGTGTTTGAAAAATTGTTTAAAAGAAATAATTTAAACAAAGTTCGAAGATACTAAAAAAAAAAGTTATTCTACTTATAAAGTACAGATAAAAAGGCCAACTAAAAACGAAAGTGAGAAAACGAAAAGATGAGAGGCTTCAATTTTTGGTGCAAGTGCAACACATGCTTCACGATAGGGAGGCCGAAAGGGATAGACAGTGTCTTCCAAACTGAAAAAACAAAATGTTTCAAATACAAATCTTATCTCTTTTGTATTATATTAATAAACCTAATCTATCTTCAGCCATATGCTTATTATCTCTAATAAGCTATTTGTATATCCAAATGGGAGCACACCTGAATGACTTTAGTCTTCTCCATCCCTTGCATGCTTAACGTTTTAATTTTTTTAAAAAATACATATAATTTTTTGTATATTTATTATCAAATTTACCCATTAGAATATGACAAGTATAAAGTTTTTTAATTAAATTATATATTTATTACGTTATTATTTAAAAATCATTCACTTCTCATATTTTAATTTAAGAACCTAATAATAATGATATAAAGAATTATACTTAGGTTTAATCTTTTTAATTATCATGCCTAATAATGTAATTTTGATTCATTTTTAGGGAAAGAAAATTTGACCATTTGATGAAATTAACTTGAAAGTGGAGACCCACGTCACATGATTACCATAATAGAATTATGGAAGTCATGTTGTAGCATGGTTCTAATTTTCAGAGGTGAGTTTTAAAAGTAACTTGACTTGATGAATTTACATTTTTGGGAAATTTTAGAAAATAATTAGCAATGAAGAAAGGTTTTTCTTCTATTATTGGTTAGGGGGAAAGTATAATGAGCATGATCTCATTTCAATTTCACATTAATATTTTATGACACTTATTCAACAAAATGAGAGAGATATTAGGTTGGGTTTAATAATAAAGTGACGACATTTTTAAGAGAATGAAAATGAGTATAGAAATGAAAATAAAATATAATAATGTAATCTAAAATTATGTTTGATATCACGTAGAAAAGAATAAGAAAAGCTTTTTCATTTGAATACTTGGTAAAGAAAAAATAGTATACTAATAAAAATGAAAGGTAAACAAATGATTAAAATACTAATTGAACCAAAAAATATTAAAAAAAATTATTTTTCATTAATTAACTTAAAAAATTTATAATTAAAGGTCTCAAATTGAAGGTATTTATAATTTTCTATTAAAGGACATTAAATTATGAAATTATTCTAAGAAAATCCAAGGACAAAGAATTTTAACTAGAAAAAAATTACAATTTAATATTTTAAATTAAAATTTTTGGTCAATAAATTTTTTAAAATAATTTCAAATTTTATAATCTTTAACATAAAATATTATTGTTATTTGGAGTGAAATAATTTTTTTCTTCTTTTTCCATTCCAAATAGTAGTATTCCTTTGAAAATTTGAAAGAATAAACAGTAGAATAGAATAGCAAAAATGGAATCCATCCATAATTTCATTCCTTGCTATCAAATATGTTTGAACAATGTTTCCCTCTCTCGTTCACACTCCTTTCTTTGACATTCATTGTTACCAAACATGAAAATTGAGCATATACCCAAGAGTCTCTTTAAGAAGAATTTGACTATCAATACAAACTCTGTATATTAATAGAATTTGAACGTTTGTTACAATAATTATTACTAAGCTTTTATTAGAACTCCATAGCCAAACGACCTTCAACTGCGGCAAAAAATTAAAGTGATATAATTGTTTTGTTAAAATTAATATTATATGGGCCAAGAAATTAGGAAGCTAGGAAGGGATAAGGAAAAGGGAGAGAAAACCAAGACATAAGGGAGAGAAAACCAAGAGACGTGAAGCCAAATAGCTTTCACCTTTGCGTCCATGAACAAGGTTTGAGGTGATGTAACTTTCATATAACTTTTCAGAACTCCTCTGCTCTTTCATTGCTTTCCTTTCTATTCTATTGAATGTCTTCTTCTTCACATAGATTCCACCCTCAAACCTCATGACTGTATATGATTTTATATTTACACTTTTGTTGGCAGGCCAATACACCATTGCTTTCTTCTTGTTCTTCTCCTCCTCTTCCTCCTCCGTAGACATTCCATTTATAATTTTCTTAGCTTGTAACTGAGTGATAAATTAGTGCACTATACTCTTAGACACAAAATAATGGGCTGGTCCAACCTTTGTATTACTTTTTGAAGAAATGGTATTTCTTGTTGGGACAAACTAAAATAAGCACATAGATATTGGACACATCAGAATGGTCCAAAACTATGTTGAGTCTAGCGTATAGATAATTTCTGGTTTAGCAAACAGCAAAAAGTAAAAAGGCTTAACCCTTTTCTTTTGGACCAAAAACATAGTAGCCCAAAATCTTAACGTATGAAAAAAAACGTAAACCTATAAAATCCCAGCTGCACCAGACCCACCAGTAGCAAGGAGCATTAAAGACTGTGCAAGGCATTCAAAAGGTTTTTATTATAATAATTTAATCTATAATCATGCATAGAAAATTTTTAAGTGTTTTATATGTCTGTCTTTAATATCAGAAACAGGATTATAAATTGGTATTTAATATATAAATTATCGTTAAATTACAAGTAGTTTATAGCTCACACAAAATATGATATCATGTCTGAGTAAAAAAGTTATTATCAACTATCATAAATAATTAATTGTTATTACTTTAATTGTCGTACTAGAGTTTGAAATTTAGACACGTACATTTTATATTATGTATGCCAAAATATCTAAGAGACTCAAAGAATTTCATCATATTCGGGTATTGAAACAGTTTGCATATCATTGGCCCCAAACAATATATAAAAGAACTTATTGGAAGAATAAATTTGGTATCAAATTCACGATTATATAATTTAGAATCTAATTGGTTGAAAACATAATCATATGTATAAAAGTTTTAATCTGGGGCTATTTTTATCCATATAATTTTTTATAAATAAAATTGGATCATATTCAAATAATTAGAACTTAAAACTTTAAGACTTTTGCATATATTGATATTCTGAATTAATTGATGTCTGAAATTTGAGTTACTATACACTGTGAAAGGAGAATTTTGTATTTAAAATTATAGGTTAGTGTTTCATGATTCAATTTCAATTCTTACAAAATAGCCCAAATTAATGAATAATTTTTGTATCATTAAGTTTCTCTTAATCATGTAAGTATAACCGGTGTTTCAATTGTATCAAGAATGATCTAATTCCATGGAAATTTTGAATTAGACATTTAAGTTAAGGTTTGCAAAATTGAATTTTCAATCTCATTAGTTATTGCAAATTGATGAATAATTTTCGAATATAGTGTCTCTTATGATCATATAAAAGAAACCCACATATCAATTGCATAAAAAATTGATTGATTATAGTGCAATTACTTTTGAAAATTTCAGAACTTGAATTTAAGCATTGAAATCATGCAAATTTATGGATTAAATTTGGAGCTTTGCCTATTGATTTGTTTCGAATGAAACTTTGAATTAAACGCACACCACAAATGCATGAAAATTGCGTCTAAAAAGAGCTCCATACCGTCCATTTTGAGAGGGGAATTTCTTGTATTAGAAAGCCTTTAAATCCATGATAATAATTGGGGGTTTTGGTTCTAATGAGTTTAGAATGAGATTATGAGTGAAAACCACATTAAAAATGTAAGAAAAGAGCTCCAAAAATGCGAAACCCGACTCAGAAACCCACGAGTCTGCGTGACCCATTTCAGCGCCTGGGCTAACTTGCTTGAAGAAGAAGATGAACCCTTAAGTGTTTCCTCACTCGCAACCCAGGAGAGTGAGGGAGAGTGTGCAACGTACAGATGGAATTTTTTAGTGTCGGTTTTTGCGTTGCAATTTATATTTTAAATGTGATTTTTTGAAATGTGTTTCATAATTTTTTGACTACTATAAATATTTTTTATGTAAATATTAATATATAAAATAGATTTTAATATTTATTTAGATAATTTTTTGAAAAGTGATGCATTGGAAAATTAATTCATTATATTCTGAATCTTATGATGATGTTCACTCTCCATATATAATAATATATATTTATGTACTCTCAGCCTAATATATATGTCTTAATATGTTTGTTTTAAGAAATATATGATTCTATTTTAATTTTATTTGCATGAAGCCTCTTTGGGAATGTTATAGAATTTGCTTATGGACAATAAAGGTGTAATATTTTATTTCCTTAAATATTGTACCATAATTTTGGGCAAGATATAAGTAATTCCTGTGTAAGGAGTTTTATAAATTATTATGGATAATTACTACCAAAGTGGAATTATTTATATTAATGCGTAAAATTTTCTTTGTAATTTAAAGAAGGCTTCTAATTATCTCACGCTATAACCTGCCAAAAGAGGGTTGTGGTATGTTATAATTAGGAATTAATTTATGATGAAGTTAATGGGAAATATATTAGTGTAAGATATTTATCTGCTTAAAGGGGATAGATATTTGAACTCAATATATTCTCACTGATTAAGTCATATGAGATTTTGATTTAGACTTTGACCTTGATTTGTGCATTTTGTCCAAAGGGGAATGTGCTATTATGTTGGTCTCATTGTAATAGTTTGTTTTAATTAAAGCTATGTATAAATTGCCCTTATTGTTTATTCTAATGCATTCCAATTTTGCAGTTACCTTCTTTATGAATAATTGTTCTGCTTTAATTAAGATTCTAATTGGATCAAATTATAACAAGTGGAAGCAAGACCTAAAATTCTTTTTAGGAATTGCTGACCTTGATCTAGCACCACGCGAGAGTAAGCCTAAAGTGAATGAGAGGAGTACAACTAAACAAAAAGAGTTCTTAACCAAATGGGAGAGATCCAACAGACTTGGTCTGATTGCCATTAAGAGGATCAGCTCTGATACCGAATGTAAGAATAAATTCAAGACAATTATATGAAATTAGAATACTAGATTGATTACCTGTAGAAGATATGGCGACAAATTTAGGATACCTCGTTTATTCTGAATGCTTGAAGGTTTGAAAAGACTAGAACTTTTTATGTATTTCACACTCCCTATCACAACTTATAATGGGATAAGTTGTGGAGTTTGTATTTAACGTGAACACAGAAGGAACCTAATTAAGTTTAAATAGAACTCTAGTACCTACCCATTATGGGTCTATGAGTTATGGGCCCACACTTTCATCCATACTAATCAATTAGATATACAGTCCAAAACAATAGGATCACTAATCATAATAAGTGGGCCCAATTGCATCTCTCATAGATCATAAATCAATCCGTTTTTATTTAAAACAAAAACAATTGATTGTAACCTACAATAATTCCTACACTTACACTCACCATGGAATTAATAGTGTTTCAATTTTTGAGAAGACTAATCTTATATGTAATTTTTTAAAATTTTTATTGTCAAATTCTTTTATTAAAATATAATAATGTATAATTCTTCTATAATAATATAATAAGTATATAGTTTAATTAAGAATCATATAATAATTTATAAAAATCATACACTTTTATATTATTATTGAAAAAATATATATTTTTATATTTTAATTAAAAATTTTAATAATAAATATATAAAATAATTGTATATAAATTTTTTTATTTTTGAAAAACAAAACGGGAAGCTCGTGCCTTGTAGCATTAGACAAGCCTGAGATTAGAGATCAAAAGATACCCTACTTATTTTTTTGTTAGCTATGGAGATAGAGGAGGAACAATAAATAGATAAATAAAGTGGAATATTCCATCTTTAATGAGGAGCCCAATAATGGAGGAAAGCTTATTCAAGTTTGACAATATGTGTCCCACTCCCACCAACTTGATGTTATTCTTCATTTCAATGTCAAAAAATAAACTATGTTTATTTTCTGAAATGCAAATATTATATTTTCACGAGATGAAACAGAAATACTAACACAAGTATTCAAACAAAAGGCATTAACTAGTTCAACTACTAATACAAAAATCAAACCTTTCTTGCTTACAATCAAACTTTTCGGCCAAACTTCCCACAAAACTAAAATTTAATTACACAATGCAGGGAGTGCAGAACACAAATTAAAAGAACGAAATTTTTTACGTTTTTTTTTTCCTTTTTTTGCGCTTAGTTGTGATTTAAAGCACCAACACTCCACAAACTACTTATATGTTCTTCAAAGTAAATTACCATATGGTGAAGTGGTAAACAAATTCTGGCTCAATCATTGAATGTTGGTCCCCGACCCGCCCCATGCTCCGCTCCAAGTCTCTGTGATTCGTCCCCACTTGCCATCGCCCTCACCGGATAAACAGGAGCACCACTGGAATTCGGAACTGCATGGTACACTTGCTGCATCACACTGTCCGGAACTACCATCGCCGCCGCTTCGTATGGATGCACTGCTCCAATAGGCCTCATCCCTCCGCTATATACTTGACCCGAACCCGGAACCACATGATGATAACCCATTGGCACCTGAGCTGGCAGTACCGCCGGGTATGGTTGAATATAGGGTGCCGGTATCGTAATCGGTTGGACCGATACTTGCCCGTGTTCAACGGGAACCGGACCTGGAATATAGTAAACCGGAACCGGTTGTACAGAATGACCGGAATAAGTAGAATCCGGGGTGTAGTGGGGTACCTGGTTACCCGGGTTTCCCGTTTCAAAGCCGTTAATATGATTTTCTTTTGACTTCACGACAGGAACCGGATTATCCGGTTTCGTTTTAACCGGTGGGAGGTTCGGGATGGACGGCGCATTCGGAGCCGATGACGTGGAACAAAACGGAGAGGAGACAACCGGATCAGGCGAACCAGGATCCGAACAGGAGACGTTGTCGTTGACGACGGGTAGGGTCTTGGATCTCGGTTCGCGGAGCTGGGCCTCGTCGGAGTTTTCCAACCCGAAGAGATAATCAGGCACTTCAGACACCATGGAGGACGCTTCGGAGCGGCCTCGCTCAAGCCGGGCTCCGCCGGCGTTGAGGGCGTCGACGAACCAGCTCTCACGGTTGGCGGAACCATCCAGCAGTGAGCTGATGCTGCTGGCTCTAGAATCTTCTCCCTTAACAAACAAGAAGAGCCGGAGCCGAGCCGACCGGGCGTTCTGATTCTGTGCTACCCTCTCGTACTCGTCCATCATGTTCTCCACATCCTCGTCCGTCGTCATGGAAATCAACGCGTCCAGATCCTCATTGGGAAGCTGGTACTTCACTGTTATATTGGTGGTGCCTGTACCCAATTTGATCCCCACAAAGTTAAATTTACTTCCAGCAAAATGCTAAGACAAGAAGCGATTTAGCTTTAATCTGAGCGGTGATCAGTACCTGAGAGCTTTGAAAGCTTGATGAGAAGACTGGAGAAGGAGATGGAGCGGTGGACGGCGACAATTCGAGTGTCACCGCCGACGTAGCGGAGCTGGTTGTCGTGGGGACGGGGTATTATATTACCGCCGAAACTGCACATGAACCGGACACGCGGCACGGG
The DNA here is from genome assembly GCA_032878935.1 of Erythrophleum fordii. NCBI lineage: Eukaryota > Viridiplantae > Streptophyta > Magnoliopsida > Fabales > Fabaceae > Erythrophleum > Erythrophleum fordii. The sequence continues at coordinate 9,555,875 of JAVQMF010000037.1, read as the reverse complement.
ATCATGAAAATGGTCGGAGAGAGGGGACGAAGCCACGGAGTCGGCGTCGAAGTCAGCCGGGTGATGTGACGTCATTTAGCCGAGGAGGGCGAGGGGAGGTGGAGCTTTGCGATGTGGAAAAGGTATTGAAGTTACAGTTACCTAGATTGTGTGTCAGAGACACGTACTTTGCGGGATGGTCGACGTAGATCGCGCACGTTGTATGAATATATAAGGGTCCCAGAGTCGACCGTGATACGAGAGAGTGGAGCGATATGGGACGTGAAAATTGTATACAATTGGATATGGGACGTCTGATGATGCAGTGTTAGGTTGGTTTTTTCTCTGGGGAATTTCGTCTAACAGGTTTCTTTGTTTATATCTAGAAATCAAGCCATCTATAAAGCAATTTTTCCTTTTTGCCAATACATCTATAAAGCATTGAAATGCTATTTGTTAACTGAGAAAAGTGGCGTCAATTATTAAAAGTAAAAAGGCTTATATATATATATATATATATATATATATATATATATATATATATATATATGTAAAATAAAAAAAGAGATCAATGTCAACGAATAGGAAACTGGGAATGGGTGGCTAGTAATGACGGTGTTGATTGATGAGATCATGAATTGGTATATAATACTGCTGGTCGGCAAACTGAAGCTCTGGTAGTAGTTAAATAAGATATGTTGAATGGTTGAGTTGGGGTCTAACAAATTGAGTATGGAAAGATGTGTGCATTAAGCTTGGGGATATAGGATAGATGAGTTTTGGAATCAACCGTATTTACACACTAATATTGCTGGATAGCAATTGGCCATTGCTTTCGTCTCCATTTGACCCACCCATAGTCATGATCTCTTAAACAAGGAATAAAGTAAGGGGGAAATTATATTTTATCTCTTCAGATTGCGTACTTGAATTTAAAAATGCAATAGTTTCTTTTTAAAAGATTAAACTAAAATAAAAGCGTTAAATGCCTATCAAAACTAACGATAATAAGTTACGGTATTTTAACTATATATGATGGTATGCTTGGTTTAGCTTAAAGTTGGACTTGCAAAATGTTCATTTTTAACTCTAAAAATTAATTATGACTTAACATTTTTTATTTTTGTTCAAAGTTTAGGAGAGTTTCAATTTTTGTAAAAACATTTTATAGTTGCTATACTAGTTTTATAATTAGTTCTTAATTTTAGGCAAGAATTTGTGAATAGTGGCAAGAAATTGGGGAACTGGGGCTCCATAGAGGAAAGGAAATAGTTGAAGATTTTAATATGAAATTGAGGAATCAAAATGAATTTGCACATGGAACAGGAATTGGGAGTGGGGGATTGATTGGAAAGAAGGAAGTTAAGGATTTTGAGATGAATTGAAATTGATAAATATTCCCTTTGATATTTAACAAAATTAAAGCTCATACAGCAGTGTTATGCTAACGAGAAAAAAAAAATGGCTTCAAGTTCCAGGGTAACGAACTATATTTATCTTTATTTTCTTACGTATCTGATATATCAATTGAAAATAATGCTGCCATACTTTTATTTAAAAAAAAAAGAGTTACTTTTATGGAACGGAGTCGTTATTTACCTTATGTAGATTTAGCTATTTGCACAGTTAATGATATCATATCAGCTAGAAATAAAGTGATATGAATTATGAAGAATTCTGAGAAGAAACGTACTTGACCAATAAATAATTTAAAATATATATATATATATATATATACCGAAACTGGAGAATTTTCTTTATGATATTAAGCTTGACCTACAGTTTATTTTAATTTGAGGCTTATTTATGTCTCTAGGTTATACAATAAACGAAAAGGGTTTCGTGCTTGAGCAAATATTGATTCCTGGAATATTATGTCATATACATAATTATAGAATGACTATCCACTTGAAGTGATTGATGAGGAAATATAAGATATTTATAGGAAAAAAGGTTTCTCATTTATTTCTTTAGCAAGTTAGCTGTGATTACGTTTGTGGGGTAGACTCATCTGGGCGGTGCCTAAATCAATTTTATAGCTAATCATCACTATTACAAACAAACAAATCAGATCATTGAAAGAAGCTCACGACATATTAACAACACTTTTTATATTAAATGATACTACTTATTGGAATATAAATTTGTTTTTCATACTCTACAAGCATTATAGAAGAAAACAGATTTCCAGTGATAATTTCTTAATGACGACAAAAAAGTCATCATTAAAAGTTAGAAGTAAGGCCTCATTCGGTTGATAATAAACAGTATTGTAGAAATAAAAATGGAAATAGAATTGCCATAATATGCATGTTTGATTGATTCTTTAAAATCTTATTCCATTCATGGAGGAATCTCTAGTCTACCGTTTTAAGGAATTATAAATTCATCCAAAAAACAATGGATTTGGCTACATACTAAGAAAGTTTTAGTAAATATCTGAAATGTCCTTCTTCCATATTTGTGTTCATCTTCTTCTACGGTTTTTTTAGGCTCTATTTTGGGTTCTGCCTCTGCTTCTACTACTTCTGGGTTGGCCACAAAAGAGGACGTGAAGAACAATTCTATGCCAAGAATCTATGGAGCAATTGGTAATTTAAAAATATTTTTACAAATTAAAAAAATTAAAAATGAATATTTTAAAATTTTTTATTAAAGGCATGTAGAAAATATTTTTTAAAAAATTAATAATGAATATTTTAATATATTTTTATATTAAAAATATTATGATCATTTGATTATTTTTTTCTTTCCATTCTTACATTGTTTTCATTCAACCAAATACAAAAAGGATTTGATAATGTCATTTCATTCCATGGCATATCAAAATCTATCAAAACTCATTTTCATTCCCATTCTCATTCACATTCCTATTCTTATAAAATTATTTCATAAACCAGATGGGTCCTTAGAATTTCAATGACAATCTCTAAAATGTTGATTTGTGTATGTTATTACAAATTGCTCTAAAAAGGTAGGAACTACCAAAAATGACTTCTCCAACATATAAAGTTGGACTTACAAAGTTTAAACATTACAAAGAGAATCAATGGGTAAGAAAATGACATTTTTCATATATTAAGGTCAAGGTATCAAGTTATAAAACCTCTTATATAACTATATTTTATATCCATTAATTAAGGTATATCACTTATGGCCTTAGGTATAAGCGTTGCATTGATCAAGATCATGTATAGTCACATAAATTGTTTATAATTCATAGACATAGATTGTTAATTTGAATAAATCATTTTTAAGGGATGTGTAATGCTTAGTGTTAACATTCTATATGCATTTTACTTATATATTGTTAAGGGGGTATTGAAAATGGCATATATGAATAATGTTATGCTTAATTAATTCAATAGAGTCTATTATCTTGTTGTGGCTTTATCAATCCTTTAATGCATAAGAGTATTGAAGTTCTTACAATATAACCTTTCATTGACTCGAATTGGTTGGCTACCAAAGAGGAAATGTTATATTGTTTTATAGAAATGAGTGATCTTTACCTCAAGCTTACAATGAAAATAGAGGATAATAAAATATTCTTGAGGATGAGTTATCTTTATGTGAAAAAAGGAAATTCTAATTAAGAAAGAAGTACTAGTCCAAATTGTTGGTGACTTCTATCATTTCTCTCAAAATGCTTATAAGGGAAGAGATCACTATATATTCCTTAGGAGTGCAACACAAATGGAAGTTTAACTACTATCCTTGGGAAAGCTTACTCTTAAGAATGCTTAGAGCTTGGATATTGTTGTTACATGTGCAAAATGGGAAACCAAATAACTTTACACCTAAGCCAAGCAAATTATAACAAGAACATGAAAGACTAGACCTTAGGTGGTATCTATGTTTTAACCTCTTCATGTGCTTTATTTGAAAAATAATATTTGGGTAACAAATTTTATTTAATTAATTGATATGTCCTTGTCATATTTCTTAAGCAATATGTGTTTAAATTTTAATCATATGATATTATATTTGATAGAAAGGTATATGCTTTTGAAATGTATATGCTTGTCTACAAGTGATCATATTATACTTAAAACATGCAATCAACTGGGAGTATAATTAATGCTTAATTCAAATATATTGTTTCATATTCTAATCAATTATCTTATACATCTCTTGAGTTTGAACTTGAGATTTTTATTTGGAACTTTTTATTTTATAAAAGATTTATTATGTTGTTTGAATGTAAATTTCTTTAAACTCCTTGAAATGATTTTTTGCATGTCAAAAATTGTTTTCATATTTTATATCTTGAAATTAGTTTGTAAAAAATGATTTATGAAATATTCCATGAAAGTGAATGTTTGGCTTATAAATATTCATAAAAAATGTGAAGTTTGGTTTTAACCTTATTTAAAAGTTTTGAATCCATCATTCTTAGGGGGAGTTCATAGATTTTTGAAAGTTTTGCATACTCTTTTTAAAAGAATTAAACTTTCTACTTTTTCAATTGATTTTTCAAGATTGATGGATTCAAAGTTTTGAAATTGTACTTTATAAAACTTGAAAATCTAAAAAGATTGTTGAAAATGATATTATGAAAGGAAGCCTTGTTTCTAAATGAATTTTTTTTCCTTTCACTCAAAAATATAGGGGAGTTATGCTTTCATTGTGGTATTTTTTGACCTTATATGTATATCATATTCATCCTTCTATAAAATCCTTTTTCATTGTCTTTCAAAAGTTTTAGAATGGATTGAAACAATTATCTTTGCAAGTTACTTTTTAAAAAAAAAAAAAAAAAAGAATTTCAAATGTTATGTGATTATTATGTTTGCATCATGTGTTTCACTTTGAATATATCTATTTGATGCTTTCGCTAAACTATGATATTTTAATATTTTCATGCAAATCATTTAAAGAAAATCTCTTTGCATTCTATGCATGGTTCTTCTAGCTCTTATAATATTTGTATATGCTAATTTATAAATCATGTTTTCAAATATGTGATCTATGGATATAGATGCATGTTTATAAAGAATATATAATGGATTGCTTTTTTGATATATATATATATATATATATGCATTGATTCACAGAGAGTATAACCTATGTTTGAATTTATTTATCTTTTGGCTGAATTTATTTGACATGAAGAGTTTATTTGCATATGTTTTTAACATCTTAAGGAAAAAGAATGTTGTCTCTTTGTTCTCTTTGTTTCATGTGTTTCAAGTTGACTAATTCTATTTGTAATTTACTAAAAGTTACTATTTTGACTTGCTATTTCAAGTTTTAGTCAACTAATATTATTTTCATGAACTATATCATGATTCTTGAGTTAAATTGTGAAAGTCACTATAACATTGCATGGTTGATAAGATATAAGTTAACTTATATATGTGATAAAATATTTTCAATGATAACAGCTATATCTCACAATCATTATAAGAGATAATAAGTTTTGATGAGGCCTTCTCCATGAAAATTATCTCACAAAAAAGGGGAAGGATAATATGTGTTTAAGAAAGGAATATGTGCTTTAACATTAATTATGTATTGTTTTCCTTAAACTTTTTTGTACATGTCAAATAAGGGGAGAATGATAAAGAAATATATATTCTTATGCTCATTAATTACATGTCATATATTATACTTTGACATATTTCCCATTAGTGACTTGTCATCATCAAAAAGAGAGAAATTGCTAGCTCTAAGATTCTATGTTATACTTTGATGATAACAAATGTATGACAAATGAGTTACAAAGACAACACCAATATATGTTAACTTGATTGATATGCATGATTATAGAGAAGATCACTTGCCCTAATTATGTTAGAAGTTTTGATGATGAAAAATGTTGATAGTGCTTACTTATTCAATCATTAACTCATAGTATTTTATTTTTAAATCATACTTTATCTCTTATGCATAAGATATAATTGTTTGTAAAGGTTTAAAGGTTATATATTTAATCTAAATTAGATATATGAATTATAAAAATCTTATATACACGATAAGATTATTTATATTACACTAAATACTATCATATCATGCATATGGATAAATATGTATTGAACTAATTATTTGCTTTGTAAGCGAAATATCTTTTATATAGGATGGTTCAAAGAAAAAAGAGTGAGCATTGAAGTGAAAAGAATGGAATACCAATATCATGTTTTAAAGTATATATATATATATATATATATATAAAAGATGCTTTAAGAATTAAAGAACTTAAAGATTTGAATATTCAGAAGTTGGATTGCTCCAAAATAGTCAATAAACTCAAATAGGTACATTTTTCATATGCTACTGTTTTTATGTGAAATTCAATGGTTTAAATTTGTATTTATTGGTTTAAGATGTTTTGGATTTTAAAACATGTATTTGGACTTAAAAGATAGTGAAATATAGTTTTTTCCCAAAAACCTTAGTTTAACCATTAGTCACTATTTTTATTACATCTCACAAACTATATAGAGTTTTTCTATGAAACTTATTTTATTTAAAAAATAGACTTAAAGAGTTTTCCAAATATGGGTCACTCATTCAAACAAAGTTCAAATGAAAAAGTTATGATTATTCAAAATTAAGTAGTGAGATATAGATTTTACACAAAGCTCTATTTTGATCTTTGATCAATCTTTTTATCATATTTCACAGAATATATAGAATTTTAAAATTAAACTTATTGTATGACAAATATATTTAAGAAGATTTTCAACTATAGGTTATTCACTTAAAATGGAGTTAAAATGAGAGAAATATGACCATTAGAAATTTAATTTGTGCATACAAATTGACTGGCCTTGAAACCAATCAACAAGCCTTGCCCAGAATGGCACTTAGTGCTTTTTAGACACAACCAATCAATTGATTTTGGACATGCAGTTGATTGATCCACTAGAATTCAAGTCTAATGGTCATGTTTTGTATGACAATCAACTAGTACATGTTGACAATCGACTAGTAGCATCACAAATAGCTTTTTAAAGTACATAACGGCTCTTTTTGATTCCAAACAACTATATTTTATAATGCCTTATATATATGACCCTCCAAACATGTTTTCAAGTAAAACTAAGTGCTACAATATGATTTTTAACTTGTTCTTGAGCTTTAGATAGAGAAATTACAATTCTTGAGTCAAAACTTGCAAAATCTATATCTTTTGAGTTCTTAGAGTTTCATCTTGCATATTTACTTTAAAAAGTTTCTTTAAGTAATTTTATTTTTTTTAAATCATTGTAAGGCAAGGATAGTGTATCTCTTATAAGATAAAACAAGAATATAGGAGCTTTTGGAAAAATTATCCTTTAAGAAGTGAAGATTACTTTGTTTTAAAATGAGAAACAATTCTAGATTGAGTTGGATGTCGTAAAAGCTCAAAATTGCCCAATTAAACTTGTGGAATTACTAGGAAATCTTAAGAGAAGGCTTGGGAACTAGATATAAGCTTGGATTGAAGTCAAGTCAGGATAAATATTTAAGTTTACATTTTCTCTTCATATACTTCTTAAATTTCAAGTTGTTTAGTTGATGTTCTAATTTGACTTTGATATATTGCATGAAGCATTGACTAATTCATGCTAGATACATCTTTCTACATCTATCTTAAATAAGCCAATTGTTAAATAGATTGTAAAATTGTTCTAGTTTACTTAAAAATAAGATCTTGCATTAATGTTAACTATAAATTATTAAATGCTCTGCTTTTTAGAATAGAAATTATGATTCTATACTCCAAACATAAATATAAAAGTTTTTCTGATTGATCTAATTGTTAATTTGCACAATAATTTTTAAAGCAATCTTAATAAAAAGGTGTTTGAAAATATTTTTTGAAAATAACATAAATTTTTCTAAACACTCAATTTACCTCCCTCTTGCGCTTTAGTTGCCTTGTCTAACAGTGACAACTCTAAAGATGTTGTCATTAAAAACCTTCTAGTGACAACTTGTGCCTTGAGTATGTTAATAGTGAGAAATCCATTAATAAAAAGAACTTCACTGTCATAAAGCATGCATTGTCCAAAAGTTTGTCAAACTATCAAAGCTTCAAAGAACTCCACCATCCTTCGTCTCCAACGAAGAGATAACTACATGATAGAGATCCATATCTTCAAGCCTTTATTTAGGAAGGAAAACATTGGAGAGAGCATCTAAATAAAGAAGGAATAATGAATTGAAAATGACAAATGGAGAGAAACACAGAGAAGGATTATAAGGGAATTTCTCAAATCAAGGGTACAAACTTCTGAAGTGAGGCTGAACAAGAATTGAAGAAGAAAGGAAGCTAGCTAGAAGTTGATTGTCATCCCTCCTGCAACTAAAACGTGAAGGCATCCTACAGGTAACCTCTTCTATACTAATTTTTCCTTTAATTTTTTAACCCCTTATTTTGTTTGGAAATTATGTGTGCTTGAAATGTAGCTATTTATGCTAGTTGCAACAAACTTATAGCATTATCTTGGCTATTGCTAGCAGCTACACGAAACTGGTCCATGAAGATGGGGCTTCTATGTTCAAGAGGGAATATTGCACCCACTTCCATGAAAAGTAAGCTCCTTCGATAAGATGGAGGCTCAAACTTTTTTACTATAAATAGGGGTTTCCAGGCTCAATTTATACACAAAAGAAAACATCCAGAAGACAATATACATCATTAGTGATATAAACTGAAAGCTTGGGAGCACTCCTTCACCCAAAAATCTAATTTTGAACACAATGCCTATAGATTAGTTTTAGTTCTGCATTCTTTTACATTTTTTTGGCTCGTTGGGATTTTGTTCATGTGTTATGTATGTTCTTCAGAGCCTAAGAGTTAATATCAAAGCAACATAAGCCTTTGCCATAATGATTATGAAATCTAAAATTTTTCCTTGATTTCCCTTAAATGTTGGGGAATTTTTCAAGCTTTTTTTTTAAAGAAAAATTATGATGGAAAGCCAGCCATTGTGTGTTTATAATATTTTGGCATTTGAAGCATTAAAAATAAAGTCCCAAAATGTGAGAAACCATTGGGTCATCCAAATGAGTCTGACTTGGGTGGAGTCGCCCCATTTGAAGGTAAGACACATCACAGATGAGGCATAATGTTGTCCTTTAGCATAAATGATGAGTTGTTTCTAGTAAGTTGTTGTATATGTTAGATTATTGAAAACGATGTGTTGTTTCACGTTGTTTTACCGAAACTTCTGTTTCATTTGAGTTACTTTGGGCTGTGTTTTTGTGTCTATGGGCCTTCATTCTCTGGATGTGTTGTTGTCATTAGTGGGCCAATCTAATTTTTGGGCCAATTTTCGACGTTGAGCCAATTATTCCTTGAAACAAAGATTTTGGTTAGCTCCTTTTTCAATATTTGGGCAGAATTAGGCCATTTTTTGTTGGACGTCATTTTTTGGGTTTAGGCTCTTTTGGACATTTCTTCTGGAAATAAACCATTTGGGGCTTTTTTTTTTTTAGCAATTTCAAGCATTGTGCCAATTTATACCCCTTTTTGGCAATTATTTTGGGTTTTTGCAATTTCTAGTTTTTTGACATTGTTATGGGGGATTTAACTATTGTACACTTTTGAAAAAAAAAAAAACTAATTTTGAGCAATAATTTTTGGCACAATTGGATGACCCAAAAACAGGAAGGAAATTTTAAGTAATCGGTCACATGTCATTAAGTTGATTGATTAATTAATTCTCCTTTGGCAATTCCTGGTTATGTATATCCTTATGATTTGGCCATATGCAAACACTTAGTGACAATCAAGGATATCCCGTGATTATTATAGTTCTAGTTTGATTAATGTTTAGCCAAATCACTTTTAATTATACCAAAAATATATTTAAGCCTCAAATAAAAATCATATAAAGAAAATGACATTAAATTATAATTAACCATACTTAATATAACAAATCACCTTTGGTTTATTACGATAAATGCCTTATTTTGTAGTGAACAGACTACTGTATTTGTTCTCAAATGAATTTTGAAGTGAATTATTTTTCTTTATGTATTATTTTCTGTTACACAAATCCATGAGACTACTAAATTGGTGTTGTTTTTATTTTTTTGGCCGTAATTGGCGTTATTGATGGACACATATTGCAATAATTTTCCAATTTAAACATTGATAGAAACATGTAAATGTCATTTTTAATCAAACATTAAAATTAAAAAAATTGCAACAAATCCTCAAAAAATATAGAAAGGTCAAAGGGCACCTTGTCATTCTGGTTGCCTGAATTTGCGTTTCAATTCGGATTAAAAAATTTAATGAGAAAGTTAAAATTGTAACTATGAGAGTAAAAATTTAAATATGAAAAAATTATATATAAAAATTGTAAGTATACTGTGCAATTAAAAAATTTTAAATGTAATTTTTTTATAATTAAAATTTTATCCTTACATTTATAATTTTTATTTTTCACATTAAATCCTAAAACCTAAAATAATAAAACAATAAAGGGGCGTTAAAACACCTTATTGCATCGCGTGCAAATGGATACCCTACATTTGGAAATCCAAACGGTCAAATTCCTACTTCCAACGTCCTTCCTCAAGGCAGTTGTTTTCTTCTGGAAAGGAAATATATAAGTTTTGATTTGAATATAATTTTAGAAAGTAAAAGCCAATTTTCCACACCATCAAAAATTTCAAAATCACTTTCTTTAAAAGAAATTTTTTAATAATACTAAAAACAAATGTAGAATTATTATACTAAATATAAATTAAAATTTTCAATAATTGGACATCTCGTTTCAGCTTCTTTCATTTTTTTTTAATTTTTTTAAATTTATAAAAATATATTCTTTAAAATAAGAAAGTATAAATATACATTTAGTCACTTAATTTTATTTCAAATTTTACTTTTATTTTTTAACCTTATTTAGTTATAATTTGGCCCTATAGTATTATTTTAAATTTTATTTTTGCCCTTTAACTTTAGTTGGTTTTAATTTAATTTTTTAATATTAATTCAAATTTTGGTTTCGTTTTTTAATTTCATTTAATTCTAATTTAATCATTTAATTTTATCCTAAAATTTGCCTTAATTTAACTAATATTTTCATTTACTTTTATCAATAAGTAATATGGAACTTTTTTGTTAAGCATTTAATTTAATATTCTTAGGGAGAAAACATTTGAGTAATTTTTTAAAATTAATAGATAAATTAAAACAAAATTAAATTAAATAATGAAAGTGAAACATGAGATAAAGTGAAAAAACTAAATTAGCACCAACTAAAATTAAGAGACGAAAATAAAATTTAAAATAATGTTAAGAGATTAAATTGAAAATAAAATAAAGTTAAGAGATGAAAGTAAAATATAAGATAAAGAACCAAATTAGAATTAAAATGAAGTTAAAGAATAAAAATAAAACTTTAGATAAATTAAGGGATAAAGAGTGTATTTTTGCCAATAAAAAATCATAAGCTAATTTACTACCTCTTTTTTCTTTTTGGTCATGAAATTTACTACGTACCCCTTTAAAACTAAAAATATAAATTGAAGATCAAATTTAACTACCACTTATTCTCTTTATTAATATAGTAAATATTTTAATTTATCATGCATATGCTTTTTTTAAACTATAAATAAACTTTGACTCAGTTATAAATTTTATTAAAATTTATAAAAATATATATAATTATTTTTAAATTACAAAAAAAATAAAGCAGTTTTTTAATTAGACAATATTATTTCAACAAAATATACTTTATATTTGGAGGCATAACCGATTGACATGTCTCGGTTTCATGCTAATTACAATGAACCCCAGCCCATTAGAATATCACTCTAAATAGAAGAGGCACTTGTTTATTTTACCAAGCTTGTTAGTATTAACACCAACAGTCTCAAATGCTACTTGTTGATTTTTTCCTTCCTACATATTTCATTTAAAAATATTATAAAATATAATATTAAAGAAATTATTACACTTACCTAAAGTTTGTCTTTTTATTAAAATAGATTCGACCTTTAAATCTCCTGAAAAAATAATTTAATTTCAAACAAGACTTGATAACATCTTGTAACACTCGTACCAAACTTATCATGAAGTCAGTACCTGCAGTGCGTTTTCCTTTTGATTCCCATCCATAAATTACTGATATTTTCAATGCCAAATGAAGCTTGAAATCCTTCATAATTGCATTTTCCCTTCAGATTTTGACGGAGCAATTGATGTCCACACATCTACAAATATTTGCCTTCTAACCTTGTGGGTAGGATGGAAATCATCTGTTCCTCTTATCTCTATTCTTATTCTTGGTGGAGGGAAGAATTTTTTTCCCCATCCCCATTCTTTGTGGAAACAAGAATTCTGACGAGGGCTTTAAACCTTTTTTATAAAAAAGTAATATTGAATAAAATAAAAAAGAATCATATATATTTAAAAAAAAACTCAAATTTAAAGTTTAAACTTCTTATGTAATTTCTCCAATAAACTCTAATCAAATTAAAAAAAAATTTAAATAACAAATTCTGTAACAAATTAAATAATGAAGGGTCAATGAAAAAAGTCTGTCAACATATTTAAATTAATTTGTTTTATTTTAAATTGATATAAATATAAAAAATAGTAAAATAATTAAAAAAGACAAAAGATAATAAAATATGTATGTAAAAATGTTCAAAATATTTATGTAAAACTAAAGGAGACAAGACAGCGCAGGGTGAGGAGTATGATACCTGTCCTCGTACTCAATTTACTTTCCTTCCCCTTCCCCATCCCCATAGAAAAAGGAAAAAGAAAATATTTGAAATACAGGTTCTTGAATGGACAGTCCTGCAGGAATTCCTAAATTTAGAGATCTTTACCATTCCTAAAGCAAGGGTAGGTGTTCAACAACCTAGTTTCAAGAGCAGTCGAAATTTCTGTTCTTTGTGTTATAATGTTCAAATTCAACTTAAAGGTTTGTGGGATTCAGTTTACATTATTTATTCATGTGTGTTTTTTCTTTGTTATTTTCAAATTTTCATTAAAATATTTTCTCAAATAAGTTCTATTCAAAAACTCATATCTATAAACAACTAACTTTGTCATAGAATATAGAATATGTTGATTTAAATAATTTTTATTAAAATTTTTTTAAAAAAATAAATAATACTCCAACCAACTTGATCTAACTTAATACTAAACTAAATCAGGTATCCAATTAAATCAAAATCCAACTCAACCCCACTCATGAATACTCTAGGAGTGAGTGTTGGAATAGAATAATACTAATAAGATTTTATACATTAAAATTTAATTAAATCTAATCTCATCAAAATTTGATTATATTATATATCATTTTAAAATATAAAAAGAGTTGATATAAAAACTTATACAATATATTGTTTTATGTCCGTTATAAGATTCAATATAATGTACCAATCAAACTCTTTTTTTTTTTCTTTCCTATAGTCGATTAGTCGTGGCTAATTCCGAAGAAAGTGGGACCCCAAGGAAGCTGTAGGTATGCTATCAAAGTTTATCTCCATTATTTCAATAGACTCATTACGAGCAAGGGAAATTTGCAAGCTATAGTAGTTTGTTTCATTCTTGGGTTCGGCTCCTATTTTGCATGTAACAGCATGCTGACAAACATATGTTATATTTGGCCTCCACTCATCTTCGTTGCATTCCTATAATATTACCAATATTATAAAAACTGGACCATATTGACTGATTAGACAGGAAAACTGATATACCGATCATGATTTTAGTCCATTCAATTGTGTGCACTTGCTGCTTGCTGTGGAGTTGCAGATGCTCATGTCCAGAGTGGCATGGTCAGAGATATGGCTTTGATATGCTGTGAGCCCATCCAGGTTGGTTTGCCAATTAATTTTATTAATACAGATGAAGGTCCAAGGTTGCCACTTGCTATTAAACTAACAATATTCATCGAGTTTCTCTTTGCTTAAACCTATGATCTGTGAAACCCAGTGACTACTCTTTTTCATTTTTGACGTCTCTGCAACTTCTTCTGAACTGGGAATCTGACGAATTTTGACCTTACCACCAACATGTTCAATCATGATCTGGATTGTGTACCAAACTACAACCACTGATATAATCACAGTAAAGCTGAATAGGAGATGAAGGTTGGCCATGTAAGTTACTGAGTAGACTGTGGATCCAACATGATTCAGCTAAAACTGCCCTGTACAGGGCTTCTGAACTTCGATGCCTTCGAAGTTCATCCTCTTCCAGCAGTTGATGTGTTTCTGCTACTTCTGCACTAGACTTAGTCAATGGTTCACTGTGTGATACAGACCTCAGGAAATAATATATTCAACAATATTATTTAGTTTCCATTACTATATTATGTTTGACCTTGCTTCCACAGAAAATTGTGAATAATCACAGAAAAGTGGGCGACTATATATATATATATATATGTATATTTAGTAGGAGAAGTGAGAATGTTAGCTGTACTATCGCCATTACAAATGTCAGCTATGTCAATTTTTTGGGATAGAAAGAAGTTTTTGTGGGAATTCTCTGATTTTAGTGTGGATGGCCTACATTTAACTGGAGAAGTAAATTAGTTGAGAAACAACTAAGACTACTTGATCAAATATCAAAAAGTATATAATCCTTTAACATCTAGTTAAATGAATCATAATTAGTGCACCGTACATAAAGTGTACTAATTTAGATAAAAGAACAACAAAATTTTAGGTAAATACTGACATTGAATTTTAATTATCTATAAACTATCAAATTGCTTATTTTGAACTGTGCCTAAATTTTCCCTTGCGGCATTTCTAGAAAGAGTTAAATTGATCTGCAACTTAATCACAGTCACTATTATTGTAATAAACGTCATTATGAGTATTATAATATTCAAGTCAAGGATTGAGGACAAGTTGGCTGAGAATGAATCTGGCGCAGATTCCTCCATAATTGAGCATCAAATTCACATGCAGTGCTATAACATCCATTGACTGAAAGCCTGAAACGACGCCAATTTTAAGGATAGGACGAGGTTGGCCTGGATTTGGCTGGAGTAAACGACACTCTGCTCCGGCAGTATCACTGACTTCATCTGCAACTTGAAACTCCACACATAGTAAAGTACTGTTGTTTCTTCCATTCTTACTTTTCAGGCATATAGTACGAGGTTTCCAGACATTAAGAAATATTTGATATGTGAGTATTTCTTATTTTCATATCCTACAAGTTATTTCTCAGAGTCTCTAAATCTCCTTGGATATATAGCTGCTTCCTCAATGCAGTTAGTGGTAAATCAAAACCCACTTTCAAAAGTAATAAAATAGCAGTTCCCCAATAGTTTCTGATCTCTGCGGGAGAAGATTCAACTTGTACTAACAGATATGTATGGAATAGTTCTGATGTCTTTTTCATCTCTGTTTCTTCTCTATCTATTGAATATATTTCCAAAAGACTACAGATATGTATGGAATGGACTAAAATTTCTCTACACTAATGAAGAATGTTGCCAGATATTGAATACTGTTTTCTTTTTAAGTGGGATAGTCATGGCTACTGCTGATGAAAGTGGGGCACTAAGAAAGCTAGAGGTAAGTGCTCATGATGGTTATATTTCTTAAGAACAAAGGTTTTTGCCCTTTCTACAATATTTTCAATCGATTAATTGCAAGCAGGGAAAGCGCAAAGCAATGGCGGTTTGTTTTATTCTTGGACTTGGTTCCCTTGTTTCCTGGAACAGCATGTTGACAATAGGAGATTACTACTACAAGTTGTTCCCTGTAAGTAACTCATGATTGACTTCATTTTCTTATGTCTGTAACTTTGAGAGTCAATGGTTGTTGTCTGCTTCAATGTTTGTGTATTTTTTTTGGGGGCTTTTTTTGACTACTTTCACAAATTTCCTTTGAAGTTAGTGATTCTAACAATTGCTCTTCTTCCACTTTGAAGAAGAACCATCCTGCAAGGGTACTTACCCTGGGTTATCAACCGTTTGCACTTGGGACAATGGCAATACTGGCATACTATGAGTCAAAGATCAATACTAGGATGCGGATTTTAGCTGGATATATTCTTTTCTTCGCCAGTACTCTCTTTGTTCTTGTTGTAAGAACAACTTTTCCAATTCCTTAATCTGTACTATCTGACTTTTTGTAATTCAATGTTGCCCATTCTCCCTTGCCCATAATAACTTTCAACAATATTTTGGTGTGACAGTTGGATTTAGCAACATCAGGGAAAGGTGGACTTGGACATTATATTGCTTTGTGTGCACTTTCTGGTTGTTTTGGACTAGCAGATGCTCATGTCCAAGGTGGCATGGTCGGAGACCTGTCTTTAATGTGTCCTGAGTTCATCCAGGTTGGTTTTTTGAGAGGAGAGAAGAAGAGGTAGCACCTAATTAAGTATGCATAGACATTAATGTGTACAAAAGACATGACATAGATATTGACATTGTAACATGACAAATTTAGAAATATCCGTGCGTAGTTTGAAATGTCATGCCGTGTTTAATGAGTATCTAACGCGCTTCATAAGATAGCATATTACTAAATCCATAATTTTGACGTTTTGCAGTCCTACCTTGCTGGTTTGGCCGCATCAGGAGCTCTAATTTCTGTTCTAAGAATGCTGACCAAGGTAGCTTTTGAGAACTCTCATAATGGACTTCGCAAAGGAGCTAGTATGTCACTCCTATATTACAAATGCCCAGAGCTTTTGTTTTCTGTTGATTCTGTTAGAATGTTCATGCTTTGTCCTACTTGGTCCTTTTCTAGCAGGTATAATGATTCTGCCAATTCTCAATTATTTTCTTATTTTTTGCAGTCCTATTCTTTGCAATCTCCACATTCATTGAGTTTTTGTGCATTATCCTGTATGCAATCTACTTCCCTAAATTGCCCATAGTGAATTTCTAACGTTCAAAGGCAGCCTCAGAAGGATCAAAAACGGTTTCTGCTGACCTTGCAGCTGCAGGCATTCAAACAGAGACAAATGAGCAAGTACTTCAACTAATGTTAAACCGTTGAGCTGTTTACACATTTATTCTGTTAATGATAATCTTCTTAATTTATTATTTCCTGAAAGGTTTCAAGAGTCGTGCAGGGTGGAGATGATGCCAAAAAAGAGCGGTTGAGCAACAAACAATTATTTCTTCGGAACCTCGACTATGCAGCAGACCTGTTTCTTATATATGTAGTAACACTCTCAATTTTTCCCGGCTTCTCGTATGAAAATACTGGATCACATCAGTTAGGCTCATGGTAAGTTTTTGGGTTTTCACATGATATGATAAAGATTCCTTTTACATTGTTTTGCGTAATTTCAAACGATTTTGTAGTATTGTTCTGTTTTGATGTTCCTAGGTACCCACTTGTTTTGATTTCGATGTACAATGTTGTGGACCTAATATCAAGATATATTCCCCTTGCGGAATGGCTCAAGATGGAATCCAGGAAGGGCTTACTATTTGCAGTTGTTTCTCGGTTCTTGCTGATCCCAGCGTTCTACTTTACAGCAAAATATGGAGACCAAGGATGGATGATCCTGCTCACCTCCTTCTTGGGACTTACCAATGGCTATCACACAGTGTGTGTGCTTATAGTCGCACCCAATGGTTACAAGGTCATTCATTTAACCCTCTTTTCATTTGTGTTTCCTCAGCTGGCTTTACAAAATGAAAAATTTGCGCCACATCAAACTAATTTTAAATAAACATTTAAATGTTAGGCACATATTTCAAAAAATTAATCTTTGATATACTTATATGTATATTTAAAATTAGTTTAATTTAGTAAATCGAGTTAAAAATTAAGGTAAATCGCCCATTTACCAAAAAAAAAAAAAAGATTATAAACTAAATTAGTGATACGTAAACATATAAGTTTATAAGAATCATTTAAAAGTGTATAAGAATCATATAAGTTTACATTATAGATTTGTCAGTCTATGATTAAATTCATCTTTAAATATTTCATGCATATTGACTTTATCTAGAAGTTTTTATAAAATTTGTTCAGCCAGTCATGAGAGTTGTGTTTGCAGGGTCCTGAACAAAATGCATTGGGTAATTTGCTTGCGCTGTGCCTTTTAGGTGGCATATTTGCAGGGGTCGCTCTTGATTGGTTGTGGCTCATAGGTAAAGCAGGAGCATTCTAATAAAGCAGAGTTGATGTTGTCATCCAGGGCTACGCATAGTGTTTTGGTGTGGATTTTTGCTATTCTGAGATTGTAACTCCGGCATTTCTCAATAAATAAATCTTCATTCTTTTTTTTCTTTTTTCTTTTTTTTAAATAATCATCGGACTCATAATTTATATAATCAAGTTTATCTTTTGAGGAATATCATGATATCAAAAAAAAAAAAAAAATTATTGAATTAATCTAGGTATAAGCCTTGAAGAGATTTCTGCAGAGTTTTGACTTGGGTAATAGTTTTAGGGAACTTGGACTCATGCAAGTGGGGCTCCGATTAAGGTTGAGGTTTAATTGTGCTCAAATTTTGCTTAATTAAGGAGATTTTGAAATTTCTTGCCTAGAAATTAAAAGCTCATTTAATACACAAAATTAAAAAAAAAATTACTTAAAAGAAAAAATAAAAAAGTAATTTTAAAGATAAAAATAACTTTTATGATATTATTTTAAAAAAATAATAAAAAATTATGAGATATTATTGAATAATAATTATAAGCGTATAATAAATATTATATAAAATTGATGCAAAGGGATTAATTTTTCTACAATATAAGCAAACAAGTTGTAAGCACTATGGTTGTTTCTAT
Source organism: Erythrophleum fordii (assembly GCA_032878935.1). Classification (NCBI taxonomy): domain Eukaryota; kingdom Viridiplantae; phylum Streptophyta; class Magnoliopsida; order Fabales; family Fabaceae; genus Erythrophleum; species Erythrophleum fordii. The sequence continues at coordinate 9,537,209 of JAVQMF010000037.1, read as the reverse complement.
TGGTATATTAAAAAGAGTAAAATACACAAATTTTTTATGAGTTTTGTTGAAATCACGCGGATCTCTTTTTTTATTTTTGAAATCTATATAAATTTTCATTAAGTTTTGTTAAAGTTACATAGACCTTTTTCTAAATTTTACTAAAGTTACATAGATCTTTTTTGAATTTTTTTAAAATTACACAAACCTCCCCTTTATTTTCAAGAGACATCTATGAATATTTTTGAAAATAAAAAGAAAGCCTATGCAATTTTAAAAAAATTCAAGATTGTTTATGAAATTTTAACAAAACTCAAAAGCAATTGTGTTGCTTTCGAAAATAAAAGTGTGGTTCGTATAGTTTCAACAAAACTCAAGAAATATTTGTGTAGGGTTTAAAAATTGAGAAGAAATTTATGTAGTCTCAACAAATTTCTTTGTATAGGTTTTAAAAATAGATAGAAGTTTATATAGTTTTAACAAAATTAAAAAAAAATTTATATATGTTTTGAAAATAAATAATATTTTTGTATAATTTCAGCAAAATTTAAAGAAAATTTGTGTAAGTTTCAAATAAAGAAGTTTGTATAGTTTCAATAAAATAAAATAAAAATTGTGTAAATTAAAAAAAAAAACTATACAGTGTCCATGTAATTTTCAAGAGAGATCTATATATTTCATTCTATTAAAAATATTGAATGTGGGACTTTTTATCTAAACTCTCATCCCCCTATTACTTAAGGTAGTCTCAGGTGGCAAGCACAATGGTTTCCAAAAATATTGAATGGAACATCTCATGTGAGACCACCGTTTCACACAAGCAACTGCAGTTTTTTCTGTTATATAATTAAATCTGGTTTTGACAAATCAAATTCTTGCACTTAGTTATCAAGTCAACTGTCAACATTTTAATCTTTTTGAGGTGAGCTCGGATAGCCAATAAATCATGTGTTAATTGTCCACTCTTACACGGCAATTGAAAAAAAGAAACGCAATAAATTAAAATGAGACTTCAATTTTTGGATGAAATCTTAAGGAAAAAACACATACTATCTGGTTATAAAAAGACAAATTATTAAATCGTTCTTCCATTTTAATTATCGTGTAAATTTTATAATTTCTTTTTTTTTAAATCACATGCAGAGACGTACAAGTTGACCAAATCCCATGATATTTGATATTAAAAAGAAACCAAAAAGGGATTAACAGGCGCAAATGACAACAGAAGAGTAAGAAAGAAGCATGAGCATTTCTGACGCAACAGTAGACCGCACGGCTTGTCCATTTGTCAACATTTTGGTAACAACTAACTGGCACTTAAAGCCGAGGTCTGCCCAAAATGGAGTCCAATCTCAAAAGGCACTCAAACTCTAAACATGCCAAGAATATTATTTCTTATTGCCAAAGCCCATTTCATTGGTTTGACCTAGCCAATTACCACCAAAAATATTCACGGATTCTACCATTTTTTTCTAACAAAAATCTTTTTCCTTGTACATATTTCATAAAAACAAAATATAATAATATGATATTAAAAAAAATTTTACACCTACGTACTGTGAAAAAGGTTAACTCTTTCGATATTTGACAAGAGTAGATTTTCTCCTGCTCAGTTTAAATCTGACCTGTATATGAAAAAAAATGACACTTCTAACCATACTATTAAAAAAAAATCTTACACTTAATTAACTTATCATATTATATATTTGAACAAGAGATATTTATTTGAATTGTTCATTTTTGTAGATATTTTCATACACACACGTTAGTGTATGGTGGTTGAAATGCAGACAAATATAGTCATCATTCAGATTCCCAAATTGGGATAAGAACCTTTTTTTATCTGAATACAATTCATTGGTTAACATTAGGGAAAGAATGTGCAGTGTCATGTTGATTTGCTTCTCAATTCTTGTGCAGGCTTTATATGGCAGTGTTCATGCACGTGATGTTCTTCACCAAACGTTTCAAGAGAATATGCTTATTAAGTTGAGAATTCCTCAAGAAATCTCTCTCCTCATTTCCCCTTATTCCGGCATCAAAATGTTGCCTTGCTCATGCAAAATTCTGAATCTTCTTTTGCTTTTTTCTCACTCCAACATCTTCATTCTCAGCTTCCGTGAAGCATGTCTCATTTCTTTCATTATAAGAAGGGAACCTCTTTGATCACGCCCTTCTTCAATGAAACTCTCCCCCACATCAATTTGTTTCTACAACTTTGGTAGATATACCTATTACCTCTTCGTTTTTCAATGTTTTGTTCATATTTGCAAATGAGTTACTCCTACTATTTCATATGATTATTCAAGAATAGTCTCATCCGATGAAGTTTTAAAACCGGGGGTTGATGTCAAAAAGGACTGATTCAATTAGTAGGTGAAGGTTTTTTTGTTCGATTCCTATTGGCATAAAAAAGAAAAACTAATTATTGAAGAATAGGACGAGAAATAATGTTAGAGTTGATACAGATAATTAAGTGCCAAAGAGTAGCGCCACATAGTCCAGTATCTCATGTGATTAGGTATTTGCACAAGGAAGCAATCCCAGTGGAATGGAAAAAGCCAGGAATAGGTTGGACCAAACTCAACTTTGATGGCTCTTGCAAAGGGAGGAGTGGTAGAGCCAGCATTGGAGGGGTTGTCAGAAACCACAAGGCAGAGTTCTTGCTCGGCTACGCCGAATCCATAGGCCGAGCCAATAGCACCATCGCTGAGCTCACCGCCCTACGAAGAGGCCTCGAACTAGTGCTCGAAAACGGGTGGGACGACAAGCTTTGGCTGGAAGGAGATGCCAAAACGTTGGTGGAGATTATAGTGCAAAGGAGGCAAGTTAGGTGCATGGAAGTGCAGAAACATATTAGTCATATAAATTCCATGCTTCCGGAGCTTAATAACGTGATTGTGAGTCATATATATAGGGAAGGCAATAGGGCTGCTGATAAGTTTGCTCAGATAGGACACCACTTGGAGAAGCCTAGAATTTGGAGAGATGTACCTCCTCATGAAGTTTTGGCTATTGTGCATGAAGATGCACAAGGTAAAATTGTTCTTCGTGGCAGAGGATAGACTATAATTCTTAATTTTTTGCTGCTACATAGATGGGGGTACGTACCTATGTATTCTTTGAACAAGAAGCATGTATAATACTGTAAATAATATTTGTTCATTCAAATATGTAAAATGACCTTAAGCTAAGTTTGAAGCATCTTTCTTTTTCAATATTCAAATTGCAATCAGCGTCCTTAAGCTATATTCAGCTAAACCATTTTGGACGAGTTGGCTTAATGATGAAAACAAGCATGTAATATATGTATTTTTCATGAGTTAACATTATTTAAAAAGTGATGATATTATATTCTCAAAAACACTATATTATCTAGTTAAAATATAATTAATTATTAAACATAAAACAATATTTTATTAAATAATTATTTAAAATATTAATTGATTGATAATTAATAATTTTTAAAAGAATTAATTTGATTTTTATGTAATTAATGACTATGATTATAATAATAAGTTTATTAAAATAAATACAATATTGTTTTATATTTAGTAATTAATTATATCATAATTAAAAAACATGATATTCTCAAAAATATAAAATCATCACTTATTTCTTTGAGTTAGATCACAAGAAATATGAACAAGACTGGGATTTAATTTGGACGTGTAATACCAAAAAATATAACCGAAATGAAGAACTTGTCAACGGTTTGAGCGCTAACCAATAACAAAGTTGAGTTTTGGATGACATAAAATCGATCAGTATAAGCAAGTTGTTCCTTGTGTTTAGCTTAATTAGGAGTTTATTGGGAGTGACTTGCGCTATAAGTTATATAAGCTTGATCACTTCTTACTCTACTTATTATTATTAAAACATTAACTTCATAACTAATTATTCAGCCTAATGTTTCCATTTTTCGCTATTTATGCAAAACTCACAGCGACGATTAATGACTGACTCAATAATAATTAGTGACGCAAAGGGAAAGAGCCAGGGACTCATTTCTTAAGTTGGAGGTATAAAACTTTATTGGCTATTGAATATTATGGTTCGTGCGTCTAATATTCATTTGATATTTAATATTTATTATTTATTACTGTAATTATAATTTTGAAAGGATTTTTTAATCTCTCGGAGATCAATTAATTGTTTTAAGGGTGGACATAATGAAAGCTTCAAATTTTTTTCAATATTTAAAAAATTATCAAAAACAGCTCATTTTAAATCTTAAAACTAAGTTCAATTAATTTATTTTTTGATTAAGGTTAAATCTCCTTTTGAAAAATCTTAATGGCACACTTCTCATATCGTTATAGTGCATTCAAAAAATAAATTGTTTTAAATATTAATTCTAAAATTTGAATTTCGTGATAGACAATGTACCTTTTTAACTATTAGAACAACTTCTTAACAATGCCAGTGTTGCGTTTGAAACTGTAAAATATGTGCAAAAAATGGCTAGAAATCATGAACCGTAATTTACAATGAGTCCACCAATAAGGGCTGTCTCAACTGTCTAATTGTTACATGCAGATTGAAACCCAAAAAGTTGTGCGAGCAAAAATAACATGGGACCAAAACAAATAACAGTGCAAGATTCCACTCCAGCGTAATTGACCAGTACAATTTTAATGCAAACAATAACCCTAAGAAAAGAAAAATGCATAATTAATATACATAGAGCAGCTAAGGCTAACAACTACAGCAAGTCAAGTGATTAAAATGGTGGTGCAACAAATCAAAAGAGGTTGGTGTACTACGTTGTTCATTCCATCCTTGTTTTACAAGTAACATTATGTAGGATGCATCGGCCAGAAACTTATATGAGAGGAGCTGTGTGGATCTCAAAAAGTATCAAAAACTCCTCACATCGGAAAAACATCATTGAGTGCAGCGTTGATGAACTCCTAAATATCTTTTGTTTCTAGTTGAGGCATTAATGGGGATGGCGTCATCAGCACTGCACTCAATCAAGTTTTTTCTGGGCAATGTGGTGCATATACTGCTAATATAAGCGGAAGCCATATATCTCGATGAGCATGGAAGGTTAAGTTCCTCTATTTCTTCTACCTTTTTCCTTCTCTTGAAGATCAATTTGATGTTTATTTAGAATTCCAATAAACTTTGTTCAGAGATATTCTTGTGTAGGATGAGTTTATGTAAATTTATAAATTAATGTTTTTTACATATGATTATGAGAGTTTCATCATATTAAAGTTGTAACTTTTTTATTATTAATTTTCACTTATCGATGAGTACAGTATATATAATCATCATTATAAACTGGGCTTGCCCAAAAAAAAAAAAAAACCTACACAGCTATATAATATCCTTTAATAACAGCCAATTTCAGTTTTGTGGAATTTACCCTCTCCACCTACTGTGATTAATATTGCAGAACTTTAGGAATGGAGCATCATGTCAATGTCACTATATAACAGGTCGTAGCTTGTTTGATCAGATATAACTAGCAATCAAGTTCATCAGGGAATTTCTCTCTCCTTTTCTATTCCATCATATAGAGGGTTGAAATTTTCAAAAATTGAGAAGCCCAAAGCTGATATGATGCCCCGGATTTGGTTGCACGTACTCATTTAGCATTTAAACCAGAAAAAAAAAAATTTACGGATTGATTCTTTGATTGCAACGAAAGTTCTATGGATCTGAATCTTCTTTATACTTGAGACCATCTAATTGAAGAGCGAAAGAGGAGACGGTTGGCATCCTTCATAGACCAATTCATTCTCTTAAAAAAGAAAAAAAGAAACAAAAATATCTATTTTCATCCTGTTTTATATTGAATTCTCTAGTTGTCAAATTTCTCCCCCCCCCCCCCCTCCCTTTTATTCTTGGAGTCCCTTTTTCTTTTCAATATATATATATATATATATGCATATAGTGGTAAAGCAATATAATTATATTTTGAACATGAAACGGTCATTAGCGAGCAGGTTCCCTCATTCTACAGAAAAGAAATAGAACTCAGCTACTAGAAGGAGATTACGGTAGGGTGGTAGCTGTAAAAGGAGAAGAAAGCAAAGAAAAAGTGCTCGTATATTAATTTGAATTTATTGCATGTTCAAAGAAGATAATTGAGGCAACAAGACGCACTACTTTCTAAAATTATAAGCAATCAGAAGATCAGCTTGATGCTAATTGTAGTGCCATGAAAGAATCAATTGCCTTTTTAGTGCAACTGTTGTCAAATTATTACCGATTTGTGTACTACAATTTAAATGAAGGAATCATCATCCATTGTTTCACAATGTACAAATTTACATGTAATGCTTGTTTGGACCAGACCAGACACAGATTGAAAAGTTTGGCAGTTTACTCATTTTCATGATGACATATGCTCTTTTCATCAAATGAATTCAAACGGCAACATCATATATAGATACTATTTCTGTATTCTTTTACAAGCCCAATACATCAGGCAACGTAGTGGCAAAAATAAGTGGGCTTCACGAAACAAAGAGTTGAAGATTTTAGCCCAAGAAAAGTTCACTCGAGGTTCTAATCATACTTCTAAACCATATGGTGCAGCTAATTAATCTCGAAAGCCTCATAGAAAAAAGTCATATCATGCACTATAGGTTTCCTGTTAGTGCAGCACCTTTCTCAGACTTGTGAATTTTATTTTCTTTAACAAGAATTTATAACTCCTTGTTAATTTTTTACACTCTTTACTACGGAACCACACCTAATTCGCTCTATAACTAAGATAGTGTGCTACTAGACTCAGCAAAATGACAAGTTTTTAACTTTCCCTATATCAAGGTACCGATTCCACTTATTGAAACCCATGATATAAATGTGGTTGTAGCCTTATTCTTATATTGGATGTTTCCACAGTCAGACATCAGTTATATTGATAAAAGCGCAGAATAAGTAAGTTTTGACCATGATTTGAGCTTTAAGAACAAATGTATAAAAGCAACAACAGCAATAAACCAGACCACATTGTTCCCTGACTGCGATGCCTTTTAAAGATTTTGAATAACAATATATACTGTATTAAGGTTTGAACGTTAAAATTCAGGACACGGCATTATTGATGCATATAAGATTGTTTCCAACACAAGAAACTGCTAGAAAAGCAAGAGGGAAATGATTTTTCGCCCAAAATACTCTGCAACAAGCAATCCTTAAAAGTCTGTGATGCAATTTACAAGTCATGACCAAAAGTTGGGTCCAAACAAGCCCATACAGTAAAGGAGTGAAACCCGTAGCCTGCTTTTGACAGAAGTGCTTGCTAACTCTATCAGGTCACTGAAGATAAGATATCAGGATTTTGAAGAGTCTTGATCTTCCCTCATAAATTATTGTCTCGCTGGTTCCAATGTTCTAGGTTAGGAACTGAATGGACCATCTTTACCAATATTTGCTGGAATATGCCATCCCATCCCTATTGTTTCTTCATATTCCCAATAGATACACTCTTTGGGTCTGAAAAACCCTCCTCTTTTCCTCTGCGCTCTGTGCCGAAAAGATGGGGTTTTTTCACTTTCTTGAGTAAATTTTCCGGAGAAAATCTCAATTCTGCCAGAGAGATTGAATTTTTCCGGGAAAAACGAAATGGGTGAGGAGGAAGCCTTGCCGGATCATCTGCGCTGCAAGCGCACCGACGGGCGGCAATGGCGGTGCAGCCGGAGGGTGATGAAAAACTTGAAGCTCTGTGAGATTCACTATCTTCAAGGCCGCCATCGGCAAAACAAAGAGAAGGTCCCGGAGTCGCTGAAGCTTCAGAGAAAGCCCAGGAACGGGCTTAATAAGGATGACTCTGTTCTCAACAATGTCGAAATGAAGACACGGAAAGTGGGCAAGATGGCGAAGATGATGAAAAAAAGGATGAAAGTGTCAGATGATTCAGAAGCAATGGAAGCTCCTGTTGGGAAGAAGGCGTCCAAGCAGGGTGATAAGCAGTTGGAGTTGATAAGGATGGTGCTGAAGAGAGAGGTTGAGAAAAGTAAGAAGAAGCAGGGAGAGAAGAGGAAGAGGAAGAAGAAGCAGGAAGAGGAGGAGTTGCATTACAGTGAGGGAGAGTTAACAAAAGAATTGCCCAACGGTTTAATGGCAATTTCTAGGGCGTCAACGGCCCAAGAATACTGCAATGTAGGTTCCCATTGCGATGTCAAATTATGTGTTGATCATAAAGCAATTAATCCACGTTACTTCAGGTCCAAGAATGTTGAGAGGCTGCCCGTTGGCAAGTTACAGGTGGGTCTTCTGTGGGTTATAGCTGAATAGCTATACTTCTAAAGTTTGAGGCTTTTTAATGATTTATATGTTTCCTATTTGAGTTAATTGCTTGTCTTGTTTAGGTTGTACCATATGGACGAAACTTGAAGAAGTGTAAGAGGAAGAAGTGTCATTGGTGCCTGAGGAGCGATTCTTGGAATCTCATAAAGTGTTCGAGCTGTCAAAAAGAGTTTTTCTGCATGGATTGCATTAAAGAACGGTTTGTTAAATTCATTTTCCTCAATTTTGAGCATAAACTAGAACCTGAGTATACTTATTTTCTAGTTTGCAGTGAATATTGAACTTCTTGCTTCATTGACATCCTTGTGTACAGGGTACTTGTCTGCATTGTATCTATGGCCATTTGAAAAGTTGCTAATTATGATCTTCTATAGGGTTGGAAATTTAATAGAAATTTTGGGCAATGCTGAAACTCTAATTCAAGATGTATGATTTGATTAGTTAAACCCCTTAGCATAGTTTTAACTTTTAAATTTCCAGTACAACAACTGTAACCATAATTTAAAATCATGATGCCCAGTCAGAGATCATTCATGCTACAGTACTAGAACTCCTTGGCGGTGAAGTTAAAGGCACTGAGGCAAGGCACCAAAAGGCGTTGTGGCAAGGTGCCATAAGCATGGGCCTGCCACATCTTATTTTGGTGGTAAATATGAATATTTATGGCTTATTGTTATACTTTATCTTCAACATTTACTATTTTATTTAAATTTTATGCTTGAGCTGTTAATTTATAAGATAAATGTATATCACAATGTTAAAATATATTTATTTATTTATTTTACATATAACTTTACTTGATTCCTAAATTTAGTAACTTATTTCACCCAGCAAGTGCTTTTCCCGCACTTGTTGGTTCAAATTTCTAGGATAGTCTGACACCTTTCGCCTTTGGTTACCTGGCTTTTTAGATGAAAGGATACTCTGTTGGAGTAGTCAAGAGATATGCACAGAATAATTATCAATGCAAAGAGAAGTTATAAACAATCATAGAAATAAGTCAGTAAATAATTTTAACCCTATAAATCTCTGTACCTTTTTTCTTGCCCGTGCTTTTTTGGCAGCTTTTGGTGGGTAATAATATCATATCAATCTATAGTGGTTATGATTTCTGCTGTCTTCTCTTTTATTTATTAAGGATTTAAACATGAGATGTTTGTCAACTCTATCTTGAAAAAATCTAGGTATTTTGATACTCAAAATGAAGTTAAGGTGGCATGTCCAGTTTGTCAAGGAACTTGCACCTGTAAAGACTGCTTGGCAAGTAAATGTAAAGACAATGAAACCAAGGTCTGATATCAAAACTGGATGCTTTTTACAGCTGGACAGACCAGTGTTTCTATAAAAGCATATGTGACACTTCAATCTATGTCTTATTCTTTCAGGAATTTTTGGCTGGTAAAAGCAAAGTTGATAGAATATTGCACCTTCATTATTTGATCTGTATGCTCCTTCCTATACTAAAACAGATAAATGAATACCAGAATGCCGAGATAGAAACAGAAGCCAAAATCAGAGGTAGTAAATAGTAATCATCATTCCTTCCACATTAGTGATATCTGAATCAACTTTTGTTGATTACAGAACGGTTATCTTAGATGCCTTCATGTGTAACAGGTAAAAGACCGTCTGATATTCACATCAAGCAGGTTGAATTTTGCAGCAATGACCAGAGTTACTGGTAAGGCCTCTTTCATTGATGCTTGTAGTAAAGTTCGTGTGATTTTCTGGTACTGCTTTGTAACTAATGTAACATTCCTCTCAGCAATTACTGCAGAACACCCATTTTGGATCTCCATAGAAGCTGCCCTAGTTGTTCCTATAGTCTTTGCTTAAGTTGTTGCTGGCGATTATGTCAAAGAAACTTCTCTGGAGAAATTAATTCATCTCTGTCCAAGTTATCTGATGAGATGAAAGCTTGTCTTGCCAGTAAAAACCATCTTTTGGATGAGAAGGTTATTTCCAATGGCAATTCAGTAGTTACTTCATCATTGCTTAACTACACAAACTATAATGGTACTGGCAGTGTATCTTGTCCTCCCAAAGAGCTTGGTGGTTGTGGTGATAGCCTCCTTGAATTAAGATGTGTCTTTCCCTTAAGTTGGATCAAAGAGATGGAAGTAACAGCAGAAGAAATAGTTTGCAGCTATGACTTTCCTGAAACGTTGGATAAAAGTTTGAGCTGCTCACTCTGTCCAGACACACATCATAAAATTGATGGATTTAAGCAGTTACAAGAAGCAGCTCTTAGAGAAGATTCAAAAGATAATTGGTTGTTTTATCCCACTGTTTTGGACATCAGTGGGGATAACTTTGAACACTTTCAGAATCACTGGGGAAAAGGCCATCCTGTAGTAGTGCGAGATGTGTTACAAAGTACATCAAACCTCAGTTGGGATCCACTGGTCATGTTCTGTACTTATCTTGAGGGCAGCATTACAAGATATGAGAATGATAAGGATGAACTTGAAGCTTGTTTGGATTGGTGTGAGGTCAGTTCATCAATTAACTGAATATGTCATATAACAGTTTTGTGCTTTCTAGTATTTTCAGCTAGTTTTAATTTGCATAGTTATTATTGTAGTAATTAACATGCACACACACACACAAACATATATGTACCCTATGTTTACACTTTAAACATATGACTCAACTCCACTCTTTTTCTTAGAAAGGATGGAGCTGCCCCCAAACCCAAACACCATTGCTAAAAGTATATTTTCTATTCATTTTTGCTTGATTTCTCTATTACAGGTGGAAATTAACATTAGGCAGTGCTTTACTGGGTCGCTTAAATGCCAGCCACAGAAAAACATGTGGCATGAGATGCTGAAATTGAAGTGGTTGCTGTCTTCCCAAGTATTCAAAGAATGGTTTCCAGCTCATTTTGCTGAAGTAATTGATGCTCTACCACTTCAAGAATACGTGAATCCCACATCTGGTTCTCTGAATTTAGCTGTAAATTTGGCAGAGGGGAGTGCAAAGCATGACCTAGGGCCATATGTCTGTCTTTCATATGGCTGTGGTGATGAACAAAGTGATTTTGTGACAAAACTCTCTTATGACTCATGTGATGTGGTATGCTACCTTTCTTATTATGCTGCCCTTAATTTCATCTTACATGTTTCTAAACTAATACTTGGCTGCGCACTTTCAGTCGATCTTTTTTTTTACAAGAACTGAAACTCTAGCATGGTAAAGTAAATGCCAATATTATCGAATATTTGTACTCCTTGTTTTTACTATGGTGAGTCAGTGACCAAAATTACCGCGATTGTGCCTTTCAACAAAAACAAAAACTGTGATGTGTATCTCAATCTATGTAATCTGATCAGTGATAACTAAGAGAAGATATCATCTTCTGAAGTAATAAGTATATGCACGGATTATTTCTTAGTCGTGAAGACTCTGTTATTAAATTTGCTTGAAGCAGTGTAAGTGAAAATATGTCATGTATCGTGATATAAGTTTATTCTGCATCTTATGTTCTTGTAGTTGTACACAATGTACGATTGTTTTCAGTTTTAGTATCCTTGATGTTTAACTTTATCCTGGACAGCATTGATCAACAATGTCAAAAACTTGATGCTACAGCCTAACTTAGCCAAGTACTTGGTCAAACTACTAATGTGTTTATCTAGGAAGTGATCTAGCTTGATAACAAGCATTTAAAATTGGTCCACGGAAAGCACTTTAGAGTATATAGTGTTATCATCTGTTGATTCTATGTTCTTAAATTGCAACGTTCAACATGTGCTCCTGATTTTATTTTTTGCTGGTAACTATTTAATGCATGATGAATGCAGCAGGTGGCACTTACTGAGGTATTTTGAGGAGAAAATAAGTTATCTGTGCCATTTACTGTTTTTTATTTTTTTTATTCCAGGTTAATGTAATGGCACATACCACCGATGTCCCTCTCTCTACAGAACAGCTGACTAAAATAGGGAAGCTACTGAAAAAACACCAAACTCTGTGTCAACTGGAATCTTCCAAAATTAGTGCTGAGCAGTCAAAGGAACAGAGAGAGAAAGTAACCTCATTACTGCCTGTTGACAACATTGAAAAGACAGGGTTGCATAGTATGGGGAGAGAAGAAATGCACGTTTTCAGGAGAGTCAATAGAACAGCCTGCATCTTCACTGAAGCAAAAAATGTAGCTAATCAGAGCATAGACAGCAAAGTTTCCCAGGATGAAGAATGTGATTCTGATTCCAATTCTGAACTCTCTTTACTTCGTCATGGGAATGTTCAAAGCACTAAATTGTCTCCACGTCATAATTATAGAAATCCCTTTGAAAGCTCAAATAATGGTGGAAATAAAAAGTCTGTTGGACATTCTGGTGCCCAGTGGGATGTCTTTCGCAGACAAGACGTTCCAAAGCTCATAGAATACCTTAAAAGACACTCTGATGAATTTTCTCCTACCCATGACTATGACAAAGAGGTAATTCCATAAGACAATTCCATAGGAGAAGTTTTTGGGCCTTGTGAAATTAGATTTTGTCTCATTTCTGCAGATGGTCCATCCACTTTTAGATCAGAGCTTTTTTCTTGACAATACTCACAAAATGAGGCTCAAGGAGGAATTTAGTAAGTACACTTCCAATTTTCCATGGTTCCATGTATTTTGTAATCTGTCGAAAGTATAAACTGAAGTGACAGTAATGCTTCCAGAAATTGAACCGTGGACTTTTGAGCAACATGTTGGTGAAGCTGTCATCATTCCAGCTGGATGTCCATACCAGATTAGGAATTCTAAGGTCTCTTTTGTTGTATAATGGTTTTCTTTGTCCATCTTCTAGTTTGTTTAATTAGCAGAAACCTAATTGATTTTTAAGTTCTGTACTGAATATCAGCTCTTGTTGAACATCATCGTCACATATAAAATTCCACTGAGTTTCAATTTTTTAGCCAATGAATTCCAAGAACTTAAGACTGTATGTGGCTACCAACATATACAATGTACCCAGAATCTTAAAGGGGGAAAAAAGTAATAAAATGATTACACTATAAACGCCCTTACTTTCCATATGATGGCTGATGACGTTTGTTTCATATAATATTGATTATGTCCTAAGTTGTGTGAATGTTTGACTAGTATTTTTTTCTTGATATGCAGTGTTGTGCTCATGTCGTATTGGAATTTGTGTCCCCTGAGAATGTCACTGAGTGTATCCAGTTGATTGATGAAGCCCGTCTGCTTCCAGAAGACCATAAAGCAAAAGTAGACCATCTTGAGGTGGATTTCCTAATCTTATAATTGATTGCCCCTGTTTTCTTCTGCGAGCTTTCTTTGTTAGTTTTTCGCATAAAATTGACAACTTCTAATTTTTTCTTTCATGGATCATGAAAGCAGGTGGAGAAAATGGCTCTTTATAGCATCAATTCAGCAATAAAAGAGATACGTGAGCTTACCTCCAAAATATGATTGCATCAGCTGAATTATGCTTATGTGCCTCCTTCCTCTCTCGTCTCCAACTCATCCTCATGCCTCCAGTTTTGTATAGATTAATTCTCAAACCCATCATGAATTGGTCAATTTTACTGTGATATAAGTGCTTCACCAATTAGAATGTTATGGTTTAGGAAACTTCTACGTTGTTTACTTGAAGAGAAATTTGATAAATAATTACACTAGGTATACATATGTATCAAAGTCACATAAAGCATCAGCCATCCATTGTCTACGTGAATTGCATTTGACTTTGTAGTGCATTTCTCTGTAGAATGAAGGGAAGCTTTAAGCTTTGTTACACTAATTATATCGCAAGTAAATATAATTCATCAGAAGAATTTTCTCTAATTTCTCTAGATAGGACATATATATATATGCATTAAATCCCAAGCTGTGGGTAACTTGTGAATAGTTACATTGAATTTTGAAAATAAGAAATTAAGTTTCTGTATTTTCATACTTTAAGAAATAGATCTTTTAAATTATTTTCTTCAACCTTTTGACATAAATGCTGCATAGGGAAAAAAAAAAGTTTAACGAAAATACTCAGTTGCCAAAATTATTTTCTCAAATATTTTTTTTTATTTTGAGGACTGTTCTATTTTTTATTTAATTAAAATAAAGGAATGCAAAGGAAGTCCTTAATTAATTTTTTTCACAAAATTAGGGGAACACGGCCACGTTTCCTTTATATATATATATATATATATATATATATATATATTAATAAAGGGAATGCGGAGTAGATTTGTCTACATTTCCTTTAAATATTTTTTAAATTTAAAAAATGAAAAAATAATATAATGCATAGTCTGTTAAACAAAATAAATGTAAAATTTTACATACAATAAAATAAAAATATTAATAATTCTAAATCAACCATAATGTCTCTTTATCCTACAACAAGACTTTCTTTTGAATTGCTACAATTGGTACTGCAATAACTCTTCTTTCTCCTCTTATTCTTTTGATGACTCATTATGGTTGTAATTGTGAATTGGCCAAGAATTCAAATTTCATTAAGCGAACTAAATATGTGAAATTAGTTGATTTGGGGTGAAAAATCATTACTTTTTTTATATAATGATCTTTATTTTCTAAAAGATGCATTGACATACTTGGTATTAAATGTAAATAAATATGTAAATAGAGTCATAAGTGTGACACCACTAGATGGCATGGGTTATGTTGTTTGGGCTGAAAATGATGAATCCATGTAGAGATACTGAGGAAGTGATAGTGTATAGTAAGAGTTATAATGTGATGTATTTTTTATATATTAATTGATCAAGTTAATGACGATTATTGTACTGATTTTATGATTTTTTTAGTAGGAATATAATGAATGTTAATAAGAGAAGGATAATGCAAGGAAACCCAAATCCGTATGCCTAATTGAAGGCTCAATTTGTCTTGTATATGATAAAGAAATCAAACTAGGAAATTATTTGCAAGGAAAGGAAAAAAGCTTCCTAAAGTTACAAGAAAAACAAAATAGGGGAGTTTTTGCATATCAAGGACTATGACAAAAATAAAAAACTTTAATAAGAGAGTATAAAAAAAGAAACAAAGGAAACCAAAAAAGACAAGCTATAATTAAAAGAAGAGAGTTTCAGAGAGCGACCATGATATCGAGATATAGAATTTCCACCAAAGATTACAACTATCATTGATTTGTTTTCTTTTTATCTACTTTTTTTTTATTTGTTATGGATTCATTCCATTTTTATTTTAGAATTTGATTTTTTATTATGAATGACTAAACCCCTTAGATATGAGATTTAGATAGATATATTTTTTTATTATGTTTGAATTTTGATGATACTTACAAAGAAAATTTTTATCTAATCACTTAATTATTCAATTCTTAATTTGATATAAATCATGAGACGAAATTAGCTAGTTTAAAAAAATAAGTTAACTCAAAAGCATCGTTTGCAAATCTAAAACAAGTTAACTCAAAACTTTTAAATGATCATTTACATCTTTTAATTGAACCTATCACAAGAGTTAGAGTTAAAAGATTTAAAGAAGCATTGAGTGAATTTATTCAAAAAATTTGAGCTAAGCAAAATTTTCACAAAACCTGATTCAAGTATTAATCAGGATGTCTGCAATATTATTTGAGCTAAAAATAAAACTACTAAAACTATTTTGGATTAGAATATTGCAAATTAAAAAACTTGGATTAAGGACCATAAATGGATTGACTCATTTAGACCTAAATAATGTTATTATAAACTTAATATGCTAACTTTTAAAAATTGTATATATTTGAACAAAAATTAAAATTAATTAGACAGATTTTTCTTTTCTTTTTAATTTTCAAGAAGATTTGATTATTTTGAATTCCCAATTCTTAGATCATTAAGTTTGGATTATGCAATGATTTTCTTTAATTTTCCTCCTAGGATAATAAAAGGTAGATTTGACATACACTATATAAACATGTATTATGTTTAATGATTCTTATAATACAATTTGTGTATAGGTACATAAAAAAAATATGTAAACCTCCTTTATGTTCAAAGTTTGAGTATTTTATACAATTTATTTATAATCCCATCTACATATAAATTTTTTGAACTTTTTTTCTGTTTTCAATGTATAATTATTTAATAAATTTTATTATTTATAAATTTTATCGTCCTCATACATATTTTTGAATTTTTGTCCTAAATATGTTTAATTAATAAATTTTAAATTAACATGGTTATTTTAATATATTAATAATTATAATATTGCAAATAAATAAATAAATAAATTATTCAAAATTATAAAAACATTGTATCTTACATTATATGCATTTTTTATGTCTAAAGATAAAAGAAAGACACACTTAAAAGTCAATATTATATCTATAAATATATATTTTATATAATTATTATATTATAAATAATTTTTTGTACCTGTTATAGGAAATTGACAAGGCCCACACAATTTTTATGAACAAAATTCAAGTGAAAAAAAAAATTATTGAGACCACAATTGCCAAAACTTAAAATAAAAAATGAAAGATTAAACTTTGATAGTAACAGAGAATAAGGGAAGAAATAGTTGAAAGCTAGTGGGACCATAACTGCCAAAACCTTAAAAAGAAAAAAAGAAAGAAAGAAATGAAAGCTTACAATGATAGAAATGAAAAAGTAAATGAAAGAGCTGATAACTAAGAGAGTTGAGAGCAGCGAAAAGAATTGAGAAAAATAAATTTCTCAAGAGAGTCAACAGTAAAATCTGTGGAATGAACTTTAGATTTTAAATTGAAGGTGAGGTTTATATATATATATATATATATATATATATATATATATATATATATATATATATATATAACCATAATTAAAAACACTGGCCAATCATTTCTTTCCGCATGGTAATTTTGAATCACTGAAACGCGAAGCTAATGCCTCCACATTTTAGGTGTTATTGTGATACTAAATCACAAATCACACTAACACATTTTTTGAAAAAAAAAAATGGCTGAACATGCAGGGAGCAACTCTACGTTCAACATTTTTTAATTAAAAAATATAAAAAACAAAATGATCTGGTTTGAAGAAATACTTCTTGCAGCTGGATATTTTCATGAAACATTTTTTCTCATGCATTGATGTCAAAAAGCCTATTTTCTTCTGTAAATAGAGGCTGATCTAGTTTTAGTTCGTTAAAGCCTTTAAGATTATAGGATCAATGTGAAAAGCTTAAATATGGATGAAATTTTTTTAGCCTAACCTAAATCTACTAGTGCTTAGGGCTTTGCTACGAGGATATTCAAATAATGGACCTTATCCTAATAATTTGGTCCATTTGTGAGTTATAAAACATTAGAAATATACAATTCAACCATAAAACTACAACTACTTTAATGTTTTTATCTGAACAACACCAAAAAAATTTTAAAAACATTGCTGTCTTTCTTTTTCAGTTATACGATACAGCCCCAAAAACAAATGTGTGCACAAAATTATATTATTAAATATTAAAACAAGAGAACAAAATAAGCATATGTGATGAGTCAATGAAGTAGATCATCTTCATCAACCCCTACAATGACAAACATAAACATAAATGGCGTGTATAAGCACCTAACAACCAATACATTTAGTCATTATTTTCAGTCAGGGCAGGGGAATCCAACATTCTAACACAATTCAACCCACGGATTTGCATGTTTTACTGTCAACTAAGCCCACGAATCTATTTTAGGGTTGTGCTATTCACTCTTAATGAAATCAAAGAATATAACAATTCAATTAGAATATTCAATCCTAGACATCAAGTCCTTTAGACTAAGAAAGAAAAGTAGGCATACATGTTCAAGCGAACCTATAAAATTCATGAGGAACCATTCCAACATAACTCCAAAGCTCTAAAATGAATTAAATATAATCAAAATCATTTATTGACTTGGATTAAAAAGAAGTTTTAAAATAATTATATAAATAAGGTTGACCCTAGCTTTTCTTTTAAAAAAAAATTAACCGGTCAACCCATAGGATCTAACATGTTTTGACAATTATAATTGATGTGTTAATATTAGAAATAATGAAAACTTACTAAATATAAAATATTTGAGATCATGAATGAATTAACACTAATAAAACAAAAAACATCTTTTTTAGAGTATTAAAAAATAATAAAAATAATAATTTGTAAATAATAATTACAATAATATAACAAACATTATATAATAAAAATTCTTTCTCCATACTAGATAGACAATAAGTAACCCAATTCTTGTGATGCGTCACGCCATCAACCATAGGGTGTTCATAGGTTCAGTTCATTTTTAGACCAAAATCAAATCGAACCGAGGTTATCGGTTTAGCATTTTCGTGAATTTTGTCAGTTTTAACTTTTAATTAATTTGGTTCGATTTTTGTTCAATTTGATCTGATTAGATTTATATTTTTTTATGTAAAAGTGATTTGATTTTTTTTTATTTCTTATAATATATAAAATTTGACTTCTAATATAATGTATCTTTTAATATTCTAATCAATAATAATGTTGAATTACTTAATTATTATATATCTTTTTAAAAAAAAAAATATCCCTCATAATTATATTTAATTATTCTACAATTATAATTGAATATCATATGTAAAGATAATAAAATAATAACATTTCTAAAATAACTTATTTAATAAACTCATTTAAATATAAGTAAAGTAAGAAAAAAATATCACGATTTTTTTATTGACAAAAAATTTATGCATAATTTAAATTTAATTAGTAAAAAAAATATTTATTCGATTTGGTTAACTAAATCAAACTTGAGAGAATCAAGAACTAAACCAAATCAATCGATTTTATAATGTCTAAAATTAATTTTAATTTTTTTTAATTGATTTAATTCAGTATTTCATCAATTTGATTTGGTTCAATTGATTTAGATCAATTTTCAACACCCCTAATCAATCACTTCCATTTTGAAAATGCTCTAAGGAATTCTATATTTAGAAGGGCAAAACGCAATCCTTCATTCGAGAAATTCAAAATCTCTAATCCTGTAGTGATGAATTATTATTATTATTATTTTACTTTTGCTATGGCCCCTATAATTTATTTCATAAATATTTTAGAATATCCGCAAAAGAGTAACTCACAAAGGCAAAATGACAGTAACCAATTAGAAAATGTAGTACAAACACCAAACATGAGGTCAAATTACAGAAACTCTCTTTTATTCGAGCACAAAAAGAGGTTAGAGTAAGAATTCAATTACTTACATAAAACAGTTTTATATAAACTTCCAATTAGTTGGCTCCTAGTACAGACTACACTGTATCAAATTTCTACAAATTTTTTTTTAGATGACTATATTAAAAGTATTATATAACATCATGGCTCGCCTAATAAGCCATTTGAAGCAGGACAATATAAATTAGGTTTTCATTTTGCGCAATGATGCATCAGAACTACCAAATATTCAAACAATCTTGCATAAGTCATATTTTGGAAAGAAATAATACTACTCACACAATACTTAAACTCCCAATCAGTTAACAAGTGATATAAATTTGAACCCACAAAAGAAAAAAAGACACAGACACATCACTACAACTGTGGCCAATTGTGACCGTATAAAAAACAGTACTCACCTGACAAATTGTTTTCTTGCCTTCTTTATGTGTGTACAACTAAGTCTAATGAAAAAATATTCGCCACTTTTATGCCCTTTATACTTTCATTTTTCTCGTAAACCGTGATGCTCAGGTACAGAGTTATAACCGTTGAAACTACAAAATTTAACAAGATAAATACAGCGGAGAGAATAGAACTCTCAAACAAGTAAGAAATTCAGATGGCCTAAGACAGCAAATGCCTAGGACCGGTGATGTTTTGTGTTGTATTATCAAAATTTGTTTATCAGCAGCCTCAAAAAATAAAAGAACCTTCTCAAGGGGCCATCAGGCCATCAATTGTATAAGAGAGAGACTTTGCCCAATCAGTTCTAAGTACCAATGTCTGTAGCGTCTCCATCACATTATACCCAGGATCAAGCTTTCTCTGCCAGCCCTACAAAATTAAGTAATTACCAAAATCAGCCGAATGACATTAGTATACAGTATACTATGCACAATGTAAAATAAAAGGGATAAATTAATTGACCGTTTCGGGGATCAGGGAAGGGAGAGGGGTGTTCACTTCATACCATTCACAGCACAAAGTGGCATGTCACATGTTAGCAAAAAAATTACCTCAAGAACCAAGGTTGTCACCATCACAGTACAAACATTGCCATCAATATTAACTCTATGTCGCCTAACTTTCTCAAGTAACTGCTCTATGCACTCAGCAGGATGGACCAGATCACCTTCTGCGGTGCCCCAAAAAGCAAACGCCTCATCCACTTCCTGTGAGAAAACAGACAGCAGACTTAATGCATCAAGTGGCATGGATTGGAATCATATACAAGTTTCTCTGAAATAGATGAAACAAGATACACAACTACTTTAGTAAACAAAGCATGAAAGAACTGAAGGAGGAGTGCAATTTGCCTAATCCTAATCGAGAAAACCTCAACTTCAATGGATGTTGCAAATTTCAACTGAGCATACAGAAACAAACTGAGGAACCGCAACACTAGCTCACAAATGTCAGAAAAACTTTGTATGCCTTTACTGATAATTATTGGTTGATTGACGAACAACTGAAGCCAAAGGAGGGGGGATCTTGATTTATGTTTACTGGCAATTGGTAAATGTATTTTAGACAATTAAGTAATGTGCTTAAAGCAGATATGACATAATGAAGACATCCATTGTGCAACAATTTCTGCAAAAAGTTACCAATTGAACAAATTACCTCAATAAAGGCCTTTGGATTTGGGCAGTTCTGTTGCTTTGATAACCTTAGTGTGCATTCCGCAGCAGTCCGGCCATCTCGGCAGGCAACAGCTTTGAAAAATTCCAGTAAATTTAGCCTATCACTTCCAGAGAGTTCGGCAGTCATGCCTACATCAAGGAAAACCACATGAGGCTTTGATTTGAAGAACCGTTTGCGACGTGACTTCTGAGACACACGTACAAGGATATTTCCAGGATGCATGTCTGCATGAATAAAGTTGTCCACCTGAAAGAAGACACAATGTCTTGGAAGCTAAATCTTTATAACATTCGAGTTTAAATCTATCATAGGCCTCATTTGAGTTTAAAATGGTTATAAATAGTTGGAACAACTGCAGTCAAAAACTGAGAAGTATAATAAACGTTTTAATTTAAAGAAAGATAAAAGGAGAAATCAAAGTAATATTGCAAGAAAGAAAATGTATAGCTTAATAACTTACAAGATGAATATGCTGCATAAAGATTCTTAAAAGGAAATGGTTATTACAACAGTATATATATTTAAAACCCAAATCACATTCTAATACATTTTGCTTAATTTTGGGTGAAAAAAATAAAAAAGAGAGAGTGTGAAACTTTTAAGGAAAAAATTCATCAAGGAAACAGGCGACTAGAAACTGCCTCAGCACCTGCTTCAGGAGAAAAGCTGAGCCAGGGATAGCAACCTCAGACTCTCATGAAGTTCATAAAGTCACAGTTGCTAACTCTACAGTTACTTTATTTCAGGTCATATCAGCAATAAGGATTTTCCATTTATTATATGTTAGATTTAGTATGCTTGAAAAGAAAAGATAAAAAAATAAAAATAAAAAAGATGATGCAGTCACTAACTACTGAACATGAACAGCATTAAAAAATTGCAAATGGTACATATGTTACCAGCAGCATCTTCAAAAGTGCATGAGTCCCTATGTGAGCAAGAGCAGTTTTAATCCGCTCATGTCCTTGAAGGGCATCAACATAGTGCGAGACACTTTCTCCCTGTTCATAGGTTTCCACCAAAACAGCAGGATGCACAAGGGGATAGACAGGCTTAGGGAAAGAAACATCCTTCCATTGACGGAAATTGTAAATAAAGCGGTTCAAATGGGCAGCTTCCCTTGCAAGGTCAACTTGAGACATCATGAAAACAGCAAACTGCTGCACACTTTCATCCAATCTTAACCATTTAAGTGTGGGAATAAAGTTTGAAATTTTAGCCACTGCATTAATAATCACAAAATCCCTTCTGATTGATTCTCCCACACCAGGATGTCTAACCTTCACAGCAACCACAAGAGGCTTTGCTTGCTGACCAGGATATCGATATTTTAGAGAAGCCCGATGCACTTGGGCAATGCTTCCAGATGCAACAGGCACCTCTTCAAATTTTTCAAAAATTTCAGAAATTTTTCGACCAAATGATCTTTCTATAGCTTTCTTTGTGTAGCTAAAACTATGTTCAGGAGCTTTAGTATGAAGTTCTGCAAGCTTTGTGCAAAGATCTTGAGGAAAAAGATCAGGCCGAGTGGCTGCCCACTGACCCCATTTTATGAATGCTGGACCTGCTTTTTCCAGTGTACGGTGAACAACTTGAAGCCATGTTTTCCTGAACTTTGGTCCAAAATAATCTGCAATCGGTGCCATTATTATGCTGGGAGAGAATAGAATAGCTAAGTAGAGAGCCCTCACTAACAAGACAAGGCCATCTATTGCCATAAATACAAAGGAGAAAAAGTAAGTGTACCCATCTTGTGCATGCATGTACAAAGGGTTCTGTGATGGGTAACATTCTGCATCTGCACAGTGTCGCTGAGTCCATGCTAGCTCCCCACATGTAAGAGCAAAAATACCAGGAACTAGCAAATAAGAACGGGCCAAAGCCAAGCTGACTGCTTGAGCAACCATATCTATGGGGGAAAATGTACGGTAATCATAGCAAGAATACTTTCCGTACAGCCTTTTCCAAGCATTTTGGGAATGCTTTGTCACTGTATTGCCTGCTGAAATTGCAGAAAAGTTCCTGCAAAAGTTCTGTTTTGTCCCATACCAAAATGAACTATGTGCTTCACTAGGAAACTTATATTGCACGTACAACCTGCATTGGTGGATGTTTGGTCCAACTGAGACAATTGCCCCATATCTACCCACTTCCGGATGCCTGCTCCTACAGTTCCTAAGAATAGACCGACGAACACTCCTTATATATCCAAGCATCAAAAATCTGCAATCCCAAAATAATGTCACCTACAACAATGTTAGAATCTCTTTATGGTATCATGAAATATCTCATCAACTCATTGTTTTCCCTAACTTTCAACAAAAGCCATCCATTCTCAAAATTGCCATTTATAACAACCATTGTCAATTAGCTTAATTAGGAACAAGCATAATATGTGGTAATCATAATTTTACCTCTCATTATTAGGATTACTGACTTAAAATGAAAAAAACACAATTCCCTCTCCAAATTCATTTTATACCAGGAAAAACAGCTAAGTCTATCCATGCTTGTTGAAAACCTCCATCCATTTTGTTTTACGTCTTTCATAGTTCTTAGTCTCCATCATTTTCACTATCACCAATACGAATTTTAATAACTTTCTTTGCCTCCCAGTTTTCGCCTCCTTGTTACATAATATGCCTTAAGCCATCATGGTCCACATTGGTTATACTTCTACGGGGAATTAATGTGGATAGATATTTCAGTTATGTTAAAGTTTTATTTCTTAACCAATTTGTTTTGTAACTAGTCACAGTGGGGCCACCATGATTCAACCATGCATAAAAGCCCAAATGAATACAACATGGATTATGTGCCTAGAACAGATACCTTAAATAGTCATACTGAGCTGAGAGTAATACACAAGATATTCATGAAATTAACAGCATTAGACACCAATAACTAGTCAAGGAAACAAAACCCAGGTGCAGCACCCTTTAAGATACTAGGTCAGAGATAATTAATCACCAACATATATAGTTATGGCCTCCTTTAAGTATAATATGCTTTCCTTATCAACACCATCATTATTTTGAAGGCTTTCGTATCAATTGGAA
This sequence comes from Erythrophleum fordii, assembly GCA_032878935.1. Lineage (NCBI taxonomy): Eukaryota > Viridiplantae > Streptophyta > Magnoliopsida > Fabales > Fabaceae > Erythrophleum > Erythrophleum fordii. The sequence continues at coordinate 9,513,113 of JAVQMF010000037.1, read as the reverse complement.
AGTAAAAGATGTTTTTATCCCACATTCTTTTGTGACTAGGTCAGATCATCGAGAATCAAGATACATACCTAATTACCTACAAGCCCGAATGAACACAGGGTTATGCACTTAGAAGAGACACCTCAAGTTGAGCAGTAAAAGTTAGACAGTTGCACACAGGGAATAGGAGGAATTAAGTGCAGGTCGAGGAAATAAAACCTCATGTAGCATCATTTGACCAACCAGCTTGGAAATATAAAATTTTGACGCTGAGAGAGAGAGATGGGAGCTAACAGTAATTGGAGGCAATAGATCTCAACCTACCCAAGGAACTGGGACAGGAAGGAAAGCTAGAGATAAAATTTTTCATTACTCTGAACAGGCAAAGGCCAAATCCAGCCCATATTGTCAATGGCGGTCGCTAAATTGGTGGGAAACTGCCAATGGGTATCATAATTCTTTCTGAGTGGCCACAAAACGGAAAAGCATTGGAAATATAACGATTCAAATACAAGATTCAGAATGTCTCCCAATGAACTTGCCCTTCAAAGATCTCGCGTCTTCGTTCCACTTTAAGCCTAATTGCTCTCGAGAAACTCACTAAACATTTTTCCTTTAATCAAATAAAGCACCATATTCAACTAATCAAAGCAAATATTCACCAGGCATATGGGGTACCACAAAAACAGAGAAAAAATCAGCCCGCACCCCAAAACCAAGCTGAATTTCAGATAAACAAAAGGGAGATAAAGAAAGAAGAGAGACGTAAGAACCTGGGAAGAAGGAGAACATGCTATTCAGGGTCAAGGAGGGCAGCGACGGTGAGAAGAGAGCCGGCAGAGAGACGAAAGAGGCGTGGGGTGGTGGGAATGAGAATGGAAAAAGAAAGGGTTGAATATGAGAAGTCAGTGAAGGCAACGGCGATCAGAGAGAACGACGCGAAGATTTGGGAGATGAAGGGTTAACAAAGTTACGACTAACAACCTGAGGCAACGTGCCAGCAATAGCATTTTAGACTTGGCGCGATTCGGAGATGGCCGAAATAAAACAGAAACCCTAGGAAAATCTCTTTTTAAAAAAAGAACTTTTTTTTTTTAGCCAAACCAAAATTATAGTTATATGACTTGAAAAAATGAATTCTTTGGTGATATATCATAATATAATTTTTTTTGAGAAATCAAAATATAAATTTTGTGCCATCATAAATTAGTTAAAAAAATTTTAAACAATTTTGCAATTACTCATAATAGTAGTGTTAAAATATCTATTTACCTTATATTTTTTTAGTGTATTTATATTTCGTAATGGTTTACTTGTCTCACTTTTTTATTATTATACACAAAAGAAATAAATTATACAATTAATGTAAGAAATAATTATATTTATATAGAATTCTTTCAGGATCACGCTTTCTGTAAATTATCAAAATGATAAAAAAAGTGTAAAGAAAAAGAAAACCATAGAAACTCATCCTATTCAAACGTTACTCAGACGTAAGGTACAAGGCTATCCACACGAATTGTTGATGTTTTTTATTAACGTATTGGGTGTTAGCCATCTTTATATTTATATTTTGAATCAAAAATATTTATTTTTCACTAAAATATAAAATGTAATAAGAGAATTTATTTTACATCTTCGTAACTATGTATTTAATATGCATATATAAATGAACTAAATATCTTTTTATTAATTGCATATATATATATATATATATATAAAGCGATTAATAATCCTTGTGTGAGAGTGATTTTTAAAGTAATTTTTTTTCTTCAATTAGATATAAAGCAGCCTACTGGGCGTGCTTTTGGTGCCTGTCATCCTCGCAGCGTCATTGAATGAGCAGAGATGACAAGTATCGGTAACCACAATTTAGTTGCGTTGGAAGAAAGCTACTTATGTGTCTCTCCCAAATGCGCATATAAATTTTTGGAGAACGTGTCGCTTCCAAGTGCATACACTAATTCGTTACAGAACTAGGAAAAGAAATTATTTATAATGAAACACGTATTTATTTAACAAATACGCACATTCTTCTTTAATGTAGTTTGAAATATACTTTACAATAAATAATTTGGTATTAGGTTAGTTGATTTTCATTTAATTTAAAATACATTATAATCCTTTTATTATTATTATTATTATTATTATTATTATTGTTAGTTGCTGGTTATTGGCACATTAACAAAACATTATCATAACATTTTGAAATTGTTATTAGTACAATGAAAAGTTTTATGCTAATTACATCAGTATACTTAATTCTTATGTGAATCTTAAATTTTGCCTAATAAAAGTTGCTTTTAATAAATTAAAAATGTGAGAGAGAAAGAGAGAGAGCAACTTGTTATATGCATATTGTTGCAGCGCATGAGAAATTTGAATATTAAAGTGGTGTTTGGTATATTGTCATAAGAAAAATATATTTAAAAATCATAAGTTGAATATTAAATTTCAATTGTTATATGTGAATTTGTTATTACTCAAATTTGTTAAAGTTATAAGTGTTTTTTTTTCAATTTTTACTACTTAAATTTGTATTTGTTATTATTTTAATTCATCAATCTTGTATTACATGTATCCATTATCTAATAAGTTAAAAATGCTAGAATAGAGTAATAATAAATGTAAAAATAGGTAGTAAAATTAATAAAAATTACTTATAAATTTAAAAAAATTTAAGTGATAACAAATTTGCATAATTAATAAGAATATTTTTCTCTGAAATTAAAAAAAAGTGATATCATTGATTCCTCTAAAATAATTTTAAAATTTAAAATCATTTACAATAAATATTTTTAACTTATAACCTGACATGTAAATTTTCTTATTATCATTTTGATTTTTTATGCTTTTTTTGTTTTTGTGATAAGTGTTTTCTAAGATATCATAATTTTATAAAATGATACTATTTTCAATAGTACAATATTTTATATCATAATTTTTTAATTCTAAAATATCATAAGATGCCAGATAAGAATAAAACAAAAATTCCTTAAAAAAGGAACTTTCCTTGCGCGTAAGAGGCATGCTATACGCATGTTGCTGCCTAAAAGCCTCAAACCGACTTGACTTGACTTGGTCTTCCTTGCCCCTTTCAAGTAGCCGACTTTTCATCTTTAAATTACAGAAAAGTAGCACAATAAATTAATATTTTAATTAATAAAATAATAAAAACAAATTTATACACCGACTTAATTAGCTATTATAAAAATACAAATGTAGTCATTAGCTAATTATCTACCTAAATTTAGGCTTCATAGATGATATAAATTCGATTCTCTACATTTAAGGATTTAGAAGAGAATATATGAGATTCATATAATAAGTGGATTATATCAATATAAATTCCCTATATTTAGAATTATATTTGGTGAGAAAGAGGGTAGTGAGAGCGTTTGGGTTGGAGAGATTGTATGATGAAACACACCTATCCTCTCTCACACTAAATGCAATGCTTGTATTTAATTATTAAATACAAAAAATTCATTTTAAAATTATTTCACTTTCTTTTATTTATAAATTAATCCTTGTTATAAAATTAATAAAAATATAAGAAATAGAGTAAAACAAATTTAAAGGAGAAATAAAGAATACTTCTCATTTACTTAAGATCCAAATTATTTAGTATATAGTTTTTATTTATAAGTCTTTTATTTATAAATATTAACATAAAAGTTATAATAGCATAAATATAAGAATTAATTTATATAATTATATAAATTAAATCCCTTAAAAATTATGCCATTAAATTGAAAAAAAAAATTCCTAAAATGTCACTTGTTATGAATATCTACATATCTACATTATTTGCAACAATAATCAATTTATTTAATAAATTAAAAGGATCTTGATTCACTCTTTTATGTGCTTGATATTTGTAACATATCAGTTTCGAAACTCCCAGCGTTAATATACACCAATTGAAGCAAAAACACACATCAAAACTAATTTTTTTAAAAAAAAAAAGAAAAACAAAATGTCAAAATAAAATTAAAACTCTAATTATCACCAAGCAAGCAATTAAGATGATCCAAATATTGGCTGTAAAGAAATAAGACAGGATGGACGCGATTAACGTGTCCTGGTCTTGACTTCCTTCTGGTTATTGAAGGAGACCAAGGGCGTGTTTGGAAGGGAATTGGCGGGTATTAAAATTGGCACGGTGTTCCGCTAACGTTGCTTCAACTCCCACAAGCGATCCACGTGTTTGCTTAAACGCCACAAACGCGTACCGATGAATTCCCGTCCGTGGGCTTGGCCCCACGTAACTGTCCACTTCTTTCCCTGCGATGTTTGCCCTTTTATGGACGGAATTGTTTTTTATGAAAATAAAAATAAAATGACAATATGAATAAAATAAAATAATTATATTTAATATAATATAAAAAAATAAACATGTTATTTTTTATACTTAGTTCAATAAAAATAGTATTAAAATAAAAATAACTAAGAATGAAAAAATTATTTAAAAATAATGATAATAAAAATATAATAAATTTTGTATAAATTAAGTATAATAATTATCTTTGATCTGTATATTTATATGAAAGAAATGAATTTTATCTCTTTTTCTTATAGTTGACTAATATCTAATCATCAAACAAAAGCCGAATATAGAAATAAAACTCTTCTCTATCCCATCTCTCACATGCTACTAAAGAGGGTCTTAATTTATCTATTTTTTTTCACATCACAAATTATTATATTATTTTTAAATTTTCAAAAAAATTTATTAATATTAATTTATTTTTAAAGTTTCACATCACAAAAAATATTATTTTAATCTTGAAAACTAAAGTGACGTGATTCAAATATTTCAAGAACTAAATTACTAATAATAAATATTTTGATCAAATTTAAATCGATGATAAAAATTCAACTAATAATAATAAATTTTCAAAAACTAAATTAATGTCATTAAATTTTTTTTATAGAATAATATAATAAACTCTTTTATAATTTAGATAATAAATAAGAAAAACTTAGGAAATTAATGAATAAGAGATATCTCACTTACCTTGAGTGGCATCAGAACCCTCTGGGATATCCACAACGATCCTGCCACACACAGATTTTTTTTTTTTATTTACTCAAGAAGGCCAAAAAATATATATATTAATTATTATTATTGTTGTTTTTGTTGTTATGAATCTTTCATAACTGTTTATCCTAATCAACAATGATAAAGTTTCAACAATTGTTTAGCACATCAATTACTCTATATATATATTTATCATTTTAACATTTTGAAAATATGATATTATTCAAATTTCATCCTCTCAAGGGATAATAAAACGATACTAACATACATATTAAATAAGGCTTTTTAAAAAAATTGAAATAAATAATACTACCAAATAATTAAGTCATAAAAAATCCACAAAGTCTTTTATTTTTTTGAAGTCCTAAAATGTTTTAGTAAAAATGTTAATGATTACAATGTTTTAAACTGGAGTCATGGTTAAGTTACATATGCTCGTGTGTCAACTTGGAGAATACAAAAATTACAATAAATAATGAGAGCAAAATGTAAGTATATACCAATAGAGCCACTCTCTGAATGTTGGTTCACTAGGACTTGGAGCGTCAGGATCCACCATTACCTGTCAAACATAGATACATGAAGTAATGTTGTCTCTATATAAATACTCAAAAATTCTATTTATCTCTTCTCTATTCTCCATACTTTGAAAAAGAGAGAGAGAGAGAGATCCATGCATACCAGAGTGTATAGATGGGTAGGATTCTTAGAAGCAGCAAGCACTCGAACATGGGGTCTGTCAGCTGCCAAAGAGGGTTTGATCTTACAACCGTTAGCCACCTGTCTGGACCCAAAGTGGACGCCGATTTTCGCCGCCACAACGAAGGGGTCAACGACGTCTCCGATGACCTTCCCGACGGCCAGTGGCTCAATAAACCCACCCATTAATTATTCCCCATATACTAGGATACTGTCCTCTCGTAGTTTCGTCAAACATACGCATATAGGATATGTTTGTTCATAAATGCGTATTTTCTTGGGTGTCTGGGATTATTAACTAAGGGGAGGGTGTGGGCACTGGATGAGTGACACGTAGCGACAACGGGTATGTTGAGCGGCAGATGGCCTATCCACTACGATAGTGGCAACAGGGTACGTGTCTCTTCTCTATGCGTCTGACGGTTACTAAAATGACAATCATGTCCCACTCACAAAAGGTACCTGATCAATAACCCTTCTCTCATAAATTGTTGGATGTAATAATATTTTTAGGAATTAGATATAGATAAAACTCTTTTTTTTAATTAAAATGTTTAATTAAATTATAATAAGTATATAATTTTTAATAATATTATCATAAAAAGGTTTAATTAGAGATACATATATACATATGTTTGTAAAAATTATACATTTTTATATTATTATTAAAAATATATATTTGTTATATTTTAATTAAAAATTTGATAACAAAAATATAAAAATTGTATATAATACTATTCAAGTAGAGATAATTTTACCTTCAAGGTTATTAAGAAGAAACACTTCAATTTCGGTAATAATATATTGTTTTTTAATCTTTTTTTACACCAATCATTGAAAGGTAAACGTAGATGTTGTCTAATATATTTTTTTATCTAGTTATTAATCAATAATCAAAATGGCTTTTGAATTGTTTTAATTGGAGGGATGATATAGTATATGTTTGGAAAAACTTTTTCATTCTCCAAATCATGTTTTGTACAAAAGTAATAATTTGTTATTTTTTATGTAATAATAGTTGGCAAACGTGATTTTAACTTCTCCAAACATATATCTAAAAGTAATGTGGTTTCCTTACCGATTGCAACAAACGCAAATACGTGCCTCGTTTGGTCACTACAAAAAAATAGCAAATTTGCGACGGAATTTTGTTCCGTCGCAAATTCATCACAAATCCGTCACTAATTCTGTCGAAAAAACTTGCGACGAAAATTTTCCATCACAAATATTTCTGTCGCTAATCCGTCACAAATCAAGTTAGTGATGGAATTTAGTAACGGAATGTTCCGTCACTAATAAGCATGATAGTCAATTCCAATTTTGTGATGAAATTTTGTGACGGAATATTTTGTCACTAAATTAGTGATCGAATTAGCGACGGAATTTCTGTTACAAAATTTTTCGTCGCTAATCCATCATTAAATCCGTCACACATTATTTAAATATTAATTTTAAATAATTTATATGATATAATGACTTAAATATATATGTATATATGAAACCGTTGCAAATTAGTTAAATATTATTAATTGTGTGTGTGTATTTATATGTATTATAATTTAATAATTTATATATTATAATTTAAATTAATAATTTAATAATTTCAATATGAAAATAGTAAAATGTGATAAATAGTAATGTGGTTAATTATTCTATGAATAATAAAAGGCCTCCATTCATATTCAAAAATTAAAAAATGTATAATTTATTTATTTTAAGTCATAAATTAATATAAATATAAAATATATTTAATTAACTAAAAATAGTAAAAAATTTTACAAATTTAAAATCATGATTTAAACAACTATGTATAAGGAATGATTGAAAAAAATATACAAAATAAATAAAAGTGAAATAAATATTTCACTCAACAAAATTCAAAAAATAAATTATATAAAAAAATTATGACATGTCTATTTTCTAAAATTTTATAAATATTAAAAATGACTCAACTCAGCCATTATCCTTCAATCACATCATGTCTCTCACCTCTTTGTGCTCCTAATCAATTTCCTCTCTTTGTCATGGTATAAACTCTCAGTTAAATTTACACATTCTTCATGGTGTTTCTTTATTTTTATTATCACCTTTTTAAGTGATCATGTCAAGGTTTTTCCTTATTCGAAAACTAAGTCTTTCTCTCATTTAAATGTCAAATCTCTCAAATTCTCTCAAAAGAAACAAAGGCTAAATACCGAGAGGTGCAAAATCAAAAAAGAAATGGAGGGTATGATCTAAAATCTAAGATATATTATATAGCTATGTAGTTAGAGAGAAAGAATAATATAAAAGAGTATGTATCCAATTTACTTTATTTTTACACCTATTTCTTTTTTCCCCCAATCTTTTTTAATTACACTATATGCAAAAACATAATTAATATCCTTTTTATTTTCTTTCATTTTCAATTGAGATTTGATTTTTGTTAGTTCATATTTGTTTCCAATTCCATTTGCAATGATTTTTCATTTTCTACTCATGAGAGTCCAAGGAATAAGAAAACTTTTTTTTCCCCTCCAAACAAAGAAAAAAAACTTGTCAAGATGACCGTTCTTAACATGAAAATTATTATAATATGCTATTAATTATAGTTTACCAATCTATTAAATCTTGCTAAGAAAATTATTTAGTTACCCAACTCCTAATTTATAAAAAATAAAAATAAGTTTTAGTAAATTTAACTATAACATAATGTTGTATTTGTTAAATAATATGAAAAATAATTTTTTTTTGTAGACTACATAATAATTTATGTCATTAAATTATAAAAGGTATGTTATATATGATTTTGTTAATGTAAAATTTTTATATAAATTATGAGTTCATAACCTTTTTTTTTTTAATTTTCACTCTCCTAATAACTTATGTTGAGATTTGGCCTTAAGTATGAGTAATTTTTTTTTAACAATTCAATATTATATAATTGGACTTTAAAATAATTTTTCTTTTTGTATTATATATTTATTGAGAGATTTGAAGATAAATATTTATAGAATTTTACCTAAGTTTAGTACTTTAATATATACTTTTATGTGTGTATGTGTGAGTTGGAATTATCTATTATAGTAGAAGAAAAGTTCATAATTTCTATCCTTCCAATCTACATTGAAAGTTTTTTAATCCTGCTTAAATTGGAGTTAAGTTCATATTTTTGTTGAAGTATGTAAGCTTTTTAATTTATATATATATATATATATATATATATGATAATATGGAAGTTGTTGAATTTGATATAATAAATGAATATTGACCTAGTTATTATTCGTGCTTTAACATTTTATTATTATTTAATAACTCTTCAATTTTGATAATAAGTTTAACTATTATTACTTTATTATGAAATGAAGATACTTTTTTTACTTCAAAAAGAGAGAGAATAATTTGTATTTATCGGGATGAGTAATTTTTTTTTCAAATAAAAACTTAGAAACTTGAAATTTAAAATCCATCATGCTTTTATACTAAAATTTAATTGAATAACATCCCTCCCAAAAAAAATTAATTGAATAACTCATAAATCAATTTCATTAGAAGAAGAAGATGTATTTCTAGTGAATAGAATGACTTTTTATTTGTAATTTTGTATAAACTGAAAATAAAACAAATATGGTAAATTATCAAACTTATTTAAAGAAATGAAAAAGGATAATTTAAAAATAATAATAGCTAATACATATAGTATAAGGATATATTTTTTATCAAATTTTTTAATTAAAATTTGATGAGAATATAACTTTTTTAATAATAATATGATATATATATATATATATGGTTTTTAGAAAAAAAGTATATGATTCATTAATTAAATTATAGATTTATTATATTTTAATTAAAAAATCATATGTCTATTACGCTTAACTAAAAATTTTTAATAAATATTAGTATAGTTCGTAATTCCAAACTAGTAGTGTGATTAATTAATTGATGGCTCTTGTGCTTTTTCGAAACTGCAAAGGCCCGAGATTTTAATCAAACGGATACAATTCTTTATTAGAATACTTGGCAAGCCAGTCAATTATCAAATTATTAGAGAATCCAAGTCAAAGAAAACGCATATCTTCAACAATTATTCTGCACTTTCAATCAGCACTAATTTGCAGAGGCCACGAGAGAGCAATTGTCAAATTTAAATTCCACATCCTTCAACCCTAGATCAATAGCCATAAGGATAACTGCCATTGCTTTGGCCACAAAACCCGATGAAGCCATACAAGAAGTGGTACATAAGTTTTAAAATAGTGGCTTTAGAGCCAATATTTTTATATTTAATTCATATTAATTTGTTAAAAAAAATAATGTTAGTTTTTTTCTTTAAATTATATATATGTAATGGAGATTTTAAATTATTAACTATAAAATACATTTAATTTTAAAAGTTAAACGTTCTATAACATTATCTTGATTTTAAAAATTATAAGAGTAAATTATACAAATTTTTATCAAATTTTATTGAAATAAAAAAAAATCTTTCATTTATTTTTAAAATATATATTCTATTCAAATTTTAAACTTTTTAACTAAGATATCTTTCATAATATATATATATATATAAAAGGATATTTTAGTCCAAAAAAAATATAAGTATTTAAATTAATAGAAGATATTTTAGTAAATTTTTTTTAATTAGATAAAATATAGTACAATTTTTTATTTCAAAGAAAATTTATATATATATATCAAAAATAGATTAAATGTTTGACTAATTTTAACAAAATTTAAAATTTTTTTACATAATTTAATATTTTAATTAACTTGACTTTAAATTCATAATAACGAAAACATATATGAGTTAATAATCATTATATATCTTTACCTTCCCTTAATTTTTTTAAATAGAAGATGCTAATAAGATTTTAACTTAGTCGATGGCATGTTCCATTTAATGCATCTGAATATGTTGAATTTATATATATATATATATATATCAAAATTTGTAATCTTTATGGGTAACTTAATTTGAGGTTTGTAATGCAATTCAACACTATTTTTATTTTACAAGCTCTTTTTATTTTTGCACTCATTTATTTACCAATTCAACATGAGGCTTAATTATATTTAAAATTCAAAAGACTTTTTCTTCTAAAAAAAATATATTTGTGCCCCATCTTTTTTGTTTCTCTAAAAGTAAAAATCAAAGAGTTGGTTTTAAAATTTAATTTTAAGGTTGAGTTACATTGACTCCTCAGAAGATCTTTAATTAAAAAAATATACCAACAATGACAAATAGAAAATGCTATAAATTTAATAGTGAGGCAATAACAAATTTGCTTGTTCATTTGACTGCCTCATTTGGCCTCTGCTACTGTCGTAGTCGACAAAGTCAATTTTGATCAAAATCAATTTTTATAACGATATTATCGAAACTTGAAGGGCACTCTTGGACGCTTGAATTCAATGAATTCGAGGTCGCCTTTTCTGCTTGGGGGAAAAGGAAACAATGTTTGAAACGGTTCTTCTATGTAAATGCCACGTTCATGTTATTTTTGAACAATATTTAGGATTGAATTTGTCAGAATTATCTGAATGTTCATATTACAAAACTAATTTGATTGACAGAATGTTAAGTATAAATATATATATATATATATAGATATATAAAATAAAAATAAATCTCATATTTATACCTAAAAAAATGATAAAAAAAGAATATGTCCTAATAAATAATTATTACAATGATATAATAAAATAATGTAAAAAAATTATATCATGAATTATATTGCGAAGTTTGAACCAAATAGACTGTGAATTACATTTTGTGAGATGGTCATGAGAGATGATCACAGGAAAATACCCACGTATTATAGACATGATAGAAACTCATTTTATGAATGGGAAAAAAAATTCTAAAATTTATTCATAGATTAAGACAAAAAATAACTCTAGGGATTTGGTATGTTATGTTTAGTCGACGGCACTGATCCATGTCAAGTTAGTTTTTGTAGAACTAGACCGTTAAAAAAAAAAAATCTTTTTGGGGCAACAGATTGTTAAAAAATTTCTTTGTACATAGTTTTGTAGAAAAAGTGGAACACCGCTGAATTGGAATAAAAAAAATTATGACAAAAACAAAAAAGCTTTATTCAAAATATTATCTTATTTGAGTGGTTATGGAATAAACCAAAAAAAAAATCACAAAAATGCCAAGTGACATCCAGAAAGAAAGCAAAAAGAGTTAGAAAAAAGAATTGAAAATTTGTATGTAATATTTATTATAATTATTTAATAATAACTATTTTTTTAAAAGTAAAATGAGTATTATTTATTTATTTTCTATATCTGAGTACCAAGTGGCCGTGAATCTCATGGCTACAATTGGGTGATAGTCCAAGAGTATAGAAACAGAATTACGTACAACAGAACAACATTAAGATTTGTAACCGAAAAATTAAACAAAACTAGTTGCACTTAAAATACATTGTCGTTACTGATGAGGGAGTGGGTATGTTAGGGACCCAGTTACTGGCCCTCCAAGAGGGAGTAGCAGACTTCAAATTTTTTTGTTCTTTTAATTATCATTGTTTTTGAAGCAAGCAAATGCAAAATTGTTATTATTTCGTGGTTTTTTAAAAATAAATAAGATATTGAGATTTAAAAGAAATTAAAATTTAAATGATTTTAATCTGTTCTAAAAGAAGCAGAAGAAAATTAGTGTGGGAATTTTAGAATGTAGGAGAGAATTTACTACCATATTTTATTAAACGTTTACTTTATGTAATTATCTGCGTTGGTTTTTAATCAAAGCTCACGATATAAAGGGGTTGGCTAGTAAAATAAGTTAATAAATAAATTTTTATTTTTTATTATATATTATATTAATGTTTAATGGCTTTTGATAAATATATTTTTCTCCTATATTCGTAGGTTATAGTGAAAAATACTAAAGAGTTAAATGATTCAGTATTAAAAATATTGACATTAAATATTATACCTTTTAAAAATTCGATGATATTATCATCAAATATCAACTACACATTTTTATAAAAAATATAATATTTGGTATCAATGTTTTTGCTATTGAAACATTTGAATCTTTATTTTTTTATAGTAGAAGGAAAAAAATTCGTAAATATCCTCTTTGCACAGAAAGTTATTACGAGCATTAAACTTTAAGCCTTTATTCCCGGGTCTAGGTTTGTACATCGACAAAGGTTGGTGCTGCGAATCTCTTCATTAAACGGAAACATATTAGCCAACATTAGCGAGGAAAACATAGTTAGTAACAATAAGCAGAGAAATAAAAAAGGCAGACTCAGAAATAAAGTTGGTTCCTCTTCTTTGAGTTAGATGCAGTACTTTCGTACCTTTAAATTAACATTATTTTCATATTTTTAAAATTAATTACTGATTCATTATTTTTTATTAATTACTAAATTCATTATTTCACTCTCAAAATTTAATATGGACCTTTACTGTGCTTCATACTTAGTGGTACCGATTTTATTCTTTACTTTTTCCTACTTAGTGTTAAAACTATCTGCACAGTTTTCCTATTTTACTTGCCATATCTAATTAATGCGGGCAATTGAGAACAATGAGAAATCACGCGCGCGCTTTCAAACCAAAAATTACGCTAAAAGACAAATCCCTTTTGAGTGGAGTACAGATTACGACATAATATAATACTTTCATTTGTCACTTTATTCACGTGGCTTCCAGCCCCATCGCGTGGAGAAAAATCATGGCCCTCCAGTTGATCCGACAGCCAGAAAGCAAAGGCTCTCTGTAATACAGAAGAGTAAAGCTGTGTCTTTCCAGTCTCGTGAAGCACCCCTCAGATTTGTTGTGCAGCAGAACCCCTTTTGCAAACAGAACCTCCTCCTCGTTTAACCGCCGGCTGACCTCTGTCCATCTCCTCCTCCTCCGCGTTCTACAGCTGTTCCCCCCAAAAAGCAGCACCTAACTTCCAAGAAGCCTCCCATCATCATTTGAGTCGTGGCATCTCACGGGGCTCGCCATTAAACGTCCTACGAGTCCCACTTTCAAATCGTCAGCCTCTCCTTCCCTTCGATCTTTGACCATAAACTATCAACTCAGATCTGTAGGTTTTCTTTCTCCATTTTTGAATTTATTTTATTAAGTAAAATAAATTGAATAGAGTTGAGCTAGAACTACTCAAATCTCTTGTTTTGGTAAATGAGTCAGATGATAAATGTTGATCTTTCTTTTGTGATTCGTACTACCCAAATAGAATTATTTTGGTTTATGTTTAGTTTTTTAAAATCTTACATCCATATACATTATGAAATAAATTTTATTTTGATTTATTTATTTTACTTGTCCATACTTCATATTGTTGTAGATTTTAAAGAATTCTATGACCAATGTGATCCTGTTTAGCTACACTCTCCTTAGTCCTCCGTGGCTGTGTTATTTTTCTGCATTCTTCAATATGTTGTTGATACTTTTTGAGGCATAGTATGTAAAGTCTTTGTGTGCAGCATCAATTGTGTTTGTAAACAATAAATGGGGCTTTTAACTTGTTGTTGCTAGATGGTAAAATGCAGTTTGAGTCTCTCATTAGAACTCAAATATCATTTTATTAGTTGTTGATGAGGTTTAAAGGTATTTTTACACTAATTTCAGGTTAAGTATTTTTTTTCTCTTTATGATAATTAAAAACCCAATCATATAGGTTATATGTATATAAATAATTTGATAAAAAATAATTTTAATATAATATATCTTTTAGTTTTAAATCATTAAAACTTATTTGTTTGTGCTTCTTGAAGCTTAAAAGTTATTTTTTTTTAAGAAATACTTGTTTTTAAATTTAGTGGTATTTTGCAAAGTCTCTACAAACAAAGTGATTGTTTTTAAGTGATAGTAGTAGTTTTTTTGCTATAAAAATTAAGTAGAAAATTGTTGTTTCTCCTTTAAACACAATAGCAAAAGTATTTTCTTTTTAGAGGCAATTGTATCCCCATTCAAAAATATTATTTACTATACCTATCCTTAATTATTTTTATCGAACTTCTATTATAAAGTTAAACCCTTATATGTCCCTTTTCACAATTTGATAGTCTTATATGTCCCTATTATAAAGTCAAACCCTTATATGTCCCTTTTCACAATTGATTTTGCGAAATATAAATTGTTCTAACTCACAACACTCGCAAAATTCTATTAAAGACAAAATTTTAAAATAAATAAAAAATCACAACAATCCCATACAAGTTAAAAAAAAAAACTATGTAATTAACCTAACTTTTAAGAAAAATGGCCTATTCTAAATTAATATATGTATAAAAATTAGAAGAAACCTACATTATTCATTGGCTTTGGAAGTGGCACACCTTCCTATTGGATTCTATGCACTTTTTTTTTCCTTTAAGTTTCTGTGTAAATTTTTTTAAAAATAAAACTATGCAAACTTGTTGGTAGGTCCTAAGATGCATCTACTTTAAACAAAATTGTCAAGTTGGTATTTTATATGAAATTCATGAATTAAATATAGAAATTGTACCAAGAGCACTCTTTAGAATGTTTTGATACTTTATTTAGTTAGTATTCTAACTAATTATTAAATAAATTTAGATGTTAATTAGATGGTTAACGATTAAAGTGTCATCAAAATTTGAGAAAATATGTTCTTTTCTCCTTATAAAATACATATCTCAATTATTTGACTTATGAATCTTATCTTATATTATTTAGTTTTTGAACTTAGCCCACATGATTTTAACCAAAAGTAGTTATACATAAAATTTAAGAAATTTGTTGTGTATATGAATTAGATAGACATTGATGATAGGTCAGTTTGAGGAAATTGACTTTGTTTAACTTAAAAACAATATTTTTGAATAAAATTCAATAAATATTTACATAAAACAAAATTCAAAACTTGTTTAAGAACTATTATGCGGATCCTTTACGTAGACTTCTTATGTTGATTTTCATTGTTCAAGTTATTTCTTTTTCTATAATCTGTAGATGCAATGATGAAATTATGTATAAAAAATGCATATATGGATTTCGTGGTTAGTTCTCAAATTTTGAAAGAGAATGTTTTTTGAGGCTATACTATATAACTTTAATGTTACTGATGTTAGTCCCGACGATTGATGACCACTGCTTGGAATTGGACTTATTCAAATCTCTATTGTCTCCAAATATGTTTATCCAATTACTTAGCATTAAGCACATTATTAAGAGTGGCCCAATTAATATTGGGGGAAAAATAGAGTAAGTAAGCCATTCTAATATTTAGTTGCAAACTCTTTTATTTTTTTTCCTAAAAAAGTAGCTACAAACCATTATAGTTTTGTAGATGGATTTGTGATGGCTACTGAATATTTGTTAGATTACTTCATGACTGCTTGAAGACAGATTATTGGGAGATAGAATGGAGGTGCTGGAAAATCGAAGATGGATGTATAATAGAGTTGATTTGAGTCATCGACATTTTACAAGAGAGTTCGAGCAAGGTGTCGAGGAGTTTCTTACTTATGCATGCCGATTGCCTTCCTTTTTGCAGTCAGAGAAGATTAGGTGTCCATGTGCCCGGTGTAAATACAAGAACCATCTATGTCTTGATGAGGTGAAGGTGCATATTTATAGACATGGATTCAAACCAGACTATTATATATGGACTAGTCATGGCGAAACATTGATTGACTATCATTCACCCGTATGTCCAATGGTAGGCGCCCAACATGTCTCACAAGGGTCACTTGAGACTCATCTAACACAATATGAGACCATGGTGATAAATGCAGTTAGGCCAAGTTTTAGGGATAACTATAACCCAAGTGTTGAAGAGATGCCAAATCCAAATGCAAAAGCATTCTATGACATGCTGCATGCTGCACAACAACCCTTGTGGGAAGGTTGTGAAGAGGAGTCTGAACTTTCAACTGCTGTGCAGTTACTAAGCATTAAGGCTGAAACTAACATGTCACAACAAGGCTACAATTTAGTGTCACAGCTTATACGGAGGACACAACCTAAAGACACTCGTATGCCTAAAGATTTGTATCAAACAAAGAAGTTGGTGTCAAAATTAGGGCTTGTTTATATGAAGATTGATTGTTGTGTGAATAGGTGTATGTTGTATTATAAAGATGATGCAGATGCAACCCAGTGTAAGTTTTATGGTGAAGCACGATATGTCGCAAGAAAGTGTGATGGAAGGAAAAAAAAAATTGCAACTAAGCAGTTGTGGTACCTACCACTAATTCCTAGACTTCAAAGATTATTTGCTTTTGAAAAAATAACAAGGGAAATGAGGTGGCATTATGAGAACCGTCGAGATTTTGGCATCCTTAGTCACCCATCTAATGAAGAAGCGTGGAAGGTGTTTGATAGTACATACCCTGACTTTGCTTATGATCCCCGAAATATTCGGCTTGGGTTATGTGCTGATGGCTTTACACCATTTGGCCAATATGGGAGAAAGTATTCTTGTTGGCTAGTCATTATCACTCCGTGCAATCTACCACCAGCAATGTGCATGAGATAAGAGTATATGTTCTTAACACTAATTATCCCTGGTCCTACTAATCCCAAAAGAAAAATAGATGTTTATCTACAACCACTGATAGATGAATTAAAATTATTATGGACTGAAGGTGTGCTAACATATGATGCCTCATTGAGACAAAACTTTTAGATGCGTGCCGCACTATTATGGACAATCAATGACTTCCTAGCATATGGCATGTTGTCTGGTTGGATGACAGCGGGGAGATTATCATGCCCTATCTATATGGAGAATTCAAAGTCATTTCAACTGAAGCATGAGAGAAAAACATCTTTCTTTGATTGTCATCGACAATTTCTTCCTCCTGATCATGCATATAGGAGAAATAAAACATCTTTTTATAAGAACAGAGTTGAGAAATCTATGCCTCCACTGCGATTAAATGGAGAGGAAATTTGTCAAAGAGTATGCAATATGCCAAAAGTGACTGAGTTTGGAGAACTTGTACCAATTGAAGGGTATAAGGACACTCACCATTGGACAAAACAGAGCATATTTTGGGAATTTTCATATTAGAAAACTAACCTCATTCGACATAATCTTGATGTTATGCATATTGAGAAAAATGTGTTTGACAATATATTTTATACCGTCATGGACACAGAGGGAAAGAATAAAGATAATATACAAGCTTGATTGGATGTGGAAGAATATTGTCGACGAAAAGAATTAGAACTTGTCAATAGTGGAGGGAAAGTTTTGAAGCCTAAGGCACAATACACTTTGAATATAGAATAAAAACGAGCTATTTGTCAATGGGTAAAGAACTTGAGACTCCCTGATGGGTATGCATCTAATCTAGCTTGATGTGTTAACATGAAGGAAGCAAAGTTATATGGAATAAAGAGTCATGATTGTCATATATTCATGCAATGTTTGCTTCCTATTGCCTTTGGTAAAAACTGTATGGAATCCCATAACCGAGCTTAGTCAGTTCTTTAGAGAACTTTGTTCCACTACATTGACGATAGCTCAATTAGAGTTATTAGAGCAGAACATTGTTGTAACATTGTGCAAGTTAGAGAAGGTCTTTCCCCCTGGGTTCTTTAACTCAATGGAGCATTTGCCCATCCACCTTCCGTATGAATCAAAGGTTGGGGACCCGTTCAATATCGATGGATGTATCCTTTTGAAAGGTAATGAAGCCTATTACTATATACTTGGAATGAATATATGTTTGAAAGGTAATAAAACTTGTTTACTTTTCTTATGTAGGTTCCTCCAGAAATTGAAGCAAAAAGTCAAAAACAAAGCTCGAGTGGAAGGATCTATATGTGAAGCTTATATAATTGAGGAGATTGCAACATTTTGCTCACATTACTTTGAGCATGATATGCCATCAAGAATTATGAGACCTCCAAGAAATGATGATAGTGGAGAATCGAGCCTACCTACAATTTCCATTTTTAATTATCCTGGAAGGCCTGCTGGAGAATGCAAGTCTCGTTTCTTGAATGATCAAGAAGTGGAAGCCGTCATAAAATATGTCCTAATAAATTGTGATGAAGTGCAACCTTATATCAAGTAAGTGATATTGCTTATATATCACTTATTTGTATATGTTTAACACATTTCTTTGTTATGCAGTTCATTTGTGCATGAGTTAACTTTGTCCAATCCTCAAATGGCGGATGCTGAAATAGAAGCTCGGATAGAAGCAAATTTTCCCTTATGGTTTCGAGAACATGTAAGTAGTAATAAATTTAAATTAAGTATATCTTTTAACTAACCTCAACTCACATAAAATATTAAAAAATGTCACATAGGTTCAAAATTCAGCTAATAATGTTCTGGATCTATTTTTACATGACATTGCTCGAGGACCAAAGAGAAGTGTTAGAACTTGGCCTATTTACTTTGTTAATGGGTATAAACTTCACATTCATTTATTGAGCCATCGAAAATCAACAATAAATAGTGGTATATGCATGAAGGGGACTGACTTTACATAATCAGAATATGACTTTTATGGCATTCTAGAAGAGATTGTGGAGATTGAATATACGGGGGTTCCTGTGAAGCGATTAGTATTATTCAATTGTCAATAGTTTGATCCTTCACCTAATCGTGGTATGAGAGTTCACAAACAATATGGGATTGTGGAAGTTCATGAGTTAAGGAGGTATAACAAGTTTGATTCATTTATATTTGCACAACAAGCGACGCAGGTGTATTATGCATATTATCCTAGTTGTCATCAAAAGGCTAATTGGTTAGCCGTAATCAAGGTTAAGGCTCGTAGCATAATTGATGCTCTTACATTTGAAACAAATATAGGGCCATTTCAGGTGGATGGATTAGAAGTCATACTACCTACAATTGTCCCGAATGATGAATTCCATAACCTAAGAGACACTGAAGGTTCTTATGAAGAAATAGATATGTCAACTACTAACATAGTTTGTGATGAATAAGAAGAAGAAGAAGAAGAAGAAGAAGAAGATGATGATGATGATGATGATGATGATGATGAAGATGAAGAAGAAGAAGAAGAAGTTGATGATGATGATGGTCATGGTGATGGCGATGATAATGATGTTGATGATTATGATGACGACGATGATGATGATACATAAATTAGGGTTAGGTTTGATTTAATTGAGTTTATTTTTTAAAATAATATATTTCATTTTTTAGTGTGAATTTATTTAATAATGTCTTGTTCTTTTTTTTTAATAATATATATATATATATATTTAGTGTCAATTTATTTTGTTTACATTTTTTATTTAATTTTTGGTCAACTTATATTGCCTCAAGATTTATTGTTGCATGTGTAGATGTCAGGTCGTGGCTCTAGGCGAGGTCGTGCCCGATGGAGTACCTCTGCACCACCACCTCTACACCCTCAACCATCTCCTGATCCTCCCATTTCAGCACCTGCATCAGTTCCTATAATGCCAGTTGCATCCATTGCACCTGCATCAGCTCCAATTATGCCTGAATCATCTAGGAGACCTGCAGCATCACCTATATCATCTCCTCCAGTACCATCTCCTGGCTCCCAACACTCACATCCCACTCCTTAAGGTCCTTCTGCTAGTTCTACATCAATGCCAACTATCGAACTTTTTTGCCGTGACCCCACAGATGGTCAAACATGGTTGTATCCTGACAAACATACGTAAGTCATTAAATTTATATTATTTTATTTTTTATTTAGTTAACAACTTAGTGCCATTATAACATTTTTAATTATTGCTGTTAAATGATTAGGTTTAATCCTGTTGTTGCTGTTGTCCGTGATATTCTCCCTATAATCCAAGCAAAATTTGAACATGCATGTTATAGTTGGAAAGTAACACCTCGCGAGGTCAGACAACTATGGTTTGATGAATGGGCGGTATATATCTTATCTCATTATCATATATGTATCATGTGTTGATATTCTTTTTTTCTCATTTTGTCTCTTTTTTTTTTTCTACTGTTTGTGCAGAAAAAGTATAAATGGCTGCCACAATATGACCAAATTATCAAACGTAATTGGAATAAAAAGTGTGGGGATGTCTTGTGAAATGCAATGCACAGAGTCCGGCTAGATTTTGAAAAGGGGATCACGCCTAATTAGATCCCAGACAACATAATGGTCCAACTAAAAGACTATTGGCAGTCAGATGAATATAAGGCCATATGCCAGACAGCTAAAAATAATCAGGTATCTATCATAGGGGGCGTGCAACATAAAGGGGGCAGCATTCCTTCAACTGAGCATAAGAGGAGGCTGGTAAATATTTAAATTCAAATGTAATCCTCATTTATTTAATGTATAAGATAACTAATATCAATAAATAATTACAGACTTTACAGCTTGGAAGGCCACCTACAATGTTTGAATTGTTTAAATACACGCATTATGATGAGGCAACTGGCCAATTTGTGGACCACAGGACAGCTGAAGTCTATGTATGTATATGTTTTTCTTTTTTTTTTCCTCACTAGGATTGTGCTGATGGCTAGATGCCTAACTAGTTATAGTGTAAGTCTTAATTCTTTGTTTTTATTGTAATTGGATTTGTGCTAACGACTAGAGACCTGAATAGCTATAGTGTAAGTTTGATTTTTAGTTTTTATTGTCATTAGACTTGTGTTAACGGTCAAAGGCCTGACTAGCTATAGTGTGCATCTTGTCTTTTTGTTTTAATTATTACTGGACTTGTGCTAACGGCCAGAGGCCTGACTAGTTATAGTGTGAGTCTTCATTTTTTGTTTTAGTTGTCACTGGACTTGTGTTGACAGTTGGAGGCCAGACTAGTTGTAGTGTGAATCTTCATTTCTTGTTTTAATTGTCATTAAACTTGTGCTGACGGCCATATGCCTGACTAGTTGTAGTATGCGTTTTTATTTTTTATTTTAATTGTCACTATACTTGTACCGATGATCAAAGGTCTGACTAGTTATAGTATGAATCTTCTTTTTTTTATCTTAATTATCACTAGACTTATGCTGACAGCCAGAGACCTGATTAGCTATAGTGTAAGTCTTCATTTTTAATATAGTCACTAGGAGTAAGTCTTGATTTTTAGTTTTTATTGTCATTGAACTTGTGTTGACAGTCAGAGGCCTAACTAGCTATAGTGTGCATCTTGTCTTTTTTGTTTTAATTATTACTGGACTTGTGCTGACGGCCAGAGGCCTAACTAATAATAGTGTGAGTCTTCATTTTTTGTTTTAGTTGTCACTGGACTTGTGTTGACAGTTGGAGACCTGACTAGTTGTAGTGTGAATCTTCATTTCTTGTTTTAATTGTCATTAAACTTGTGCTGACGGCCATATGCCTGACTAGCTGCAGTATGCGTTTTTATTTTTTATTTGAATTGTCACTATACTTGTACCGATGATCAAATGCCTGACTAGTTATAGTATGAATCTTCTTTTTTTCTTATCTTAATTATCACTAGACTTATGCTGACAACCAGAGGCCTGATTAGCTATAGTGTGAGTCTTCATTTTTAATATAGTCACTAGGAGTAAGTCTTGATTTTTAGTTTTTATTGTCATTGGACTTGTGTTGACGGTCAGAGGCCTAACTAGCTATAGTGTGCATCTTGTCTTTTTGTTTTAATTATTACTGGACTTGTGCTGACGGCCAGAGGCCTAACTAATTATAGTGTGAGTCTTCATTTTTTGTTATCACTAGACTTATGCTGACAACCAGAGGCCTGATTAGCTATAGTGTGAGTCTTCATTTTTAATATAGTCACTAGGAGTAAGTCTTGATTTTTAGTTTTTATTGTCATTGGACTTGTGTTGACGGTCAGAGGCCTAACTAGCTATAGTGTGCATCTTGTCTTTTTTGTTTTAATTATTACTGGACTTGTGCTGACGGCCAGAGGTCTAACTAGTAATAGTGTGAGTCTTCATTTTTTGTTTTAGTTGTCACTGGACTTGTGTTGACAGTTGGAGACCTGACTAGTTGTAGTGTGAATCTTCATTTCTTGTTTTAATTGTCATTAAACTTGTGCTGACGGCCATATGCCTGACTAGCTGCAGTATGCGTTTTTATTTTTTATTTTAATTATCACTATACTTGTACCGATGATCAAAGGCCTGACTAGTTATAGTGTGAATCTTCTTTTTTTCTTATCTTAATTATCACTAGACTTATGCTGACAGCCAGAGGCCTGATTAGTTATAGTGTGAGTCTTCATTTTTAATTTAGTCACTAGGAGTAAGTCTTGATTTTTAGTTTTTATTGTCATTGGACTTGTGTTGACAGTCAGAGGCTTGACTAGCTATAATGTGCATCTTGTCTTTTTTGTTTTAATTATTACTGGACTTGTGCTGACGGCCAGAGGCCTGACTAGTTATAGTGTGAGTCTTCATTTTTTGTTTTGGTTGTCACTGGACTTGTGTTGACAGTTGGAGGCCTGACTAGTTGTAGTGTGAATCTTCATTTCTTGTTTTAATTGTCATTAAACTTGTACTGACGGCCAGATGCCTGACTAGCTGTAGTGTGTATTTTTATTTTTTATTTTAATTGTCACTATACTTGTACCGATGATCAAAGGCCTGACTAGTTATAGTGTGAATCTTCTTTTTTTTTTTATCTTAATTATCACTAGACTTATGCTGATAGCCAGAGGCCTGATTAGCTATAGTGTGAGTCTTCATTTTTAATTTAGTCACTAGGAGTAAGTCTTGATTTTTAGTTTTTATTGTCATTGGACTTGTGTTGACTGTCAGAGGCCTGATTAGTTATAGTGTGAGTCTTCATTTTTTGTTTTGGTTGTCACTGGACTTGTGTTGACAGTTGGAGGCCTGACTAGTTGTAGTGTGAATCTTCATTTCTTGTTTTAATTGTCATTAAACTTGTGTTGACGGCCAGATGCCTGACTAGCTGTAGTGTGCGTTTTTATTTTTTATTTTAATTGTCACTATACTTGTACCGATGATCAAATGCCTGACTAGTTATAGTGTGAATCTTTTTTTTTTTTTTATCTTAATTATCACTAGACTTATGCTGACAGCCAGAGGCCTGATTAGCTATAGTGTGAGTCTTCATTTTTAATTTAGTCACTAGGATTGTGTGATCTTTTATTTAATATTTTTTACTATATTAATTACTGTGTGGCTATCAAAATAATATATTCTTTTTATGTATTTAATTGTGTAATTTTAATATTTGATGGTTTTAATTGTAATGATTGAATATATTTATAATTTCACGATACTTATTTCTTATTATATGATCACACTTAATGTTAATATTATATGATAGAAAAGATGCTTAAACATGTGTATACTTTTGGTTTTGGATGCACTGTCATTGTTTTTTTATTATAAAATTATCTTTCTTTACTTCCTTTTAACAGGCTAATTATTTAAGGCTTAAGAATGCCAGAGCTTCGACTCAGGACTCAACAGGCATAGCATCAAATGATGTAGAAGATGATGATGAAGTCGCCTTATGGTTAGAGGCTGTTGGTGGTAAAAATAAGAAGGGTCGCATTTTTGGGGTAGAATCTGAGGCTCAAGATATTGATGCTATCTGTTCTCGTGGGACCTCTTTTTCCGTTCATAACTTAGGACTTCATTCAGATTTTGAAGAGGAATTGCGCAGGAGGATTGCCACAGAGACAGCACCTTTGAGACAGGAGAACCAAGAGTTTAGAGAGCAGAATCAATGTATAACAGAGCAGAATCAACAAATCTTGTCTCTATTAGACCAGCGTCAGCAAACACTTAATAGATTGCAAGAACTTGAATCACGATTATCTCGGGCCCCATCAGATCCTGATGATTATCCTCCATCATAAAGATGATTTTATTTCTTTTATTTTATTTTAAGATATATGTTTTGTTGAGGATTGTTATAATTTGCTTTAGAATGGTTATCATTTAATTGAGAATCATTTTAATATATTTGTTACTTTTTTGTTGAATATTATTGCGCTATTATACTTTACTGGATAGAGAGAAACACTTAAATCTAAATAATAATGTTATTTTCAATTTATTTTACTTTATTATGCTTTTATTAGATAGGTAATAAAGTAATATTAAGGTTAAATTCAAAAAAATATTTAATAATGAAACAAATTACATTAGCGACGCAATATTCCATCACAAATCCATCGCTGATTAGTGACGGAATTTTTGTCACAAATTTGTCATTGATTAGTGACGAAATATCCATCACAAATTTATCGCTAATTAGTGATGGAATTTCCGTCACAAATCCGTCATTGATTAGCGACAGAATTTTCGTCACAAATTCATTACTAATATTTCGTCACAAATCCGTCGCTGATTAGTGATGGAATATTCCGTTGCAAATCCCTCACTAATTAGCGATGGACTATTCCGTCGCAAATCTATCGCAGGATTAGTGACAGAATATTTTGTCACAAATTCGTTATTATTTAGCGACAAAATAATCCGTGGCTAATTAGTGATGGAATATTTTGTTTGTAATCCGTCACTAATTAGCGACAGAAATTTTTGTCACTAATCCGTCACAAACTTGGAATATGTTATCCTAATAATTAGCGACGGAATTTTTTTTTGCGACGGAATATTCCGTCACTAACTAGCGACGAAATTTCGAATTCCGTCACAAATGAATTAGTGACGGTGAAATTAACGATGGAAAAAATCCGTCAATAATTCCGTCGCTAATTCTTTTGCGACAGAATTATTCACAATTAGCGACAAAAAATTTCGTCACTAATTTCTGTTTTTCTTGTAGTGGGTAGCTCATGGGAAAAAGAAAATAAAAGTGAATTTGTAACTTCCATGTATGGTTGGCAGATTATTAAGAACAAAGGAAAAGTTGTTATTATGCACTTTCCCTTCCTTGAATTCTGGAATCAATTATTTGAAAAATCCATTTTACTTCAAATATTCAATTTTCTCCTAATACATACAGTAGAGTTTTCTTTTTCTATTTCACAACCAAAGAGGCATAAGATGAAAATTTGTGTGTAATTTTGGTAAAATTATATTTTAGCTCTTAAAAATTTTAAAATATTTCACTTAAGTCCTTAAAGTATTTTAAATATCATTACAAAAATTTCCAAGCTTCATAATTATTTTAAAATTTACTAGTCTTTATTTTCTATTCTAAAATAATTTGTTTTATTTTGATAAGCATTATATTTAATTCTACATACTTTAATTATTAATTAATAGGGACCTATATGAAATTAAAATTTTTAGGAACAAATTTGTCTTTGTCTAGAAAAAAATTATAAAAATATTTTTTTCTTTTTTCATAAGGGCACTTTTGTTATTCTTGCCCACTATAACAAAAAAGGTAATTTTCAACTGAAAAATCAATGAGAAAAAATTCCTATTTACTATTTTTGAATTTTAAATTCACATAACTTAATGTTATTGGATATTGTACAAATAAAGGGATACTATATATGATGCCTAAAAATTTCTCGTTAATAACTTATCATTTAATGAAAATTATATATTTTTTTTGTTAATTGAAAATTTAGTAAATGCATTAAATTTGTCATAACAAAATTGTTTTTTTTTCCTTTTATACTTTTATTTCTAACAAATTTTACAACAATTTTTTTTTTAAAAATTGGCCTTAATATTTGTTAAGATGTTTGAGAAGTCATTTTTTAATTAAAAACAAAAACTGCCATGTTTAAAAGTTAAAAATATCTAATATTAAACTTTTGGAAATTTTAAATTATATTAATATTTCACTTATTATTAAAAAATAAAATAAACCAAAAAGCAAATAATAATTTTAATCAAATACTTTGATATTAAAAAAAAATACCATTAGAAGATGGGATATGGTGAAGAACAAATACCGAAAATAGTCAAATACATGTTTTTTGTTTCTCTCATATTTTTTTAATTTCATTTTATTTTAACCCTCTCTTTCTTCTAATGTCTTTTATTTTTATTTTTTTAAATTTGTATAAGATGAACTATTATATTTTATAAAAAAAATCTTTTAAAAAAAGTTCAATAAGCAAATCAATTTTGACTAGTTTAGTTTTGATCAGTTCAACTGATTTTTAACTCATTTAACTAATTTTTAACTAATTTTTTAGTAAATCAATTTTTTAAATTAATCAAACTAAACCAAAACTCTATTGTCAATTCAACTAATCAAATTGACTAGTTTAATCCAATTTTAATTATCTTGTTTGGAGGTAAATGAACTTCAGATTAACTATTTTCAAATATCCTGACAAATTATAAGATAGATTAATCATTTAATGTTTATAATTCACATCAATTTCCCATTCGACCCTTATAATTTAGTTTTTTTAAAGCAAGTCCCTATGCTTTTAAACCATTTCAAAGTTAATTCCTATATACAAACATTAAACTTCTGCTCTTTATAAGTGTCATGTGGCTTAACAACATCAAAAATTTATTGAAGCAGCATAACAACGAGAAGAGTTGGATGCCACAAAAGCTTACATGACGTAACCCTTGGACAAAGGATTCAAAATACACAGCTGCCAGACTCTAGGCAAAACACATTCTCTAATCATCTTTTTGAACATTGTGTCTGTAGAAAATTGTCTTGTATGCTAATTTTGACCAGGGTTCTTTATCCTTAATGACTCCAGACAAAACCAATCTGGAGACTCACTTCTGCATTTAAGCTAAAAATCTCCTACCTTTATGTCTACAACAAATGCTCGAAGGAAGAATGAAAAATAAAAAATTAAAAAAAAAAAGCTTACACGTCGAAAAAGGTGTGGAGCCTTGAATCAAAGCTCTGGTCCGTGATTTGTTCCCAAAATTCACGTAACTCCTCCGTGGTTATGGAAGCTGGCTAATGCATCAAATAACTCACCCACGAACTCACTCGACTCCATGCCTGCTTATCATTAATTTCCACCCAAAAATTCACTCTTAGCTAGTAAAAGAAAAATAGCTTTACTGTTATTACGCAAAATGAAGCTACTTAATTGAGTGAAGTGAGATATATCTATTCCTGTGCACTGGTCAAAGTGGGTTTTGGGAAGTTTTCCGGCAACAGCAAACTCGTCAAAGTGCTTCTCCACTTTGGACCAGCCATCGGATCCGATGTTTTTGGAAATGAACTTGAGACCTCGTAGGGCACGAGCAGCTCCAGATTAGGTCCTGTCCATCTTGTCTAACCTCTTGGAAGACGTCATGCGTTTAAGGCTCCTGCGACCCTTGTCTCAATTTGAACGACAACTGAGACCCCAGCGTGGAAGGCCTCTTCTCAAGACCCCATCGGAGTGCTTCGGCCTCCTAAGCTCTCTGTCTCCAACCACGATTCCTGCCGTGCGTGAGATGCGAGCGTTTTGAATCTCTTGTCCAAGTGTCACGCCATGCCATGGGTAGAAGTTCATATGGCAGCCAACTCTACATGGTTATGCTTCCTCAGCAAATTTTTGATGCCGATAAGCCACATGACATTTGTAAAGAGTAGCAATTTGATGTTTGTAAAGTAATCAGGATTGATTTTAAAATAATTTAAAATTATAAAAATTTGTATGAAAAAAAAATTATAGAGAGTAAATTAAAGATTAATATAGGTTGTAAATACTAAGTAATTAATTTTCGTTAAATTATAATAAAGTCCATTACCCACTCAAGCCTAACTATCCAAATTCTAAAAAGCCCAGTTCTGCTTATATGGGCCTAATTTCATCCAAAAAGAACAAAGAAACAATTTGACAGGGCCTGAAGCTAGTTCTAACCAATATATTGCTATTGGGCCTCTGAACTGACACTTTTGAAAAGTACTTTATCCAAGAACCTCCATGCCACATATTACAAAAGTTTATTTTTTTATTTAATAAAATTATACTGACATCTCTTAATAATTAATTAAATTTTACTTCTTATATTTTAAAAATTATGCTTGGCTCTCTTGACATTTAATATATCGTAAAAACTTCTATCCAGTTTACTTTTTATTAATGAAGTTAATTTTTTGCACAATATATATTCTTTTTTAAAAATAAAATACTTAATTGCTTTTATTATTATATTAGGAATAAAATTATAATTTTATACTAGAGTTTAATATTAACTTAAATGCCTTTACTTTCATATTAAAATCATAAAATTATAATCTTATATTATGTAAGTAGTTAACTTTATAGACTAAAAATAAATAGGAAAGGGGGCTTTTGGAATATAAATCATGTTAAATATGATCATAAATAAATTAAGCACCAAATTAACAAATGTCGCTTACGTTTAGTGTACCAATTTAATTTATATCTACCCAAAAACACAATTATGCTTCCATCATTGATCAGGTAGACAATTTCTTACTTAAATCAAAAGGAAAATGAGTTGTAACTTTTTTTTTTTAAATTAATTTCTGTGACACTAAAGTTTCTCTAAACATGGTATTAGTCCACCAGATATGGATAGAATTCATAAATATTTTTTTCCTAAATATCTTTTATATTTCAATTTTTGATAATTAATGTTAGTATATCAATATTAAATTATGTAACATATATATACTCTCTTATACACCATTACTAGTTTGCGGAATTAATTTTTGAATTTAAATTATTTTTTATATAAAATAAAATTTAAAACTCGACTGATAAATAAATATGTTAATAAAAATATAAATGACTTGGTAAATATAATTCATCCATTTCTTGATATGATGCTAACTTTAAAAGATGATTAGATCTTCTAGCCAAGTTATATATAGGGCCGTCCTATGGTGAGAAATCACTTTTACTCACCCTGAGATTTCATTAAGCCAATAGTTAATTAGTCATTAACACGGACCAAATCGGATGTACCCTCCCAAACAGTGACCGAAGACCAAGCAATAATTATTGATTAAACTTGTGAATTCAAACCCCCTTTTTTTTTAAAAAAAAAATAGTTGACAGGAGTACTTTTGCTGACATTACAAGTTCAATTATTTGCTAAATGAGACATATTTACGTTGATCACATCCTTAAGCTAATGTGACCCGTCAAACAGTGATTAATTCAAGTCTCCATTATTTGCTAAATGAGACAATTTTACGCTAATCATCAACAAATATCAGTCAATCACATCCTTGAGCTATTTTGACCCGTCAAACACTGATTAATATGTGGGCGTTTGAAATCAGTGGACTGTGAAAGGCACAAGCTTTTCTTTTTTCTTTTTCTTTTTTTTTTTTTCAAAAATCAATTTTCAAGTTCATTGCTCCGCCGAAAGTTTCAGCGTATTTTTCTGGGCAAAGTCGTACCAGAATGACATGGATGGTGAAAGAAGAAAATCGGGTTTGAATTTTTTAAGTTTGAAAGAATTGAGATTTAGCATTGTCATTACTCAATATCATTAATTGCTTGGATAAAATTTTCGGTTGATTCAATACACAGAGCAAGATAAAGAGATGGACAATTCACCGGTGAAATTTATTTTTGATATTCGGTCTATGCGTTCATTTATTATTAACTATTTATATATTACATATAAATCTGTCATAGAACTTTTTCAAGAATAAATACATGGCTATATTTTGCTTAATGTGTTCTCAGATCTCTTCAGATAACCTTATGATTAACCATATGTTCTCAACTTCTCATGAATGACGTTATGAAATCTTTGATTTTCTTAATATATAATAGATAGATATTATATGCTGCCTGCGTCGTAATATGATTGTGTCATTATCATAAATATTATGAGATGTCTGGTTACACATTAAATTTTATATCTCAAGATACTTCATACCAAAAAAAAAAACATCAGAAATCAAAATATGTGCAAATGTAATTATAAATATAAAATATGCTTTAAATATGGAGTTTCAATTGAATATCTAAGACACATATATCTATATGTGTTACCAACAAGATGAGAAATCAGGATCAGTTCTTGATTAATGGCGTAAGATTACCAAAATGTTTAATTTCGTTCTCATAATGATGCTCCTTCATATTTGTTTGTAAAATCTCATTACCTTCCGCATTGATCATCTTATCCGCAGATAGGGCGTCGCTAGCAATTGACTTTTAAAGTTTGATGTTTGATTTAGTCCCACCAGTTTTTAAAAATGGAACTGGACTAATCATAGAGAAAAGTTGAACATTTTGCCCGAAGGCATTGTGGGACATGCATTTTAATGGTGTCAGTTGAAGAAAACAAAACTTCAACTCTATGGGATTAGGTAAGCTTTTTGAAGTTGTCAACGTTTTCAGTAGGAATGGTGATATTATCTTCGTGAAAATACCGTTTTTAATTATAATACAATAAATGTTAAATATTGTTAAATATAAAATAATATTTTACTTATTTTAATGGATTTATTATTATAAGTAATTTAATAATTACACAAAAATTAAATTAATTCTTTTAAAAAACTATTAATTATTAAATAAGTTAATATTTTAAGTAATTTTTTTAAATAAAATTATTTTATATTTAATAATCAATTGCTTAATAACTAAGACACATGGTATTTTTAAAAATGTAATATCATCACTTTTTTAATAATATTATATTTCCAATGAAACTGTTCACCATATGTCTTTTTCTGGATTATTATATTCATTTTTGACAAAAATGATTGAAAAGCAAAGCATATATCAAAGCTTTTCCGCAATAAAACTCCCCCACTTCTGACTATGCCACAAAATAAAACGCAAAAATCAAACTGGAAAAAGGGAACAAAAAAGAAAAAAGCATGTTAAGTTCAAAAGCTTAAGTATTTTTAAATTATGCAAATGTTGAATTTCTGATCGAAGAGGTTCTTAAAGTCTGTCCAAGTTTAAATAATCTATACACAAATAATTCAGGTTACACTTTGGGTAGTAGCCCCACAGTCTCAAAAGCAGAAGCAAACATTGTTGCTTCTATATTTGCAACAAAACAAAAAAGTAATGGTGATTTATCTTAGTCAACCTATACAGGGATTTAAAAAAAAAAAGAAAAGACCTAAAATATCTACGGGCTCTGAAGTCTGGAATCTAATATAGTCAATAAGGTTGGGGAGAAATCTGCTTTGAATCTAAGTGTTGCACATGTTTTTTAGTAGAAGGTGTCTCTTGGAGACATATAGTAGCCAAGGTAACAAATTCAATAGGGTTGATTTTTTTAAAGAGCATTTAGATTAAAATTCCACATGTGGGTCAGATCCATGTGACAAAATAATGCCTTAGGAAACTGTTTATGCCTTCAATTAAGTTTTTATTATAATTTTAGTATATTAACTTTAAAATATAACAAATTTTCCTTTTTTTGGACTAAGGCTTAATGATATCAATATCTCAATTTTAAAATAAAATAAAACATCCCAGACTAAGGTTTAATTGTAATATTAGTTTAAAGTATAACAAAACTGCCTTGTTATTATTTGAAAGAAAAACTGAAAAAGTTAACTAGTAGTCATATATTTAACATCATGATACCAAAAGAAAAGTGCGTGCTACTAAATGTAATCTCCCATCCCTCTACTAGCTCCAAAATCTCTTATTAAACTCTAGTTCATGGGTGCTCTATGTTACATTTTAAAGCTGATATATTAAAATTGTAATTAGGCCTCAGTTTAAAGAGGTAAAATATAATTTTTCTTAAAATATGTTGGGAAAGGGATTTGGGAAGCATTTCCTCTATTGTTGTCTCCCATTTAATATATCTAAATATCAATTATGATATCAAGGTATAAGATGTTATAATATCTAATTAAGATATAAATCTAACATGCTTAGGATGAAAATTAAAGATAGTCATTGAAAATGATACAAGTAGTATTTTATAAGAGATAACAAAGTTAAAAAAGGTATAATTTAAAATTTTTATGTGAGATACCTCACTCAAATTAATGTCTTCCTATAATATATCTTAGTATTCTATATGAAATCTATCATTTTAAATATATGTGTACAAACACAATATATCCAATAATTTCAATTCGGTAAACTCAGGACATTATTAATGGTAATGAGGAAAAGTAACAAAGAAAGAATATATATATATATATATATGCAAATTAAGAAAGATGAGAAGGAAGACACAAAGCCACTACTATTCAAAAACTTTGAAGAGGTTTTTTCTTTGGGCGGTAGAGGAAGAAAGTGAAGGTCACGTAGAATCATACAAACAAATTAACCTTTCGCTGTCTCTCTGCTTGGCTGGCTTTGTATGTGGTCGGTTTTCTAGTCAAATGGCACAGTCAATACGCAAACACTGTCTTCGTTAATTTTTGGACACGTCGAATTTCGAACCTCTTCAAATGGCGAATCCAACTTCAAAATTAATACACATAGTGTGTGCAAAGTCAATATTCATTTTCTGTTGATGTATGCATGACGAACAGCTTACATGCACAAAAGCGGCCTCACGCCCTCACCTATGGAGTGACCCAAAAGGGAGCTTCAAATCGAACGAGTATACGTTGAAGAACATGACTTGGTAGCTCAAGAGGGCGATTTATAAACGCTTAGTGTGATGAATCTTACATCTGTATTCTAGAACTTCTAGATTGCTTTGAGCTGTTTGGTGCTGCTGGCGACGTAAATGATTGAGCTTCTTCTTCACAAAAGAAATAGAGAAAGATGCTTCACGTTTAACAAATAGAATATACCATTACAAAGAACTTACCCCAGGAACGTAACTAGGTTGAATTTGTTAATTTAAGCTCAAATGGCCTAGCCAATAAATTAGGTGTTGCCTTACGTATATGGCTGTCAAAATAAGCTGCCTCATCTCAACTCGGCTCAACCTGTAAAGACTTTACGTTTGATGAGTGGATGTAGCGAGGCCTTTCCAAAAAGGGCTTTTGCATAATGCAAATGTCTTAAAATTTACATCTTAGTTTGGTTAATTTTATAAAAAAATATATGCACAACTGAATTGGATATATAAACCGATTTTGCTAAAATATTTTTAATTAATCTCAATAAAATGTCAATTTTGATCAAATTAGTTTAGGTCAATTCAATTTAAATTCCCTATAACATATTAACAGTACAACTTAATATTTTGTCTCTTAAAATTTCACAACTTGGTGTATAACAATGACCTTTTAGGGTTAAAGTGGAATGTCAATACCGAAAACAATATATAGACATAATAACTTTGTGGCAATTAAGCTGTAAAGCAAAAAGAGGTTTTGATCTATTTAGTGCATGTGCTACAAAAACTGAGTGTGGGGCTTGATTAATTACGTCTGCGTGCATGGTGGAGAACAATTCCAAACACAAAAGGACATGAAAGCAGACAAAACAGTGTGAAGTGGCCTTGAAGGATCAGGCGAGATACGCAGACCCACACTTTATATATCACTGAATAGCGCATAGTCTTGTTTGCTTCTGAGCGCTATATAATTTGTTCTTGACCATTGATGGCAAAGCCTGTCTTCATGCAACGTATAGCTTTACAAAAAAACAATGATGACTTCGTCGAATAAGCATTTTCTTAATATTCAAGAATTTGTATGGCACAAAAACAAGTTTCGGCGCCCAAGCACATGTTCAAAGTCCTTTGTCATTTTATCTCCTCAATTCTGGATCAAACAGACTTTTAGAACTCGTTTCCACATTTGCCGCCATATGCAATTTGCTAAACTTCAATTTCTCTTTTCTTTCTGGTGCTATGTAATTAAAGTCAAGGTTAATAATATAAATATTGAAGAAAATGAATAATTTATACTTCTAATGTATATTAGTAATAGGTGGGAATAATAATACTGTTACATATGTCAAATAAAGTGGCGTTATTTTCTTATCATCGATTATTGAGGGGATGCTCAAAGAATTCAAATTCGTAAAATAATCATTATGATCTTCTTATCATATATATATATATATATTCCGTCAACAAAATTTATATCTTTGATATAAAAGTATTTTAAAGAATTACAGAAAAAAGTTAGACTATAAATCTCTTATTGGCCACCTTAAGTTTGAGGAAAGATGATAAAATAATTAAAAAAAAATTACGGGTAATTTTTTATATATTGGTTATGTCAAGTCTTTTGATTAGAATATGACAATGATATAGTTTTTTAATAATAATATAATAAATATATAATTTTTTAATTAATATATATTTATTAAAAATTATATATTGTTATATTTTAAATAAAAAATAATAAAGATTTATCTGATCCTTAAATAAAACAAAAATCCAAACTGAACGCCGTACTCTGAGCCATTACTCGTTAACGTATTACTGCACTCAACCCCAAGATCCCTTGTTGTCCAAAAAAAAATTGGCGAGTACTACAATCCCACGTCTCTTCGTTGATCGAACCGGATAAGACCATTCGCGTGACCGGGTCAACCGGTTTCCCCAAGCAACAAACCGGACCCACTCCTGTATTATTGAGTCCACGTGTCCCCAATGCTGACGTAATTAATATAAGCTACCCATTTAACTCTCCGATAAAAATAAACTTAAAAATAAAAAAGAGCAGAAGCAGGCAAGCAGCACGCCATGATTTTGAACAAAAGCGAACACACTTTTGTGGTGGGCCCCTCAAGAGATCAGAGTGTCACGGCTGGTGCATGGCCACGTGCCTGTAAGTCATTTAGTCAAAGCCCTTCAATTGCACCATAATCCCCATGCAAATCACATTACTTTGCAATTTATTACTTGTTAGTACGCGAAAACGACACTTACCCATTCCAGATGTCCTGGACAGGTGTCAACCCCACGTTCTCCGATGGCCTTCGCCGGAATCATGGACTCCCTGTCGGGATCTCTAATGCCACAGTTGTTTCTTTAAGATTTCCTTTGCCTTCAATTCAATTTGTCTCCTTCATTAGTTTTCCTTTCTATTCTCCGCTAATTATTTTCGTCTAATTTAAGAAGGCTACAAAATATAAAACAGCAACGAAGACAAGAAATAGTAGTCCTACCTAGAGGCCAGTTAATAAAATGCTACATATCCTGTGAACACAGCATAGTTTTGAATTTTAATATTCATTCCCTGCTCTACATATACATATATATATATATATATATGCTGTTTTGTATTTAGGTGTACAAGTAAAACAAAATTATTTATTATTATATTTGCCCTTTTTTTTAATATTAAACGTTGGTTTCTATTTTGGTGATGGGCAAAGCAAGTCAAGCGTGCTTTGAAGTGATGGAATTGATTGTTCTGTGTTTAGTGATTTGTTTAAGTAATCTTGTTGATGGAAAGCATTGCTAAAAAACGTCGTGCACAGTACCATGGCAATAATAGAAGCTTTGAAATAATAAAAAAAAAAGCGGGAAAAAACGATGGATGTTGCCACTTTCTAAAACAGCTACGGAATCTCGAATAAAGAAATATAAACTAATAATTCAATACTAATGAAAAATTAGATAATGTTACAGGAATTATTGAACCCGCCCGCGGTAATCCAAAGCTATGTAGGTAGCTATAGCCCAGAAAATTAGGCGGGGAAATCTATAAGCAATTGACCTTTTGGTTGACTCAATGATATGCTTACAACATTAGATGAAGTCACTAACATCTAAAATGTCAGGGATTTCAAACTTAAACATATTGCTGCTGTTATAGCTCTCTCTCTCATCCTCCGTACTGCTGCCTCCATTGATGTAAGTTGAATTGGAATTGGACGGGGTGGATCGAACTGAGGCCAAGCTGAAGTTATTGTGAGGGTCCATGAGATGCTGATGTTGATCAGAACTGTAACAATGGTAGCTCGGTAATTCTGGAGGGATATAGTCCTGTGTTGGAGTAGTAGCAGTGGTGGCAGTGGAAGCTATTCCACTATTGTTTTGCCAATTGCCGAAGTCGGTGAAGTATGAATCCACATTATTGTTGGGTTGGACCATAAACTGTGCTTCAGGTAAAGGCATTTCTTGAAATAGAGATGTGTCTTGGATTTGATGGCAGAAGTTGAGGTTTTGATGATTGTGATTGTGATCTCTTCGTTGAGATGAAAGGAGGGAAGAAGCTAACTTGAGAAGGTGTGGGTTGAGGAGAGGAGGCTGCATGCCAAGCTGCAGGCTTGAAGGATCATTGTTGTTGAGTTGGGAGGAGGAGGAGGCATAGAGAATGGAAGAGAGGTCCAGGAGGTCGAGGCGTGGGGAGTGAGTCACGGGATCAATTCCCATACGGAGAAGCCTTTTCCTGATGTGAGTGTTCCAGTAGTTCTTTATCTCGTTGTCTGTTCTTCCAGGCAAACGGGAAGCAATGGCAGACCACCTTCACAAATTCATAAATTAATTAATAATAAGCCTCATATTATATCACTAATGTTGAAAGAGTAGAATTAAAATATGGTGAAGAAATTGTTAGCGAAAAGTGAAAAGCAAAGAAAGGAAGGTTACTTGTTGCCAAGAATACTATGAAGCTGAATGATGGTCTCCTCCTCTTCAAAAGAGAAGCGACCTCGTTTGATATCTGGTCGGAGATAGTTGGTCCAACGGAGACGACAGCTCTTTCCACACCTTTGCAACCCTATTCAAAGCAAACAAACCCATTACCCCAATTCTACAAGAAGAGGGAAGAAAGAAAGAAAGAAAGGGACGTCGACGACGTCGTATAGGTATAGTAGCTAGTTACCGGCATTCTTAGGAAGTGTCCTCCAGTTGCCATAGCCATGCTTCTGAATATAATCGATGAGTTTCTGGTCTTCTTCTGGAGTCCATGGACCTTTCTTCAGGCCATTCTTGTCGCAACACGGTGCTCTCCCCATGTCGTTTTGGATTAGTTTGCATAAACTTGTTCGACTACTTAACTAAAGCTAGAGAGAGTTTCGGAGACGTCAGAAGAAGGAGAGAAATTATTATGAATTATGATTGCAGGGATCGTAAAGGGACATAGTGGTATAAATAGGTAGGAAGGAGGGAAATGAATATGGAAGGGTGAGAAACAAAGGGAAGTCAAATGGATTCGGTGCCGTCCTCTGTTATCTCTGTGGCTACGTGTCCCTCTCTTCACATGAAATTTCTTTCCATCTCTCTCTCTTCCTCTTCGATTTTTAGTTTTACAGGTGGATCATATGCACTCTCTCACAAAATTAATGTCCACTAAATTAATTTATTATGGAAGGAGAATCTGCTATTTACGTCCCCGTTTCCATGGAAATTTGGATGCGTTTGATGTTAATTTTTTATTATTAATATATTATTATGAAGGACTAGGACTGAAGCTATCGTTTTCCGGCGAGTGTGTGACCCTTGCTAGCTTTCTGGATTCATATTAGCTGTATTCAACGTCAAAACGCCACGTAAACCCCCCATCCTCTCTCATGATCCAACACAATATTATAGCCACTCCACGGCGTTCGCTTCTCCTTTCATGCTTCCTCGTTTCCTTAGCGTGCTGTTATTAATATCTTTTAAAGGCGTTAACAACGTATTTTTAATCTACTCATAATTAACTATTGAATATAGTTGTATTGATATGCTAATAGTATTTTCAAAATATTCTTCTATATGCTGGTAACTAGTCATTGACATTTTAGGCATTCAAAAATTTTAATATGTTAATAATTCTTCATCTCATTATCAGCGCCTCGTTGGAATTAGTAATGTGGAATACACTTGTGACCAACACCTTAAGAATTAATGCACATAAAACGCAAATTTACATCGCAAAATTCACCATATACATGGCTTTGTAGTATTTGTCATAAACAATTAGTGGCATATATAATTTATTACTCTCCTATCTAGCTGCAAATTTAGCTGGTTTTGTGACTTAATGATTTCTCTTGTTTGTAATATGACAATATAGAAATATTAATATAAATTACTATAAAATTTTGACCACATTTAATAATTATATCGTTTTAAGAGTTTGTTTTTGTTAAGTGAAAAGACGGGTTTATCCCCAGTGTCGAAGCTTTCATTTGAAGTATTGAGGGTGTTCTATGAGGGCAGTATGCGGATTTGATCAAAGAGTGAAAGAGTAGTCGCTGTCATGAATGTGTGTGTATAATAAATGCAAAGAAGATTGAGGACGAGCATTTAATAGAAGATGGCAATAATAGAGTTGGGTGTTTGCTGAAATACATATACGAACATTTATTATTCATGATATGTAGAGGATAAGGTTTTATTTTTCTGGTTTTGGAAAAGTGTAGCTTCTATTATGCGGATTTTAATATCTTCATAATTATCTATTATATGTTATAGAACTTATAGTAAACTATAAAAGATAATAGCATAGGCATAGGTAAGAACTAAATTGATGTTCTAGATTGCCCAAAATAACGCAATTTTTTCAATAAGAAAAAAAATAGTAAAATTGACTCTTGATGATGAGAACCAATCAACGCGGCAAAACATGATAATTACTTCGCTCGTTTTCTTCATTGACTTCGCCTTAAAATAATGTGAGTTCCTGATCCAAACCAATAATTTCCTTCCAACTTCTCCAAAAGGCTAATTGAGTTGTATTGATTAGAACATCATAATTGGATTTTTTTCGGGAAAGAATCACATCATTAACACGATGTCTTGTCAATCACCGCCCTTTTACCTTGTTCATAATTCCTTAAGACCATGAGGCAAAGAGACCATTTTATACAATACATATGAAAGCAGAATTAAAGATAAACTATTATTGGATCTTGTGCCGTCGTTTGCGTAGAATCCATGAAAAGCTTTTGAAATAAAAAAAAATAGACTTTAAGAATAATAAAAAATAGTTGCATATAGTTTAAAATGCAAAGTTGTAGTATTCATAACTTCAAAATATTACAACGTTTTAAGGGATTATATATAACATATAGAACGCCTTGCAACTGTTAGGACAAGCTAATTAGCTAGATTACTTCTATGAAAAGGTTGTCATCTTTGATTGAATACATATGCTACGGTACACTTTCATGTGACAACCAGGCATGAACTGAAGTAGCCGAAGTTGTGCTTGAGTTGAAGAAAAAAGATAATAATAATAAGGTAAGCCTCAATGTTTTTGTAGCTACAATTAATAGTAAATTAAGTAAGTCATTTAATTATAAGCTTAATTTCATATATTGCTTAATTATAACTAATTACAGGCAATAAATTACCTTCCTCTCAAAATGCATATATATATAGGCCTCTATACAAACAAGTTTCACGCATAAAAATGTAATATAAGTCCAATTCAGAAGGGAAAGAGACAGATCGTGAAGCAGGCTTAATGTCAAAACATGGAAAATTCAGAAAGAGCTCAGGCAAAAGTAGGAAAATGTGATTCCAATCTCAACTTCCAGATGTGAGGCCATATACTGATACATGTCCCACAACTTTCATCTTCTTTTCTTTCTTTTTTTCTTTTTCCTTTCATGTACCTTTTTTCCCCCCTTTTGAAGCAAGTCCGAATATGGGGTTTGAATATAATTAATTTTTTATCTTAATTACATGTATATATGACAAAAATCTCAATTATTTCATTTTCTTGATTTCAAGTTTTAATAAGAGGGTTTTTAAATAAGCATGTACCAAAAAATACTAGCTAGCAGAACAAATCGGCTTGAAATGGACCAGCTGACCAAATATCGGCTTCAAATAAATACGATTTACATATTAACCCAAACTCACATATATATATATATATATATATATATGTATGTGTGTGTGTGTGTGTGTGTGTGTGTGTACGGTTATATATTACTATACATATCATTTATATATTAATCCAAACTCTCATATATATATATATATATAGGGGTGAATAAAACTGAACCAAACCATTGGGACCATCCAATTAAAACCGATTAACAAATGGTTTGATTTGGTTTTTTGAAATGTAAAATCGACTAATTCGGTTCGGTTGGTGGTTCATGGCATGTTTGGTTCAGTTTAACCGAACCAAATCAACAAGTGCTCCCTAGCTCACATAACCACAGTCCACAGAAGCCCAGAATCGAATGTGACTTTCCTACAGCCCAAAACGTAAGTCTCTCGCACATGCTTTCCTGCCTCCTGCTATATTCGACCCAGATGTGAGTGTAAAGCCCAGAAGTCCATTGTTTAGTGGTCCAAAGTTTTTGCAAGGCTTGTGCTTCCTCTGAGTCTCACTCTTACTCGCCGTTGCAGAGCTAGTCGCCCAGCCGCCAGAGCCCAAAGGAGCCTTCACTTCAGTCACGAATCACTGCTGATGTTGAGTGCTGACAGAGACGTGTTGCTACTGCCGGCTTGCTCTACGGTGCTAGTGTGCTACACTGCTCCTCTGCTACTCTACTATTTAGGATTTTGAATCTCAGGCTAAAGCTTCTTTTCTGAACAAGCTACTGCGCATTCACTGTCATCGAGCTCGCCTCTTTTCATCGAACTCGTCATTCACTGAGGTAGGAACAGACAAGAGCTAGTAAGATCGACCGTTACGGGAGAGGGACGAAACGACCGAGAGGGATGACGCCTAAGAGATATCTAGACGACAGAATATCTATGATTCATCATCCCCTTTCCCTTTTCTAGTTACAGTCCGGTCAATGAACTCGAACTCAGAACTCGAAGTAAGAACTCCCTTCTCTATTCTATCTCCTTTCTCTATTGAAGTAGCTTTCTCTTCCTTAGTAACGATGGTGGTGCTAGCTAGCGACAGTGCGAAGCTGTTGACCGTTGAGGGCTGCGGGGTTTTGATCTGTTGCTAGCTACCGGGTGGAGGTGTGGAGGCGAGAAGCTGTTGAGGTGAGAGGCGAGATGGAGGTGCGAAGGTGTAGAGGTGAGAAGCTTGGTAGCTACGAAGTGGGACTTTGATCTGTTGCAGCATCTCTGTTTGCACTACAATACTATAAGACCATTGTTTTTGTAACAAAAACGTGTTCAAGGGTTGGCGTGAGTCTGAGATGAGATTGGTTTATAGGTTCAAACTTTATACAGAATTGTGTATATATTCCCTAGCTTTTTGGAATTTCTGGTCCTGCCATTTTTTGAACTTTAATCAAGGTTCTATAAGATGGAACATGAATATTCAGAGAACGAGTGTTATATATCAGAGAATCAGTTGGCTACCTTTTATCGTATTGATAGGTTTGTTAGTATATATTTTATAATCATAATCATAAGCTTCAAATGCAAAAGTCATGAGCTTTATGTCTGATCTGTGGTGTAATGTGGGGACAAAGAATAATTGGAATGTGTAACCTCAGACCATGATAGTGAGATGAAGAGGGACCACATTTATGATTGCAGGTTTTCATATTTTGAAGAGGAAGCACGTTTACAAGAGCCAAAAGGGACCACATTTATTTTTATAATGGGATGGACAGGGAATTTATTACAAAAAATTAATAGAAAAAGTGGATTGGTGTGGTAATAAAGAAGATATTTTTATTTTTACTTTTATAATCAAAATTTCCTAATAATTTATATATTTTATGCACACAGAAGAGACAACTTTTACATAAAGAAAAGTTGGTGATACTTTCTGCAGTCTGGCCAATATGAACAAATCTGAGGTAATCTTTTTTAAAATTATATTGTTTTGTTTAGTTTAGTTGTGATATATATTTTTTAATTTAGTGACTTCTTTCATTTGTAAATAAATTGCAGGAAGAAAGATATATGGAGCTAATGGATGTTATTGATGATGAGCAATCAAATACTAACAAGTCAACATCAATTCAAGAACATTCCATAACCAATGATGTTGCTGCCTCTAATGATGCTACACCTTCTGATGTGGGGAAGCCTTCTAAAAAGATAAAAGTGAAGACAAGCCAAGTAGAGGAGAAAGAAAATGAGAAAGAAAAGCAAATGCAAATAAAGAAGCAAATAGAGATAGAGAAAAAGCAAGAGAAAGAAGGAGAGTCTAACAAAGAAACAGGTAAAAGAAAGCCTACAAGACCTGAATCTTGGGTATGGACTCATTTTACACTTATTGAAGATTGTGATCCAGAATATCCTAGGGTTTCATGTAATTGGTGTGGTGTAGACTATGCATGCCATAAAAAAAGAAATGGAACTTTTAATATGGCACATCACTTAGAGTATAAATGTAAAAAAATTTTTGGTGGAAATCGGGGTCCAAAACAATCTGTGCTTTAATTCCAACCAAACAAAAAGGAAGATGGGGAAGGGGTTGGAATTAAGATAAAAGGAGTTGCTTTTGATGTTGCTGCATGCAGGGAAGCTCTTGCAAGAATGATAATTGTGGATGAGTTGCCATTTAAACATGTAGAGGGAGAAGGGTTCCGTTATTTTATGAGTGTTGTGCAACCTTTATTTCCTATTCCATCACGTATTACTGTTGCTAAAGATTGTTAGGACATTTTCTTATCTGAAAAAGCTAAGTTGAGAAGTTCATTATGTAAGACACGTCAAAGTGTTTGTCTAACAACTGATTGTTGGTCTTTTGTGCAAAATTTGAATTATTTATGTCTTACTGCACATTTCATTGATACTGAGTGGAAATTGCATAAGAGAATTTTGAATTTTTGTCAAATCTCTGATCATAAAGGAGAAGCAATAGGCTCTAAGATAGAGCATTGTTTGTTAAGTTGGGGAATTGATAGAGTTTTTACCATTACAGTTGATAATGCCAGCTCTAATGACATTGCTGTAGCTTATGTGAAAAGTAGAATAGTTGATTGGAATGGACATATAATGAAGGGAGAATACCTGCATGTAAGATGTTGTGCTCACATTATAAATCTAGTGGTCAATGATGGTTTGAAAGATATGCATGAGTCTATAGTTAGGATAAGAAATGCAATTAGGTATGTTCGTGCTTCACCTGCTCGTTTACAA
This sequence comes from Erythrophleum fordii, assembly GCA_032878935.1. NCBI lineage: Eukaryota > Viridiplantae > Streptophyta > Magnoliopsida > Fabales > Fabaceae > Erythrophleum > Erythrophleum fordii. Next base: position 9,469,836 of record JAVQMF010000037.1, on the reverse strand, counting down.
AAATTTAAAAGTTGTGTAGAACAAGTAAGAATTCAAGAGAAAGGCATTGTATAATTAGATGTTTCTACTAGATGGAACTCTACATATATTATGCTTGAGAGTGCTTTGAAATTTCAAAAGGCATTTAAGAGGTTGGAAGAAAAGGATGTCCAGTTTGTCTTGGATAAAGTAAGTCCTCCAACAAGTGAAGATTGGGATAATGCACGTGCTTTTGTGAAATTCTTGAAAATATTTTATGATGTCACTAAAAATATATCTGGTTCATTATTTGTTACATCACCTCAATATTTCCATGAATTTTGCTTAGTGTTGAATACCTTGAACAATCTATGCAAAAGTGATGATCCATTACTTAGTCAGGTGGCTGGAAAAATGAAAATGAAGCATGACAAATATTGGGGAGATGTTAAAAATATTAACATGATGATTTTTTTAGCTGTGGTTCTTGATCCTAGATATAAGTTAAAGTTTGTGGAATGGAGCTTGAAAAAACTTTATAGTGAAGAAGTGGCCGAATTGATGACTCAAAGGGTGAAGGAGACATTTAACAAGATGTATGAAAACTATAGACTTTTTTATAGTCATGGTAAGAATCAAGTCCCTACTCAAAGCCAGGACATCGAAGTTGTTCCCTGTGAAAAGAATGAAAAGGATTCATTTGCAATGGAGTTTGATAAAATTATAAATGAGGGTGATAGTATGGATAATCAATCAGAAGTAGAGCTTTACTTGATGGAAGGTAGAGAGAAAATGATACCTAAGTTTGATATCCTCAATTGGTGGAAAGTGAATTGCTCTAAATATCTAGTTATCGGGCAAATTGCTAGGGATGTATTGGCTGTGCCTGTATCTACTGTAGCTTCTGAATCTGCTTTTAGCACAGGAGGTCGTGTACTCAATCAATACAGAAGTTCTTTGAGTCCAAAGACTGTTGAAGTCCTTGTTTATGCACAAAATTGGTTTCGATCTAGCCCACTGTCAAGTGATACTGAAGAGCTAGTTGAAGATATTGAAAAAATTGAGCTTGGTAATGTCTTTTACTATTGTAATATAAAAGAATTTGATATCATTGATTATGAATTATATTACTAATTTATCTTTTTTTTTTTGTTACACCTCTTATGAATTATTAGATCTTGGCATAGCCTCACCAACTGATGATGATGAATATTAAGGATCTTAAGTTATGTTGTTTGTAATTTCTCATGGTATGTATATGTAACCAATATGAATTTTATTTTATTTCATATACTATCATAGAATTTATCATTTTTAACATAATTTGTTTTATTTTTTTTTTGTAGGGATTCACATTTTTTGGGAAGCTAAAGTAATAGTTGTATATTTGGTGATTGAATACTTTTGAACATCACCCTTTTTGGAAGATGGTGTACTAGTGAATGATATGGTAGTAAATGATACGGATGTTGATTGAATATTTTGTATATTACAACTTTTGGAGGATAATGTAGTAGTGAATGATATAAATATTTTATATGTAGAAATTCATGTTTTGCTTAGTTGAGTATTTTAATGTGAACTAAAGTTGTTGTTATTATTGGTTAAAATTTAATAAAATGCATAATATTATAAATTAAATTCTATATATTGCAAAGAATAAAATTTAAAAAAATATATGTTTTTGGCCAAAAAAATATAAACCAAACTAAACCAAATCGAATCAAACCGACCAAAAATCGAACCAAACCGATTACAATTCAAAATCGAAAAAAGTCCAAAAAATTATAGAACTGACAAGGTTGGTTCGGTTTGGTTTTAACCTAAAAACGAACTAAACTGAAACTATGAATACCCCTCTCTATATATATATATATGTACGATAATATATTACTGTACATATATATGTGTGTACAGTAATATATTGCCGTTCATTTTCGTACAGATGTATTTTTAGTTCTACTTTATTAATATTATTGACATTTCTACTATATTTAGACAACTCCAGATAATTGTGACTTAAGTGTTATTTAAGTAATATCGTTATACTCCATAAGATGCTCTAAATTTTTTCAATATATTGCGTGAATGACAGTGAAGCATGTACGGATGGCTCTAATTCGGTCGCTATCCAATATTTGTGGATTTAATTAAATTAATTAATCAGATTACTTAGAAGACTGCCTGAAACGTGTCCTTAACCATCGTCATTGAATTAACAAATTCAACACATTCTCCAATTCTCAGACAGCCACGTTATAAAACCTTACGCATAATGTCGGCTCAATACTTAAAAAACAAGTCTCAGTCTTCTTGACGTGTGAGTTTTGAGAGTCTATTTTTCATATATAATTAAATAAATTTTATAAAAAATATCGTAGAAGTTAAGTGTTTTTTATTCTTAAGTACATCTACATTTTTCCATTTTAATTATTTTTTCTGAACGTGTAATTCTATTAAAATATTAAAAATAGGTATACTAAAGACCTACCAGATTTTGTATAATTATTTTTAAAAAGGTTTATGTATAGCAAGAAACTATATTATCGGTTGTTGCGTAATAGAATTTTATTATTTGAGTGTTTTGGCTTGCTGTCCAGCTAGTGCGGTGAAGCTGGCGTCTATGACCTATTTTTTACTTGAAAAATATGACTTTACGTTGAACAAATTAAAACATATCAAAACCAAAGATTATGGTAATTAAAGAGTCTTAGACTTCTTGTTAATGTTTGGTAATTACTATATATATAACAGGTCAAGTGCCCTCCATTTCGATGTTGATGCTTTTGTTTTTATCAATTCATTCAATCCATTGAAAAGATTATGGTAAATCTAATAATTTTTTTCTCCTCAAAAAGTGAGTCCATGGGAATCTTTTATTTTTCTTTAATCCTCTTGTAAACCTGTGGAATTACTATTGGTTAGGAAACCATGTCTTGATTAGGTCTAACTCCAGCCTGGTCTAATGTACGAAAAGGTGCAAAGTCAAACATTAATTTAATCATACACTTAGATTTTCCCTGTGGATTTGCTCCCCTTTTCAGTTTTTAAACATTTCTCCTCCCAAACTAGCCATGCTTTCTTTCCTTTTTCCGGTTTAACCCAATTCTTATCCTTTTGGCCCCACGTTTTCTTTCCTCTAGGTACACAACCCCAATTGATTAAGTTATTAAACCCTCTACCAAGAATTCTTTGAGTAAAATCATCAATTAAGTGAGAGAGATTAAAAAAAGTGAGAGATATAAATATTTAATATGAAATCTTAAATTTAAACTCATATTCTATCATATACCCAAAAAAAAAAAAGAATTCCTTAAACAATTTATCATTTGGTAGTAAGAATCGTAATTAACAACTAATTGGTTAAATTTGTTAATTCAAAGTTAACTTAAGCACTTTGAAATCAAGAATAATAAGATATGAGATCTACATTATGTCCTTGTGTGCTTCATATTTTAGAGACAGTCACATTATGGAACTAACAAAATTGCTTATGGCGTGCATGATTGATTAGACTATGTACTTAATTAAACTACGATTTCTTTTTTGTTTGCCATGGAAGAAAGGGTCAATATTAGTTCCAAATATGGGGTTTTGGCACATAATCATCCACAAGAAGCTGCCCACGTGGTACCAACACGCATTCGTGTGCATAAATTTGGTAGTGTACCCAAAAAATTTTGTTAATTCTTGTTGTGAGCTGTTCAATAGTTCCAACAAACTTTGAATAATAAGTAGGGTTTCTTTTATTTGTTTCAAGGACATTTCTACCACATTGTTTAATATTATTTTCCAGATATGAGATCCAAAGCTTACGCGAATAAATGGCCAGCGTTACTCTTTCGAGGAAACCAAGGCCCTTTTTTAAATCTCCGTTATCATCTTATGCTACTTCTATTCATAAATAACACCTGGCCCTTGGGAACTCCAGAACTTTCCTTTGATTAGGGCTTTAAAATCTCTTTTAAAGTCCAATAGATATAATGGAATAGGAGACAGTGATTATGAGAGCATAAAGTGCTATATATTCTTGAGTGTTGATAAGATTAACCCAGATTCACAAGATCAAAACCTGTCAACTGCAAATTGGTACTGCTTTAAAAGATTAATGCTTCGCTGTACACTTGTACTATTTTCTTGGCTTGGCATATAAGGAGCCAACGCATTCTGTTTTTTGTGCGAGGGGGAAAGCTTTGCCTCCCTGAATATTAGATTATAAAACGACTTAATAATTTACAGGGTATAACCTCAATTAGATAACCTTAAATGTCTTTGATTTGATCCTGATAATAGATCATTTAGATTGGGTCTAATGCATTTGGGCCAAGCTCACTTTGGGAAGAACCTTTAAGGCCATATTTAATATACAAAATATTAAATATAAAAATTAATAAATAAATAAAATGAACAACAAATGATAACGTATTATTAATTAAAAATAATAAAAAAAAAGACACTAATAAGTAATAATAATATAATAGATATTACAAAAAAAAATTATCTCTTTTTTTATCATTATATCAAATATAATCTAAATGCTTATTCTATTCCTTAACTCCCCCTCCTTTGGTAGAAGTTGTTCTTTTCTCCCCTTTCATAAAAAATGCCTACTTTTCAGAGTAAAAGTATTGTTTTATCAAGTGTCTCCTAATGTCTTGCAGCTTACATCACCAGATTATTCCAAATAGTGGAATGAAAACTTACTCTGATAAAAACCCTCCAGAGGAGAGAGTTGTGTTGCCTCCAGTACGGTATGTTCTAGATGTTTAGCCGTTAGGTCACAGTTGTTATGGGGTGTGTCGCTTGGTTTCTTTGTTTCTTGTTATCTCATAAGTACAAGTTGGATTAGTTATATTTTTGGTATCTCCTGACTTGTATCTTATTAATGATATATCACTCATTTGACCAAAACAAAAGTTCGCTCATTATATCCCAATGACCAAAATAGAAAAACTCACTAGATGCTTCTCCTGAGCATATCACCCCAACATAACTATTATTTGAATACCGGAAATTGTGAGAACTGTCCATGGTATATTCTCTGGCTGGCCAATTAGCCACACTGAAATGCTAAGCTTTAGGACGAGGAATAAATAAAGAAAACTCCTCGATCGCCTTCCAAGATAAGTCTATGCAAACATTTTTGTCATTCTACGTAACCCGTCACCTTTCACAATTCAAATCCCTACAGGCACAGCACATCGCCAACCAACTTTTGACAAGGCATAAGAACCCTCACCAGATAAGATTTGCATATGAAACGTCTTATCATCGAGTCAGCATTTTATTTGATAAAACTGTGGATAAACACGGCGCAGTTACCTTCGACCTAACCATGACGTTCGCCCTGGTGTTAGTTTGAGCATTGAACAACACAGTGAAGTGCGTAGGGTACTGTTCTGTATTTGCTTGTTAACAATGTGTGGGATAGTAGAAGTTTGATTTATATATATATATATATATATGTATATATTCATTATAAACTACTAGACAAGAAAACTGCATCCATGCCTTTTTATCAGTTCGAAATTAATATTCGAGATTATGTGACAAATATTAAATTAATTTTATTAATTTAATTATAGATTAGCATTAATTAATTAATTATTTTAAAAAATTACGAAATTAATTAAGTAATTAATTCTGTTTTAAATGTTAAATCCTGAATAGATTGAATTCTAATTAATTGTGTAATAGGTTAAATTATACATAAATACATTGGATAAAAGCTCCAACTTGCAGTCTATTAGTAGTAAGTAATTTCCTAACACAAAACTAACTAATTGAAAAGTGGGAGTTATTTTTGATATATTAATTATTTATTTAATTAATTAATGTGAATTATTAAGGAAGAAGTCAATTTTTTAAAACGTACAATCACATTAAAACCTCTCTCATGATACCTTCAACATTAATATTAACTATCTTCCTCTCACTTTCCATCAATTAGAGATTATTCAAAAAATTTAAAGGGCTAAATAGGCTGCTTTCTCTACTTTACAAACTGCCATGGCTATACTAGAGACATTAAATACGACAAATTTTATAATTTATTTATTTATAATCTTCTAATTAGAAAATGAAAATATTATTAGCAAATGGTATCAGAGCTTTGTTAACAATATTTTGATATATGTGAAATTTCTTGGTTGATTCACATTTGTTTATAATTTTAATTTTAAAAAAATGAAGGGGATGAAAATGAAGAAAGTAGCATAAAAAAAATTAGGAATTTTGAATTTCTTTAGTTATTGGCTTCGATTGTTGCTTGATTCATGATTGTAATGCTTTATGTGTGATTTGCTACTATTGTATCATGTTAAATCCCCATTGGAAAATCATATCAAAGATTCAAAATTTTAACATATCATGTCTACTGTTCATGCATCTCTGGCTATTTTTCCTTTTATTTGTTCATGATTTTTGCTTAGGGAAATGTTTAGAACGTTTTAGTGAAGAGAAAAGGCATTAAAATAGAGGTTCCAAAAAGCTTTGGAGGAGCAACAATAGTGGAAATCTGCCATTGCTAAAGGTTAGAGATCCAAGCTTAAAGAAGGCTGTTGGAGGGAAGGTGCACTCACGCCCTCAAGCACATGTGGTGTATGTGGGTCACTCTTAGGATCCCTTGGGGTTGGTTTTGACCTACTAATCTCCATTTTTTAATTTCTTATTTAATGGTAATTTTTTTGAAATTTTTTGGACCATGAAAACATTTTATTTTGATTTTCCATAAACATGTGCAGTTAAAATTAAAATCATATTCTCAAAATTTTGGCATGAAAGTTTTTCTATATAATATATGCATAATTATGACTTACATATAGTATGTACTTTCCCTGGTAATATGTTTTGATACATTAAGTAAATTTTTTGAATATTTTGTGAGATTTGTGCTTCTTATATATTTATATATATGTTAAAATTTTAGCATAACTCAATAGATCTTCTGTAAATATTATCAAAGTGTTTACATCTAATGATTATGTACTCACCTATCATAGGTCTAATCATAATAGTGTATTAGTTAAGTGTTTGAAATATATATATATATATATATTATATTGGTAATCGTTATATTCTATTGGTGTGATATTATCAATGTAATTTCATAGTTTAGACCTTTTTGGATAGGCAAGTGACATTATCTTTGATGTTTCAATATTTCTTATACCCTAATGGTGCAAAGATATTGAGTACATTTTTGTAAAGGTTTTTTTATAAAACAAATCTATGTAGTACATATGTGTGTCTTCTTAGTTTATCTTAATTTAGGACCCTTAGGTAGGATTATGATAAACAATTTTGTTATATATATATGTAGTTGCATAATTTATTTATGATTGCAAATTCTATTTAATAATTATGTTGTACACGCATAATTAATATTTCCTAATTTTTTGCTTCATTGGTTTCAGTCACTCATCAACTATTTGTGGTAAAGACTCTCAATAGAACTAACTATGACAAGAAGTCCCTTAATAATTATATATGAGTAATTATGAATTATATACGTTATGTACTTTCCCTAGTAATATGTTTTGATACATTAAGTAAATTTTTTGAATATTTTGTGAGATTTATGCTTCTTATATATCTATATATATGTTTAAATTTTAGCTTAAATCAATAGATCTTCTGTAAATATTATCAAAGTGTTTACATCTAATGATTATGTACTCACCTATTGTAGGTCTAATCATAATAGTGTATTAGTTGAGTGCTTGAACAATATATATTATATTATATTATATTGGTAATCATTGTATTTTATCGATGTGATATTATCAATGTAATTTCATAATTTAGATCTTTTTGGATAGGCAAGTGACATTATCTTTGATGTTTCAATATTTCTTATACCCTAATGGTGCAGAGATATTAAGTGCATTTTTGTGAAAGTTCTTCTATAAAACGAATATGTGTGGTACATATATGAGTCTTCCTGGTTTATGGTAATTTAGTACCCTTAGGTAGGATTATGATAAACAATTTTGTTATATATATATAGTTGCATAACTTATTTATGATTGCAAATTATGTTATGCACTTATAATTACTATTTCTTAATTTTTTGCTTCATTGGTTTCAGTCACTCATTGACTATTTGTGGTGAAAACTCTCAATGGAACTAACTATGACAAGAAGTCCCTTACCATATACCTAACTATTTTTCAAAAGGATTTGGCTCATAGAGAATCTAAACTAGCAAATCTTACTACTGAGTCCAATGTTATAAATAAGGCTTATCATAAGTAATGGTACAAGTCAAATCGAATTTGTTCAATAATGATTAATTCACCATTGAGAATGGCATCAGAGAAAGTATCTCAGATAAAGATACTACAGTAGAGTACCTCAAGGTTGTTGGTGAGAAATTTAAAAGATTCGATATAGAAAGCCTATTATATCTTACAATTTGACAACACCTACTATGATGGAATGTCAAGTGTTAGTGAACATATCACAAAGCTCGTCAACTATTATAATAAATTAAAATCATATTAAGTTGACTTGGGAGAAAGTGTTTTAGTTTATCATATCCTCTAATCACTACTAATTGAATATGGAGTTCTAAGAACCTCCTATAATTCTCTAGAGGCAGAATGGACGATAAACTATTTTAATCTCATTAGTAACTCAAGAAGAAGAGTTAATTAAGAAGAATTCTCACCTACTGATTATAAATTATTTGTCCCATGGCTCAAGCAGCAAGGCAAGTGGTAATGATAAGAAAGGGAAAAAAATTGATGTTTCAAAATTTTGCAAAACTTGGATTAAAGAAAGGTGGTAAGAAAAATGAAGGTTCGCAGAAGAATCTTTAACAGTGAGTGTCACTATTTCAAGAAGACTAATCATAAAATATCTAATTGCTTCAAGTTTAAGAATAAAGTTAAGAGAGAAGGTATATCTTTTAATTTTTCCCCTCTAACTTTGGTTTGTTTTGAATCCAAGAGTCTTGAAATATCTTCTGATTCTTTGTAGTTGGATTCTAGTGCAACTATTTGTATTGTAGTTCTTTACAAGGGCTCACAAACAGGAAGATCCCAAGTAAGAAGGAGAAAACCATCTTAAAAGTTGAAGGAAGTAGGGCCGTAGTTGAATGTGTAAGATCTTATTTAAATTTACCTTTTGGGCATTTGTTGAATTTGAATGATGTTGTATATGTACTTTTTGCAAGAAAGAATTTAATTTCTAGTTTTATATTAGACAAATGTGATTATTCCTTTTGGCAAAGGAATGGAAAGATTAATATTTATTTTAATTCAATTATTATCAGTGTAGCTTCGTTATAGAATAGCTTATATGTTTGAATTTGAATAATTGTTCAATTGAACCTCCTAGACCTCTTAAAGCCTCTATTAATTTTGTAATTGGGCACAAACACTGGAGAGTCAATGGGAACTCTTTTATGTTATGGCATCGATGTTTAGGTCATATCTCTAGAGAAAGACTAGAGATGATAGTAAAATAAGGTGTATTGCCAAAATTTGATTTCTCATACTTTGAAATTTGTATTGACTGTATCAAGGGAAAAACATCCCCCCAAAACTAGAAACAAAAGGGTAAATAGGCCTAAAAATATTTTGGATCTAATTTATATAAATATTTATAGGTCTATTACACTTGCTACTATGGGAGGATTTAAATATTATATTATATTTATAAATGATCGCTCTAGATATAAGTGGATTGATCTTCTACATGAAAAGTCAGAATTATTAAATGCCTTTAAAACTTTTAAGGCAACAGTTAAGTTAAAGACTGGCAAGTTATTAAATATGTTAGATCAGATAAAGATGGTAAATATTATAGGAGGTATACTGAAATAGGTAGAAATCTTGGTTCATTCATACAATTCCTATAGGAACATGAGATTGAAACTCAATATATGATGCGTAGTACCCCTCAGCAAAATGGGGTTGTAAAAAAAAAGTAATTGCATTTTGATAGATATGGTCAGGAATATGATAAGTCACTTCTCCTTGTCAAAATTTTTATAGGGTGATGCTTTGGAAACTACAATTTATATTTTGAATTAAGTACCTAATAAAATCAGTGCCAAAGACACTAAATGAACTTTATTCTAAAAAGAAATCCAGTTTGAAACATTTTCATGTATGGGGTTGTAAAGTAGAGGTGAGGCTGTATAATTCTCAATTGAAGAAGATTCTAGAACCGTTAGTAGATTCTTTATTAGGTACCATATAAGATTAAGAAGGTGCAAATTTTATTGCCCCACTCATGTTAACAAGGTTATCGAATCTGATTAAGCATTTTATTTTGAAGACAATCTAGATAGTAGGAGTTCCATGCCTAGAATCATTAATTTATGCGATGAGAGCACTATTTTGCCTATGCCTATTACATCACCCTTTTCAACTGATAGAGATGATGTTGTTGAAAATCTAGTTAAGGTTGATGTAACACCATCTCTGGCAGGTATTGAAGAGCCAGTTGTTAAGTTGAGATGATCTCAGAGAGTTTATAGATCAGCTATACCAAGTGATTACATGATTTACTTACAGGAATTTGAATCTGACATTGATGACGGTATAAATCTTGTATCTTTTCAATAAGCAGTGTTAGGCCCTCATTCTTTTAAATGGTTAGAGCCCATGTATGGTTAAATAATATCTATGCATCACAACCACATATGGGAACTTACTGAATCACCAGATGGGTACAAACCTGTTAGTTGTAAGTGAGCCTTTAAAACCAAATAAGGGGCCACTAGTAAAATTGAAAGAAATAAAACCAAACTTATAGCCAAAGGTTATAATCAGAAATAAGGTATTGATTATATAGAAACCTTCTCTCTAGTGTCTATTAAAAATGCTTTCATGGTAGAACTTAACCTTGAACTTCACCATATGGATGTTGAGACTACCTTTTTGAATGGAGTCTTATATGAAGATGTTTACATGACTCAACCAAATGACTTCGTTGAACCTGACAAAGAGCATTTGGTATGCAAATTACGTAGATTCGTCTATGAGTTAAAGCAAGCCTTTAGATAGTAGTATTTAAAGTTTCATAAGGTTATCACCTTTCTTAAATTCATTGAAAATGTCTCAAATAAGTATATCTATCAGAAATTTAATGGGAGCAATTTTGTTATTCTTGTGTTTCATGTTGATGACATTCTACTAACTAGTAATTTAATAAATTTTTTAAATGAGACAAAACATATATTATCATACCACTTTGATATGAAGGATCTTGGTTAGGCATCTTTTGTTCTTAGGATTCAAATTCATGGTGATAGATCTTGTGGCATTCTTGGTTTGTCTCAAGCAACTTATATTGATTGAGTACTTAAAAAGTTCAATAGGGATTCTCGTGCTTCTTATGCTACTCTTATTTAGAAATGTGAAAGGTTGTCAAGATTATAATGCCCTCAAAATAATGTTGAAAGGGTTGAATTGGATAAGATTCCATATGCTTCTGCTTTTAGGAGCCTTATGTACATTCAGGTATGTACTTGTTGAAATATAATATTTACTATTAGTGTACTTAGCAAATACTATCATACCATATAGTTCCTACCATTATATTCCTTATTTAATGGGGTTTTCGCATGATCATAGTAAATATTCAAGGAAAACACCAGAATTATACACTTTTATCGCATTATGTTAGGGTTTAAATTTTCATTTTGCATTACATGGGTCCCGTGGACTATTCAACAACATTCTCTAGTCATCTACCGTCTATACAATTCATAAACAACTCAAAATATCAAGTGATCTATGGTTTTAAGCTTAAAACCCCCAGCTTTCCACCTTTTCTTCTTGGATAGCATGAGGTAGATTTTAGGGGAAACTTTAAAAAATTATAACTAAATCTAGAAAAATTGAAATCAAGTAAACAATAGCTTGTTGGAAAACTCTAGATGTTAACTTTATACTAAAAATAATTCCCAGCCATAAAAACCTCATCTGAACCATGCTTGACAATAGAAAAGGCAGGTAGGTCAAGCTATAAGAGAGGAAGAAGAGTCAAGAAGCTTATGGAATATTCAAAAAACTCACTTTTTCAAAAATTTCAAATTTGTCTTTTCGTAATGGTAATTTTGTTTTAGCTCCTTTTTTAGAACCGTCTTTTCCATTATAAAATTTAAGTTTTCAATAAAATACCTTTGGAATCACTCAAATTAGAACTAAAACCTTCCTAAACGAGTTCGTCAAAGTTCGGGTTCACCATCATTGGAAAAAGTACATCAGAGGGGTTTTACTAGCCTTGAGGCTTCCCATGATTTTTGGGGCCTCTGAGAGCCCTGGAAAACTCAAAATTTTTATTTAAAAAACTCTCCTGTGAGTTTTTCAAAATTTTCACGTAATTACGAAAATGTAATTATGTTTTGTCAAATTTCGTAACAATTTTGTTTCTCCATCCTAACTCCATTTTTCTTTCCGTCTAAGCGCTAGAATTATTATTTTTAGGAGTCTAGGACTCTACCCAAATTTTCTTGAACGTTTTCTAGCTCATTCCAATAGACTTGCTTTTATATGGTTCATTTCATCGGTTTACGGAAATTATGTTTGTTACAAATACTTGAGCAATCCACACAAGGATCATTGAAAAGTTGTAAAGAAAGTTATGAGGTACTTGTAAGGTATAAAACACTATATGTTGACTTTTAGAAAATCTAATTCTTTTGAAATTGTTGGATATACGAATTCAAACTATGCATCATGTTTAGATGATAATAAGTCAAACTTTTAAATACATCTTTATGATGTCTAGAGGGGTTGTTTATTGAAAGAGTGCTAAACAAACACTCACATCTACCTCAATTATGGAAGCAAAGTATATTGCATATTATGAAGCTACTTGTTAGACTATATGGTTGAGAAAATTGATATTTGGCATACGTCTTGTTAATTCCATATTGCGATCTCTAAGCATTTATTGTGATAGTTCATCTATTGTGTGCTTCTCTTAGAATCACAGGAATTCTTATCGTACTAAAAATTTTTATGTTAAACTCTTATTTGTTATAGAGAAATTGCTGAATCTCAGATTCATGTGGTTCACATTTCTAGTAAACATATGCTTACGAATTCGTTGACTAAATGCTTACCTATAAGAGTATTTCAAAATCAAGTAATACATATGGATCTTGTTGAATTTTGATGTAACCTTTATTTAGTGGGAGTTTGGGACATGTTAGTTCTATGTTTCACTAGTTTAAGATTATTTCTGTAATTCTCTTCTATTCAGATTATGGAACTTTATATTCAAACATTTAATATCACTTGTTTATTTATCGAATTTAGTAATTTTGTATTTGCTTCATTTTTTGCATTTTGGTTAAGATTTAGCATATATTAATTGCTTATCTTTATATATATATATATATATATATATATATATATATATATATATATTATATTGCTCTGTAATTTGCATTAAGTAATTAACTAATGCTATTCAAGTAGAGATTGTTAAATTAATTTTATTAATTTAATTACAGATTAGTATTAATTAATTATTAAAGAAATTACAAAACTAATTAACCATTTAATTCTATTTTATATGTTAAATCCTAAACAAATTAGCCCTAATTGATTATGTATAATGTATAATAGGTTAGATTATACATAAGCTCATTAGATAGAAGTCCTAACCTGTAGTCCATTAATAATCAATAGTTTCCTATCATAAGGTTAACTAGTTGAAAAGTGGAAGTTATTTTTGGTATATTAATTCATTAATGTTATTTATTGGAGAAGTGGTTAGTTTTTAAAACACATGATCACATTAAAGTCTCTGTCATGATAATTCCAATATCAATATATAACTCTCCTCCTCTCACTCTCTATTAATCAAAGATTATTTACAAAACCTAAGGGGCTAAGCAGGTTGTGTTTTCTACATTTTTCTACTTTATAGGCTGTCATAGCTATTTTGGAGATATTATATATGAAAAATTTTATAATTTATTTATTTGTATAATCTCTTAATTAGAAAATGAAAATATTGTTAGCAACAAAGATTACAAAAATCATTCCTAAGCATTATAATCACATCTCTTTTTGGGAATGCACCAATTTCAGGTTTGCCCACTACCAAAATGCTTATACATAAAGATAATCTGTAAGATTTGTAACAAGCACACCTTAGGCAACTTGATTTGCTGCCTTTCCAGTAAGTCACTTGACAAAAATGTAAATTATCTCGTAAAGCAAGAAACTTAATTTTAATGAAGTGAGAAAGTTGAATCATTATATAAGAAAGAATTGCAACTAGTTTAGAAAAATAATGTCAGGAACTATAAACATGTATCTACATTGATGTAAGCACTTTTAAAGGCACTTGATAGACTAAAAATAAGTTTAAGTAATATAGGAAAAAGATTCCTACCCTGAAGCACATAAACTAACGTGCACAATCATCCATACCACACTTACTGACTAGTGCAACGCCCAGGTTCTTTCATCATCATTTTTGTTCTCGTCACTAACAATAAATTAATTTAATATGACATATCAAGAATTCACTTTAAAGCTTCCACCATAGTTTCAAATTTGCTAAATCAAAGTTCAAAATCCATAAATTGTCCTTACATCTACCACATTGCGCTTCCAATTTGCTAAAGCATGATGCTAAGACGATACCAGTATGAAAGAAAGGAGAATATGAAAGTTTTTCTTTTAGATCTATTTGTTCCAATATAGCAGAGCTAGACTTATATTCATAGAAACTCACATACCTCACTACTATACCAAAATAACAAACTACCTAGTATATTAGCAAACTATAACTAAACCATACACATATAAACAATTCGCTTTAACACAATTAAATCAAGAACTTTTTTTTTTTTTGGGTCTTCTTCAACTTCATGCTTCCCATATGGATAGCTACAACGTAACATCATTACTTCAATCATTTCAGTCAACAAAAATTTATTTATTTGCAAGTTTCAAGATGTCAATGCTAGATAGTTCAGTATAATTTCCACATATATGTGTTAGAAAATGACCCCTACATTACTCTAGCATCAAACAATTTTCAAACCATTAAGGCACATTTAAAGTGCATAACACTAGCTGGGCCTATTAACTTCATAACATGAATAACCATGTAAATGAAAGAATAGAGGCTGATTCCACTGGATTATGTAAGAAATTTGAACTATCTTTTGTCATCTATTCATGGTGACCACAGAACAACTTCCACATATATAGGAGCTACCTTCCAGTGGAAAATTTACCAAGAGATTACTCCCCAATATTGGTTTTGACAAACCTTGCCTACATGCCTAATAGATAGATAATGCATAATCAGATTCCTCTCAATCTTGTCCTTGGCACCTTATTATCTTTATAGTTAACATGAATTGGTTGAACAGGTAAATATAACTTAAAATACAAGAAGTAAAAGTCAGTTTAGATCAAACAAGCTTATTGTTTGAATTAACTCTAAGTCCATTGTTATTAAACCTAAACAAGCTTATTGAGTAGGAACATTTGTACTAATTGGTGTGTAGAAGCATGTTGATAACATTAGTTGCTAATGTATGTGACATTTGTAGGTAGGTTAGCTATAAAGCAAAGACATAGACTGATGCTGAATTTTAGTAATGCCTTATTAGTATGGAAATAAAAATTATTCAACTAGGTTTGCTCTTCAGCCTTCCTGTAACAAGTCACACACTTATGTCCAACTAGCATGTTGCAGTTTGCATCTTATTAAACCAGAAAATACATGGCACATATGACTACGGGCAAACCCAAAGCATTATGGATTGATGTTAACAAACTATTAAAACAACAATGAATGGAGAATGTTAAACCTTTCCACCTCTTATGTAAATGCATATCACATCATTTAAGAAAGAATTAGAGATGTTTTCAACATGCACGTGCATGTGCATCTATACACACACAAAGGTTATGATTATTTGATGTGAAGGAGTAAGATTAAGAAAATAACTAATTTTGATTTTAGTGATGTGTGGGTTAAAAAAGATCATGTCGAATATAGATATATTATGATAATGACTATCTTGTGTGTATTATAAAACTAATTCAATAAGTATCATAAGCATAGGTACAAGACATATTGAATATTACAATGATAGGTCTTTGAGTAATTAAAACTCATAAGTGATTAGAAATGTCATATATAAAGTGTATATAGATAAATTTAAGATATTTAAGACACAATCACATCATGTCAAATAAATAAAAAAGTTATAGAATTTTATGTTGGTCCTAAAAATAATTATTAATGTAAGAGCTTTTAAACATATTACTTACGCAGAGAGAGTGTGAAAACTCCAAAAAGATATAATTTTTTTAAAAAAGAATTCTTTGTAAATCCATTCCATCATATGGAAGTGGGAAATATAAGATTCTAAGACACTCATGATAAGACCTAACCTAATTAGTTAATTTAATTAATTGGATTAATTAATTGATTGGGATAATTAATTATTTATTTGATGATTAATATGGAATCTTGAAATTTGAAATTCATGAGGGTTTGATAATATGTTATCTTATCTTTTCCTAAAACTAAGAGGAAGAAACCAAGGCAGGATATTAACGTACTTGCACAAAAGAAAAATACATAATAAGAAAAGAAAGACTCTTCTCATTCTAGAAATTTTGAGCGCACCTATTGAAATTAATATGCAAAGTTTGATCAAGTGATTTTGTGTAATCCACTGAGACCAATAATTAGGGTGCAGCCCAAAAAAAAGAAAGTAACAAGGGTATTAAAGGTGCAAAATTCGCCCGGGTGAATTTTTTGAATTTGAATTTTTAAAGAGTTTTTGTTTTCAAATGATATTTAGTCCTTGCATATATTGTACTACAGAACCAATGCTTAATGAAGTTAAAAAAAGTGGCGCTCAGATACCGAAAGTAAAGCTTCATATATAGACTTCTCATTTTTCATTTCCAGTTAGCTTTACATAATCCATATATCCCCCTTCCAGTGAAACCAAGCATGCCAATTTCAATGGCGAAGGTTCTCCCTTTCTTCGGTCCATAGCTTCAACATCATAGATTCAATCACCACATAATGGACGACCCCTAGGCAAACTACCCCACCAAAAAAAAAAAAGCCCAATAATAGACAACTCTAACAGATTGACACAGTGCCTTTCCTTTTTGAGCTTTTTCAGAATATTTTGCTTGATGTTTTGTTTCTATTTCATTGTAATCTATCTAAGCTGATGAAAATTAAAAATAAAAAAAAATCAACGAGCCCGTATGCAAGAGTGAGACAAAGAAGAAAAAATTTCACTGAAGGAACTTAATTTCATAGAAATAATATTAAAATATTTTTAAAAATAAATTATTTCAAAAAAAATTAAAAGACCAAAGTTGTTATTAATATTTTTTAAAATTATTATTCATACTTTTTAAAATTACAATTTAATCTTTTTAATATTTTAAGTGCGTTTTGGAATAAATTTGTTACTATTTTTAAATAAAGATATTTTTATAATATTAGAATATTAAATTATAATTTTAAAAAATATGTATAATAATTTAAAAATATATTAATAATAACTTTCACTTTTTAATTTTTTAAAAAATTTTAATTTTAAAAAAATTTTAGTATTATTTTTATAAAGTTAAAATGTTTAAAAAAATTTTGAAGGAAGAAAATATGCTTAACAACGACCTAGTGACGAAAGGGTCCCACGGCAAATAATGTGTCACGTAATACCAAAGTTAAGATTTGACAGATTTAAATGTCAGAAAAGTAATTGATAAATGTTTAAGAATTAAATTGTATATTATGTTAATTTAATGATTAAATAATTGAAGTATATAAAAAAATACAAATAAACAGTATATTAATAGAACTATAAATAATCAATAAATAATATTACCCTGATATAACGGTATAAATAATATATGAATAATAACAATAGACCGTTACTGATCTACGGCATTTTATATGTATATATATATATATATAATGAAATGATTTCAAGTTAAACAACAATTAACTAAGTACAGGTGGCTTAAAAAAAATCAATGGAATAATAATTATATATAAAGATTCATTGTATCATTGTCCAGATTCTCCAGAACCTTCCCGTGACGGATTCGATAAAAACGACGAGCCGTGCGTGGATACAGCCTGGCGATAAGCACGAACGAAAGCAAACTAAAACAATTTAATTACAAACCTTCCAATTATTTTTTTCAAAATTCTAATCCTAATCCAAAAATAAAAATTCTTGTCCCACAATAACATTTTTCCGATTTGACCGTTTAGCCAGTTTCCCTATTCTCTGTGGATCCATTTGTGAAAAATCAGCGGTTCTCCGCAAAATATCTTCCGCGCACAAATTCCAAATCATCCCAAGCATTTCAATTGTTAATTTGTCAAAGAAAGCTCAGATACATCCCACAGTCCTACGTGGCACTAGTTTCTTGTGATGCTCGTTCACCTATCCACCGCCACGTGTCGTCCACCCACAGAATCATCCCTTGGGCTCCCGGTTTTCTCAGCAAATTCCGCGATAAAGCCCACATCGTAGCCGGTTGTTTCCCCTTTATCCGCCTCGCTCACCTTTCTGTATAAAACCTCTCGTCTTCCCCACATCCCTAAAACGCCATTTCTGGTAATTCAAGATCTGCTCTTTGTTCGTTCGTTCTCTCTTTTGGTGTGATTTGGGTAGTGGAATTCTGGGCATGAGCTTGAGGTACATGTGGAGGGTGGTGTATCAAGCAGGGATGCGAGTGGTGCAGGGGACGAAAGATCAGGGCTCGAAGTGCGACTCAACCATCAAGTCTCTGAGGGATTCTGCTTGTTCCTCTTCCTCGAAGCAGACAAGGCTCTTCTCTAATGGTTTTGATTCTCCTGCCTTCAAAGCTTCTAACTCTGACAAGCTCAAACAAGCCGAGGAGTCTCTTAGAACCATCATGTACTTGAGCTGCTGGGGTCCTAATTAATTCATAATGCTTTTAGATCCGACGGAACTACTTATATAGTTTTTTGTAAAATCTTGTAGAAAATATGTATGTATCACAGTATCAGTACTTGGTGTATCAAGATGAGAGCTTGACGACCACTCTCTGTTTCCGTGATATCGAATTCTTCGTCTATAATGAAAATCTAATAGCCAATGGATTGATCAATCATTGTAACTAGTGTTGTACCGAAAATAGATTGTATTTACAGGATTGATGAGCGAAATCAGGATTTATTTATTTAATCAATTTGTGTACACATAAACTTGTTCACTTTATCGATCGAGATTTAATACAGTTCCTTATGAATTGAGACGAAGAAGGGTGTGGGTTCGAAGAGGTCAACGCTGGTGGAAGGAAACAAGCTGCAAAGGAAGAGCAGTGAGCAGTAGCACAATATGCCTGCAGGTGAACTGCTGCACAAATGAATTGCTCGCCTGTCGAGTACAACAATTATAAAAGTAATAAAAGTTAGGATCAAATTTTAATATCATTGTGATCAAGCTTTAATAAAAATTTGACATGTGTAAATTTTTTTAAAAATTTTAATTATGTAATATTAAATTGTAAAAATCATATATTAACTTGGACATTTATGGTATTATTATTATTTTTAAATGTAACAATAAAAATATAGAAAGGTTGTATATAGTTTGCCTTGCAGACTAATCCAACCCCATGTTTAGTTGGATATTTTCATTATCCCTCCATTCAACGCTATTTTTTATTCTTTCGTCTGAATGAATCAAAATTCCATCCAAAAAAATAATGGAATAAGCTGGCATTTCAGGTAAGTGAAAATGTCTTCTAATTGACTGAAATATTCTTCTTCCTTTCTACAACTATCACGTGGTGCTTTTTCTTCCATCATACAACTACCACATCGTGGCTTTTTCTGCCTGTTAATAACTTACTTTCGTTCATCCTTATTTTCATATCAAATAAGCGAAGGACATAACTTGATTTTCAACTAAATTTACAATAAAATGGGATTTTGTATATCAAATAATGCTTCATATGAATAAGCTGATGAATCCTTTGTAAAATAATAGAGCCATTCCTTCTAATAAAGAGAAGATAATGAAGAAGACAATGGAGGGGAAAGAGGGCGTACCTCAACCAATTGATTCAACGACGCTAATGAAAGAGAGTGAGAGATGTGGATATCCTATCCTATATCAAATAGCTGTGCCCTAAATTGATGATCCCTTGTTGTCTGAAATCCGATGCCTGGTGCCTGAAAACCACGACCAAGAGGAAGGAGGCCTATTGACGACAAAGCCCATGACAATGGCGAATGCTATTAGAAAATTTTATTTTAAAATTTTATGTGGTTCATATTAATTATTTTATTATTTTTCAAATTTTAAATTAGCTGCAATCTATTGAGATTTATTAAATGCCTAATTGTTATTTAAGTGATTATACAATTAGTGGATTTTAACATATATTAATTATAAGTTTAGTGAGTAATTAAAAATATAAGCTAATGACTTTATTAAAACTCATGATAGGAAAGTTTAATAAGATAACATTAAATAGAATTAAGTCTTTTCTCTATCCCAAAAAAAGTATCTAAACTTATTAAAAGTCGTTCAATTAACTTAGGTAACAAAGAGGAAGACTCAATATTTTAAGTTGTTGTTATGGTGGTACAAATATACATTTTGTTCTAATCTAACAAAGTTAGTGTTTTAACTTTCATAAAATATCTATAGAACTTTACAGCATATCAAGCTTGGTTTTATATGAAATTTAAAACCTAAAATTTATAATTTCAACAAAAATTTTGTGTTCATTTGCACTACTTTAGCCTTTGATTTTTTGTTGTTGTTTGTCAATTGGCCAAATTAGTTTTGGGCTTTCGTTTCTCCCTTTACAAGCTTTCATTCGACATATAATTTGTATGCCAATTCGATTTATGTAGAGAGATCTAGTTGCTTAGATTTTTTTGTTTTCAAATGTCATGTTCAATCTTGATTTGCTTAAAAGAAGAAATTTTAATTCAAATTGTTATGTGGGAATACCTCTTTTTGTATTTATGAATCTCTATATGACATTTAATTGCATTAAAATTGGTTGAATACACTTAAAATCAAAATTGAAATTTTTAAGGTTTATGTTTTCAAAACTCATGTATAGATCCAAAGCAATTCTTTCATTTCTTTTGTTGTTTTGCTCAATTAATGATTTGAACACTATAAAAACATAGATTTACATCAAAACCACAAAAATACAGAATCAACCCAACTCAAAAATGTTAAAAATTGCCTTGGCTCAAAAACAAGTATAAAAACCCGTTTCAAACTTATGGGTTGACCAACTGAACCAAAATTAGGCCTACGCGCCACCGCTTAACGCGGGGGGTGGGGGGTGTGTGTAAGCCACCTCAAACTCTGATTGGCACAATTTTTGTATCATTTTTTAAGTTATTAAATTTCTTAATTTTTTGTAATTTTTATTTTATTTTTTGTAAAACAAAGGAATTATTTATTAATTATTTGCATCTTTTCAATTAAAAACAGTTGTTTTATATTATTCTAAGCTAACAAACGATTTTAAAAAATTACAAAAAAATTTGCAAATATATTTTGACATATATAAAGTATAAAATTTAGGTGTACTCTCTATAGGCACATATACACTATATATAGTCTCGAATTAAGGCCTAAAGAATTAAGATTTAAGCCTTATTTTTTCAAAAAAATGGCTGCTGTTTATATTTTTACTGTAAACATGATTTATAATTGATCTTTTAAAATACATATAGTAAAAGTATCTTAATAAAATATAAATTTTCTCTTAATACAAGAATTTTGTTTTAATAAATTGTTGGGAATGTTAATAACCAATGTGGTTCATTCATTAAAATTATTAAAATTGTTCAATTCTTTTTATTAATAGGATATAAGGCAATTTCTTTATTTTAGTATGAGAATATTATTTTATGTATTATTGCGAGTATATGTCACTAAAGATATTTATCTATCAAAATATACAAAATCATTTAGTTTCCTTGTTGATAGAAATTTCGAGCTATTCTATATAATTTATTACCTAAAAAGGTATATATATTGACTGTGGTATGGCATAAAGTGTGATAGTATAAGTATATGGTCAAGAGAGTTTATCAGCCTAAAAAGGATGAGACATTTAATATTGTGTATTCTCTTTCATGTTATTTAGCTTCATGCTAGAAAGGCCAAATGCATTTTATATTCTTTGCCCAAAGGGGAGTTCATGATGATACACTTGGTGCTTTTTAAAGATAACTTGTTTAATTTTAAGTTATTTTAAAATTGTTTGCTTTACTGACTATATTGCATTTTTATAAATCAGCCTCTTTTACCATGAACAATAACAATACTACCATAGAAGTTTTAACTGGTTCCAACTATAATAGGTGAAAATAAGACTCTGAATTTGCCATGGGAATAATGGATCTAGATCTAATATTACATAAGAGTGAACCATTGAAACCCATTGAAAATATCACTTTCAAACAAAAAGAGTATTATGCTAAGTAGAAGAAATCTAATCTCTTAAGTCTTATATTTATAAAGAAATCAATTGCTGAATATCTCATAAGTAATTTATCAGAGACAACAAATGCTAAAGAGGTCTTCAATGCTATAGGAAAAATGTACCATGTATCTGATAAGATTAAGGCTAGACAATTCATAAATGAGTTGACAAACATGAGATATGATAACACCAAAGGAGTTAGGGAATATGTTATGAGGATGGTGGATCTTAAACTAAGCTCAAGGCTTATGATATTCTAATTCCAAATAGCTTTGTCATTCACTATGCACTTAATTTGCTTTTGCAAAAATTAAATTAGATTAAAACTGCTTACAACATGTAAGATTAAACTTTGGACATCAATGACTTGATTTCTAAATATGTAGTTGAGGAAGAAAAGTTTAAAAGAGAAAAGAATGAGATTGTGTATTTAGTTTCCCATAACAAGCTGAATTTCTATAAGGGAAAAGGGAAATCTAAGAACATGAAGACACATGCTTCTAAAAAAGACTAGGGCTTCAAAAGCATGGTAAGCATCAAGTCACTAGTCACTAGTCACTAGTCACTAGTGATGGAGATAAAATGAAGGATATGAATTGCTATTTCTATAAGAAGAAAGGTTTTAAGAAAGTAGATTGCCTCAAATATAAATATTAGCTAACAAAGAAGGGTAAAGACCAAGGTGAGTTGTTAACTTATATTTGTATTGAATCAAACATTATTGATATCCCTTTAAATTTTTGATAGCTTGATAGTGGTGTTTGTGACGACCCTAATTTTTTATTATCATAATTAAGGTTAAACACGTGATTAATAACTATAGGTCATGAAAATGTGAAAAAATTAAAACCTTAATGTGATTAGAGTCATCAATCATATGATTACATACACTTATGTTCATAAGGGAAATAAACATCCATTTATAAGCTTTGGTTCTATTACTCATCAGTTATAACTCATCCTAATGACTCTAGATCATCCTTTGTGATTAACATATGGAAAACCAAGATTTTCTAGTTAATATAAGGGTTTAAGCATGTTAGCCGCGGCAAAATTACCCTTAGCCGCAGCCAATTTCTTTCTGTTTTACCCCTTTCCGCGGCGAGTTGGACCTTCGCCGCAGCCAACCTACATGGCGCCGCGGCGAAGAAGCCTCCTGAAACTTCCTCGCTCGCCTCTCGATATTGGCCGCGGCCAATTCCTCCTTTCGTCGCGGCCAATTCCTCTCTGGAATGCTGGGGATATTTTTCTAAAAGTTCGCCGCGGTGAATTTCTCTCTGGATGACTTCCAGTTTGACCTCTCACATTTCGTTGCGGCGAATTCCTCTCTGGTACTCTCCCTGGGCAACTTCGCCTCTATTGGCCGCAGCCAACAATATTTTAGCCACGGCGAAGTACCTTCTGGTCCTACACTCCGAAAATCTGGACTTATACTCTCATTTCTCCCTCCAATCTCACCCTAGGGTTCCTCTACCTTAATTGTGGGGTTTAAATGGCTTCTATTAGCCTAATTCATCCAGCTAATCTCTCCTCTCTAGATCAAGATTTAAGGGCCAATTTCCTTTCTCTAATCACCCTATAATAGCAAGTCCATTTATCAGCAATTTGTAAAATAACAATAATAAGAGTTCATGATCTATCAATAGATATCACTTATGTATTACATTTCCAATAATAAGCTACATCAAAGTTCAACAAGGCTCATTGTAGATAACACAAATCCATACATCAAATACCAATTTAAAGTAAGGCCTACTCCTCAATAAGTACACAGTATATTATCAAAATACAGAATCCCACACTTGGCAATATAGATACATGATGATGCTATACAAGACCTAACAAAAATCAGCATCTATCCTATTCTACTCAGATCAAGTGTAGCTCCCCCACATCGGGCCTCAACTCATGGATGTTCATCTACTTGCTTACCCTTATCCTTACCCGAGGAACCTTCACCTGAAATTGTAATCCCATAAAACGGGGTGAGATATAAATCTCAATAACTAAGACAATTCTATCATATATTCCAATTTAACTAACATATATGCATGAATCAAAATCAACATCAGAATCATATCAATCATATCAGTAAATGAAGCAATTAGGCTATCATGATTACTATCCCATACTAGCAATTATATATTCGTATGTTAAAGGCCATTAACACTGGAAGAGGCCCATCCACGGCACCTACTCCCCATTGAGCACAACTAGGGCTCAGTGCATCTGGGGTTTGATCATAACCCGGTGCTCGATCATATCACATGCATGGGTGGCAGCTACACCACAGCTACACCATGGACTCACAAGGTCCAATCATCACACAATAGATAGCCAACCAATTCATTCAACATTTCAAATCATTCATATACAGCAAGTATGAAATTTAAACCGACATATGCATGGAATTAATGTAAACCTCGGTTACCTCACTTGTGGACAACTTGCAACAGCCACCAATGGTATAGAGTCTCCCTATAATCATAGCATCAGATAATTACTACTCTAATTCATCATTAATAGTTACAACAAGTACCCAAGAAATTTTAATGCTATCAACTACCTTAAGAATACTTACTCAGCCACCACAAATCTTAAATTCGGATTAATGTGTCATCTACCAGAAATCTTAATATTCCACCCAAAATCTTAAGTAAATTCGTATAAAATTAATACCCATAATATAAATCAGCTATGGGGGTCTCAAACCAACAAAGAAAGCATCAAAATGGGGGTTTAAACTCACCTAATACCAGCCCCAACCTCAACCTACGAATTTCACCAAGAAAATCCCCAAACACCCACATTTCAGATTTTGGGTATGATGAAAATACTCTAAATGAAAAACTAATTGGACCAAATTAAAGAGAAAGATGAGGGGATTAAGTTGTATAATTATTACCTTGGCTGAATCTTGCTCTAAGTGTGTGAAAATGAAGAATTCTTGCCCCCAACCCTAGCCTCCTTCTCAACCTCCGAATTTTGCTTCTTGTGTTTCAGCAAATGAGAAAGTGGCTAAAGTATTAGGGTTTTAGGTGGGTTTAAGTTGGGTTAAGGGATGGGTCATGGGTTGCTCCAAGTCCAACTCCTAATGGGTTTCAAACTTTAGCTTGTTGGGTCAGTTTTTTAAGTGTTGGGCTGCAGAATCCTATTGGGCCAGTTTTATACATTGGGTTGCTGAAATTTAATGGGATTTGGGCCAAGTTTGAAGAGCTCAAGGGTTTGGGTCTGCACCTAACTCATTGGACCTCCATTAGCCTCTCATCATGATCTATCAATTTGGGCCTAGATGAAATTTCTATCCCAATTAATTCTCAAACCCATATTAACAGTTTATCTCTCTAAAATTTTTATTCACTAACTTGCCCAATTATCCTCTATTAATTATCCTTAATTACTCTAAATCCACGATTAACACCTTAATTAATTTTAGGGTGTTACATTCTGTTCATGTTACATCTACCTTACAGAGGTTTAGAAACGGCAAGAAGCCAAATGAGAATGAGTCCAAGCTAAAAGTTAGAAATGGTGCTAATGTTGAAGTTGAATGCATATAAATTGTTATTTTATCATTAGAATCTGGTTATCCACTTTGTTTAGAGAACATTCTTTATTTCCATAATTTAGAAGAAATTTAGTTTCTTTTTTTTTTTACTTGATAAAGCTAGATATTTTTTTAATTTTGAGAATAAAAGGGTTGACATTTCTTATGATTCTATGTGATTGATAATTGCATTTTATCTAATAGATTATATATATTATGCTTGAATTCTAAAATTGATTGTTTATCTTTCAATATTGAGAACTCCTAACTAAATGACTTTTAATTAAGGATAAATCCCTATTGTAGTGGCATAAACAATTAGGTCACATTTAAAAAAAAAGAATTAAAAGATTAATCAAATATGACATCCTTCCCTCACTTAACTTAGAAGAGATAAGGATATGCATTGATTGTATTAGGAGAAAATTAACTAAAACTAAGAAGAAGGATACAACTCGTACTGAAAGCCTCCTAGAGATAATATATATTCTTTAACTATATGTGACAAACATTATTTTATAATCTTTATTGATGATTTTTCCTGTTATAGCCATCGTTTCCTTATTAAAGAAAAGTCTGAAGCCCTTGATTTGTTTAAAATTTATCGAATTAAGGTTGAGAAACAATTGAGGAGTGTTATCAAAATAGTTAGATTTAATCATAGTGGTAAATATTATGAAAAATATGATGAAATGGGATAACAAAATGGCCCTTTTGTTAAATATTTGTAACTTTTTCAGGTTGTTGCCCAGTATACCATGCCTGGTAGTCCTGAGCAAAATGGTGTAACAGAAAGATAAAACCGCACACTTATGGGTATAATGAGGAGTATGATAAGTAGGTCTAATTTACCTAATTTTTTATGTGGAAAAGTAATAAAAACTATTCATTATTTTTTGAATAAAGTTTCTAGTAAATCTGTCCTTAAAACACTTTTTTAGTTATGGACTGATTGAAAGCCTAGTCATAATCACTTTGGTGTCTGGGGATGTCTTGTTAAAGTGAACATTTATAATCCTTCTTTGAAAAACAAAAATAGATTCAAGAACTTTCCATTGCTTTTTTATTGGGTATCTAGATCACTCGACAAGGTATAGTTTTATTGCCTTACAAGGGGTATTAAAATTCTTAAATCACTAATCGCAAAATTCTTAAAGTTTGATGTTGCTAATGGAAGTTTTTATCAAGCTTCTAAAGTAAATGAACAACATGATACAATTTTAATTCCTTTGCCACTTACAGATGAAATAATCATACCAGCAAATAGAAGGGAAGAGACTGTGGATTTACCTATCTACATGGAAGTACCCACTGTGGGTAAGGTCCTTCAAATAATTGATATAGTTTCTGAAATAATTCAACCAACACCAAATACATACAAACTAATTCTAGAAATTTCCCTAAAAAGGTCCTAAAGAGAAAGAAGATCAATAAATCTCAAGTGATTATTATGTCTCTCTAAGTGAAACAAATTTTGATATTTGGCAAATTGTGGATCCTTTGATTTACATTGAAGTTATCAATAGTCCTCAATCAAATATGTAAAAAAATGTAATGACTAATAAGATGACTTCTGTGTCAAAAAATGGAGTTTGGCAATTTGTTGAATTACTTAATGGTTGCAAGCCAATTGGTTATAAGTGGGCAAACAAGACAAAAAAAGATTATAAAGGTCAAGTTGAAAGGTTCAAAGCTAGGTTAGTAGCCACAAGTTCTTCATTGAGAAAAGGAATTGATTTCATAGAGATGTTCTCATCAATCTCTACTAAAGATTCATTTAAGATCATTATGACATTGGTGCCTTATCATGATCTAGAGCTCTACTAGATGGATGTGAAAATAACTTTCTTTAATAGAGATCTTAATGAAGAAGTCTGTATGGTACAATTAAAAGGTTTTAAAGAAAGTAGTAAGGAGCATATGGTGTATAAACTAACAAAGTCAATTTATGGTATCAAATAAGTCTCTTGTCAATGGTATTTGAAGTTTGATAAGGTAATTACCTCATTTGAGTTCATTGAAAATAAATTTGATCAGTGTATTTTTATGAAGACAAACGTGAGTAGATTTATTTTCCTTGTACTCCATCGATAACATTCTTCTCATAAGTAGTGATTTAAATCTATTTCATGAAACTAAAGTTTTCTTATTTTGTGCTTTTGACATGAAATACCTTGTGGAGGCCTCATACATTTTGGGTACTAAGATTCATCGTGATAGATCATGCTGTGTTTTGGGAATGTCTTAAAGAGCCTATATAGATTGTGTGCTGAAACAATTTAATATGCAGGATTGTAGGTCTAGAGATACATCTATTGTTAAAAGGTGATAAGCTTAGCAGAAATTAGTGCCCAAGAAATTGACTTGAAAAGGAAACTATGAAGAATACCTCTTATGCTAGTATAGTAGGTAGTTTAATGTATGCTCAAGTATGTATTCGACTTGATATTGCATTTATTGTGAATGTTCTTAGTTGATATCTTTTAAGCCTTAGATCTGAGCATTAGGTTGCAGCCAAGAAAGTCATGAGATATCTATAGAAAATGGAAGATTTTATGCTTATTTATAGAAAGGTTGACAATATTAAGATAACGAGCTACTCAGATTATGATTTTGTTAGTTATCCAAATAATCTAAAATCCACTTCTAATTATATTTTCATATTTGCTAGTGGGACAATCTCTTGAAAGATCGTGAAACAAAATTTAACTACATCTTTAACAATGTATGCCGAGTTTATTGCATATTTTAGGGTAGTTTTACAAGTTGTTTAGCTTAGGAATTTTATACTGGAACTTCATATGGTTGTCTGAATTATTAAACCACTAATTATTTATTTTGATAATAATGCAACAGCATTCTATTCCAAGAACCTCAAGATTAGCAATCGATCTAAGCATATAGAAATAAAATACCATATAGTCAGGGACCTAGCTAAGAAAAGAGACATTGTCATAGAATTCATAAACATAGAGTTAATGTTTGCTAATCCTCTAACTAAATGATTAAAATCCATATAGTTTAATAAACAAATTAAAAACATGGATATCTTAGGATTTTTTAATCTTTTAGGCTAGTGGGAACTTATGAATTTTGTTTAATTGTTTTATTTGATATGATGATTTTGCAAATGTCTTTTGCTTATGTAAATGAATTTCATATAATATGAATGTTCACATATTTGATATGTTATACTTTTATTAATAATTAGTACTTTTAATACTTTGCTTGTGCAAAATTGAATATAACAAAATATGGTGTGAACACTGTATTTTGTCCGAGTATATTTTAAAATAATAATAAAATTAGACTAACAAAAAAATAAAAAAAAGAATTAAAAAAATCAAGAGAATCAAAAATAGAAAAAATCATGAAAAAATAAAAAATATACTTTTTTTAAAAAAAAAAGAAAATCAAAGAAAAATTGAAAAAAATCAAAAGTTATATTTTCCAAAAAAAATCAAAGAATCAAAACTCAAAATTTTTGAAAACAAAAAAAAGGAAGAGACAGAAGAAAAGAAAGATGATAAAAAAAATCAAATAATAAAATATACATAAGGAAAAAAGAAGAAAAAATAAAACAAAAAAAGATTAAAAAAATGCCATGAAAAATGAAACCAAATTTAAAAAAAAAAAAAAGAGAGAAAGGAAGAAAAAAAAAAAGAAGAAAGTAAAAAAAAATGGTATCTATTTTTCCCTCAAATTTCAAAGTCTATTTTCTTAAGCCCATAGAACCCACCAGCCTAAAATAGCCCAACAAAAAAAAAAACAATAACCCAACACCAAAAAAGAAGAGAAGGAAAAAATAAAATAAATAAACCCAAAAAAATGAGAAAAGCCCAATCCAAAGACTCAATCTCATAGCTCACCATCAGAGTTCCAACAAAATTACCAAAAGAAAAAACAATCAAAGTCATTAACCGAAAATGGAGCAACCCAGCCCAGGATCCATTTCATTAAACCCTACCTAGTCCCCTCCTCCTAGGCACGATTCTGAAGGGCACACAGACGCACGAGAAGGATAGGACAGAGAGGAGGGGACCGCATTCGCACTCACCCATAGGAGAATTGGAGGCGTGACTCTAAAAAATTAATCATACAGAAAGGGACAGAGAGGTTAGTGGAGCAGGGAATTACGAAGGATTTCTGGTGTGAGGAGTAGAAGGGGACCACATAGGCACGCCTATAAAAGCAAGGAGAAACGGAATAAGAGGGGGGCTTTTAAGTATTTTGTCTGGAGAGGAAGCCGGTGAGGTTTTTGAATTAGAGAGAGTAGAGAGGCTGAGAGCACTGGGAACGAAATAAGGAGCAAAAATTAGGGATTTTTCTGGCGAGGGACTGAGAGTAGGAGAGAAGTAGAAAGGGTAGAATTTCTAGAATTGAAAATATAGGTTTCAAGTTGAGGGATTGAGAAGGGGATCCTCAAGTGGGAGAGTAGAGAGCTTGAGAGAAATCTAAAACTGAGAGACAGAAGGGGTTGAGAACCGGAGAAGAAGGGGAGCAAATGAGAAGCAGGGGGTCGGATAAGAGATAAATAGGAGACGAGAGAGGTTAAGGAGGAGATCGAGCACGAGAATGGAGGAAGAAAACAAGAAAGGCCATCTTTAGCGTGGTTATGGCTTTTCTGATAGGTAATTTTCGAGTTACAAAGAATAGTGCTAAAAAGAATGAAAAAGAAAAGCCACAAGAACAGAGGTATTTCTTTCTCTCTACAATTCAAATACTGATTTCGTGTATGAATGAACATGCCTCTAATGGGAATCTAATTTTAGTAATTTTTGCTTATCGAGTTCGGATTTTGATTTCCTCTTCTTACATTAGTTTTTTCTATGACCTTCATCATAGGTTGGATAATTTTTTTTGGCATTTACATTAATGTTGCCAAGTTCATGGATTCCTTTTTTATTTTGATGGTCCCTGAGTTCTATTAATTTTTTTTTTACTGGTGTAGGAATATCGTTTTTGATCAATTTGTTCTGTTTCTGTGTTGTCTTTTCTATATGTGTATGCTTTGATTATGGCCTCTACTGGTTTGGGTTTTAATTCTGTTGTATAGCTTGGATTGAAAATCAACGTGTTAAATATGTCTACCTGTAGGAGGTTCTTTGGGACTTCCACATTCGCCCTATTGTCCTAATGAAATCCTATCCTTGTTCTTGGGAGATTCATTTCAATTTTTCATTTGTTGTTACCCTAATAGTGAATAATGTATTATTAATCACTTTGAGAGCTATTTTTTATTATACTTTTAGACTTATAATTCAGGTCAATATTAGTATTAATATATGTGAGTGTGGACTAGTCTTGTATCATTAAAAGGCATCATGATCGCCACTATCCATTATTGATGATGATGTTAAACTAGATTCCATAAGTTTTGCTATGTTAGTACGCATACAGTTTTTTTTTTTTGGGTCAACCTAAGAGTTGTTTTACAAAATAAAATAAATTTTCTTTTAAAAAATCAAATTAATGTAGCCAAAGTGAGAAAATGTTAAAAAATTTTATTTTAAAATTTTATATGTGAACTCACATTAATTATTTTATTATTTTCTAAAATTTGGATTAGCTATGGTCCATTAAAATTTATTATAGGCCCAATTTTTATTTAAATGATCATATAGTTAGTAAGTCTTAACATACATTAATTATAAGTCTAGTGAGTGGTCAAAAGTGTGAATTTATAGTTTTATTAGAACCTATGATAAAAGGGCCTAATAAGACAATATTAAATAGAGTTAGGTTATTTTTCTAATTTTAAAAAAATATCTAGACCCATTGAAAGCTACTTAATTAACTTGGATAATAGAGAGGAAGACCTGACATTCTTTATTATGGTATCACAAGTTTACATCTTGTTCTAATGACAAAATTAATCTTTGAACTTTTATACAAGATCCATATAACTTTACAAATGCACCATTTGAGTTGGGATTCCTACGAAGCTCTTTGCAACTTAAAAGACAAGTTGTGCGTTTTTGTGCATTTATAAATTAATCTTTTTTATTAACAAGACTTTATAAATGTTTTTTTTTTCAAATTGGAAAAGAAGAAATCCATTATTTTATTAATTTTTTAAGTAAAAATATTATAATCATTTATTAAACATCCTTAGTCATTTAAACTAAATATAAAAATAAAATAAAATTGTTATTTATTTTCATGTCTTACCTTATCAAACATAATTCATTACATTCCACCAAAAGTCGTTCTCATTATTATTTTTATTTTCATTTTTATAAAAGTGATTTCAGCAGGCCAAAACGGATGCTTTTCGCGATCCTCTATACTGCCTTAAACGACTGCGTTTCCTAAGATGGAAAACTCAGCTCCACTAACACGAGATACTCGATCTTCGTCTCTCTTCTCGTATTTCTCTTTGTCATGGGTAGCCACTCAGAAACTGTTTTTGCTATCTCCTTTGGTCATTTAGAAAACTTCCGACCTTCCTCTAATCAAAACTCATGCCCATGTCCGGTGTATAATCCGCATAGGCTTTATACTGAATTGCCGGATCAGTAGGTCCATTACCAATGGCTAATCCCTGTTCAAACAATATAAATAAGATGAGCAAGTCATTTTACCCTTCACTGTAATTTGAAGGGTTATGTAACAGACCTTAAGATTTATATGAATTCCTACATAAATCTGAGCATCATAGAATTAAGTGGATATGGTTATACCAGCTAAATATCCAACGGATGTTTGACCATTCAAAGGCACTCCACAGTAAGACAAACCATCTCCAAAGTAAAAAATGAATAAAAGACTATTTGTTTTGATTATTTTACTGACTAGTTCCAACATAAAATGTAAGCAAATTATTTTACAGACTAATCCCAACCGTACTCATTCCACAAAAGAGACATGTTGTCAGCAATTTTGAAAGGGTCATTTGAATAAAACATGGCCAATTCATTGCTACACCCAGGTCACCCAGTCAACCAAAGCACAAAAGTATCATTCTTGCTGTTTCGTGATTCAAAGAAGAAGTAGAACATCCTGCTAGATTCAACCAAAGCACACAAGTATCATTCTTGTTCTTTCGTGATTCAAAGAAGAAGTAAAACATCCTGCCAGATTCAACCAAAGCATAAAAGTATCCTTCTTGCTAGAAGCAAATCCCACTTATTTAAGCCAAAAATCAAAAAAGAAAATTTCAAGCTCGACAAGCATACTATAATCATCCAATAAACAAGTCCAAATTACCCAAAGAAAGAAAAAAAGAAATAGTCATGCTTTGAACTCGTAAAACCATACCTAGCTGCATGAGAATGCTCAATGGGGTAATAGCCAGCATGCTGACCCAAATCCTCAACCGAAATCGCAGACTCATAACCCATTAAATTGGGGAATCTGAGTTGACATCCACATCAGGGGCCAAATTGAGTTGTTTGATGAGCTTGTTGGCCTGAGTCAATGGAAAATGGGACTACAATTGGCGACGATGATCAAGCGTGTTCGCAGACGATGGTGGTCATGAGGCGAAGAGAAACACGATGAGAGGAGGGGAAGATCGAGTATCCCGCGTAAATGGAACAGAATTTTCCATCTGACGAAACGCAGTCGTTTAGGGCAATGCAGAAGTTCCTGGCAAAACATTCTCATTTTGAGGTTGTTCAAATGAAAAAAATGAAATAAAAAAAGACTTGCACGGCATTGGACAGCCTTGATCGACTGGATGAAATGGACGGCTGAATCGATCTACATGGCAGGCCACTGTGCAGTATCACATGAGAGGATCCATTTTCTTACGCTCCATTTGCTATGCGTCGATGTGGAGGTTTTTTCTTTTTTTTACATAATTATGTAATATATATTATATTTTATAATAATTATTTTATTTATTAAATTATTAATTTACCTATTAAATTATTTTTAAAAAATAAAATTAATTTTTTATCTTATTTATCTCAATCTATTCATTTCTTACATTCTTTCCTTCTTTACAATATCATACCAAACATAAATAACAAATAATTAAATATAATAAATAATTAATAATAAAAAGTAACATTTTAGAGTAATTTTTTTAGGGTAAAATATGCTAGCATCAAGATTTAGTTTTATTACGCTTAATTTTTTTTATTTTAAAAATTACATTTAATGCTTTGATATTTTGATATATATTCTAAAATCTTTTAAATTTGTTTTTGATCAAATAAGTTAATTTTTTGCACAATATAATACTGTAATTTTATTTTTAACATAATAGCAAAGATAACTAAGTTAATGTTAAATTCTAATATGAGATTGTAATTTCATTTTTAACATGATTATGAAAACAATTATATTATTTTTTAAGAAATTCATATTATGTTAAAAAGTAATTTCATTATCAAAATAAATTAAAGAAGAGTCAAGGATAAATTTTTAAACAAAATAAATATCAAATATAATTTGATTAAACTTTAGGAAAGGTGAACATAATTTATTTTTTTAATCTTACACATCTTTACCTTTATTTTAAAAGTTAGCAAAACCTTTCGTCTTATATATATATATATATATATATATATATATGATATACTCATAATTCTAATTTTAAAAAAGAATTCTAACACAAATGTTAAAACATAGCCAATTAACTCCTTATTATATAGTAAATGCAAATAAATATCTCTAAAATGTAGCATTTTTATTTTTATTTATATAAGTCCAATTATTTTGTTTAATTTTGGATAAATATAATTTAACATTGAATTTTAAAAATTTTATGTGAACCGAATATTATAATTAAATAAAATATAAAATTATATGGAGATAAAAAAACTACACACACTTTATTTAGTAGTACTTTTTAATTTTCAAATGCACAACAAAAAGTTAACCAGATTAACTCATAATGTAATAGTCTTGTCAGATTTTTCTAGTAAGTCATATAAACTGTGTTTTAAAAAATATAAGGAAGATTTTTGTAAATTATAATAATGGATGGGATATATGTGTAAGATTATAAAATAGAGATGACTTATATGTAAAATTAAAAAAATAATAACAAAGGGAGATTGAAATGTTTTATTTTAAATTTAATCTTGGTATGTATTTTTAGGTTAAATTACATTATACTCTTGTGTTTTAACCTAAAATTAGTTTGCTCTATGGTTTAAAATTTTTTATTCAACTCTCTTATGGTTTGTCTCCTTACCATGTAACTACTTTGTGGTATTTTTCGATTTTATATTAACAAAAATAATTATCTAAAATCTAAAATAATGAATAATTTTATTGTTGAAAAGTATATTTTAGGAAATAATTTTATAGTCTTTTAATATTAGTATTAGCATTATGCAGACATTTCAAAATTTAAACTATATTTAATTCCAACAATAATTTCAAAGCACTTTATAAATATTCAAAATATAAGTGAAATAAATATTTTATTTATTTATTATTTTAATATTCACATGATCATCTTGTTAAATTTTGTATGTAAAATATTGTAGAATATTTGAGTAGCAATTGAACAAATAGTAATAGTGTTGAATGACACACTTTTTAAATCATAAAGAAAAAATTGATTTTAGACCAAACCATAAGCATACATTTAATTTACCTTTATTTGTATACTAAAAAATAAAATATAATTTATCAAATCCTTTACGGATAAGTGTGGATGGAGGAGGAGAAAAGTAATAGAAAAGAAAAGTAGAAAGAAAAAAGAAAAAATAAAAAAATAAAAAAAAATTCCTTTAGATAAAAAAAATAAAACATAAAAAAAATTTGTTAATTTATAAGGACAATAATACCCTTGTTATCTAATATTAAGTATGATAAATGATGAAAAAGTTTTCTTTTCAAAATATCTTCATATTTAGAGAGAGAATTTTTTGAGAAGACTTACTATTATTTTTTCCTCAACTTTTCTCTCATTTTTAATTTTCTCTCCAATCCAAATAAAAAAAGGTTATTTTTTTCTTATTTTTCTTTCAAATTTTTTCTTTCCTCTATTTTGTTTTCATCCAAACAGGCGACTAGTATTAAAGTGAAGTGGGGTGAAATCGCCTCAATCAATTCACATTATTTTAATATTTTAAGGACGGTCTAGTGGTTAGGAGACTTAGTACGAGATTTTAAATTCTAACCTACACTGTGACATACCAAACCACAAAAAATTCACGGACTCTTAATCAATAGCATGCCATGTAAGGATGGTAATAGGCGGATATTCGACCAAATTATATGTGTGTATTTTAAATATATATATATAATATGTAAACCCTATATGAATTAAAAAAAAAATTACACTTGCATCCTGAGGTGCTAAAATACCTAAAAGATCTACAAATATTAGGGAAATGAATATCAGATAATACTTATATTCAAAATTGTAATTGTTAATTACTTTAAATAATGAATAAAAAACTTTTCTAACACAAAAGTCATGTAATGAATAAATTTTGTAATATATAATATAAATTTTTACATAATAATTTTATTTATTTATTTTAATTATTCTGTACAATATACTAGACACTTTATCCACCTCTAGGTATCAAATAAATATCAATACCTAAAGATTAAGGGCCCATTTTGGTTGTTAGAAACGAGACCTCAGAAATGAAAAGGGAGACAATATTCCAATAATTGAGTTGTGCGGTTGTTGGAGTCCGTCGCCATGGCTTTTCATGGAAGAGGCCAAATTACGCCAATTGAAAGAATAAAGAATGCTTTGAAAATGTGAAGGAAAGAGGATCTGATGAAATTCTAACGGACAAAAATACCCTCCAACGTATTAAAACACCACGGCCTTGTTTGGTAATATAATAAAATGTGAAAGGAAAATAAAAATTTTTATATGATATTTATTTTATTTTTGTAATTATTATTCAACATTCTCTATTAATTATTACTCAATTATTAAAAATAAAAATATTAAATTTATTTTTTATTCACAAATTATTTTTTTATTTTTATTTTTATTTTATATTTAAAATTTTTAAATAGCAAACAAGTCCAAATACTTTGACAGGCATTATAAAACATTGCGTTCTAACCCGATATTCATGGGGCGGGTTGGGCTTGGTTAAGCTTTGGCTTGACTCAATGTCTGATTTTATTTTAAATAGGTTTCAAAATTAAAACTTATTATTTGAGCCTGGCTCGATTTAATATCAACCAATGTTAGGTTAATATTGAGTAATCCTGTCTTTTTTTTTTTATAAAAAAATTGTTACTAAAATGATAAAATAACATAAAAATTTTTTTTATATAAGTCTTTATAAAATTATATTTTATCTTTAACAAAAATTAAAATTTTGATATAAATTTTTATAAAAAAATATTTTTTTAAAATTTTTTTGGGCTAAGTCAAGTTAGTTTGGCCTTTAAAGGTTGCTTTTAATTTATTATTAAAATTATAAAATAATTCTTAAAATTTTTTTTATATAAATTCTTATAAAATTATATTTTATTCTTAAAAGATTTAAATCTAAATATAAATCTTTATTAAAAAAACTTTTAACTTTTTTATTTTTTAGAGTCATACAATATGGCCATTAGGGCCAGTCCAAACTATCTTAGCCTAACTCTAAATTTTTTTTCAATGCTTAGTTTAACTCAATTTGATTTAGCCAAGTAGGATTGGGCATACCTCGTGAGGACCCCCAAAGCCTGAGTATGAAATTTTTTGTTCTATGCAGTTAAAAAAATTATTTGACTTTTTTGTCTAAAATGTTTTGCTTTTTTTTTTTTTCCATCATACATTTCTTTTTATACATTATTTTTATTTAATTAAACATAAAAATATAATAACATTCTTTTTTTGTGACCGATTAAATATAATTATGATTTACAGAATTCATTTTCTTTCTTTTGTATAAAGCCTATTTCCAAAAATCAAAGAGCCCTTACTTTTAATATGTGAACCCGATATTCTTTTGCATTATTGGTTGGGTGTCTATTTAAGTTGGACATGCAAAATACCTCCCCAAATTTCCATCACTAATGCCATACGCGCCTAGCACTTGGGGGATTATGCGCTTACAAGTCATCATTTGATCCCCTCTCCATAAAGCGCCGACGTTCCCCCCACGTGATCGCTTCGAAAGTTATATAAAATGGAAAATTTTTACCTATACACTATAACTTAATAAAAAATTTTACTGAAAAAAAAATTTTAAAAATTAAAATTTTTTAAATAACCAAAAAGACAAGTTAACACTTATACTTATCAAAATTATTATTTATATTTCTTAAAATTACAATTTAATATTCTTAATATTACAAGAGTATTTTTATTTAAAATACTCTTGTAATATTAAAAGATCAAATTATAATTTTAAAAATATGAATAATAATTTTTAAAAAATATTGATAGAAATTTATTTCTTTAGTCCTTTAAAAAAATTTTAATTTTTAAATTTTTTAAATGAAATTTATACTAAGTTACAGTGTTTAAATGAAATTTTTCCATAAAAGGCTTGGTCTCTGAATTCCATCCCCAAAAGACTTCTCTAAAGTTAAAATAAATATCCATCTTAATTAGCAATGGAAAATATTAGAAATGAAAATAAGGTACTGAGTTTGTCTTTTTAGGTACTACCAGACATTAGTAAAATTTTATCCATAGTTGTGAAGATTAATTCCTTAATATTATATCTGTTCTAACATCATGAGACATTATTATGTTATCTCTCATTACGTTCTGAAAGGAAATTAATTCTCGTTTCACATTCCTTCATTTGATAATCAAATTCTATTTATGATCTTGACAGAAAAGAAAAAAAATTGAAGAAGCATAAAGGGGTGTTGGTTTGAATTTCAAACCTGCGCAAGTTGTTTCCCTAACAAAGAACAGTATTCATCTCCCGAGAAGCATATATATAATTATGTAAATATAAGTATATATATCTTCTGTACCATGGGTCTTCATTATTAAAATAAAAACTAAAGGTGTTCATGAGCAGAGTCGGGCTAGACATGTAGTATGCTCGATGTCTGATCCAATTAAGATATAGGGCTTATTTTTAATGGTCGTAGCCTGACTCGATCCGAAACAAGTCCGATTTTAGGACAGGTTTAGAGCCGCCCGAAATTTTTTTTTTATGAATTGATATTTAATATAAAAATATTTTTTTGTAGACTTATAAGCATATATTTCAAAATAATAGATTTTTAGAACTTTCATATTTTTATCAATAATAAAAAAATAGCTTAGTATTATAAAAAAAATATAAACTATACTAACATAATTAGCTTTTAAGTAAATACATGTATTTTCATTATTCAATAAAAGAAATGTCAATAAACATGTACATCAATAATAAAAATAATTAAGAAATAGAGAGAGTTTAGATAATGAAAGTTACAATATATAAAGAGAATTAGATAAAATAAATAAATAAATATATATATATAAGATGACAATATATTAATAACTAAAAAAAATATTAAAAAAAATTGATAGAATATGTCTTTATCCGTGACTTGACCTAATTCGATATAATTTTATTTAAAATTTTATCAATTTATATTTTTAACTCGACCGATCTGACCCGATTAAGCCGGATTAAGGCGGGCCTCTAGGGCCAATCGGACCAATGAACACCCTGATAAAAACTATCTTTAGTTCAAAATCCTCCAACGTTTTCCTCAACTAATCCACTTTTAAATTCTTTGTTTGGTTATCGACTTAAAAGTAAACCCACTCGCCAAAAGCACCACTCTCCCCAAAGTGATCACTTTCCCCAAAAGTCAACTACCCGGACCCCACCAATTTCACAAAACACGTTTTCATGCATCATTACGACGTCGTCCCGGTAAAGACATAGGAAAAGGCCAAACCAAACAACGGAAAACCCGGACGCGAGACCTTCTTTCTCCATTGGCGAGCAATCCGCGTCTCAAATCCGCTTGCTTCCAGTTTTCCTTTTCCCACTTGTGTTTTTCCTTTCTGCAAGATCAGGCTGGGACTGGAATTCTCAAGCGTTGACCTCCGAGAGACTACGGTGTGGGAAGAAAGGGAAGGGACATGGCGATAGGTAACCAGAGGTCACACTCCGATGGCAAGGTCTGGAATTTCTTCAAGCTCCCGTTTCGTAACTCGGGGACTAATTCTGCTAATATGACGCCTTCTACTATCGTCCACCATTATCACCATAATCCTCCTCCAGTTGAGGGTTCAGCATCTCATGCCTCCAGTTCGGTTTCTTCGGTCGCAAGATCGTTTCTTCGAACTCGACGTCGTCTCAAGCTTGATCCCTCGAATAAGCTTTACTTACCTTGTAAGGCTTCTTCTTTTGCTTCTATTTTTAGCTTATGCTAATATTTTGTGCTTGTTGGAATGCAAGTTAATTGTTTTGATCATGATCATATTTGGGTCTGGACTATAATCTTCATTTACAAGGGTTTCAATAGCAATTCAACAACATTATGGTGCTTAAATGCTTGGAGAGTCCCAATACTTGAAACTGTCGACCAATTAATAGTTAATCTTTTTCCCGTTTAAATCTGACTTGAAAATGTCCGTTAGTGATGCTTAAGTTTTCCATGAGGTAATGGTGCGCTGTCTATCACAATCAAAGTTGTTCTAAAATTCCAAATTTTTACGGAACAAAGGAGCTGAAAGTGTGGGCATAACGCAGTTTTTAGATTTTAT
Organism: Erythrophleum fordii; assembly: GCA_032878935.1. Classification (NCBI taxonomy): domain Eukaryota; kingdom Viridiplantae; phylum Streptophyta; class Magnoliopsida; order Fabales; family Fabaceae; genus Erythrophleum; species Erythrophleum fordii. The sequence goes on along the minus strand of JAVQMF010000037.1, from coordinate 9,429,260 downwards.
TAAATGATATTATCTGCCTTCACGAAAACAAAATAATGGTAACTGCTGCTATTTATGATTTTCTATAGTTGGAAGCCGTCAATGAAGTATTTTCTCTAAAGGTAAGGTGCACATGGCATACACACACACACACACACACAGCCTATTTTATTAAATACAGGGCTAGTTCTGTTCCTTTAATTTATGAAGATAGATAATTAAATCGAAAAGTGTCTTTTCTGGGCATTTCTGGTCATTCAATCGTGTCCCTTATCTTCATATCATTCAAAGGCAGAGGTTTGCTTACAGTACAAATGCCTAGAGATTTATCCATCTTAAATACTTGCTGACTTGTGTAGGTCTTTATGAGTCCTTCCAATTTTCTTTTTCTTCTTACTTGGGCATTTGATTTGCATGGTAGCAATATAAATCTTAACCTACTTGACAAGCGGTGGAAGTTTCTTGAGGGGAATATTGGATTAATAAACACCTATTCTTCTTGAATAGATATATATAAACAGCTTCCATATGTCCACACAACAACCCCCCCCCCCCCCCCCCCCCCCCCCCGGGGAAAAAAAAAAAAAAAAGAAGCTTCGTGTCCTAACCATTATTGTTAAGCAAGACGACAAATAAGATAGACTTTCATGGTAGCAATAACAATCTTAACTTCCATGCAGCCAATGTTTGTTAATGTGATTGAAGAAGTTATATTCTTCTATGAAAGATATATGTAAACAACTTCTGCATGTTCAGTAAAAGAGATTTTTTTTTTTTGGGGGGGGGGGGGGGAAGCTTTATAAGCCCAATGATCGACAAAGATGACAAAGGAGATAGATTTGCATGTAGCAATAACAATCTTAACTTATGTGCAGCAGAAGTTTTTTAACGCAATTGTGAACATTAAATTATGAAACACTTGTTCTTCTTGAAAAAGTTATATTCAGATAGCTTCCATATGTCCAACAATAGGGCTAGACAACAAATAATACTGAAGTCACATGGCTTCTCCTCCCCTGTCGTACTTGCATGTGCACATTCATATATGAGCACACACAGATTTATTCATTTTATGCATGTGTATGTATGGTTAGGTGTCCATGTATGCTGCATGGTTTTTATTTTGTGGAATTTCTTCTAGTGCTTCCATAAGATTGTCAGACTTACTTGTACTCTGTTCAATCATTCTTCTGAAGATGAACCAGGCAAGCAGGTTAGGAGTGCCATAAAGATTAAAAACACTACTAAATCCCATGTAGCTTTCAAGGTATAATTAAACATATACACCTTTCAAATCTTCTATTCCTGAATTGCCGTTTTTGATAATGATGCAGTCAAATCACTCTTGGTTTCAACTATACATTCTCACTGCTACTTTTGTCAGAGTTCTGCAAAAAAGCACTTCAATTATTGCCTTTTCAATTACTGAGCTATATGCCTATGATTTTTTGCTAGTACTGGAAATTAACTGTTCTAACAAGATTTCTTTGTTCTGCTTTTGATATGTATATACAGTTTCAGACAACGTCACCCAAAAGCTGTTTCATGCGTCCTCCTGGAGCTATCCTTGCACCTGGTGAAAGTATCATAGCAACTGGTAATAATAAATATTTCATTGCTCTATATTGTAGGCCTTGTTTGGAACAAGAATGTAATGGGTTGATGTTTATCTCACTAATTTTTATTTGGTTTGCTAGTGTGTAAGTTTGTAGAGCAACCAGAAAATAATGAAAAGCCAGAGAAGAGCGGACTGAAATTTAAAATAATGAGCTTGAAGGTCAAAGGAGCAATTGATTACATCCCTGAGATGGTTAGTTAAATCCACTGTGATTACAATTGTCATAAAACAGTTGTTGATTTTAGTTATTTGATACTATGTTGTCTTACCTATCCACCTTACTGCCCACTAGAATGGAATCTAACAATCTTGCGAATTTGCTACTATTTTCAACCCTATAAAACCTATCATAAATTCTCTATTTATTCTCCTTTTACTTATAAATGACTATATTTCATGAATTTTTATTGTACTTTAATGAAAAGGATATATCTATGAACATATTTTAAATATATAAATTTCATTCTCTCTTTTTAATCCTTCTGCTTTGGTGAAAAGCTTACAATCTCTTAGTACATTAATAGTCTTAGGAGGACTAGGGGTTTTGAGGATAATTGATGGTGAGAAGTTGTATTCTCTCTCGTAATCAGTATGCACGTGCTTTAGTGGAAAATCAAAAGTTTATACTGTACTCTGTAACTCTTGGTTTTTACTTTTCATTTCAACTTCTAGTGATTCCGATTCTCCTTTAAGTGTTTCTTCACTTCTGGAAACAGTTTGATGAGCAAAAGGACCAAGTATCAGTCGAGCAGATACTGCAGGTTGTTTTTCTAGATCCTGAGCATCCTAGTCCAGTAAGTACTTGGATTTATGTTCATATGTACTCTATGCCTAAGTATTTGCTATTAGACATTCTGCATCTGCTATCTTGATGTGCATGTTGATTTGATGCCTGCTTATAATCAACTGATGCTTGGTTTCTAATTCCGTCTTGTTAAGGCTTTAGAGAAATTGAAGCGTCAGTTGGCTGAAGCTGATGCTGCGCTTGAGGCACGAAAGAAACCTCCTGAGGAGTCTGGTACTAAGATTATTGGGGAAGGACTAGTCATTGATGAATGGGTGAGTATGTTTAGTTACCTTGTGAGGAAAAGTTATGTTGCAACTTGCAATGTGTTACTTTTGACTGATGCTTCATCTATATAATGGCTGATTATGTTTCCCAGAAAGAGAGGAGGGAAAGATATCTTGCGAAGCAGCAGGTTGCAGGGGCAGTTGACTCTGTATAGAGAGATTGTTGATCAGGCGCCTCTTCTTGTAGAAAAGATTTTCAGATGAATGAATGGTAAGGAAACCGGAAAGCCGTGCTGGGCAGTGATCACTCTCTGTAGATAATAATATTTTGTTTTCAGGATTTCTCTGGGGATAATATTATGTTTTGTTGATGAAAAACGTATTATAGAGTTGCTTTTATGATGAATGCTTGATTGCCATGCTGAGATATTGTTAAACCGAAAAATTGGAAGATAAACGTGAGAAGTAGTTGTTATTTTATTCTCATTTCTAATGATTTCATTTTCAATTATGATATAAAGATGGACGGTGAAATAAGAAAATCTGAATCCAAATGTTTTGTCCTGTTTCTCAGTTGCTTTGTATTTAGAGGTGCTGTGATAAGATAAGAATTGCTGGTAAACATCTTTTAATATGTATGAAGGTTGTATAATTATCTACCTTTTGAAGTCTGATTCATTCAACAAATTATAGAAAATATGGTAGTTTAAAAAGTGATCAGAAAATAATTACTTATTTTTTCTATTTGTGATTTTAGTAAATGATATTTTTTCGGAAGTTTTATCCTTATATTGATATTTTGTTAATTTAGTCTTTTTCTACCGAAATAAGTATCCTACAGAAAAGGAAAGAAATCTAATAAAAGCTTAAAACTCTGCAATGGATAAAATTTTCTTAATAAACTATTCATTTTTGATACCCCAAGTTCTACACAAGAATTTCTAAGTTTAGCAATGTAATGGTGGTTTTAACCTTATAATTCTTTGCATTAAAAATTGACATTTACGTAAGTCTAAATTTAAAGAAAGCTTTAATTGCAGAATTTATTAAGAAAAAAAAAAGTTTCACCACTATAAAATGCGTATACACCAAAATAATTATAAAGAAGGAAAGGAAACACAACTGAATAATGATTCAAACGGAAAAAATGGAGATAAACTGTGTGTGGAGACATACGAAATCCGTCCCCATCCTTATCTTCATTGACGAAACTGGACCAGAGCCAGTGCGTCCTCCACACTTGGTCCATCTCCCCAGTTGGAATGCCCTTAGTTTTAGGGAGCAAAAAGTAGATGAATATAGGGGCGTTCATTGGCACGGTTGGTCCTAGGGGCCGCTCTAACCCGGCCTAATCGAATCGGGTTGGGTCAGGTTAAAAATATAAATGGACAGAATTTTAAATAAAATTATATTGGGTCGGGGGGTCGGGCCACGGGCAAAGATATATTCTGTCCAACTTGCTCTAATAATTTTTTTTAGTTATTAATATCTTGTCATCTTATATATATACATATGTATATATTTATGTTTATTTTATCTGATTCTCTTTACATGCTGTAACTTTCATTATCTACTTAAACTCTTCTTATTTCTTAATTGTTTTCATTATTGATGTGCATGCTTACTGACATTTCTTTTATTGAATAATGAAAATACATGTATTTAACTAAAACTAATTATGTTAGTATAACTTATATTTTGTTTGATAATGTTGAGTTATTTTTTTTTAATTATTGATAAAAATATGAAGGTTCCAAAAGGCTATTGTTTTGAAATATATACCTATGAGTCTACAAAAAAAATATTTTTATATTAAGTATCAATTCATAAAAAAAAAAATTTTGGATGATCCTAACCCGCCTTAACCTGTCCTAAAATTAGATTTATTCGGGTTGGGCCGAGTCAGGCCGGGCCACTAGTATAAAAATAAGTCTGATGTCTTAATCGGGTCGGGCATTGGACATACTAGATATCCTGCCCGGCCCTGCCCATAAACACTCTCATGAATATGGTCATCTCCAACACACAGAAACCAAAGAGGAAGAGTCCAAACTTCATGTGGTAAAGCACGATCGAACTTTACAACCACCGTCACATTTTGAGTGGCAGATTGAGGGTGCGTTTGGATTCATGATGACAATCGTATTTATGTAAAAATAATAATTTATTACTTCAAAAAAAAAATATAATTTTAAAAAATGCTGCTGAGTTTCCAAACACACACTGAATCTCCAAGAAAAATATCTCAGGCACCAACTAACCCGAGGGGCCCCATGACCCCGCAAAGCCCATCACGTACATGCAAATAAAGGCCGCCACCACTACCGCATACCGCATTGGCAGTGTACCTGGGTTCCCATGAGTTCCCAACTTTGCTCCAATGGCGGCTGCAACTATACCCTGTGTCCACATAAATAGAAACAATAGCACGATCAACCAATTAAACAAGAAAATTTAAAAGAAACAAATAATTAATAAAAAAACAAAGAAAAGAAAGAAATACCTGGCATATGAACATTTGGGTTCCATCCTCGAGGAAGATGGTTCTCCTGCCCCACTTATCAACTCCATAAATGGAGACGATGGTAGCAAACACGTTGTTAAGGCCAGTGATCACGGTTGACGAGAGAATGGGATCATAGTGACCATTGTGGCGTGAGACGCGTAACAGACAAATATTTGTGCTAATTAAACTGTTAGAAATTGAAGAAGAAACCCAAATGAATGCCCTCTCTAACATTATAAGCATGACATGAACATATTTGTACGTCCTTCAAACATGGTTGGATTAAACTTTCCCTTTAGGAAGATGCGAGCATCGAAATTTGATGAGCCCTGAAAGTTGTTGCCAATGGATGAAAATCATTCCCGAAACTTGTAATGCCAAGTCCAGTTTATAATTTTCTGTCAACAATCTAAAATGAGAGCGAAATAGAACCGTCACATTCAATATGTGATTTGTTGGATTAGCAATCACATGCTGCTAAGAAATGAAATTTAGATATGTTCTAATTGCTTTCAAAAACCCTCGACATCTATTAATTATTAAACGATCCTTCCATCCCCATTTCCTAAATACTAAGCAATTTCACTAGACGTAAATGAGAACCTTGTACTTTATTTGCAGTGACTTTTAGGGTCCTTCCAAATAAGAAATCGAATCATTTGCAGTCATTTAGTTGGAAAGAGAATAACATAAAGGGGTAAGAGTATATATAATGCTCATTTTCTTTCTTTATACCAATTCATTCTTTTTTCTCTATTTATCTCTAACTGCACTATACGTAATTAATTTGTGACTGTAAAGAATCCGCATTCTCCAAATTAATGCTGTCCACCTAGTTGGTAAAAAACAAACTTGGTCTGCAGTGTTCTATAATTATTTGGCACCTAAATAATAAACATTGTTGATACATCTCTTTTGTCCAAGCCAATTTTGTTTGTGTTGACAATTTTTGTTAAAAGTGAATGATATTTTGAAGGAAGTATATCAGGTACTTACCTCTTGAAGTGGAAACAAATCTTTGCTGGATCTTTGTTCCATGCAGTTCATAATGAAACCATCATATGGAATTTCAGCAGAAGCACCACAGCCATGGAGATTTCTTTTTTGTGTTTTCTATATATTTGGGAGTTTTCTGAGAAAGGAAGAAGCAAGCACTCACACACATTTTCTCTGAAGATATGATTGTGTCGTTTCACAATCCATTCCCTTCTTCCTCTAACTAGCTATAAAAATTAACTCCCCTTTATTTAAATTTTGAATTCAACAATAAAAAAGAATAATGTAAAACCCGAATGTTCATTTGACAATTTAATTGTAGAGGCAAATAAGGATGGAGCTTGGATCTGATGGTAGCCACTGGCCTTATCACTTTCAGCACTGCAGGTTCGGGTCTCAGCCAGGTAATAGCTCGATATTTTTTTTCCTTTTCATTTTTTATTCTTCCTCTGCTTCCAGGTCATTTTTCCAATATACCGAAAGTACCCCCATTTATATGCATGGTTAGCTTGTTTCTTTGTCTTTTCCTTCCCAAATCTTCTATCACACACCTCTAACTTCTGCGCAATCTTTTCAGCAATAAAAGCAGGGGAGTAAGCAACCAAAAATGATGTCCTGAACCTCTATTAACACTGCAACTTGGTTTCCTTTTTCTTGCTTCTGTCCCGCGTGATATTGGCTATAGCAACCGTACCTCATTGTGGCTCCTTAGCGGCCATTTCATTTTTATGCAGAACCACTTTCTCTCGGCTTTAAATCTCGGCTCTTGGTGGCTCAAAAACAATACGTTTCTTTTTTTTTTCTTCCTTATTGTTTTGGTGTGTTTCGTTTTTCATTTTCCATTTGCTTTGTCATCATTCAGTATATTCCCTCTTTTCTCTCATGGATTCTTGGTCAAATTAGTGCAAATTTGCTTCTTTATTGGTCTGCCATTTCAGTTCTTGGTTATTGAGCAAAATCATGGGATAACACAACCAGAAAACCATCAGCCATCATCTCTGTTTCTACCGTGACTCGTGTTCTTGCCTTGCCATTGTTTCTGCGTGTTGTTCTATGGTTGCCACCCCTTGTGTAGAGTTATTTCTTTCAGGTTAGTAAGCTCGACTCCTTTATTGCTGGAGAATATCCCACTTCCTTCTTCAAGTCTTCTTGCTTTTATAGATACAAGTTTTTGTTCCTTAGTGGCCCTAAAGTTCTGTTTATGCCGGCTCTTCCTTTTCTCCCTTCAATCTCAGCCAGCGGAGCCATTTTGGTGTGTCTGGCTGCTCTTGTAGTATGGCTCGGTTGGGAGGGGCAACCGTGGAAGTTCAAGGAGGTAAATGGCAATTCTTCGAGCTACATTTTCTTTTTTTTCCTTTAATCCTCCCATGTTGGAAATTTTAGCACTATATTTATGGTAGTTGTGGTGTAGCATGAAGTTTACTATTTTCAATTGAGATTCACATAAATTCCATAAATTTGTGAGTTGAAGTTTTGAAGCTTTTGGAACCCTAAGACTAGTAGAAAATGGGTTAATTCTTTGAAGGTTGAGTGGGGATAGTCTAAGCCATATTAAACGCATATCTTGCATTTGTCTATTCTTTTTATTTATTAATGTCTTGGACCTTTAGAGTATTGGAAAAATTTTTATTGTCAAGTAAAGAGAATTTAAGATCTTCAAGTTGGGCATTTTGGAGAGTATATTACCTTTTGAGAAATTTATAACTCCTTTAAGATAAAGTTTATAAATGATGGTTGACCAACTATAGGAACTAGGGAGAAAAGATTCATAATGAACAATGTGTGGAATTATAGTGGTCAAAAGAATTGATAGAATATTTAAGTATTAAAATCTTTATTGCGAGGCAATTTAAGGTTATCCAAATGCTAAAATATTGTGAACCAGTGTCATAAGGTATCCGAGGAGCTAGTCGCAACTAAGGAATTAACAAAGGCTATGATAGGAAGCTTCTTTGCGTCATTCAAGAAGTGACTAAATAATATCAAGTATATGCTATATACGTATATATATCATACAAATTTTATTTCAAGGTTTGTAATTAAATATTTTTTAATTAAATGTATTTATTTTACTAAATGTGTTTTTAATTTTTTTTTTTACTATCTGAATGTCTATTTAAGCATCTTTGGACTTAGGAATATAAATAATGATAATGAAAATCACCTTTGTTGACTACGAAAATCTTAAATTCCACTTTTCTAATTTTTTTTTTGTAAACTGGAACATTTAATGATGTATGCTATTTACATGTTTGGACTGCAAGTATACATAATTAAGAATTTGATTTACTTTGAGCTTATACTTATGAGATTTTCTTGTGGAAGCTACCTATATTAGGACCTTAGAGCTAACCACAATACTAGTTAGCTATGGTGCACTGTGATATGTACCCTAACTAGTAGAGGTATTGCTAGCCTCATGTGGTTGGTTACCATACGTGTATTTATTTGATTTTTGCGAACAGACTACTTAGCATCAATGTTACCTACCCTTGCAAGCTGTGTGCTCTACAACTTATCCGTTTGGTACCAACAGATGCTCATATTGTAGTTGATGAATGATCTTATTGGAAGGATTCATTGATCATCACTTTTAAAGTCTCAATTGTTAGGTTACTATTGAATAGAACTTAATGTGAAATTATTCTTATACTTTATAGTTAACTTTATTTACTTACTAAGAGTTAACTCACTTCTTTTATTTTCAATATTTTCAAATAGTAGATCCGAACTCAACCCTTCTTCCATGGCATAGAAGCAATAATATTTCCCTGTTTTGGTGAGCCTTGCGTAAATTGCGCGGGGGCATATTTTGGGTTGTTAATATGTAATTGGTTTCATTTTACAGAAGATGTATAGCTCTAATGAATTACAAATAGGTCCCCTATCCCTAGAAATTGATCTATATTGGTTTGGATTTATAGTAGGACTCTTTTTTGATGTAATTGTGTTGGTAAGGCTGATTGTAAAAATATCAAGAGGTCCAAATTATAAGAGAGACTTTGCTAAAATTTCTATAAAAATCACATACAATTAAATATGTTTAATTTAAGTATGATTCATAATTGGTCTATTTGGTTATATCATCTAATATTGAATTATAGGGATATTCACTGAATGTTTAACAGGATTTTAGTTTTATATAGGTTTATATAAGAGAAATTGTTTGTCTTCTATACTGGTCATACTTTTGGTTCAGGATGTGACAAATAATTTAATAATTAACTAATTTTCCTTTTTTTGGAATTAGGTTCTGGGTCACCTATTAAGGGTGTCCAATTTTTCAACATCTCCTACTCACACATGATGGAATAAACAACACAAAATCTTTTGCTTATCTTAGACTTTTATACTAAGTGCTTCTCGTGACCGCTTGGGCATAATCTTTTGAGAGCTTTTACACTAGAAATCTCATTATAAGACTAGTATAGGAGACATATCCTTTACACATATGTTACATGTTTATTCGTATGCTTCAAATGCCCTAGATTTACTTATTATGCACTATATTCTACATTCATTTGCAAATATAATCCTTCTTGAGTTCAATTTTACTCAAATTATCTACTTATATGTTTAGTATCTACAATTATAATGTTAACATAATAACTTCATAACAGGTATGCTTTAGATAATAACATAATTGTGTATATTTCATGTAATCTTCCTTTTGGCTATATACCATTTAGATCAAAATCAGTTGTTTTTCTAATAATACTCATTTAGATCAAATTATTATGATGTATGTTAAAATAGTAGACACTGATTCATTTCTTCATGATATTGTTAAAGTTATAAGGGCACCATAAAAGGATTTGTTCTCTTCTAGAACTCATATAATAATGAAGTAAGGATTTATTCACTTACTTTCCAATTATTATTATTAAGCACATGTAGTATGACTTGCATACTACAGTATTTCTTTTATTTCATAAGAGTATATGTTTATTTGATTTATTTATCAACACTATACAGATCTTAGTTTAGACACACATATCATCTAACTCAAATTCTACATTTTGCTTGCCTCCCATGGCGCATTGGAAGAGAATTTATATTTGGCTATAGGTATTATGGATGGTGGGAATCCATAATATAATCTATATATATTTATGTGTTTGGATCTCATCTTGACCTTTCTTTTCTCCTTTTGTTAAGCTGATATATTTATATTTTGTGTTCTTTTCTATTCCATATAAGTGGTTTTGCTATCTCATATGGTAAATACAAATATCTCTTCTTTGCTTACTTATCATGAGTGTTAAAGGTGATTGTTCGAATGAGAGAGTCAACTTTATCAACTTATATGACATATTATCATTATATATACGCTATCTATGATTATGAATAAGACATCTCTTTAATCAATAATTAAGTTGTATATAGAATGTGTTACTCTATGTTTTATGCTTACCAAAATACTTTACATCTTACTTATGCATGTCTTTAGATGTAGGTTTTCCTAGGGAATTAGTTAACATTTTATAGTAGACATAATTCGGAGTAACACTCTTCTATGTTATTAATCCCTCTCATTCTTGTATTTATGCTTTTACTCTTATTATGGTACTTAGGGACTTTAGTGTATACTATGATTTTTCATTTATCACAACTGGTCAATATTGGACTCAACATCCCATCAATGATCTTTATGTTTTCACAATTTTTTTAGCCATATATCCTCTTGTATTATTGTAGAACATGCAATAAACTTTGCTTTCTTGGTAAATAACACTATGCATATTTGTTTCTTGCTATTCTAACATATAACATCACTATTAAGCAAGAAAGTGTATCCATAAATTAATTTTGCATATCTAAATTTCTTTTTCAATACAGTGCCTAGTTTTACAATGTCTTATAAGTATTTGATGATTTTCTTAAGAGCACTTTGATACTATTAACTACGATTTGACTATTATTGGTTTGCCAAGTCAATCGTTTATAAATGTTCAACCTTGTGCACATCATTGTTTATAATACCTAATAATGTTGGAGTAAGGGACTTTTACATGATTGTCAATTTAAATTCAATTTAGGAACATATCTCACGATTTATATTATTACTTTTTATTATCGGAATATTGATGGGTTTATAGTTTTTTATGCTGAATCACTCAAGGACTTTCTAATTGTAATTCTTTTGTGAAAGAGCAATTAATTTCTCTGAGTAATTTCTTTAGATCTTAATTCCAAGGATATATTTTATTTCACCTATATCATTCATATTAAAAATTCAGGGATAACTATTCCTTAATAACCATTAAAGAATCTTAACTATTTCTAATTGATGGTATATTATTCACATAAAGGATACTATTGCATCATTTGTTTCAAACTGCTTAATATAAATACAGTAGTTTTCTTTAATTTATACAAGGTTATTACTTGATGAAATTTCAGATACTACTATCTATATGATTGTTTTAGTTTGTAAATAGACTTTTAGAGTTTATAAACCTTTTACTTCATTCATTTTTTAATGGAACCCAATGCTTGTTTTATATATTTCCTTCATCTAGTTCTCCATTTGAGAATATGGTTATTACATTCATTTTATGTCGTTCCAAATCTAAATTTTCCATTATATCTAGGATTAATTGAATTAAATTGAATCACACAATAGATGAAAAGCTATTTTTCATAATTTATATTTTTCTGATTAAGTGTGTCTTTTTTCTCATAATTAATCTATCTGTCCTTCTCTTTATCTTAAGAACAATTTATTTTTAATTGCCTTTCAATCAGATGGATGGTCAACCAAGTTCTAGACATAGTTTGTTTTTATTAGTTCTATCTTTTATTTCATTACTCTCATTCAATCTTTTTTAGCATAGTGTGATTCAACCTCTTGAATTGTATTTGGCTCTTCATTAACTACTTTTAAGTATTGTCCTTTCAATCTCAAACCAACATTTTGACAAACTCTGGTTACTTTAAAATATTGGAGTTATCTGTGCAACTTTCTCATCATGCACCAAGCTCCCACTTATTAAGATACAACTAGTTGTCTTTGTTAATTTAAACTTGCATCTCATATAGAGATATATACCTGTTAATCTCTTTCTTGCTTAGAAATTCATTCTTTAAATGTGGTTTTTATTTATTACTTTTACCTTTATTTTTACCAACAAAGATATACTCCTTTGATTGTTTTAAGTATCTTGCAAAGATACATTCCTTACTCTTAAAGCCTAATTCACATATTTATAGGAATTATCATGGACATAAATAATCAACCTATAGTCTTTAGATACTTAAAACTATTGTATTATTTTGTCCACAAATTATGAGTTATAATAGGGGTGTTCATAGGTTCGGTTTTGGATCAAAACCAAACCAAACCAAACCAATATTATTAGTTTAACATTTTTTTTTGACTTTATCAGTTTTGACTTCTAATCAGTTTGGTTTGATTTTTGTTCAATTTGGTTCATACTTTTTTTTTTTCCAAAAAGTGATTTAAATTTTTTAAAGATTTTGTTTCTTATAATATGTAAAATTTAACTTCTAATATGATACATCTCTTAATATTTTAACCAATAATAATATTAAAATAAATAATTATTATAGATTATTTTTTTTACAAAAAAGTATTCCTTGTAATTATATTCAATTATTATACAATTGTAATTAAATATTATATGTAAAGACAATAAAATAATAACATTTTTAAAATAGCCTATTTGATAAACTCATCTAAATGTAAGTAAAGTAAAAAAAAAATATCATTATTTTTTTATTGTTAAAAGGCTTATGTATAATTTAAATTTAGTTAATAGAAGCTAAAAAAAAATTGGTTCAGTTTGGTTTGCTTTTAACCGAACCAAACTTGACAAAATCAAGAATCGAACCAAACTAATCGGTTTTATAATATCCAAAATCGATTTTAGTTTTTTTAATTGGTTTAGTTCGATTTTTATCGGTTTAGTTTGATTCAATTAGTTTTAATCGGTTTTGAACACTCCTAGGTTGTGGAAGTAATTGATTTAGAAGGAAGTTTAAAGACATTAAGTTGTGATTGATCACCCCGATTGGAAATGGGTAAGTCTGCTTTGGTACATTAACTTAACCATTTTGAGTAAGACTTTTATGGCATCTCCATTTGCCATAAAGTGTTAAGAAATTGTTAATTGTCTCATGATTTCTTTGTTTTTCATAGAGCTCATTGGACTAATTTTACAAATACTCATATCCTTAGTCACAACTTAAAGTTTTAATTTTCTTATCCATTTAATTCTCAACTATATTCATATAATGTCTAAAGCACTTAAGTGCTTTTGATTTATGAGAAATTAAATAAGCTTGATCATATTGCAAATAGTTGTCTTACCCTTATTCTCTTTAGACTACAAATATCAAAATGAATTAATTGCAATAAATTCTACACTCTAGTTCCTTTTTAGATGCTTTTCTTTTTTGCTTTGCCTACTAGGAAACATTCTTATAGTGGCATTTCTAAAACAATAATGGATCCCAGCATCTTTCATTTTCCTAGACTATTCATTTTCTTTTTATCTATAAGGCTTAACCTAGCGTATCAACCATTGATATCCAAATGTATATTGGGAAGTAGAGTATTGGGTAAGGAAATCATTATTTTAATTGTGTTCGGCATAATAACACTATTCTAAAGGAAGTAGAATCTCATTGTTTGTCTCTTTTCTAATATCAATAGAGTTGTCAAAGAAAATTAGCATTAAAACTTAGATTAAGAAAAGAAATGATAGAGGTTTAATTGTTAGATTTCTAAAGTGAACAAAACACTATGTAAGATGAGAATTCATCCTTTACACAAAACCAATTTTGCATGTTGTGATTTTTTTTACTTTGGTTTTTGCATTCCTTCCTACATAAAGCTATTTGCTTTTGAAAAATAGTTGGCTGTATTTCATAAAGGATTTTCAATCCTTTGCTACATGATTTGTGGCCTTTTAACTTATTTTGCTTAGTGCAATCATAAGGAAAGTAATCCACTCATGGACAAGTATAATACTTGACCTTTACTATGTTAGGTTTCTTTTCACTAGTTTACTTCTTTTCTTAATTTATTTTTTGACCTATGAAATATTGGCTAGATATTTTCTTAGTATGAAAGTGTTATCCTTATTGTACTTAGACTTTGAAGTTACAATAATTTCAATCATATGAGTATTTTTAGGGGTTTTAAAAACTTTTAAGTGCTCATCTCTAACATCTATATGACAAACGACATTGTAAAAGAAGCACGCTATCTTCATGGGTCAGATTCATTTCCATATATTCCTAATTGATTAGAAAAAGGTCATATGATAACCTAAAATTATTGTTAATCAGTAAGGATATGACTTGCTGATTTGATTGTCAACATTTTCAATTTGGTTATAGAAGTACTATTAAACTTGTCCTGAAGAGTTATTTATATGACTTAAAGAGTCAAATATGACATACACTCACACATAAGGTTATCAGACATGTTGCTCAGCATTATTATGCAAGTAATATTATTTTCTCCTTTTTATAAAAAAAATTTCTAGATCTCTCGTTTACTAAATTGTATTTCCATGTTTAGACTTCTATATGACATTATTCAATAATTTCTTAACATCCAATTGCTTTTATAAGAGGTAAGAACTTTATGGTGTCAAATATCCTAATTAACACTATATATCTTGTCTCTCCAATCAAGCTAGGCAACGATATTTTTAACAGTCATAATCATAATCTAACCTCTACATAGATATAGCACAGAATCACTACATATATAAAATGCTACATATATATTTACAATAAATTTCAACTAGACCAATAATGACATTATTAGTTTTATGATGAGAAGTCTACATTTGTCTTACTTCTATTATATGTATTTTAAGAATGTCATTGCCTTTCTATTAAATTCATCTATAAATACCATTTAAGTTGTAGTCCTTAAATAAGCTTCAGGCTACTAATTTAAGAACTCCCATTCAATAGAATATTACTTTTATTTTCTTATTAAATTCTTAAATTTGATTCTTAGACGAGCCCAAGTCTACCAATCTAATATCCTCTACTTAATAGGATATTTCTCTTATTCCCATATTAAAATAATTAATTTTAGTTCTTAGATGAGCTTGAGTCTATCAATTCAAGAACTTCCATTTAATAAGGTTTTTTTTTCTTATATTTTTTGTTTAATTTCTTTAATTTAATGCATTCATAAATTATGTTAATATAAAAAATTACACTTAAAGGGACCTCACTCTAAAGACATTTATTTTCTTAAAATACTTTCTCTCTAGCCATCACAATTCTATCTCTAATTGCCTTTAGCCATCTCAGGCTTATTTTTAATTGCAAGGGTTATTTCGGCATACATAACAAATATGTTTTGTATGTTTGATTAATCTCTTTACAATGATTACTTTATTTGTGTGCAATATGCCTAAAGCATTCCTTGTATTGCTCATTAAAAAAATGAGAAGAACATAGTGACTTATTAACACTTGTGGCAACATAATGTTTCATACAGAGTTTTATCTTTGACACACATTGATTAAAAGAAAAATTCTTATCTTAATTTGGTTCTTCAAATTTCTTCCTATGATCCTCCTTGATTGATATTTCTAAACATTATCTGAGAATGTATTGATCACTACCAGGGCAGAGTATAGGGTTTGGAGTTTATGCATATTCCAATGTCTAGTCTCTTGCAGAATGAGATCCTTCCCTTGTTCCTTCAAAAGTAAAGAAACTTGGTTGCATTTACCACCACAGGTGATTATTCAAAGAAATATTATTAGCATTCCTAATTCCTAATGTCATACCTAGCTTGACTTATCTCATTCATACAATACATAATGATTCAAGCATGGTTCTCATCCATTCATATGTTTTCCAACACCAAAATTTGTTTATTGACGAGTCATTAGGGGTCCAAAATTGATTCTTTCTTTTCCTTAATTCATTTTTATCATAAAAAAGGTTTGTTCATGCTCATTTTATCACGTTTAGCTAATGAAATACTCAAGAAGTGGCTATAACCCAAAATGATAGCATGGTTCAAAAATATGCACTAACTTGGGAAATTGATAACTCAGGCTATACAACTCCAAATCATGCAAATTAGATATTTATGGAAAGCTCAGGATGTGAACTACATGTTGTAAAACTTTCAGGTGAAATAGAGTTCATTTGCCCCACCAAATGCAATGGAAGAGTAACCTGCTATAGAAAAATGGGCATATAGCAAACCTAAATTCTAGAAATGCATATCTTAAGCTACACAACTCAAATCTGGGTGATCTTAATGGCCAAGGAAAGCTTGTAATACCAATTATATGCCTGTAAAATTCATAAGCATTAGAGTTCATTGGCCCCTCATACGAAATATCATAGCAGTATAGTGTGAATAGTACATTACCATTTTGAAAATTCTGCACAATTTTAGAAAATTTTAAAATATTCTATATAGCTTCAAAAATTATATTTCTTAGCTTGTTAGAAAGCTCTAGGAAGGGTCTAAATGTATACCAAATCTTAGGCTCAAACTAGATCATTTATGATACTTTTGACATAAGAGTTGTTAATGAAAAATTTAAGACTAACTTTGATTCTAATTTGGATCATTTGATGTCCAATTGGTTTTTATTTTTATTTTTATTTTGAGCACATTTTCTCCATCCTAAATTACATTTCTAACCATTCCATATCATGCTAAAATGGTAGGATCAAAATTTAACCCCTTAACATCCAATTATACACATATGCATTATGGCTCTTCATATGTCATTTTCTACCATATTGCATATACATTGCCACAAATGGTCATATGTTGCTATTCTTATACTTTTACACATGGTCCTATCATAAGACTTGCAATATTATCATTAAATACATTATAGGTCCATCATGGTACATATAAAGTGTTATATACAAGCATATATCAAAATTTGGTACAAAATAGAATCCCAATACATGAAGTCTAGAATCTAAGTCCCTTCAACATCTTTGTCCTTGCTTGGTGACCTTGAAATAGTTAGTGGAAGCATGGAGGTGAGATTCGAGAGAATCTCAGTAGCTAATCTTAACCAATTTAATATATATATAAGATTACCATGAATATATGCCATGCATGTGGTGCAAGAATGCTATATATATGTTTCTTATGAATCAAATGCATCATAAAACATGAAAGCTCATTCATTTATTAGTCATGGCATCATCATAAACATGCTAGGCCATATCTCATGAATGTATCAAACAATAACATATACAAGCATTTCAACTCATTCAAGTGTTAAAAAATATACAAGAAAAGGAGATAAAGCTACCTTGTAATTTTATGAACTTGAATCTACCACTAACCCACTAGTTGGCTTCCGTTCCTTTTACTTTCTTTGGCTTGCCACTCACAAGTGAGTGAGTTTGGGTTAACTTAGCCTATATATGACAATTACAAGACAAGTTAATCTTATAGAACTTATTCTAGGCTTCATAATTTTTACTTAATCTCATTCATATTAAAACATATCTCATGAATGCATCAAGCAATAATACATACAAGTATTTCAACTCATTCAAGTGCTTAAAAAAAGTATACAAGAAAAGGAGATAAAGTTATCTTGTAATTTTATGAACTTGAATCTACCACTAATCCACTAGTTGGCTTCCTTTCCTTTTACTTTCTTTGGCTTGCCACTCACAAGTGAGTGAGTTTGGATTAACTTAGCCTACATATGACAATTACAATACAAGTTAATCCTATAGAACTTATTCTAGGCTTTATAATTCTTACTTAATCTCGTTAGGACTCAAAGTGTCAATTATGACTAGCTTAAGCTCATTGTGAAGCAACCTTTGATTTTTGCTTTCCAAACTCTAAAATCTTGATTGCTATAAGTCTTAAGACTTTTAAGAAACTCATATGAATTACTACATACTTGGTTAGAAAGGTTTAGAACCAACTTGCATTATTAACCTCATTTAGGCCCTAAAAATTTTAAATTTCACTCTAAGGCTCCTAAATTCAATCCTATACTTCCATAATTATTTATTCATCACATGTAAATCTCTAAATTCATTAGAACTCAAAGAAACACTTCCTAGCTTGCTCTTCCTTACTTGGCCGAACCATATACACTTAGGAAGCTATATAGAGTTTTGCTGGCTTTCCTTGGGAGTTTGCTACATATGCATATTCCTTGGATTCTCTTTAACCTAAACATGATTAAATATAGCTTGAATTATTCTCTGAAGGTTCCAAAACTCTCAAGGTGCAATTGAAACCCTAATTTCTTTATCTTATTTTTTAATGCTCCTTTCTTGATTTTAATTGCATATTATAATTCTCCATATCTTAAAACCTTTGTTCCTAACCTGTTTTGTTCACAAATCATCTCCCTTCTACTTCCCCTAGGCTTGGCTGAACAAGACCAAGGAGGAAGAAGTAAGGGGAAGCAATTTTTAGCTATAGATACATACCTTGTTCTAATGTCTTTTAAGAGAGAAATTTGGTACTTGGGTTTCTTCAAACTCTGTTCTTTCTCCAACAATTCAGCCACAAAAATGCTTCTTTCTAAGAATTAAAACCACAAAAAAAAAAAGAGCTCAAGGAGGAGAACCAAGTTGGTGAAGGCAAGAGTATGAAAAAGTATCATTTTGTAACTTTTTCTTAGCTTGCTTTCCACCATCTTTCTCACCTCTATGGTGTGACTTAGAGCTTTGGTTTAGGGGCATGGGAAGTCTATTTTAACTTGGGAGAAGTGGCATGGTTGAATTTAAGAAGAAGAGAGGTCATTTATAAGATTTTCTTAAATTCTCATTTTGTCCTTCAATTTCAATTTTGCCATTTTTGCTCATTATAGCTCCTTCATAAGAACCTTCTTTTCTCTCTAGTTAGTAAAAACATTTACTTTCAATTTTATGAGCTTCAAAACTATTCTGAATCATCCGATCAAAGTTTAGGTCAACTAATGACCTAAATTGTATACCGGAGAAGTTTTAACCATTGTAAAGGTTTTTATGATTTTTAGGGCCTTTAAGAATTTTGGGGAAGTCAAATTTTTTTATCTAAAACCTCTTTTTTTTTTAGTTTTTAAAAAGTTACCTAAAATTACGAAATTGTCACTTTATTTTTGAGTAATTTTAGTTAGCTTTTTCTGGTTTTAGGTTCAAGGCATCCTTAATCTTGTATCCTTATTTTTAAATGCCTAAATTATTATTATAATTTTGTTTAGCCTCTATTTTTTTAATTTTAGGATCTTTTTTTATATTTCATTAGTTTTAGTTTAATTTTAGAATGACCAGGTATTACATTTTCCCTCTAAATAAAATTTCATCCTTAAAATTTAGATACATACTTGATTAAAATAATTTTGGATACTTCTTTCTCATCTTTTTTTCCAATTCTCAGGTGGCCTCATTAAGGGATAGTCCTTTCCAAACCACTTTCACCAATGATATGGCTTTTTTTCCTTAACTGCTTTAGCTTAGCATCTACAATCCGATCTGGTGATACTATGTAAGATAGATTATTCTATAAATGTATATTTTCATGTTTTATGACATATGAGGGGTTAAGTTGGTACTTTGTGAGTTGGGATAGATGGAAGATATCGTGTATTTGGCTTAGGTTTTAGAGGAAAGGCAAGTCTATAGGTCATAGGTCTAACTTTGTTAAGAATCTGGAATGGACCTATATACTTTAAACTTAGCTTCTTACTTTTTATGGACTTACCTAACCCTATGACTGGAGACACTCTAATGAATACATGATTCCTAATTTCAAACTTTAACAGCCTCCTTTTCTTGTCTATATAACTCTTTTGTTTACTTTGAACCATTAAAAGTTTTTTTTAATCATTTCTATTTGTCTAGAGGTTTGGTCCACTAGTTCTAAACTTATGAGGCTCTTTTCTCTAAGCTCAATGCAACATATTGGGGACCTACACTTCCTCCCATATAATGCCTCATATAGTACTATCTAAATACAAGACTAATAATTATTGTTATAGGTAAATTCTACTGGAGGCAAATAGGTATCCCAGTTTCCTTTTATTTTTAATACACAAGCTCTCACCATGTCCTTTAAGGTTTGGATAGTTCTTTCTGTCTGGCCATCTATCTGAGAGTGGCAGGCTATACTGAATCTCAATTTGGTTCATAGGACATCTTATAATGATCTCTAGAAATTTGAACTGAATCTGGGATCTCTACCTAATACTATGCTCTTAGGTATACCATGCAATCTCATTATTTCTTTTATGTACAATCGAGCTAATTTATCTAGGGTGTATGTGGCTCTAATTACTAAGAAATAGAATGACTTAGTTAGTTTGTCCACTATCACCCATATGGTATCATGCCCTAATGATATCCTAAGTAGTCCCATAACAAAATTCATAGCTATGATATCCCATTTTCACTTAGGGATATCTAGAGACTGATATAATTCACCTAGTTTTTGGTACTCAATCTTAACTTTTTGACATATCAAACACCTAGAGACATATTTTGCTACATTTGTTTTCATTTTAGGCCACCAAAATATTTTCTTTAAATCATAATACATTTTATTACTTCCTGGATGAGTGGTGTATCTGCTTTTATATGCCTCTTCTAATATCTTTTCTTTCAATTATGAGTTTCTAAGTATATATAACCTATCCTTATATCTCATTATTCTGTCCTCAGACAGGTTAAACTCTGAAGCTCTACCTTGAGACATTTAGTCCTTAGTTTTCCTTACATACTCATCTTCTTGCTGGGCTTTTCTTATTTGGCTTCTTAGATCACTCTCTATTTGGGTTTCACTCATCAATAGCTTGCTAGAATGCACTTGACATAAGAGGTTCATATTTCTAAATCTCTCAAAAAGTTTTTGTTCTCTCAACATCATATAAGCCATGTGTGTAGACTTTTTACTTAATACATCTATAACCACATTAGTCTTACTTGGATGGTATTTCAGAGTATAGTCATATTCAACTCTTTTTACTCAAACAAATATTTAAGGCTCTTATGATCACTACATATTTCTATGGTTATACTATACAAATAGTGTCTCTATATCTTAAGAACAAACACCACTACTGCTAGCTCTAATCATGAATGGGATAGTTTTTTTTATGTGGTTTCAACTGTCTAGAAGTATATGCTATGATTTTGCCTTTCTACATAAGCATACATCCTAACCTTTTCTTAGAGGCATTACTATACACTACGAAGTCTCTTTAGGGCCAGTGATCACTTAAGCTGGAGCTGTGGTTAGCCTATACTTTAATTCTTGAAAACTTTACTCACATTTCTCATTTCACACAAATGGTACATTCTTTCTAATGAGTCTAGTCAGTGGCATAACTATTTGAGAGAAGCCTTAGATAAATTTTTTATAATAACCTACCAAACCTAAAAAGGTCATAATTTCTGTCACTGTTCTAGGTTTTTCCTACTGGAAGATTGCCTTTACTTTATAGGGATCTACTGCAACCCCTACCTGAAAAGATCACATGTCTTAGGAATTTCACCTCAGTGAGACAACTCACATTTGTAGGTTTGGCATACAACTGTTTCTCTTTCAAGGTCTCCAAAACTAATCTTAAATATTATTCATACTTTTCTCTACTCTTACAATAGATAAAAATATCATCTATGAAGACTACTATAAAATTATCCAAGTATGGTGTAAACGCTCTACTCATATAATCCA
Source organism: Erythrophleum fordii (assembly GCA_032878935.1). Classification (NCBI taxonomy): domain Eukaryota; kingdom Viridiplantae; phylum Streptophyta; class Magnoliopsida; order Fabales; family Fabaceae; genus Erythrophleum; species Erythrophleum fordii. The sequence goes on along the minus strand of JAVQMF010000037.1, from coordinate 9,407,480 downwards.
TAAATATAACAGGTGCATTTGTTAATCCAAAAGTATCACTAAAAATTCATAATGCTCATATTTGGTCTTAAAGGTTGTCCTAAGAATGTCTTAAGCCTTAATTCTAAGTTGGTGGTATCTTGACCTGAGATCAATCTTAGAAAATAATGATGCTCCTACTAACTGATTTAAGAGGTTATCTATTTTAGGAATGGGGTATTTATTCTTAACTATTATCTTATTGAGCTTCCTGTAATCTATACATAGTCTAAGACTCCCATCCTTCTTTTTAACAAATAGAACTGGAGCTCCCTACAATAAAACACTAGGTTTGATAAAATCTTTTTCTAATAATTCATCTATCTATTTTTTTAACACTGCTAGCTCAGTGGGAGCCATTCTATATAGAGTCTTAGACATTGGACCTACCCTTTTCTATAATTTCTTTAAAGAATACCTCTGAGAACTCTCTTACTATAGGTATCTCATATATATCTTCTTCTACTTTTACTTATATAGAAAAGAAAATTAAAAACCCCTGGCAACTATGCTCTATAAATCTCTCAATTTGGGTAGTAGTCATAAAAGCTAGATTAATCCTAGTATTAGGCACAGTCTCACATTTAGCAAAAGTAATACATTTGTTATGGTAATCAAGTATGACAATGTTAGCAGACATTCAGTTCATACCAATGATCAAATCAATATTAATTAGGGTATAAAAATCAATTCAAATGTGATCAAACAATGGTTAAATTGTACTATGCAATTCAAACATGCATGGAAGGTAATGACTCGATTTCCTATGAGGGTGGGTACATGTAAATCATATGGTAATGTACATATACTTAGACCCAACCTCCTAGTACAATTATAGGATATGAAAGAGTGACTAGTACTCAAATCAAACAATGCATTTATAGCATAATAATTAATTTTAATAATACCTTAGATTGGACTTAGGGTTTTGTTAGCCTCCTACTGTGTTAGGGCAAAAACTCTACCCTGAGTCTGCAATCTAGATCTAAGAGCTACTTCCCTTTACTATGTATAATGTTGAGCCATGTGTCTCAGCTTGCCACACCTAAAACAAATATTTTAGCCTGTATAACATGGTCTACCTCTATGATTCTTGCCACACTAGCGACATGCTATTGGGATAAAACTAGCTCTATTGGACTAAGTAGGTCTACTTCTACTCTTTCTTCTTCAGTTTCACAGACCTCTGCCACCTTTCTTGCTATTAACGATGGCTGGCACCTCTTTTCGTGGCCTCTTGTTTTTAGAGAGGGGAGGTTTTGCACTTGGAACTACTCTCATGTTCTTAAATTGCTTTTTATTACTTTATAAACCTCCACTAGTACATTAAAGTCTCTGATCCTCTAGGGCACCATTTTGTCTCTGATTTCTAGTAACAACCCCTTCTTTAGCTTGTTTATTCTCTATCTTTCATCATCATGCTTTTATAAGTAATAGGAATATCTGGAAAGCTCTAGGAATTTAGCCATGTACTAGTCTACAAACATTCCTTTAATCTATCTAAAAAGGATAAACTCTGACTCCTTCTCATCTCGAATAGAATTTGGGAAGTACCACTCATAAAAGGCTTGTAAGAATGTTTCCCAGTTGATCGAGATATTTTTTGACTTCAAAATTAGTTTAATGCTCCTCCACTAATAGTCAGCTTTCTTTTCTAACTAAAAAATGGCTATCATAGACTTTTGCTTAGATGTGTACTCCATGATTCTGAAAACCTTTTCTAAATGCATAATCCAAGCCTTTACTTTGTCTATATTTAGCTCACCATCAAATGATAGAGGCTCGTACTTCCTGAACTATGCTATAGCCTACTAGACAGTCATCGAAGGTTAAGTAGGAGGCATTTGACCTGATGGAGTCTACAAAGTCATTTGATTTTATAGGTGCTAGCCTAAAAGGATCGCCTTTGAATTCTTAAGATGATCTAAGTGTTATGGTTGAGAGGGAGTGGGCCCCTCACTTTCTCTTTAAGTGAACATCTCTTATAAGTACATAATCACTTCTTGTTGTTGCTGCATCATAGCTTGTTATTGATCTAGGCGAGCCATAATAGTCTAGAGGGCTCCAGTCGCAAAGTCAACTAGCTCTACTCTAAAATCCCTGGAAGGCCTACCTCTACCTCTCTTGGTGTTCACCATCTTATCTAAAATAGTTTAAAAAAAGATTTAACATAAAACATGAACAAAGCCACTTATAACACTCAAAGCATCCCATATAGATTATACATAATCTACAAGTCATACCTTCAAGTCATAACTAACACTAGAATTCCTGAATCATTGCTCTGATACCAACTAAAATGTCATACCTAGCTTTACTTATCTTTACTTATCTCATTCATACAATACATGATTATTTAAACATGATTCACATCCATTCTTAGGTTTTCTAACATCAAAATTGGTCTATTTATGAGTCATTAGGGGTTTAAACTTGATTCTTTCTTTTTCTTAATTCATTTTTATCATAAACAAGTTTGTTCATACTGATTTCATCATGTTTAACTTGTGGAATACTCAAGAAGTGGTTATAACCCGAAATGACAGCATGGTTAAAAAATCTACACTAATTTGAGAAATTCATAACTCAGGCTCTACAACTCCAAATCATATAAATTAGATGTCTATGGAAAGCTTAGGATGTGAACTACATCCTATAAAAATTTTAGGTAAAATTGACGTTCATTTGCCCTACCAAATGCAATAAAATAATAACCTGCTGCAGAAAAAAAAGGGTATGTAGTAGACTTAAACTTTGAAAATGCATATATTGAGCTACACAACTCCAATTCGGGTGATCTTAATGGCTACATAAAACTTATAATGCCAACTATATGCTATGAAATTTTATGAGCATTAGAGTTTATTTAACCCCTGAAAGACACGAAACATCAGAGCTGTGTAGTGTGAATAGTACAAGACCATTTTAAAAATTCTACATAATTTTAGAAATTTCTAAAATATTTTATACAGCTCTAAAAGTTATAGTTCTTGACTTGTTAGAAAGCTTTAGAAAGGGTCTAAATGCATGCCAAATCTTAGGCTCAAACTAGATCATCTAAACTACTTTTGACATAGGAGTTATTTATGAAAAATTTAAGACTAACTTTAATTTCAATTTGGACTATTTGATGTCCAATTGGTTTTCTTCTACTTTGAGCATATTTCTTTAATCCTAAATAGCAGTCCTAACTATGCTAAAGGGGTAGGATCAAAATCTGACCCCTTAACATCCAATTATACACACATGCATCGTGACTTTTCATATGTCATACCTTACCATATTGCATATACATTGCCGCAAATGGTTATATATTGTTATTATTATACTTTTACACATGGTCCTATCATAAGACTTGCAATATTATCATCTAATACATCATAGATCCATCATGGTACATATAAAGTGTTATATACATACATATATCAAAATTTGGTACAAAATAGAATCATAATGCATGAAGTCTAGAATTTAAGTTCCTTAGATGAGATTTGGGAGAATCTCAGTAGCTAATCTCAATCGATTCAATACATACAAAATTGCCATGAGTGTATGCCATGCATGTGGTGCAAGAATGCTTGTATATGCCTTTTATGAATCAAATGTATCATAAAACATGAAAGCTTATTCATTTCTTAGTCATGGCATTATTATAAATGTACAAAGCTCAACTCTTCGCAATTTGGAATTAAGGAAGAGTGACTGCACTAAACTCTATGCTTTAGGGGAGTTAGGAGCCAAAAACATGTCATACTCATACATAAAACTTATTATGGAAATCATACTAAAACATATCCTATGAATACATCAAGCAATAACATATACAAGCATTTCAACTCATTCAATCACTCAAAAGTATGCAAGAAAGGGAGATAAAGCTACTTTGTAATTCTAGGAACTTGAATCCACCATTAAGTCATTTGTTGGCTTTCTTTCCTTTTATTTTCTTTGGCTTAGCACTCACAAGTGAGTGAGTTTGGGTTAACTTGGCTTATATATGACAATTACAAGATAAGTTAATCCCATAGAACTCATTTTAGGCTTTATAATTCTTACTTAACTTCATTACTACTAAAAGTGTCAATCATGACTAGTTTAAGTCCATTATGAAGTAACTTTTGTTTTCTACTTTCCAAACCCCTACTCTTGATTGCTACAAGTCTTAAAACTCTTAAGAAACTCATATGAATAACTACATACTTAGTTAGAAGGGTTTAGAACCAACTTGCTTTATTAACCTCATTTTGTCCTTTAAAATTTCAACTTTCATTCCAAGGATCCTAAATTCAATCCAATGCTTCTATAATTATTTATTTGTCATATCTAAATCTTTAAATTCATTAGAACTCAAAGAAACACTTTCTAAATTGTTCTTCCTTACTTGGTTGAACCATATACACTTAAAAAGCTATATGGAGTTTTGCTAGCTTTCCTTGGGAGTCTGCTACATACCCATATTCCTTGGCTTCTCTTTAACCTAGATATGATTAAATATGGCTTGAATCATCCTTTTAAGGTTTCAAAACTCTTAAGGTGTAATTGAAACCCCATTTTCTCTATCTCATTTTCTAATACTCATTTCTTGATTCTAATTGTATATTCTAATTCTCCATGCCTTAAAACCTTTGTTCTTAACCTGTTTTGGTCACAAATCATCTCCCTTTTACTTTTCCTAAGCTTGGCCAAACATGAGTAAGGAGGAAGAACCAAGGACAAGCAACTTTTAGCTATAAAAACATACCTTGTTCTAATGTCTTTCAAGAGAGAAATTTGGTGCTTGATTTTGTTTCTTCAAACTCTCTTCTTCCTTCAACAATTCAGCCTAAAAAATGCTTCTTTCTAAGAACCAAAACTATCAAAAGAAAGAGTTCAAGGAGGAGAACCAAGTTGGTAAAGGCAAGAGTATGAAAAAGTTTCATTTTCTTACCTGTACTTGGCTTGCTTTCCACCTTCTTTTTCTCCTTTATGGTGCAACTTGGAGCTCTGGTTTAGGGACAAGGGAAGTCTTTTTTAACTTGGGAGAATTGGAGTGGTTGAATTTAAGAAGGGAGGAGGTCATTTATAACATTTTCCTAAATTCTCATTTTATCCTTCAATTTCAATTTTTCCACTTTCACTTATTTTAACTCTTTTTTTAGAATCATCTTTTCCACATAAAAATTTAAAATTTTTAGTTATTAAAAACATTTACTTTTAATTTTATGAGTTTCAAAGCCAATCCCAATCATTCAGTCAAAGTTCGAGTCAACTAATGGCCTAAAATATACACCGGAGGGGTTTTGACTATTTTAGAGTTTCTATGATTTTTGGAGTCTCTGAAAATCCTAAAAAACTCAAAATTTTCATTTAAAACTCCCTCATTTGAGTTTCTAAAAAGTTACTTGAAATTACAAAATTTTCATTGCATTTTCAAGTAATTTTAGTTAGCCTTTTTGGCTTTGATTTTGAAGCATTTTTAATCTTGTATCTTCATTTTTAGATGCCTGGATTATTATTGTAACTTTTTTTAGCCTCTATTTCTTTGATTTTAGGGTCTTTCTTTTATATCTCATTAGTTTTAGTTCAATTTTAAAAAGATTGAGTATTACATTTTCCCTTAAAATGAAATTTCATCCTCAAAATTTAGATATATATATATATATATATAAATAAAATAACTCTGAATACTTCTTTCTTATCTCTTCTTTTAGTTCTCAAATGGCCTTCTCTGGGGATAGTCCTTTCCAAACTACTTTCACCAGCGGTATGTTTTTGTTTCTTAATTACTTTAGCTTAGCATTCACAATTCAATCTGATAATATTGTGTAAGATAAATTGTTCTGTAAATGCACGTTTTCATATTTTATGACATGTGAGGGGTCAGGTTGGTACTTTTTAAGTTGGGATACATGGAAAACATCATGTATTTAGCTTAGGTTTAGAGGAAAGGTAAGTTTGTAGGCCACATGTCTAACTTTATCAAGAATTTAGAACGGACCTATATACTTTGGATTGAATTTCTTACTTTTTATGGACCTACTTATCCATGTGACTGGAGACATTCTAATGAATACATGGTCACCAGCCTAACTTTAATGACCTCCTTCTCTTGTCTGCATAACTCTTTTGTCTACTTTAAACTGTTAAAAGTTTCTTTCTGATCATTTCTATTTGTCTAGAGGTTTGGTCCACTAGTTTTAGGCCCATGATGCTCTTCCTTTCTTTAAGCTTAACCTAATAGACTTAGGACCTACATTTCCTCCAATATAATACCTCATATGGTGTTATCTAGATACTAGACTGCTAACTATTGTTGTAAGAAGATAAAATGGTTTTGGAGTTAAAATTTAGAACAATCCCTAATACCTTCGTGTTATAACAAAATCTATCAAAGAAAACTAGTAAGGATTAAGCTAAAACAAACACTTTTATTAATTGAATGTAAAATTTATATTTAACAAATGAAAAAAGCTTAAAGTATATTTATGTGATACATTATATTTTTTATTTGATTTTCATTTATATTTTTTAAATCAAATAATTTTTAGATATTAGTTTAATTATTATATAATATTTTTTAACAAGAGGGATCCTAAGAGTAAAAAAAAATTATTATTTTATTACTTTTATTAATTAATTACAAAGCCAAAAAGATTATTATTTTATTATTTTTAACTAATTATAAAACAAAAAATTACTTTAATAGTTTTTAATTAATTATAAAACCAAAAAGTTAATAATATTCAATATTAAAAATAATAAATTATATAAGTAATAGTTTATAAAATAAAAAAAAATTGATTAAATGTTAGTCAGAATTAATCCAAACAAAATTCAATCAAATCAATTCTAACTTAATATCACTCAGTAACTTTTATTTATCTACTAACATTTAGGTAATACGTTGCCATAATAAATTATATATATTATAATATGCATGTTTATTTATTATTTATATTATATATATGTATGTATAATATATAAAATATAAATATAAATAAATAAATATTATATTATATTATATATAAAATATAAATAATTCAATTCAAATAAATATAATTTAAACAGATATAATATGAAAAAATATGACCAAAATATATATTTTTATTGGAAATATAAACTATAAAACTTACAAACTAAAAAGTTATTTTAAACAAATCTCAATTGAAAGTATTTTGAAAAGCTTTTGGAATAATGAGCAAACTTCAATTTTTTGTATTTTTTACAAGTTTTTTTTAAAATAACACAAGATCCTTGATATATTTCAAATCCTAAAAGTTTTATCTTTATCTAAAATAATTTCATTTTTATGGTCGAGACGATTAAACCATTTTGTTTAACTATATCAAACAATTCTTGTAAATACTTAAAATGTTGTTTCATTGAATTAAAAAATATTAAAAATATTATCAATATATACCATTGTAAATCGTATATAGGGATAAAATATGTTATTATGTATACATAATATAATATAATAAATATGATTAAATATGCCATTATATATATATATATATATTTATCTATAATTAATTTAATTACATTTTATTTAACATTCTTTTTCTATTTCCATTTAAAAAAAATTCTACCTACCAAACCGTCCCTAAATTCCCCTAATCCCTTTGCCGTGTAAATCCTGTTCGATCTTAGGCCTCGGTCAAACTTCCTTAAGCATACCACTTCGAGAAATACGATGTCGTCTTTCTGTCGCGTTCTGTACCGCAACTTTTCCTCCTCCGTCCAATCCACCACAGCCGCCGACGCTGCCGTCGTTTCCACTACCACAATCCGGTCGTTATCGAAGGACCTTTACAAGGAAAACGACTTTAACCGCCTCGTCGAGAAGTTCAAGAAAGCCTCCGAACTTAACCGTTTCCGAACCAACAATGGTATTTACGAAAATACGGTTCGTCGCCTTGCCTCGGCGAAGCGCTTCAATTTGGTCGAAGAGATCCTGGAAGACCAAAAAAAGTACAAGGACATTACCAAAGAAGGCTTCTCGGCACGGCTGATCAGGCTGTATGGCATATCGGGCATGTTTGAAAATGCGCACAAGATGTTCGATGGATTGCTAGAGAGAAATTGTACGCGCACAGTGCTATCTTTGAACGCCCTTTTGGCTGCTTATTTACACTCTAAAAAGTTTGACATGGTAGATCGCCTTTTCAAGGAGCTGCCCGCGAAGCTGTCAATTGAACCCGATTTGGTATCTTATAATACTGTTATTAAGGCATTCTGTGAAATGTGTTCTTTTGATTCAGCCATTGCAATGCTTGAGGAGATGGAGAAGAAGGGCATAAACCCGGATTTGATAACATTCAATACGCTGCTGGATGGGTTATATGTGAACGATCGCTTTTCAGATGGTGAAAAAATATGGAGCCAAATGGAGAAGAAGAATGTTTTTCCTGATATCAGGAGTTACAATGCGAAGTTAGTGGGATTGGTTGGGCAGAAGAACATGAAAGAAGCTGTTGAGTTGATCGAGAAGATGAGAAATGAGGGTGTCAAGCCTGATCTTTTTAGCATTAATGCTTTGATTAAAGGTTTTGTCCATGAGAAAAATTTGGATGAAGCTAAGAAGTGGTACAGTGAAATAAGAAACACTGATTATAACCCAAATGATAGAACATTTAAAATACTTATTCCCTTTCTATGTGAGAATGGTGATCTGAAGACTGCACTTAAGGTGTGCAAAGAGATCTTCAAGAGTGGGAGCCGTGTTGAAGCATCATTACCGCAGCTTGTGGTGGATAAACTGGCGAAGGAGTCTATGATTTCAGAGGCAGAGAAGATAGTGAAACTTGGGTGTCGTTATAAGCTAAGTTTGCCAGCAGATAAGTAGAACAGTACGTTGTCCTTGGTGTTTTGTCTTATTATTATTGTACTTCAAATCCTTCACTCTGCTGGGGCATTCTGAGGTTTAGTAATTGATTGCTTGAAAATGGCATAACCTGCTTCGTTGCACTTGTCCTTGTATGATCTTGTTTGCTCATTACGTTTTAGTTCTTCAACTTTCACTCGTTTATGACTTTATTTTTACTTTTTTAAACTAGTCCTTGGTTTTATAATGGAATATTTATAGAGCGTGCCAAGGTACTTGGGGCATATATGGAATTCTTTGGTCTTCGTATTTTATTGTTCTTAGCCTTCTTGAATGCTATAGTGGTTAGTCATGAACTCAATCCATTTTGTGGCGTTTTAACCCTCTTTTATAACAATTATTTAGCAAAATTGATTTATTTACACAGTTTCTCTGTATAGATTTTACCTTTTGATTCTGTGGATAGGTTTTTGTTTTAATGAAATGAAATCGACATCGGAAATGACAATGTTCTGGCGTCCGCCTCAATGGCATGAAATTGACTCTTCAATATTTTAGTGCAAATTGACTGTCTTCTGTGGGTGTCCCCAACATCAGCGCATAGAAGGCTGTTTGTCTTTGTTTATATCTCATTTATGTATCACTTGTGTATATTAATTTACATATCCATTTTACCCAAACATCTTCTTTATTCTACTATAACTCTTATAAAATTCAATTTTGTTTTAATACAAGTAAAAAGGATAGCAAGAAGGTGCATTAACAGGCGATAATTTATTCCAGTTCCAAATGATATAACTTCAATTAAGAGTATCATTTGAGCCAATAGATCGATCTATTATTAAGTAGTCGCATCCATTACCGTTCAATGATTCCAACTGGCCTTTTTATCCCAGTTGATACGGTCCCAACTATGAAAGAAACCATCAAGCTTTGCTATCCACTAAATGACGGTATGGCCTAAGTCAATGTTTGGCTCAAAAGCATTAAAAGACGCAGAGGAATGGCCCCATATTGCATGGCACGATTCAACCTGGTGAATGGGAACACTCCATTCATGATCTTGTCCTGCTGGAACCACAAAGCTTCCTGAGCTGCATCTTATGTTCACTGGCATTGCTTCCTTTGGCAATGCATTGTGGATTTGAATTCCGGCTCGCACGTCTTCATTGGTGCTATCCATGGCTATGGTAAACGTATTACAGAAGCATGATGATGTAAGAGTAAGGAAGAGGGCAAGATGGTGTACGCTTGACATTTTCTAAGACACTTATATGACTGCCCTTTTACTTGAGATATTACTTGAGATACGGCAGATATTGCATTAGGTATGAGATACTGATATACATGTGGAGAGAGAAGTAGCACTTTGTGAACTGAAAAAGGGAGAGGATGAGAAAGTACAAAGTAATGTGGGAATCCGATTTCAGATTCAAGCTTTAAAATATTTATGTTAAGGAATCCTGAGAAATTTATTGTGTGATCTTACCTTTTAGTTTAAATAGTTTAATATTTAATTGCAAATCTTATAATCAATATCCTTTAATTATTTTGAGTTTAAGAATAAAGATTTTTTCAGCCGCTAGCTCTGTCATGGAATTGATAGGAAGAGGGATTCATCATTTACTACTATAACTGTGGCAGGATTAAAGTTGGAAAAATAATTTTCGTTTTAATGATTTTTGCATTAATTTTTATTATTAATTTGTAATCTAATGTACTACCTTAAACTCATATCATTCTTAATATTTTCTCTCATCTGCCCCTTTCATCTTCTTTGCCCAGAACCTATCGCTGCCGTTGCTCCTCTCCATTAATTTTAAACTCTAACATTCTTAATATTTTCTCTTCACCAAAAACCTGTTATTGCCACCACATTTCTCCATTAAGTGGCAGTTCATCTTTCCTTCTCTCTTATTTTTCCTTTTCTCCTTCGCCTTTTCTTCATATTTCTCTTTCGAAGATTTGTAAATTTTTCTCCATATCTATAAGAAGTCAAATTTGGAAAGAAGACCTATAAAAGACTTAATTTTTAGACAGGGTTTAGCGATTTCGCCCCTAATGTTGCTGATGTATCATCGTCGATACTGCTGTTGTTTCGTCCGTAAGTTCATTGTCAATTTTGTTCAGATCAAATTTATATCTTAGTTTTTCCCTTATCTGTATTTTCTCTTTATTGTTAAATTGTATTGTAAGTTTGGGCCTTTAGTTCCATTTTGTTTTGTTGCCTATCAACTCTCATTTTGTCACTGTTTTGTATGCTAGAGCTATATGTGCTCTTGAATGATTAAAAATTCATTTTAAAATTGCAATTAGGGCATAGCTTCTACCTCCATGTATTGAACGAATGAAACTATCCTATCTTTGTTTTTTTTTTTAAAGCTCGTATTATGCATAACACTAAACTCTCAATTCGTCAATCATTCATTTACTATTTTATAATTGCTTCTAACTTTTTATTCAAAAGGAACTTATTAATTATTATTATTAATTTTTTAGTAGCTGGCCAAAAACCTTTTTGTTTTTGGATACATTGCAGAAAAACCTAACAAACTACATTACTATATTATAAGAGTCTGAGATAAGAAACATCATATCCGAAGTTGCTTGTTGAACCAAAATATCCCTCAAAGGTGTTGGTGGTAAAAAAAACCTGCTCGATATAAACTAATTTGCCAAATGCCAAAAGTCATCACCAAGCATCTGCATCATCAGCAAAACTTTTTGGTTTGGGACAAACAACCTGTACTGTGAAAGAGAAAGTACCACAAAACATAAAGGGAAGTTAGTGGGGCAAGAAACCACATTCTGGGACAAAATGAAAACCAACGACAAACGTGGTACTTGTAAGAGAAGCTACATCGTGGAGGACAAAGGACGATACTTCCAATTCCACATTTGCAATAGTTCAGTTTGGAACCAGTAGTAAATTAAAACATTAGGCATTGGCAGTCTCCTACTTCTGCAAGAAACCCAAATTCGAATGGTCCACCCATCAAAACGATGCAATACACCATTGCATAATAGGAATATCGACCTGTGAAGCTACTTTCTTGATAATATCTTATCCTGATAGGACAACGCAAAGCGATATTGAGAAGAAAGCCTCATAAGCATTTGTATCGCTACCGTTGGATAAACATGGGAAGTCTCAAAAAGCAAACAATTCCGACAAATCCATAACATATAAAATAATTAAAAGAAGAATGGTATAATCCTCCATATGGTGAGGATCCAAGGAAGACTGAGAGAACCAGATCTGCAACTATTCCATATTATATTTCTGTAGCGAAAATTTCGTTTTGTGATTTATAAGCTCTACTCCTTAAAAAAACAAATCGATGTTTTTAAAACTTTTAAATATGTGTGTATACATATTCATATGATGATTTAAAAAATTTATTAAAGCAAATAGATAATTGAAATATGACAAGATACGTACTAGGGAATGCAAAAAAAGAAATTGGATGAGAAGAAAGTAATGATGTATATATATATATATTTACGAGAGAAGTGTCTTATAATGTTTTGTGGTTTCATATGTTCTAGTAACTCTATTGAAAGTTAACTCACCTTATTTAATTATTTATTTTTAGTAAGCTAAATGTTATTTTAGCGGATTTTATTTTTTATTTTTTTTATAATGGATGAAAATCTAATTGGGACTCTATAGCCACTAATGAAGGTAATGTCCTAGGTGCACTCAAAATAAATTGTAAATTTTGATAGTACTTTAATGTGATATATCCAGTGCTATGATTTAAGATGTTGGATATGTATTATGAAAGTGATGAAGAGGAATGTATTCAAAACAATGTCAAGAGATGTGATATTGTGGTTTGGATGCAAAGACACTTTATGATGCTCATCTCAATAATATTTTCTTAACATGTAGAAAATATGATTTTTATTTGGAAGTTTCCTATTTATTAATTAATTATTTTTCATTTGGATTATAAAACATTATTGGTTAAATTATTTGATTACTATTTGATTTTGAAAAAATTACATGTGCTCTTATTTTCTTTTCATGCACTTTATTATTTACACTCACTAAACTAGTGGTAGGCTTTTTTTTTTTTAATTTTCTTTTCATGCACTTTATTATTTACACTCACTAAACTAGTGGTAGGCTTTTTTTTTTTTAATTATTTTACAGACCAGTAGGCAAAAGAGTGAAGTGATCTGGGAGTGAGGTATGCTACTAGACCCTTAGTGTATGCATTCAATTTTGTAAAATTATGTCAGACTCCATGATGTGGTAGCACTTAGGTGTGGAGAGAGTATTTTGGAATTAGTTTATGATATATGATCATTTAGAATGTGTAAACATTGTTCATAGTTAAGAGCTAAGTATTTCGATTACATGTAACTTGTTATTGTTGGTATTGGTGCTAGTTTGATTTATTTTATAGGTTGGGATGTCCAATTTTTAGTGATGTTGCAGGATTTTTAGCAACCTTCTAATGAAGTAATAGAATAAATACTTATTTTTCAAAACTTGTGGGTTGTATGGATTAGCTTAAACATATGATATAATGGTTAACTTAAAATTTTTAAGGTTTGTTAGGCTAATCTAATCATCAAATTGCTTTAATTTACGTGCCAATCGTGGCTTAAAAATTAGGTCATGACAAAGTACCTCATTGGCTAATAATTTATAACCATTTGTCATTGTATACTAACCTTGATCATTGCCAATCCAAACTAACTATCAAATTAACCAATACTCAAACAGATAATTCAAGAAATTTACTAGACAACTTGAGAAGGAAAATATAAAATCTATAAAATTTGATGATTCTATATTGTTTGATCATGCAAAATAAGATCCTTAATAGTTTTAACACTAGGATTAGGATCTAGTTGCATTGACCAAAAAAGTTGGTGATTAAGAGGAATCGAATTACCATCCCCAACTTGCGATTAAAGATGTGATGAGACAAGTGGACTAGCTCAAGAAATACCCGGCCACATTGTATTTGAATGTCTATTGAGTTGACCAAAACATTGATCCTAGAAATACTTAAGTCACATGATTGGAACAAATATGGAGAAAGCATCTTGGGTGATAATCCACTAAGTCTATTTGGCCAATAAAGCTTAGTTAAGAAGATGAGTTTGTTTGAAACCAAAACCATCCATGTCTTGAGGAATACCAATCACATCCCATTTCAATAAATGAATCTTTGGATGATCTTGGGAATATTCTCAAAAGAAATCTTTTTTAGCTATCTTCATGTCAATTTGATAACAATATGTTTTAGGTAGCTTGAAATAGGAAAGTGGCCACACCAAACTAAAGTTTAAGGTAGCATTAACAAAGTTGACTTCCATGCTTGAAGTCTGCCATCTTTTATCTACAAGCTCTCGATAGATGCATATTTTATTTTGACCAACATCAACCCTAGCATTCAGGTATTTTCCCAATCAAGATTTTTAGTTAATAAGAAATTGACTCGATAAAAGCTTTTTAAAATTTTGAGGTACATTTGGTCTAAAAATGATTTCAGATTTTGATAAATTAATAACTTAACCAGAAAGACAACTGTGATGCTATAGGATTTCACTTGCAATATTACAAGTGTGGGATGATGCTTCAAGAAAAAGTAATATATCATTAGCATACATTAAGTGTGACATAGGCTTCAATTGCTTACAGATTTTTATACCTTCTATTTTTGGTTGTGCTTTACATTAGTAATCATGTAAGATAAAATATTAGCACATAAAATAAATAGATATGCAGAGAGTGGGTCCTCCTTCCATAGTCCTTTTTGGGGCAAAAAAAGATCAATAGGATGACCATTAATAAAGACTTGATAGCTAATTGTCGATTAAGATCTAGTGGGCTGGAAAACCCATGACAAATAATATGGCTTGTAAGAAATTCCATGATAGTTTATCATAGGCTTTGGCAATATTAATTTTGAAAGCCCTTATTGGAACATCTAATCTTATGAATATGATGCATGAGTTCTAAAGCCAAGATGATATTATCCAAAATTAACTAACCTTTGATAAAAGTTGTTTGATTTGGGGCAATCAAGTTAGGAAGGACCAGCTTTAGTCAATTACAAAGCACTTTGACAATAATCTTATAAGTTACATTGCACAAGCTAATAGAGCAATAATATTTTAGAGTCTATAGAGAATCATATTTAGATATTAAAGTAATATAATTGCAAATAAGACTCGACAACAAATAACCATGGCAAAAGAAAGATTAAACCATAGTGATGATATCATCCTTGACAATGTCCCAGTAAGTGTAAAAAACCCTAACATGAAAGTCATTAGGATCAAGAGCGCTATCTTCTTTTATCTGAAGATCACGTGCTCCATTTCCTTAATGCCAACATTGGCTTGAAGAAGTTCAACCTAAGAAGGAGCTAATGTTGGAATAGAAAGCTAACTTAAATCCTGAATAATGTCATTCACATTTTGAGTTTGGTTAGGGTGAAAAATTGTTGAAAATAAGTATTTGTAATATGTTCAATCTGATTAAAATCCTCAACCCAAACCCCTTCATCTGTTTTCAAATAAGAATAAGATTACTATGCCGCTTGTTAACTAATTCATGAAAATATTTGATGTTCCTATCTTTATTAACTAACCCCCTTTGCCGCACCTTTTGTGCCCATAAATATCTCCTCGCAATTATTAAAAAAAAAAATTCCAACTCATTTTTAATATGCTTCTCAATTGTTCCAACTCAGCATCCTTTAAGATTGAATCTCAGTTAAATGATTTTTTAGCTCCTGAATGTTAGATTGTAAATTACCCACAGAATTTTTATTCCATTGCTGGGTCAAACATTTAATTTAACCAAAATAAATGCTTTTTTAAAATAAATAAACAATTTTTTCTCCCCCAAAGACTTGGCCAAACAGTCTAGATCCACGGCTTTATCTGGCTGAAAACTGTCCATGTTTCATTATGCACTAGCGTGGCTTGGTGAAATGCCTTACTTAAAGTTTCAGCATAATGTTTAAGTCCTTCGCTGCCCTCTATCAGCTTGTTAGTGTCAAGAGTTTCGACAAGATTAAAGTGCCCTAACGTGGACGTACTGCCTGGCTACGAAATTGTCCATAGAAGCTGATTTGGATTCGTATGATATTGTTATTGATGCTTTTTGTGAGATGGTTTTTGGGGATTTGGCACTTTCGATGTTTGATCGGATGGAAAAAAAATGGTTTAGGCCCAATCTGGTCCTTACATTACTCTTCCTGATATATGGAGTTGGAATTTAAGGCTGTGAAAATGATTATCAGAAGCAGTTAAGTTACGTGATTATCAGAAGCAGTTAAGTTGGAATTTAAGGCTGAGATTGAACGCGATTAAACCTTCAATCCCGTGATTAAGGGTTGTTTTATTGTTTATCGTTGTACCAGCAGTGTTAAAGCGCGTGGCAAAGGAATTGCTTCGCTAATAAATAACTGCAGAAGCTAGAAAACTTGTTGACCTAGTTAAGGAAGTTGTTGAAAATATATGATTTGCCCCGAGAGATCAAAAGTAGAACAAACGTGCTTTTTTTTTTTTCCATAAAAAAACACTGTTGTTTACACTTTACACTAATGGTTATATATTTACTATGTTCGTCCACAATTTTTTTTTTAAGTTTAGTTAATAGCCTAATTGAAGCGAGTAATTTGTAAGTCCAAATCCTGCTGAATGAAGTTCAGCATCTCGTTTGGAAATGAACTTGGTTTTTACCTTTTACATTGAAGTCACTCTCATGAGCTTACAAACACATATAACCTGAAAGTCTCAGAAAACAAATTTGCTATACTTGTGCAGAAAGACAGATCTCTGAAACGAGATAGCTAAATAATGGGTTTGCAAATTACTAGAAAGGGTTAGAATATTTTGGCCCTTATTGACATATATGATATCTCCATTATATATTCTTATTATCCGTTCCTGAAGCCTTCAAATTTTGAAATCTCTGTTTATTTTTATTTTCACTATATTGTCATAGGCCTTATGGACAGGAGTAAAGGACAATGTCTTGCTGTATGATCTGATCACTAGGGGCCCATCATTGAATAATGACCTCAATTGGAGACAAAATGATCCCTACCTTACAGTAGAGACCTCATATGCTTCTCAACATTTAACAAGCAGTAATTGCCATCAGAATCGTACATCAGAGGCACCGTCCTTGCGGTATTGAGACAAACCTTTTTAAAGGTCGATGGAAAGGGAAATGGTGCAAGGCATTCTTGATTGAGACGTTTCCATGAGTCTGAAATCATGTGGGTGATATGTTTTCGTGTTTCTTCAACAGAAATGCCTGGGTTCTGTTTCATGTAACACTTGAGATAAGACCCATCATGACCATCTTGATTATGTTCCTGCATAATGAAAAGCTTATGCGAACAAAAGATAACAAAAGATCATTTTCTTTTTAAATAGAGAGGTAAACTTTTCAAGCAAGGTACCGTGGATCCTTCTAGATTATCAAAGAGGCGAAGAATTGAGGCTACTGAAAAAACAATGCCAGGAATGTCATCCATAATTGCCAGGGTTTCCTTGGTGATACCCTGATTTAGGAGAAAGAAGGCGTGTCCTAGCACCACCTGTACCCCTGAAGTGATAATCCCATTCTTCAAGTACTCCTCAGCCTTTGGCATATGTCCAGAAGCAAACCACTGTGCTTCTACAAGGAAGGCATTGCATAATCGAACCCACTGGAACATGCAAGAGTGGTCAGAAATTATAATCAAACTATTCAAGGAGTTTCACCTAACTTCTTAAGCTTTTGAGTCTGTAGTAGTTTCCTAACCAATTTGTGTAAGGTGTCCATAGGGTTCCATCCATGCTTTATATAGACGTTGTAGGCGAATTCATTTGTGATGCCATAAAGAGCTTTGAAACATATGTTCAGGTGTTGTGGTAGTTGCTCAGCAGCTTCCAATTTCCACCTGGAGTTACAGGATTGATTTAGTAGCCGAAATTATTCTATTAATGAATCTTTTTCCTTTTTCCCTCTCTGTCTAGACACGTTTCAGTACCTATTAACGGCGTCTGTAAACAGAGTAAGTTCATCTAGAGATCCATAAATATCGAAAATGTCATCAATTATATAGACCAGGGACAGAGGTTTCGTGAGCTCAATCCTCTGCTCTGAAAACCTAGGATCTGTTAGGCATGCCATTGGCCACATGTACCATATGAGTGGTTCATCCCTCACAAACTTCAACTCCTTGGCCAGTCCAAGGTTCTTCCACCATCTGTTAATCGATTATATTGTAACAGTCAGTAACTCAGTATACCTGCACGGCCTATGAAATTATGTTTATTTTATATTCATTGTGAACTCACTTGGAAACCTGACGGAATTCCTCCTGGTGTATGGACTTAACTACGCATGAATCAAAAATTGCCATCTCTTGTAAAGTGTGAATCCATCCTTTATTCACTTGAAATTGGAAATCATTCAAACAGGAGCTTCTGTGTGAAAACTTCGGCAAGCTTTTGTGAAAAGGAAACTGCAATGCATTTGAGATAACTTTGGCCAGATGATGATCATGATTTCCTGACAACCATGCAGCAAGAAGCTGATGGCTTATTTCTCCTGCTTCATCAAGATTGTTCTCTCCTTCTACACATAGCTGAGAAGCTTCATGCAATCCAAGAAGCCCCACGATATCTCCACTAACGTTTTCTTTAAGATTCCCCTCCTTGTCCTTGAAGGTATTAAATACATCTGTGCCATATACATCATTATCGGTTGGCAAAAACTAAGTGTTTGGTATAAAATTCTTCAATAAAAATATAAAAATTAGATATTTCTTCTACCTCAGCACCACATGATTGGTGTTACAAGAAATTTTCTCTGGATGTCATGTTTTAGAGAATCTCATAGAAGGCAACATAAGACACACAAGGAACCTTATCCAAGTCCAGCCGTCATCGGTCAGTAAATTACCCTTCCTTTTTGCCCTTGAGAAATCACTTGTTGATCTCGAGAAGTACATAGGGAGAGAGCAGTACCATGGGAAAATTTGATATGCAACTAATAATTTCAATAGACCCTTGATTCTCCCTTGCATGAATGCTTTATGTACACATACAAAAAAATGGTGTTATTTTTTAGTTTTCAGGATAGAAATTAGAGTAAATTTAATTCACTTCCCTAAGGTTTTTGAACCTGTACTTAATCGCTTCTTAGTTTCAATTTATACCATAAAATCTCTTCAAAGTTTATAAAGCCTATACAACTACACCCTCTAATTTTAAAAAGTTTATACTAATTAACGTTCCTTATTTTAAGTCTTTGTAAGCATTAACTTAATCTTTTGGTGATAACTTGTCATGCAATGAATTGGGCTATTTTGAGTTCTTATAAAAGCAAAAGTGGGTGGGTTCTAAGCTCTAATAACAATTTATGCTAATAGGGAGGAAGTTTCCATGAAATCAGAGGGGCTGTAAGCGTTGGTTTCAAAAACTTTGAGAAAGGTGGCTGTAATTAACCCTAAAAATCAGTTATAAGAAGTTAAGAACACCAACCTGCATGAACATAGTATCCTTTTTGTCACAATAAACGAAATTGAAGTGCTACTTCATAAAGATCTTGATCACTGGAATAGAGCTTAGAATTCATCAACCATTTCCTTTGGATAGCTTCTTCAATCTCATCTTCAAAGTGGTACTCAATGCCAAGCCTTTGGATAGCATCAATCATATGTAAAACTTCTGCCCCTTCCTCTTTTACTTTGCTCATGAAAACAAGCTTAGTTTCTTTCAATTTTCTTGCATGCTTGATATGAATATCATCCTAAAAAGTAGTGAAAGCTGATAAAAGAAATTAACAAGAGAAAAACCAAGAAAGTCCAAAAATGAAAACTGGTGGTTGAATCACTCTTACCATAAATGCCGTGTTTTGAGTTAGGCAAGTGTTTTGTCTCAAGGCAGTAGAATATAGGTTATCAACTTGGGCAATGCTCCATTTATGGGCTGGTATAAGGTTATTTATGCTAAAATTTCAAATTCCTGGGGAGAAAATGGGATTCTATTGGCTGAGGCAAATAAACGAAGAGACAGCCATTGAGAAGGATATTCTTTGAAGAAAAGATGAGCTACTTGTCTCTATTTATAGATCCTTTACATGGTTAAGAAAGAGAGTTTGTCTAATTAAGAATTTCATATTTTTAGAGATATATATCTGGAAGTTATTCAAAAATTTTGAAACCTGATTAGAAAAACAATAATATAAATGAATATAGTTGTTTTTGTTAGATTCAATTTGATAAAAATTTGAATCTTACTCAATGTTCTTGCTAAATAGATAAATTTGAACAATATATTTACTCTTAAACTTGTTTAATTAAACAAATTAAATTTTAAATTTTGATACTCAGTTCTTTAAACTCATAAACATATTAGCACTTTTTATTTTCTTCTTGGTAGATAAGACTATTTGACATATTAATGAGCTTGTTTAGTTTGATGATATAAAAGAAAAAAGAATATAAAAGATGAAAAGATAAAATAAGAAATAACTTTTATGTCTTTACCTTTAAAAAGATTATTTAGTAGTTAAAATGATAATTTAATGAATAAAATAATAAATATAGGTATATAATAAATATTTCACAAGTTATGTAAATATATTATGTTTACTTTATGAAAATTCAAAGAGGTAAGTTAAGAATAGTTTACCTAAAGTACATTTACCACAAGTTGGATGTGTGGACCAAAAGCCTTCATATACCCTTCTTTGTCTTGATTAGTCAACTTCTTTTTCATTTGAACTTATGGAGTTTTTTTAATAAAATAATAATAAATTATATGAATATTTTTTGAATTTTATTAAAATTATATAAATTTCTTTTAAAATGAAAACTTGCATTAAATTTTAGTTTAATTTTAATTTTTTTATTAAAATATCCTCTTTTAATTCAAAAATAACTAAATATATATATTTAAGTTAATTATAACATATTCTAGTAAAAAAATTTAAAATTAAATTAAAGTGTATATTTTGAAAATGAAAAAAATTATGTACTTTTAATAAAATTTAGAGGAGAATCATATCATTTTCTCTCAAAGAAAATCATAAAAATTATGCGTGATAATCAAATGCTTTTTATTATACTAAAGGTTAAGTTGTTAACTAGATTTCAATATTATTTTCTTAATTGACTCGGCCAACCATCAAGTTACCTGGCTCATATATTAATTATCAAGATCTAATATTTATCACTAAGTTGGAGTGTAATTGTATTTTCTTAATTTAATATAAATTTAACGTATATCAAGAGTCACAATTCACAATAAAGTATACTAAAATCGTAGCTAATCGTTGCATAAAGCTATTCTATTTTTTTTAATTATATACAGCAAGAAATGCCTCGAATTTACTCTGTATATCTAAAGTTTAAACATAAGGATATATTCATCACCTTAACAAAATGGATTATGGATTTTTTTTAAATTAAGATATAAGCGGAGAGATATATAACTATGGAAATGGTAATGATGATTTAATTCAGGTGTCATTTGCTAATTTACTAAAATAAGTCCGCCGTTGCCTACACTTCAAGTAGTGCATAGCAAATGCCAATCTGTAATGGGGAGGGTTCACGGAGTTCATACCAGAATTTGATTTGATAATTTACATCCAAAATCTGAATTTTTATAGGATGAACTTTTTACAAACTTTATTATTGGATTAATAGTTCTTATCATTATCTTCATAAAATTTGATTTTAATGTAAAATTATTTATATCCTATCAACCAACTAAAAATTAATATAACATATATATATATATATGTATATATATAACTTTTAACTATTTGATTGTATATATTTATAGTCATTCAATTTTTATAAAATTTGACATGAGAAATTAACATAGTAATTACTTCTAATTTAATGGTTAAATAAATGAAAATCACTTCTTATAACCAAATATCGATGGGTATAAACATGACAATTCTTCTACTGGGATCAATTAATCTCATCTTATTATACATACAGATGTTATACACAAATTTTCTTTTTAAACGAGGGGGGAGACAAAAATTTTTGCTTGGAGGGGTGGCAAACACTGGTTACAGTACATTGTATTTTTAAGGAAAAAATTTAATTATTATACAATTCATATATATATATACATATGCTACATGAAAGTAATCTAATTAACACATAACATAATATAAATGTATAAAATAGTGTATGTTATTATTACAAAACTCATATATTGTATCTGTGAACACCTATTTTATCCGAGCATAATAAAACTTAAAATAAAAAAAATAATAAAATAAAATATATGGAAAAAGAACCCAAAGCCATAGAAAAATCAACAAAAATCGATTAAAATTTTTTATTAAAAATAAAAAAAACATATAAAAAAATCAAAGGTAAAAAAAAAAATCAAAGAAATCAAAATCAAAAAGATAAAAATAAAAATCAAGAAAAAAAAGGGTAAGTAAAATCAGCCCAAGTAAATGGGCTGAGGAAAAGCTCCTAGGCCCATCTTGCTAAACCCCGTCCAATCCGTGCTGAAGCCCAAAACATTTTTGGATTGGACCATCAGGCCAAACCCACGCCTCACCTAATCAGGCCAAATCCACGCCCCACCCAACTTCCCTTTTTTGGACTCTTCAAACGGCATGCAACACGACACACAGACAGGCAGAGCTTCGAAGCACAGACATGGAAGGGTCAACGTCTCAGGGGTTCCAGGGGAGCAGACCTGCAGTGAGGGGCTCGAGGGTTTGACCTCCATCTCCCGTCCCTTTCGCCACCAGAGACAGAGGATCATTGACGCGAAAATGGAAGGGGAGCAGAGGAAGGCGTGGATCGAGATTGGAAAGACGGAAAAGAGAGCTCAATTCGGACCGAAAACAGGGGGATTCTCGAATAAAAAGAGGAGAATGGAACAAACAGAAGGGGCAGACGGGAAGAGAGCGAGAGAAAACTAGAGAGCAAAGGGGGGAGACAGCGAGAGAAAGTCGCGAAGACTGGGAGAGGGAGAGAAGGACCGAAAAAGTGGAGAACAGAGGGGAAATCAGGGAGACAGCGAGAGATTGAGGGAGAAGACTGGGAGAGGGAGAGAAGGACCGGAAAAAGTTGAGAATCATAAGGGGAATCAGAGAGAGGGTCACCGAAAAAAAATCGAAAAAAAGAAGGGCTGAGGAGCATTTTCTTTGGACTCGAGTTAAGGAGAATCAGGGGAAACGAAATCAAGAGGAAATCGAGAACCAGGGATTCGAAATTTGAGAAGCAGAGAGAGCCAAGAAGTTCATCCTTCAACCACCACCCCTGGTAAGCTACTCGAAATCCTCACTAACTTCCGATGAATTCTAATTGGAGTTGCTGGTGATCTGAAATTAAAATGGGTAGATTGGAGATTGAAATGTGGTGATTCATTGTACATTCGGAGTATGCATATTAGGTGCTCGACGAAATGCCTAAGAGAAAACTCGAGTTAAACTTTTATACTTGATGATTTTAAACTGTAGCTGGGTCTGTTTAAGCTTTTCCCTGCTGTGATTTCGTGCTAAATGTTGGTCTGTTTCAGGGTAGAAAAAAAACTGTATGAATGTCTATGTATGATGAATGGTTGCATATTTCGTATATGATGGGGTGGTTTAATTCGTGATGTAATTTTATTTTTGATTTCATCTTCGTCGAATGCTAAGCGAAGAATGAAACCTATCCCCGAGAGAATCCTTGCTGCATGAGTAGGCCTTGGTTTAGGTGTTTGTTTTTGTTTGAAGCTCGTGATTACCCCTAATCTGAGTAGGCTATGCTTTACGAAAATACCAAGAGGTCAAGAAATAAAAAAGGTCGGAAGGAAATTCAATCAAGAAATAAAATCAAAAAAATTATTTTCGAAAAATCATAAAGAGAATAACAAGAAAAAAAAACTTTTTTGTCTCAGAAAAATCTTGTTCTAGGATTGAAAATAAAAAGGTGGGTAGGCAAATGTAAACTAGTCCCTCTGGATCTCTTCAGTGGGTAATTTGCAAACAGTATCCAAAATGATACAGAGGTATTGCCTATACGCTTAAGCATACATAGCACAAATATTTGGACGTTGACATTGCTATTGTTTTTATTTTTGGGTTTCATTGTATTTCACTTTTGAATTGTCGTGTGGGATTTCTTGTCCCCTCAGACATCCATGAATCGATTCAAGGGTATGTGTGGCAATAGGCCTCCTTAACCATTATCGAGGTTTATGGTTATGTTTTAATAAATGTTTAATGTTAATAGCCTATACAAATGGGCCTTGATTCCAAGTAAAGGGATACAACAAAATAAGCAAAAATTCGTAAAAAACAAAAAACAAAAAAACAAAAAGGCAACAAAAAGAAGAAACAAAAAAAATGAGAAAAAAATAATAACGCCAATGACCCATGAACTAAAAAAAATAAATAATAAGTAATAAAAGGGGGGCATGCTTCAAAACTCAAAGAAAAAAAAGGGAGAAAAGTGATATTGATCCTTAAGGAGATCTTGTCAAAAAGAATTTTTGGTGATCCTCTTAAAAAAAAAAAAAAAAGAATCAAGGACAAGAGTCAAACCCTGATAAAAGAGTTAAAAAAAAACAAACAGAAATAAAAACAAAAAAAAAAGATAAGAATAAAAGTGAAACACAAAATGAAAATTAGCCAAAAGGAAACCAAATACAAAAAAGGATAATGATAACTAAAATAGAAAAAGAAATGAGAAATAGAGGGAAAAAAGAACATAAAGAAAGAGAAAAACAAGAATAAAACAATAGCAAAATTTAAAAAAAAAAAAAAAAGAAGGGAAAACAAAATAAAACAAAAAGAGTAATAAAAAAAACAACAAAAATAATGGGACAAAAATGAATGAAAAACAAAAAGCAAGAGAAGGAAAAAGAAAAAAAATCGAAAAAATGCCAAAAAAATTAATTAAATCAACTAGTTTCAAACATGTCTAATTTGGTCAAGAAAACGTAATTTATTTTTCATCTTTTCAAAAAAACAACACCCAAATAAACAAACTAAATAAAGAAAAACTAAATAGAAAAAAATAGAAAAAAAAACAACAAAAAACTAAAAAAAAACTAAACAAACAAACAAACAAAAAAACAAACAAAAAGAAAAGAAAAAAAATAAACAAAACATTAAAAAAAAAAAAAAAGAGGATAAGTAAACTAACTAAAAAAAAGAAGGAAGTTTCCTCTATAAATAATAAAGATTTTCAAAATTAAAATAGAGTTTTTCTTTTCTTAGAAAGTTTGCCAAAACTAAAGGAAATTGATTAACAAAAACAACAACAACAACAACAACAACAAAAAAAAAAAAAAAAAAAAAAAGAGGAAAGAAGTAAAATTAGTTTTGCCTTTTGCAAATAAAAAAAAAGTATCTCAACTAATTTCAAATTCATTTTATTTGCAAAAGTCCAAATGATTCTCACTCTTTTCTCTTTAAAAAAATGATAATAATAATAAAAATCAAATAAAAGTCAAATAAAACAAAACATTAAAAAAAATAATAAAACAAAATAAAAAAACAAAAACAAAACCCAATCAAAATAGATTTTTCAACCAGTCGAACTACGTGGATTTTGATCCCTCTGAAGGGTACGTAGGCTCTAGACTTTCATCCTAGGTCAAGTCCGTTCTTGTAAATAAAATTTTCTTTTCAATTTTTGCTTTCTTAATTTCTCTTATTTCGCTTTTCTAATTTTGTTTGTTTAATTTCTTTCTCCCTTTTTATTTTAATTTTATTTCTTTTATTTCTATTTCTTACCTTGTATATGATTTGTTAGGAGAATTAAAATATATTAAAGGCCATATTGATTTTGCACAACTGACTTAGGGTAACCGTTCTTAGTAACGAGTGTAGTGGGGTGCCTAACACCTTCCCCACTCACAACTGACTTCCGAACCCATTTTCTGATTCGTAGACAATTTTTTCTTATTTCCCAAATAAAAGGCTTTTCCAAAATTTTGCTTTTTCAAAAATTAAAATTTTGGTGGCGACTCTAGTACTTATCTTAATTTCGATTTCAGTTTTCATTTTCTCTGGAAATTGAATTGAAATTGTTTCTTTTCAAAAAATTTCTTTTAAAAGCGCCACGTGGTCGCATTTTCGGATGTGACAGTATGACGACTCTACTGGGGAATGATTTGAGAGTCGAGCCCAATTTAAGCTAGTCGTGTAATACATTATGGCCTTCCTTTATTTTGGTTCTCCCTTTCGTTTATTGCTTGCCTGACATGGTTAGGATAGATAACATGTTTTTCACATACTTACTTCATATGTTTTATTTTCCTAATTGTATATATAACATGTGTTAGGATAGATAATATGTGGAATAAAATCTTAGGGTAGACAACCATACTTGCACACTTTATTTATTTACTTATTTATTTATTTATTTTTACTTTTATTTGTATATATACATTGCTCTTCCAATTATTCTGTCAATCTGCCTAGCAGATGAGGGTTGGGTAGTTCATAGGGTGAAGAGGTAAATGCTCTCCTCACACACATCACTGAAACACAATTACCTCACACATATTATGGGCCCTACACCCGGGTCTGAGTGTTCCCTAGGTTAGTGGAGGTTTATATTGATTTTCCTATGAAGTCTTGTGCTTCCTGAGGCTATCATGAAAACCTCACCTAAATTGTGCCTTATTATATGGGTTTGACATGTGTAGGATCTTTTTCCTCTCAAGGTCAAATTTATATAGTGAGATCTTCACCTCATGGTGGGGGCAATTTAGGAACCATATTTAGGGGTCATAGATCTGTCATGGAAATCTGTACTAATAGTCAAACTATAGATGCCTCCTAAATAGTCAGAGTCAGGCTCCCATGACCACAACCTAGGATCTACCCATGTTGGGACAAATGAGGGCATTTTTAATTGTCTGTTAATCGCATCCATGCATTCAATGATATCCCTAGGAAAAGTGACATGTCGTCGCTATTTACTGGAATAGTTAATGGATTGTCATGGCACAGTCAGACGGGCATTAACTATAATGAAAGTTTGCATTAGTCAAACCAACCTTTGCCCGATGGGTTTTCGACCCCAAAGAGGCCATGACCATATTCTTTATAGTCCCTCAAAAAGGGAATCTTTCAGCATGTATTTATTTCCTCTATACATTCAAAATAATAAATAATGGACAATTCGTAAAAAAAAAAATCTCTACCCCCACTAAACGATGAATTTCTAAAAGAAACGAGTGTTTTCAAAATTTTAAGAATTATAAAACCTATAAGTTTCACATCGTCGATGAATAGGTGTGATATCTCGGTTAGAGATTGGAACCTTTTCTTTTTAAGACATCAATCATGTAGAAAAATATCTTTCTCACAGTTTCACTGTCAACTCTTCTCTTCCATGGAGTAGTAGAATCCTCAAGAAAGAGCACAAAGCTTTTTATCATTTCTCGTGCCGAGGCATTATATCTAACATCATAGTATGAATGTTAGTGGATCATTATAATAGCTTGGTGAACATATCAGTGTCAATTACATAGGGAGTTATTCCTTCTTAAATTGATCCTAATACCCGCGTTCTCTATGGAATAATAAAGACATTGATTGGTATGTCTCCCTATCAATTAGTCTTTGGCAAATCATGTCATCTTGAGCATAAGTCCTATTAGGCTATCAAAGCACTGAACTTTGATTTTAAGGTAGCAAAAAATCGACTATTGCAAGTAAGCAAGTCAGAAGAACTTAGCCTAAAAGTTTATGAGAATGTCAAAATCTACAAGTAGTGAACTAAAACTTGGCATGATAAGTACATTAAGAAGAGAGAATTTAAGGAAGGACAAGTAGTTCTACTATTCAATTCTTGTCTATTATTTTTGGGCAAGCTGAAGTCTAGATAGTCTAACCTTTTCAAAGCATGAAAGTGTTTCCCTATAGTGCAATTGAAATTGAAAATGAATCTATTAGAGTATTCAAAATCAATGGAGAATGCCTCAAACCCTATTTGATTAGGGAGATGGTGGAAAAGTGGCCACCTGTGCCTTTTATAACTCCTAGCCTTCTAAGGATCCAAAAGTCAAGCTAACAATATTAGCTTAGAACTACTTCTTCCCTCCTTTAACTCTAATTTTCTTTTTATTTGGTTTCTTTTGTTATGATTTTGATTCCTTGTTTTTCATTTAAGTTTGTGTTGCTGTTGTTTTTTTCCCAAAAGTTTGAATGACTAAGAATTGGAATTAGCAACATGATAAATTGCACACATCAGAGAAATTTTTCCCTATTTTTATTTCTTGCTTGCTAACCTTTGCTTCTTATGTAAGTGTGTTAATTTTGTTGACTTTTAGGGATCTCATCATAGTTAGGACCAAAGCAATGCACAACGTGTAATTTTGCACAGCCTATGGCTTTTTTATTCCTTTATTCCATAGCATGAACTAGAGAGCTACACGACCCTCCCATGTGATTTCATATAGGTTGTGTTACCCATAAAAGGGATTTCCAAACAACATAATAGCTTACCTATGATATTATACATAAGAATGGACCAAAGGTTTACATTACCTTGCCTTGTACAACACATGGCCTATGTGTTATTAGAGTCCTCTTATGTGATTTCACACAGCGTATGTACTTTGTAGAGACATAATGAGAAAACCTAAAAGTGCATGGCCCTTTAGGTGAAATCACACAAGTTGTGCACTAGAGCCTTAATTCACTTAGGTTGTGTTGTTAGCCCTCCTTCCTTATTCTGTCTTACCTCCAAACACTAAATTCCTAAATTCCTTCCCAGACACACATGCCTCGTGCTCCTTTACCTATCTCCTTCCTCGCCATCACTCCTCATCATCTTCCTTGAACTTTTCCTTGATCTTTTTTAGCATCATCCCTTTCCTCATAATGCCCATCTTCCTCATTCGTTCTTTTCCATCAGTGAGTTTATCTCCCTATCAGTAATGCTCCTCCTCCATTAATACGTAAAGTTGAGCTTCTAGTTTCTTTTTGCAACTTGGTTGTAAGTAAAGCTTTAAAATTCCTTTATTGTGTAAAGTTTTTCTCTCTCTTTTGTTAAGGGCTATGCATGTATCACCATCCTTCTTTAGTTGTTTGTTTCTCACTAAGTTTCCTATTTTAGACTCTTATATTTTCATCTTGTCGAATAAGAAAGCTTGAGTTTCTAGTGGTAATGTATCATCTTCTTAAGCCATTCCTGGTCACTTAACCTTTAGGGATTGTGCATACCAAGCAAGGTATAATCTCTTAGCCAAATAACACATTGTAGTATGTAGATATGTTGATGAGTTTGCTTTGACTCAAATAGGTTTGTTGGATAAGGTTTTGTAATTAGTTTACAATATTAAGTGGGAATTTTTTATTTGAATTAACCCATATACCTATAAAGAACTAAAATGAGAATTTTTTAGTTTTTTTTCCTTTAAAACTGTATGATATCACTAGTGATGATCAGGAAGAAATTGTATTTAAACTATTAGGCAAGGAATATTGTTTAAATTTGATTGAGCTAAATGAAATGTTTAAGTTTGAGAATGAAGGTATGAGAATACCGCTAAATGATTTCATTGCTTTATAGCCATTCTTTGTTAGGGAATTGTGAAAGCACTAGGGTAGTAAATAAGATAAAGTCTTTCTTCCCATCTTATATAGATGAAGGGATCCACTTGAATGCTAGGGTACATCATGTTTTGAATGGCATGAATGGGAAGATTATGACGGGTGGCTTCATTACACACATTGCTCAAAGTTTAGGGATATTCAATCCAAACAACATTCCCTTCATTCATGTTAAAGGTAATGAGAGAATGAACATTGACCTCTTAATTTTAATGAAGTTCTGCAACTGCTAGAATGAAGAGTTATTTTTGTTAGATAGAGTTGGGAATTAAGTTCCCATAGATTAGAGTGAGGATAAGCTTCTTAAGAAGGACATGTGCCTAAACCCAAATATAAGGCAAGCTCTACCACATGCTATGTTCTTAGCCATTCACTAGCCTTCACTTGATAGTACATCATACACTACCTTGTTAGCTTAGATTTTATCCTATCTACACTCACTAGATATAAACATGCTGGGATGCAATGAATGGCTTGACTTATTAGATATGCACATGCTTGGCTGCAATTAATGCTTCAACATCATTGAAACCAAGGTGGATGCACTTAATGTACCTTACAAAAGATCCTCTTTGCCACCACCTCCTAAAAGTTAATCCCATCCCATGCTTAATGTACCCTTATAGTTTTTTTTTTTTAATTGATATACTACTTTTTGCTATATCTTTTTGGCTAGTGGTTGACTAAATTGAATGATTTATATGGTCATGATATCTAATATACTTGGATTTCCCATTTTATGAAGATGATTACCATTATTTATTTACTAAAGATTATTCTGTTATCTTTTTTTTTTTGGGTTGGTTCCTTTATTCTTTATTGTCATTAAGGATACTCCAACAAATAGTTAGGATCATCCTTTTTTTTTAAAAGCTGGATAACCAGTGTTAGTAGGGCAGTATTATGATCCCCTACCTCTATTTTTCTGATTTGTACATATTGTGGACACTACATCATTTAAATTTGGGGGAGGATTAAACTAAATTTGTTTTGTAATGTTCAAAGTCAGGGAATATGATTAGGATTGCTTGGGCCAAATTATTCTAATATTTATCTAAGGTTAATCCTTTTAGCATTAGCCAATTCTTGAAAATTTTATGAGTTAGACCTTATGACTCTTAATTCAATTTTTAAAAATGTAAGTTGAGTTCTACATGTACTTTATAACACTTATTTGGTATTTCATTCTATTAGTTAGCGTGATTGTTCATCCTAGCCAAGCAAGTGAAGAGAGAGAGAGAGAGAGAGAGAGAGAGAGAGAGAGAGAACATAATTAATAAATAAACAAATACTAAACAATTGACCTTTTGTTGTATAGTTTGAAGTAAGTTCCAAGTAGTTGGAGCATAGCAAACTCTACTATTCTATTTTAGGCTACTTTTACTTTTTTGAAAAATGATAAAAGGAAATTTAAATGTAGCATAAATTATGAGCATGCATAGCACTTCAAATTTGTCACTTAGATTGAAGAAGGGAAAGAATAGAAGTCTATAGAGCACCTAGTAACAAGACTTGAGAAAGGGCCTCTATACTGTTAGTTTGCTTGTCATATTGGAAGAAAGGAAAATTGTAAAATAACTCTAGCATTGACAAAATAAGTTGCTTAACATAATGGATATTAGAATGGTACACAATTTGCATCATTTGTTCAAGTGTGAATTTTTTTTGCATTTTTTATGATTGGATTGGGAGTAATATGGTTAATACAAAACAAATGGGGAGAATTTGATAATCCTTTAACAATTGGGTATAGATGATCATAAGCATATAAAGGTCTTAATTAATTTTTACTGCCTTCCTTTTACTTGAGGATGAGCAAACATTCAAGTTTAGGGGAATTTGAAGTCAAAATAGTTACATATTTACTTCATTTTGAATCATAATTTCTAATCTAAATGATGTGGTCTCTCATGCATTTCGGTGTATTTTGATCAAGAGTCAATTAGAAAGGCTAAAGGAAAAAAGTAAGCAAAAGAGAAGAATCAATCTAGAAAATCACATGGCCTACCCATGTAAAATTACATAAGCGATGTGGTTAAAAGACTTTCATAAGGACCAACATCTAGAGAATTGCATGGGCCCCCTATTTAAAATTACATTGTCCATGTAATTGGGAAAAATAGGAAGTTTTAGATAAAGGAACACACAGCATGGCCATGTGGATGAGCATGCGATGTGTACCCATTAGAATGTGAAAGAAGTAGCCTTTATAAAGTCACATGACCTAGCCATGTGATAGAGTATATTTATGTGGCTTGGCCATATGCTTCAATTTAAACATGCTTAGGCATCAGATTTTGAAGGGCCTAAAGGCGATTTTAGAAGGAAAACCTAGCCTTAATCAAAGGCCTTTAAAAGAAGTATGAGAAACTAGAAAAACTCATGCAACATATAGGAGAAAAGTTATGAAATAGCTGCTACATCCTTGGAGATTTGGAGGAGTTCTTTTGCAGATTATTGCCATCATTTTGCTTTGTTTTTTTCCTTTTACATATTCTCTTCACTATAATTCTATTAGTTTTGTTTAAGAGAAAAGCTGTTGTAGTGGTTAAGTTAGTGAAAATTAGAGAAACAATTGATACTTGGATAGATTAATTAAGGAAGGTAAAAATAGTGCCCAAAAAAATTTTAAATTATTAGAAGGATAATTTAATAATTTTACATAATTTAAAATGTTATATTTAGATTATAAAAGACTTATTACTATGTGACTAATAAATTAAGAAATCAATTGTAAACCTTTTTTTTTTAATTATAAGAGACATTGTAGTTGAAAACAAATATTATCGTGGATAAATATAATTTGTCCATAAACTAATACACATCTTAGTCAAAAATAAAAAGTTAAAAGGTCAAAAAAAAATTTCACAGCAACACTTCTTATAATATACGAAGACTTTTTAGGGAAACAAAAACCATTATCAATAAATATATAAATATGCCAAAAATAAATTCCTCTAAAAAAATTATATCGACATGCTTATGCAAGCATATTTGATTTTTTTTGTAATTTCTCTAAAATACTTTATTTTTTTCTATTTTTTTCATTTAAAAATTCGGCAAATAAGAGAATGAAAAGAATGCAATGCCGAACATTTTTTTGTTCATAAACAGAAGTGCTAAACATACTACATGTATCTCAGCATTACAGGCATAAGAGATCCATATTCCTTCCCTAGCTATTACTTGTTTGGTCAGTGGAGTGAAAGTGAAAAGGAAATGAAAAGTTAGATAAATTTTATTTTTATTTTTATAAGTATCTATTAATTATTATTTAATCATTAAAAGTAGAAATATTATAAAATATTTTTTATTTGTAAAATTATATTTTTTTAATTTTTATTTTTATCTCTAACTTTTTGTCTACCAAACGAAATGAATACTTAATCTTCACATCTGTGAGAAAATAAAAATCTCTTCGTCAATTCACAACAATTTTTCTTATGCTTAACCCCTTGTTTGGTTTGCAATTTTGGAAGGGAGGGGAGGGAAAGTTTAATGAAATTTTTTCTTCCCTCCCCTTCTCTCTTATCCCTCCAATTTGGGGAGATTAGGAGAGAAAGTTGAAAAAAAAATTAAAATGTCCCCTATCTTAATTATTAATTCTATATTTTATAAAATTTGTATAAGTATGGTTGATGAGAAATTTCAATGTATCAATTAATACGGGTATATTGCTATATTGAGAAAAAAGTAAACATGCCAATGTTTTCAACTCAAATGCATTTTAATTTTATAAAATAAAATATGTTAAATTATACATTTGTTGAAATAATTATTTAGTTAATTTTATTTGTTTACAAATTTTTTTAAAATAATTATAATTATAGATAATTTTTGACATTTATTTAATTTGGCGGCGATAATATTAAATTTTTAAAAATAAAAAAATAATTAGCAGTATTATCATTACTTTTAAAATATATAAGGATAAAATAGTTTACATATTATTATTTTCCCTTCCCTCCCCTCATGAACTAAACAATATATCTCCCCTCCCCTCCCCTCCTCTCCATTAAAATCCCTCCCCTTCTCTCCCCTCCTTTGAACCAAACAAGGCCTAAGGGAGATTTGGATCGTGTCTCATATTTTTTTTATTGTCCTCTTTATTGTTAAATTTGAATTGTTTAAATTAATTTAAATAGTTTAAATTTATATTTTGAAAAGATTTTAAAATTTTTTTAAAAGAGCATAATATAAAATAAAAATAATATTTTAATTAAGAACTTCAAAAAAATAATATTTAAATTTCGAAAACTAAAAAATAAAAAATTAAATTTAAAACATTTAAATTTTAATATAAAATTTTATTTAAAAAATAAAAAGAATATAAAGAAACGAATCCAAAGGAGCTTCTCGGACCACCAATGTATTTGATTTTGACTGCTCGAAATGTCCTCTTTTGAGCATGCCTTGTCCCTTTTTTATTAAAAAAAAAAAAAAAAGGCTTGTCTTGTCACATCAATGGCACCATCCCTGCAACGACTTCACTTGCTGCTCCACCCTGGGAAGCTTTTGTGATGGTTGTAAATCAATGGCACCATCCTGCAAGATCGAGAGATGCCTAACAACACGTTTTGGTAAATTTGAAAAGGACGAAAAGAGAAGAGTTAGAATTGGCTATTTGATACATAAAAAATTAAGATAAAAAAATAAAAAATAAAAAAATAATTTGTAAAAAAATATTTATAATATTTTTAGTTTTAATAAATAATTAATTATTATTAAAAAATATTAAATAATAATCAAATAATAATTATAAATCAAATAATAATTATAAAAATAAAATTATAATTTTTTTAACTTTTTTTTCTTTTTTTTCCCTCCTCCCTTTCTAGCATATCCAATGGGCCCTAAAAGGATATTTGATGCGTCTTGTCACGGCTTTAAAACTTTTTTTCCAGTCCTCAAAATCTCTCTCTAACTCTTCTTATTATTCATCTTGCCTACTTGAGAGTTCGGCTGACATAGCAAAATCAAGAGGATTGATCCAAGCTAAGGCCGGTACAGTTGAAATTTGGGAGAAAAGTTACAAAGCCATGACAGTTTGCTTTCTTCGCATTTTGGGGGATGGGGTTGGAGTGTGCAACTCGTGTATATATATATATATATATATATATTTTTAAATATGATTTGAATAATTTAAATTTGTTTTTTAATTTGAATTATTATTTTTTAAATTGATAATTAAAAATTATTTTTATTTTATATTATTCAAAATAAAAAAAGTTTGAACAATCTAAATTAATAAATATATTCTTTACGCATCCTAAAAGATGTGCAAGGCATTAGCGAGAAATATCTGATACATTTGAGAAGGAATTGTGGATGGGATTTTGCCGTCTGAACTAGTATTACACTCACTCCATTTTTGCAAAGGAATTGTGTCATTGAAAATGAAAAGAAAAATAAATATTATTTTGCCCTAAATAATAATAATATTTTATTTCTGTTTAAAAAATTATAATAAATAATAAATAACTTTAAGTTAAAAATATTTACACTAGAGAACCATAAATTTTAAAATTATTCTAAATAATCTAAAAATTAAAAAATTTTAACTTGAGCTCTAATTTTTCATATGCATTTAAAATTTTTCACTCAAGTGTTTTAGAATAATTTTAGAATTTAAAATTTTTCAATATAAATATCTTTAACTTGAAATTATTAACTGTACTTTTTTATTTTATATTAACAAAAATTAATTTTTTGATATTTCTTTTGTCTCTAAGAGTGTTTTAATAATTTGTTTACCTTTCATTTTCATTCTATCAAATATTCAAATAAAAAAAATTTCTCATTCTTTTTCATATCATATCAAATAAATTTTAAATAATTAGATTCCATTTTATTTTTATTTCTATTTTCTCTTCTTTTCTCTTAAAAATCTTTTTACTCTCCTAAATGTAATTTTTAAAAAGTGATTTTGTAGATAAAAAGTAACTATGGTACTTCTACTGTAAAAAAGTAATAAAAAGATATATATATATATATATATAATATTAAATAATAATTATAAAAGTATAATAGACATTATATAAATTTTTTTATTATATTTGGTTTCTTGAAATAAAAAATAAAAAAATTGATAAATATTTATTATACCTTTATAATCATTATTTAAAAATATGTATCTTTTTATAACATTTTTTAAGCAGGAGTATAAGATCATTGAGTGACTTGAAACATATTTTCATGTATTTTGGTTGCTTCTCTGAAGTTTTAATATCCCATCTGCATTCATGCAACTTAAGATTATGACTAACCAATCTTTTTTCTGTCAGCCAAACAAACTTTAACTTCTGCAATATATGATGTCACTATAGGCGCGAAATCCAAATTCTCTAGTGTGTTACAAGCACAAAAGAGTTTGTGGCGCTTCGCGAATAAGGGGTTGTTCTTTTTTTTAAAAAAAAACTTTATTTTTTTACCTCTATTATGTAGAAAGTATCTATGTGCATAGGCATCTTTTGGCACATACCTAAAAGAGCTTATGTGAATAGGCCTAATTCATCAATAATCCTATAAATATTAAAAATATCATCTATTAGATAGATGAGGGAAATTGATTAGGCGAGCTCTAACACTTTGTTTCAAGGACTCATTTGGTAGAAGGGAAAGGGCATTCATAGAATGAGAAAAGAAATGAGAGAACAGGAAAAACATATTTGTTACACAGAATGACTTTTTTCTTAAAAAAGTTAAAACCTTTAAATATGAGAGAGTGTAAACCTTCACATCTTTAATGGAAAGTAATCTAACTTGAGGGAAAGCAAATTTTCAGACCATCTTATCTATGTGTGTTTGAATTTTTGGTGATAGAGATAATTAAAATTAATTTTTTAAAATTAAAATATTATTATTTTATTATTATCAAAAATAAAAAAATTTATTTTTCTTATTTTTTATTATTATTGATAATTAAAACTAATTATTTTATTATATGTTATAATTATTAACAATAAAAAATAATTAAAGATATTTTGGTATTTTAATCTCTCCTTCATTCCATTTCAAATATAAAAAAATAAAAATATTTATATTTTTTTTATCATATCAAGTATAATTATGAGGTATAAGATTTTTTTTTATTCCTATTTTATTTCTCATTCCTATTTTATCAAAAACTAATCTCTCATACCAAACGAACCCTAAGAAAGAAGGATCGGATAGCTAGGCATGCAAATGGCTTTTTGACATCAATGGTGCATTGGAAAAAATGTATAACCAAGATACCCACCTGCCAACATAATTTTTGCATTTCATATTTTTACTTTTTTAATTAAACTAACAGAATGTGAAGCTGCTTCCTCTATATTTTTATAATGAATTTTTTTAATAAAATTGAGGGATGTAGAGTAGCCATCTCTGTGTTCTATTTATAATTTCTTTTAATAAGAAAAATGTGGAATATGTACAATGCGTTAAAATTTTTATTCTTACAATTGTAATTTTTATCCTTTTTATTAATCCTTAAATCTATACCAAAATAAAAAAAATCATAAAATGTCAAAATGACTCTACTATGCAGTGTGTAAGAAATCCTTTTACAGCAAAAAAAATCTCGTCGCGAATATATATTAATGTAATGACGGCCGCGACAGTTCTCAAATTGGTCTAAGAAAATATTTTGTAGAGGTGAGTTAATAGAAAGTAGAACACCCATTGATACTCGGACAGATTAATTGGGGATGATAAAAAAAATTAGATTATTAAATACTTATTATTATGTGACTAACGAATTAGGAGATCAATTATAATTTTTTTAATTATAAAAGACATTATAATTGAAAGCAAAAATTAAGGTGGATAAATATAATTTACCCACAAACTAATACACATCATAGCAACACTTTTTATAATGTACTAAGATTTTTGGGTAAACAAAAATCATTATCAATATATATTTATATATATATATATTTGTTTTTGCATTTTTTTAATTTCCCCAAGATATATACTTTATTTTCTAATTTTTTTTTTCACCATTTGAAAATTAGGCACATAGGAGAATGAAATGGCGACCGATGTCCATCATCTATTAGTTCACAAATAGAAGTACTAGGGGAGCATTATTTCGACATCCGTAAGAAAATGAACATCTCCTCGACATCAATTCTTTTTTTCCGGACTACCATATGTATGATAGTTGTCTTGTCCAATTTTTATTCAAAGCAAGGAAGAGAAAGAAAAAAAAAAAAAAGCTTGTCTTGTCCCATCAAGTTTGTCTATGGATGATGGATCAGAAAGGAACTTGATGAGAAAGCAAGGACTTGACTTGCTCCTCTAGTTTCGGAAGGCATTGATTATGATCATAACTGTACATCAATGGCACCATCCTTGCAAGATTGAGAGATGCCTTGGTAAATGCTGAAGAAAATGGGTTCTCAAATAGGCACTCTCCGTTCAGACTCTTCCATGCATCCGATATCTTAGCCATCACCACCTCTCTTGCCCTTTCCTTGCTCAACCCCTGCTCCTCCATCATCATGCATTGCATGTAAGATCCATCCTTACCTTCCTGATTCTCATCCTGCAAATTATTCATCTTCAAAACTCTTAATTTATATAATTAAGTGCTTACTTAACCTTTTTATTTTGAGTGATTAGTTATAATATATATCACACAAGCCTAGTTCTAAAGTTTTTATTCAGAAAAATTAGATTGAAAAAAAAATGCAGAAACTGTGTTAATTAATTAAAAAAACTGTGTCAATTTATTTAGCATATGGTTGTAGTGATTTGGGATTAAAAATCTGATTTTAATAAAGGAAATAAATTTTGGGAAATTAAAGGGGTTCTACCGGATTGTAGAATGAAGATATTAATTAAAAAACTTTAGGTTTAATCTGTAATTTGAATTATATTTCTAAGGAAGTAGTTATAATGAAAAAATATTGGCACCTTGGCCTTCTTTTCTTTTGTGCGCCCTGATATTTTTATCCTATATTTTGGCGCATTCTTAGACCTTGCAGTCAGAAACAATTATTGAGCATATATATGAGGGTTTTTTTTTTTTTTTAAAGGCCTGTATATATATGGGTGGTCTCTATCTATATCTCTCAACTGTGATATTTTTCAACCTCCGACAGTTCTTCTGACATTTTCGTCTATTTGTATTCTTAGACAACTTTTGCACCTCATCTACCGTGTCTATCTTCCCCAATTTAATTTTTTTTTTAATTTTATTTTAAACGTGGCTAAAACTCAACGGCATGCTTTATGGAATATTGATTTGTGAAAATCGTTACCTCAGCACTTCCTAGGTCATCCCAGAGACGAAGAATCGTTGCTGTTGAAGAGATAATGCCTGGAATTTTGTCTATTTTGTGCAGAGTTTCCTGGGTTATTCCTTGACCCAAAAGAAAGAAAACGTGAATTAGCACTATATGCACTCCTGAGCTTACTATCCCATTCCTCAAGTATTCTTCCGCATTGGGCAACTTCCCTGAAGCAAACCATTCTGCTTCAATTAGGAATGCCTTGCACAAACTCTGCCACTGCACAACAAAAAAATCAGTTAACAATCTTTCAAACATTCTTTTATAATCCTGACACAATATTGCACAAATTAAAAATGAAAAAACAAAAAAAAAACCTCAAAGTCAATGAGTCGATAATTTATAAAATATTATACATATTTAAAAAAATAGTTTAACTCTAATTCTACCACCTTTTATTGTAATTCAATTTTCGGTTCAGTTCTTAAAATATTCATTAAAAGAGACTCTTAAGACAATTTGGACAAATTTCAAAAATATTCTTTCTCATAATAACCCCCAAAGGAAAAAACTGCAGGGGTGATTGTGATATTGTTGAATCTATTTACCGCCTTTTGAAGATAGCCTTTGGGGTCCCATCCATGCGTGTGATAGACCTTGTAGCTGATTTCATTTGTAAGATCATAGAGTGCCTTAAAACATATCTTCATGTAATTTGG
Organism: Erythrophleum fordii; assembly: GCA_032878935.1. Taxonomy (NCBI): domain Eukaryota; kingdom Viridiplantae; phylum Streptophyta; class Magnoliopsida; order Fabales; family Fabaceae; genus Erythrophleum; species Erythrophleum fordii. The sequence goes on along the minus strand of JAVQMF010000037.1, from coordinate 9,368,141 downwards.
TAGCTTTTCTGTAGCTTTAATATCCCATCTGCATTCAAACAATTTAAATTTATAATTAATCAATCTTTTTTTATTTTTAGCTTAGCAAACTTCTAGCACCAATAGTTGTGAGAATAGGCAGCGTTTGGCATGCACCTAGTAACAGCTTCTACGAAAAGAGTCAATTCATCAAGACTCCCATAGATATCAAAAATGTCATCTATTAGGTAGATGAAGGAAATTGGTTTGGTAAGCTCAACCCTTTGCTCTGAAAGAGAAGGATCTGATAGGCATGCCAATGACCAAATGTACCATTTAAGTGGTTGGTTTCTAGCATACTTCAACTCATTAGCTAAACCAAGTTTTGTCCACCATCTGAAAAAAATAATAATAATAATGGATGAACTTATTAGAATATATATTGGCACAAATACAAAAACGCAAAATGTTAAAATATGTAACGTTGAAAGACAATTGAAACTGATATATCGTGTTTAATTTTTTTTTTTTGGAAGTATTATTGTTTCAATGACAGAGACTTACTTAGAAATATGAAAAATCTCCATTTGGTATAAGGATTGGACCAAATTGAAATTCATTTTCGCCACATCCTGTAGCACATCCAACCATTCATTTATGCCATGGATACTTCCATAGAAGTTTCTGGAAGTGAACATGGCCAGACTTTTGTGAAATGGTTGCTCCAAAGTACTCCTCACAAACTCAGCTTTATCAACACCAAGGTAAGCACGTCTTTCCTTCAGGATATTTCTACTAAATTGTTCAGCTTCATCAAGTATGGCTTCCCCTGCCATGCTTAGCTGTGAAGCTTCATATAAATCTATCATTCCCTTAATATCTCCACCTAGCTTCTGGCTAAACTTTCCCTCCGTGTTTGTGAACTTCTCAAACACCTCTGCAATCAGAAAACCCTTTCTTAATTAGTCTCTCAATATTTCAATTAAGATACTCGGCATAACACGATAAAGGTGACACAGCAAAATATACATGTATTGTCTATATACAATTTAAAATGTCGAGTCATGTATGATAGAAATGTTAACATGATATGGCTCTGTTTTTCAGGTATCAGTTTCCACCTGCAGGTACATAATGACCTTGTTGTCTCAGTAGGCGGAAGTGAAGAGCAATCTGATGAAGATCATGACCATAGCCACTCCCATTAGTGCTGAAAATCGCGTATTGCGTTCTTAGGAATTCATCAATTTCTTCTTGGAAGTGGTAATCGATGTTCAATCGCTGCATAACATCAACCATATACAAACCTTTCATTGAATTTTCACCCACATTCCTAAGCTCATTCTTATACAGCTTCAGCTTTCCTGCCAGATTATTGCAGAGGTGATCCTGCCATGGAAGAAAGTTAATACAAAAAAGTTCCAGAAGAATTAATAAGATTATAGTCTAAGAAACACAGAGCGTATCATAATAATGTCTTTGGACGTTAGTGTGGAACTATAATTATGGAATTGACACCATATTTAAACCTATATGCAGTTAGTTTCATAAGTCAATTTAACCTCATCCTCTTCTAATATAGCGCTTTCACTCCCAATTAAACCCGACATAAAAACAAAAAATTTCCACTTACGTAGTTTCTCAATGGGGTAGAAAGGCTTTCTTCGGCGATGATCCATTTGTGAGCAGTAGGCAGAGAATTGAGTTTGAAAGAGGGGGATCTGTTGTCAGAAACGACTGCTTTTGTTGAAGGAAAGTGGGGTTGGAAGGAGAGAATGGAGGATTTAAAACTGAGTGCCATGGAAAATAATTCTTCTAAATGGTCTGTGAGTCAGAGATGGACAAATCTGTATTGCTTGAAAGGATATTGTTGTAAGAAAGGAAGAATGCTCAGCAACATTTATAGGAGTCACCCAGAGCGAAAAGTTCTGTAGCTGACTCTAGTGTGAGTATCTTCAGGGGAAAAATCTTGGTACTCTATTAAGCACATTTTTCTGTCTTTAAATTACTCCCTCCTTTGGCTTCGGTGTGAATATCTGTGTTTAAAGAGGAAATTGTTGCCTATACTTGATAATAATTTTGATGAAGACATCTAGATTTAAATAATTGTTGATAGTAATTTTGAAAAAGAATTGACATTTTGATTTTGAAAAAATAATTGTCTTTGTTTGGTTCTTTAATTTTTAAACATCTCATTTCAATTTTTTAAAAATGATTAAATTTTAATATTATTTTCAATTAGTTAAGCTAATTAACTAATTTGATGACATGACATAAAATTTAGTTAATATAAAGTGTCTACTTATCATTAAAATATATCAGGGGCACTGCTGCTCACGTGTCCAAGTCCAACTTCGTCAGCCCTTCGCTATGATTCCTCGGCTTTTCAGAACGAAACGCAACACCTATCAAGACAAACAATCATCGTTTTCTAGGATTAATCTAGCCATTCACCTCTCTCTCTCTCTCTCTCTCTCTCTCTCTCTCTCTCTCTCTCTCTCTCTCTATATATATATATATATATGTCAATGCATTAAAAAGAAATTAATAATTATCGTTTTCTAAGATCAAAGTAGCCATTCAATTTGTCTGATGCATACGTGTCCTATTACACCTCTCATATATATATATATATATATATATATATATATATATATGTCACCGTGTTAAAAAGAAATTAATAATTATCGTTTTCTAGGATCAAAGTTGCCAGTCAATTTGTCTGCATGCATACGTGTCCTAGTTCACCTCTCTCGTATATATATATATATATATATATGTCCCTGTATTAAAAAGAAATTAAATCAAAATTACAGCTTCAACATGCTATATCAATCCTTTCAACATGGATTTTGAGTCATTTACCGTTGTATTTTTTTTAATCAAATCATTTCTATAAAAACGATTGCATTCATATATTATATTTTTTAATAATTTAATAATATTGTCATTAAGTTATATATATATATATATTAGATAGTACTCACATTAAGTTTTTTAAAACTTGTTCACTATCAAACATAGGTATAGAGAAGTAATATTTTTAAAATTAGGCTAATTATTGAATTAATAGAGGCACTAATTTATAATTTATAAATTAAATTGTAGTTAAATAGTTAATAATAAAACATATATTTTTCAAATTTTATATATTAAAATTTTAATGTAAAAAATAAATTTTAAATATTTGACTATTAATTTAATATTTTTTAAAATATTTAAAAAATTATTTTTAATTAAAAAATAAAAATGATCCATGATTAAAAGTTAAGAATATTTAATATTAAAATTTTGAAATTCTCAAATTATATTAAGATTTCACTTTTCATTAAAAAATAAAAAAAAACTAAAAAGAAAATGATAATTTTAACCTAGCACCTTGATATTTGAAAAAAAAATGTTGTTATGAGATGGAGCACAATGGATAATAAGTAATAGAAATAACCAAATATATGTCTTTTGTTTTCTTTTATATATATATATATATATATATTAATTTCTCTATATTTTAATCTTTTCTTTCTTCTAGTATTTTATTTTTAAAATTTATTCAAGATGAATTATTATATTACATAAGACAATCTTTATAAAAAATTAGATTGAATCAAACCAATTTTTTACTAGTTTAATTATTTTTTATTCAATTAATTTTTAACCAATTCTTTAATTGATCAATTTTTCACACTAATCAAATCAGATCAAAAACTAGTTTTTGGTTCCAACCAATTCAATTGGGCCTTAAAAACAAGAGAGAGGAGTATAAGATAAGGGAAGGTTGGTGAAACAAGAAAATTTGCCATGTGAGACAACATGTGCATATATGCAACCTAACTTTTGTGAGGTCTATGTTAGCTGGACACTTTGACATCATCCTACCTCGTTGATTAGATTCTTTATTTTCAATCTTATAGCAAAATGCAATTTGATTTAAATATTGAAGTGTTCAATGACGTCTAGACGTTACTGTATAGATAAAATTGATCTTCCGAAATGCAAGTGTTCAACGTCCAAGAATATTATTATACAAAAAAGGTTTTTAAAAAAAGAAAAAAATGCTTACTTTTTAGAGAAAAAGTACATATTTTAGAATAAAAGCTAGCCATTCCTTTGTTCTCTTAAGAAAAACAATAAATAATTATATATAATTTTTGTATATTTATTATTAATTTTTTAATAGTAATATAATAAGTATATAAAATTTACAAATAGATATATAATATTTATAACTCAATATTATATAACTAAGTTTTCAAAATTTTTTATATTTAAGTTTTCAAAATTTTTTATATTTTTTATATTTTTATTAAATATTTAATAATGAAGATATAAAAAAATTATATTCAATTCTAGTCCAGCAAAAAATTATACTAGCAGTGTGAGTGAATTTTTGGTTTGTCTTATAATTGAAAAGAAATTATGCTACCAACTGCATGTATACATAAATAAATAAAATAAAAGCATTATTTAGTGTTACATAGAAGTATTTTTTATTTTATAATGCTAATTTTATTTTGACATTATCATTAATAAACACCTGTATTGTTGGACTAGAGTTAAATATAATTTTTCACCAGGCGTTGAATGCCAACTATATTCATATACATTTTATGTTTTAATTTTTGTCTCTTTCGTATTTTAACTATATTGTAAGGTCTGATTTTTGTTTGTTTTGTTGTCTCTTGATTCTAATTGGGCTAATTGTTTTAGAGTAAATTATATAGAATTTTTTGAATTTTATTGAAACTATTCATACTTCCTTTTTATTTTTAAAAAATATATTTTAGTCAAATTTTAAACTTGTTCTAAAACATCTTTTTTTTTAAAAAAATGTAAGAGTGATTAATAAAAGATATTTTAATAAAATAAAAATAAAAATTAAACTAAAGTATAACATAATTTTTTATATCAATAAAGATTCATATATATTTTAAAAATAAAGAAAAATTTGTTTAATTTTAAAAATATTTATATAATTTACTCTTTTTTTTTTTTTAAATACTAGGCCTCTTTGGTGCCTTGAATAATTAGAGTCCATAATTTCCTCTTTTAAAAAAGAGGGTTTTGTAACTAGTGAAGCGCACTTGCTGAGAAAATTACTTTTTTCTTTTTTACTTACACTTGTTCGGGAGTACCGTAATTGGGCCGCATTATATTGGCCGAAAGAGGAATTAATAATTTTATTTTTAATATTATAATTTTGTTACATAGGTTTTTGAAAAATAAACTTCAATAAAAACCACGACGACTAGAGATAGTGTTGGAAAGTTATTCATATCAAGTAATATTTTAAAATAATAATGCAGTAAAAAAAGAATGTAAATTTTTATCCTTGAAATACATATGTCAATTATTTGGTCTTTAAATTTTAGAAATATCTAATTTAATTTCTTTAAAATATATATTCTCACTTATTTAGCTTCTAAATTTTAAAAATATATGATTCATTTTCTAAAAAATTTTTTTGCGCTATTCTTTAGTTCCCAGCAATATATATATTTCAAAGACTAATAAAAAGTAGTGAATTTAAAATTTTTATGGACTAAATCGTATATTTTTGAGATATAAGGATTAAATTATTAAAGTATATATATTTTAAGAATCGAATCATATGATTTTAAAATTCAAAAATCAAATAATTAAAGTATATATCTATGAAAAATAAAAATATACATTTTCTTAAAAAAAGTTAAATATTATGTATTAATTGACTGTTTTCAATTTCAAGGGACGAGTTCAAATTATGTTTTTTAATCGAATCCCTAGTAATGTGATCCAATATTTGTGTAATTTTTATGAGGGGAAATAAAAGAAGAAGATTTTGTGGAATTATGTTGTGCATGTTTCACGTGAAAACACCAGATATGAGTACGGCGCATGAAAGACGGTTTGTTGCCTAAATGTCTTATGCGTTTTAAGGATGTATTTATTACTCAAAATAATTTAAAATCAAATGACTTTTCAAAAAAAAAAAAATCCTAACTCCTATAATAGATCATATTTCTAGTTAGGTATCACAAGGGGCAACAGCCCTCACAAGCGAAAAAATAAAAATAAAAATATTTATTTTAATTTTTTAAATCTAAATTCACACTCCCATCATAACTTTTTTGGGGGCCATACTCTTATCATAATTAAATAAAGAGTAAATTAATATCTATCTTTTAAAAGATCACCTTTTTTAATATTTTCTCCAAAAATAAATTTTTTTAATTTAATTCTCCAATAATTTCTGTAATAACTCAAGAATTACAATAGAGAGGTAAAATAAAATAAAATAAAAATAAAAATGAATAAATATACAAAATAAAATTCAGGTAAATTAAATTATTCGGGATAGAATAATTTTGGGAGCTTAAGAATTTATTTTTAAATTCTAGCTAAATTAAATTAAAACATCAATGTTAAGAACAAGTAAAATCTTGATAAAAAATCAATAACAAATTCTAATAAATTATAAGGGTTATAAATCTAGCCTAAAATTCTAATAGCTTGTATTCAAAACTAACCAAGATGATTTTTGCCTTTTATCTTCCTATTTCCTTACCCCATAGGCCTACAAGGGTGCTTAGAAAATTTGACTACAACTTTTTTTAAAAAAATTTCCTATAGCCCCTATGTTTTTCTATATTTACCCACTAGTCCCTCAATGATCGATTCAATTATAGAAGTATCTCGAAGACTTCCATGTGCCCCTTAGATCTTCTCCTACACATTTCCTGTATTGTTCCTTTTCACTTTTTTTTTGGATATATGTGAGAGTGTATTGATAAATGCTACTTTCATATGTTTCATTTCTCTTAATTTAGACATTTTAATGATTAAAATGGTTTAATGAATTTAATTAGATGATATTTGATTTTATTGGCCATTTTTACACTTTAAAATTTATTTACAAAATTATTGGATTTTTAATGCATAAATTTCTTTTAAATAATTTTGTGAATATTCCTACTAATTTTTTTTTATTATTTTCGCATATTTTAATGGAAAAATGGAATTTAAATGAACAAATTAATTTGGAGAAGAGATGGAAAAGCTTCAATTGTTCAATTTCAAGGAGGGAAAAATGAATTGAAGAAGTAGCTCATTCACGTGACACAAATAGCTACTTCATTCTCACATGAAAACATACAATTAGACATATTCCCTTTAGGTGCACCAGACTTCATGTGAACAGGGAGCTGTCATTCACACATACATGCATGTTGATTCATCCAATCACGACACTCTTCCACATCCTCTCCCTCATACATACACATAGCAGCTGTAGGTATCCCTAACACGTGGCAAACAAACGCACACATGCAGGAACCTCATGAAAACACACAGGGACAAAGAAACACCAGCACTCCATTCATCTCTTCACATACGTGACACTGATCTCATTTTTTCATTCACGTCGATTAATACACACATAGATTCATCATTCACATGACCCCTTTCTTTCTCACATTCATGCATGGAGCTTAACACGAACCACACACTCTGGCACTAATGCGTACTCGAGTTGGAGGTCAAGAGAAGGATGCAGCACACGAGGACCCCATAGAGGCACCAGACATGGCTCACATACTGACACATGCATGACTCACGGGTTGTTCCATGTAGAAAAACTCACCACACTCCACGAGATAGGAGGCTCGAGGAATCAGAGGTACAAGGCACTGAGCTTTTTTTCCATATTGACACACATAGCATGAGGCCCTACTGTTCTTTCCAATCACGCGCGAAACACAGCACACACTCTCTTGAGTCCACTCCCTTTTCATGCACAGCACCTCACATCATTCATCCAGGTCACAAGGGGTAGCTCACTTCACTCATGGGTTTTTCCACTCCATAAACACACACACGGACGCATGAAGGCAAAGGTCTAGACAACTCCATGCACACCTGCAGTGTTAACATACATGTTCATGAAGAAGTACGTGGAGAGTATGATTGGCATGTTGAGGGAGGCTCAAGGGAAACACACGAACAAGCATGCATGATGACACGTCCAGCTCATATTCCATTCACTTGTAATCATCCACGGGTCACATGCATTCCAGTATCCTCATTGCAGCTTCATCACACCAGCCACTCATCACCCATATAGACTCGGGTCTGTGGGGTCTATTAAGGAGGCAACAGACACGTGATGAAGAGGAAGGGGCCCCATTATAAGAAATACACAAGAGAGCGCGTAAAGAGGGGAGTCTAGGATAGTACGGCTTCATCCACCACGTTAAGTGGGATTAGAAGATTCTGTTCTCACGTGGAGGGAGCTCTCTAAATCACACACATGTAAGCCACGGGCTGGAAGAGGGGAGCAACTTTTTGTGAGAAAAACACACATGCATAGTAGCTACAGGACACGAGTGAGAAGGGAGGTCTCGCATGAGAGGAGAAAAAGGGAAGCACGTGTTTCTTAGAGGCACAAGCTCACGGGGAATTAGGAGAGGGAAGAGAGAGAGGTCCAAAACATCATCCATCCATTCTCCATGAAGAAGGCCGTGACTCCACTCCATTTTCTTATTGAGTATAGAATTATATTTGCTTGAAGGGGGGCCCACTAATCAAAAAGAGAGAAGAACATGTGAAGAGCAAAAAGGGGGCATGTGAGACAAAAAGAAAAAGGGGCGCGCATCATCATCCAGGGGGATACATCCATTCACCATCCATTATCCATTAGCCATGGCTCTTCTCCTCCATTTTCCTCCATCACTTTCCACTTAATTGAGAGCTTAATTGAATCTTGTGGTTAGCTAGGATGGAACCTTAGATTAAAGCTTGAATCTATGGAGATTATCATGGAGATTTTAACTAAGATTTCTATTTCATTTTTTCATTTTTTTTATACCATTTCTTGTTCATGCACTTATTTGGTTAAATTTGTAATTGATTAAGATTAGTGTTATTTGTAATTAGTGGCTGGTTAGATATTAATTAAAATTTTTTTTTATGATTAATGGATTGATTTAAGTGTTGAATTTTTTATTTTCTTTCAATTTTTCATATATGCAATTAAGGTGTTTGATAAAATACATGTTAAAAAATTGTGTGCTTAATGTTTGAATTGAAGTTTCCTTAGAGTTTAATTGGTTAATTGAATATCCTATGGTGAAAATTTAGAGGTTAATTAATTGATTAATTATTCAATTTAAGTATTCAAAGATCTTAATCATGAGAATTAATAATTTAATGTAGAGTTGAGGTTTCAATCAACATCAAATTGCTAGTCTTTTGGATCTTGTGTGATAATTTAAGATAACTTGCCATGAACACAAATAAGAACTCTTAAACCAGAACTACTGATAATTAAATTAGGATGAGAATAATGGATATCAAGGGATAAATCCAAAGTTAGTCACATGTCCATTAGTTGCTTCTTAATTCATGCGATTTAGTTAATAGTTAGAAAATTTAATCTTATCTAATTTGAGCGAGTTAGATTTAATTAAACCTCCTTCAATTAGATAGTTTTTATATTTCTCTTATACTTAGATGGTTCAATTGAATATTGGAATCCATTTCCAAGGGAAACGATTTAGGTTACACTCTATACTACAAATCTTTTTTAATCTAGTTTATTTGAGGTTTCTCAACACAACCGTCATGTATCGAGGGCTACTTGGAGTTCAATTTCTTCTCCCCTTCCCATTTCTTTCATCTTGTCAAGGCTACAAACTGCAAGGAGTTGTACTTTCATCCACTTATTGTTGTTATTTCGGTCAAGAAGCTTTCTTCATCTCCATTTTGGGTTGCTCAGTTTCCTTTTTTTTGTGAAATTCGAATACTCCAACGCCATTGATATTGTGCTTTGTGTTCGGTTAGCTATAGTGGTTGATAAGCTCCATCTTTCTTCTCTTTTTTTTTTCTTTTTGAAAAACTAAGCACTTTCAAGGACTCTCGTTTTACGCCATGACGCTAGACTAAGGTATTCTTTAATCTATATTCTAGCTCTTATTTTTGGTTAATAAATTTTCTTCTTTCTCCTTTTATTGCTTTAGCTTTATCCGTTGAGGCTTGAGATTGAGTTTGGTTCTTTCCTTATGTTGCTATCCAAAAGCAAAAATTGTAACTTCTATTGGTTTAGCTTTATCCCTGGAGGCTTGAGATTGAGTTTAGTTCTTTCCCTATTTTGCTGTCTAGAAGCAAAAATTGTAACTAAAGGATCAAGCTTTCTTTTACTTCATTTTCCCTTGCTAGATTTGTGTAGGTCACTCTCTTCCATCCCATAGTGTATGCTACCATTTTTTTTCATTGTGCTTGATGTGATTGTGGGTTGGCCAAGAACATCTATTCCTTTGCTTCTCCAAGTTTTGGTTGCTTGGCTAAAGGAGGTGAAGTGATAAGTGGAAGACTAGAAGATAGGTAAATTATTAATTCTCTCTACTTCCTCTGTAATTGAATTTCCTCATCATTGGGCAGCTAAGCTTTTGTTTTCTTTTCCTTGCAGTTGCTTTCTTCTAGCAAATTCTTATGGTGGGATAAATCATTGTGGTGCTAATGCACAACCAGGTACTTAGTGAGCCTCCCAAATGCTTATGTATCTTGCTAAAAAATACTGTGATGAGCAAATTAAGTTAAACTAGTGTAGAAAATAGAAACTAAAATAAGTAATAAATTAAATAATGTAAGTAGAGTTTGTAATAAACCAAGACCCTATATTTGGTTCAAAATTTTTTTTATTTGATAGAATTTAATTAAACTAGCTAGGATTAACCTAACTAAATAGGGTTAGGAATTAAATTACAACTATAGTTAGATAACAACATCAAGCGAATTAAAGTAATTTGACCAAGTAAAATCGAAAAAGGAATCTCAATGTGGGTCTTAAAAGAAAAAACTAAATGGATTGTTATGACTATGTTTTAGGAACTACCTTGCATTTGCTCTAAGAGGAGTAATGACGATTCATTGACAAAGAACGAATGATTATCTAACAAGCACTGTGAATAGATCATAAAACATAACACGTTATTTACGCTTTCCTCGTATTTTTATCTCTATCTTTTTTTGCTTACATTTTGCGTATCTATTGAGATAGGCATTTTAGATAGTGGTCAATGTGTATAGTATTAATGATATTAAATCTTGTAGACTATAATACACTATATATGTTTTGTTATCAAAATGGATATAAAACGATATATTGACTTAAAATATGATTTTAAAAAATTCAAGTAATAATGGGTTTGCCTCATTATTCTTTTGCGGTATTGCTTAAGTGATATGATTTTGAAATACTATAATGTTAATTGTATAATTTGCTTTTCAAACCACTTAATTTGAAAGATTTAGGAATATAAATTATATATTTTATATGATATATATTTATATATGGTAGGATTGTGCAAAACATTGGTCGCTAACAGTAGCACTGTTAGCCCTCGATACACTTTAGATATCACCACGTGGTCTGATTGAGTATCTAAAAGATACTAAGCTAGATTGCTTTTTGAATGTTTAGGAGGTGTGAGGATAATGGTAAGCAAGGATGGAAGTAAACAAGGATGATGGTAGAAGTCTCGCCTATGATTTTTGCCTATAGTATTCAAATATAGAATATGTGATTATTTATTCTTATGGGTTATGTACCTATGTTAGTATATATGTTAAAACTTAGAGTTCTATATAAAGGTTCCTAATAAAATATTTTTATTAAATTATTTTTAATATAAAAATTGTTTTCTTCTCATTGTTAAAATTTTAAATGTTTGAATTTAATTTTTATTTATTCTTCACAATTATCTCTTATTAATTTTACATTTGGATCAAAATATTATATGCTATATGTTTCTTGTATTTTATTGCTTAATAACATAATAAATCAATTTTTCATTAACCTAAATTCTTTAATTTTTATTATATACAGGTTATTTTAGACATCTTTCTATTTAGAGATTTATAAATTGAATTTTGTGAAATATATATATATATATAATTCTTTCCTTCCATATTTAAAACTTATACTATTGATTATTATTTCAAAATCTATTTGCATCTATCTATCCCTTTAGTTGTTATGCTTTATCTTCTACTCAAGTACTGCGACTCATCCCATTAATTATTTTTGCAGATAGTGGAAGTTGGGTCCCAGGGTCCTCTAGTGTAGTTCGAAAGAGTTATTAGTAAAAAGCTTACGGTTAATTTGTTTAGCATTGATGGATTGCTATTTTTGTATGTGTATATTTGTACTTTAAAGTTCGCTTCACAAATTGCAAGCAAGATCCTTGCTCTATCATTTATGTTTTGGTGTGTTGATGGTGGGAGCAGAGCTCTCTTGTTGTCTAATTGTGAAATTATGAAAAATTGATCATGTGTCATAATTAAATAAGGATTTGTGAGTTTGTCAAGCTTACAAGTGCGAGGTCTACTCATATTCTGTGTCGATCCATTCCTTATTTTAAGGCATGACAAAGTAGTATCAAAGCCTAGGTTTTCTTGTAATTTGTGGAGTAAGTGCTCTTTGGTGGAACCTCAATTATCATTATGAAACCTAGGCATAATCATAATTGAGGCACCACTAAAGATCTTATAAGATGTTTACTTGTTTTCTTTTCCGAGTCATTTTTCTAATAGATATTAGGTTTTGTTGACTTAGCATAACAGGTTCTGAGTCTATCCAGTATTATTGGAATGTCTCATATTATTGCCATGCTATAGTTTGTGTAATGCCATTGGTAGGCTGTGGGGATGGTGATAGTAAACCCATATGGCACTTTAATGATTACCCTCTATTGCCTTCAAGGTTAGTGGAAGTTGATATTTAAGATTTGCAAGAATGTTAAAATGTGGTATGTATTTAGTGTTACTTCTAACGCCTTCAGGTACAAGTTATTATTTGTGTCACTAAGTGCCTAAATGTATATATATACATATATGTATGTATATATATCTTAGCACTATGATTTACACCACTAGGCCTCATGCTGACCTTTAACAAGTGTTGCTATGATATGGTGTGGGCTTGGTAATATAAAATAATGGATATGAGCTTGGGAATCAACTTGCTACTTTCGTAATGCATTTATCATGATTTAGTCCAAGTTATGGGTTTAAATTTGGGAATAAATTTATATTATTGATATTCTATTGTATGTGGCATGGATTAACCTCTGCTTTTAACTTGCCTTTGAGTGAAAATTCTGAGTTTGACTCACATTTGAATTCATAAGCATCGGGACATGGCGTAATCTTGATTTTTAATCTGACTTGTGTTGAGTTACTGGGTAAGGATGGTAGTTGCTCTCCTCGGGTTCTTTATATGATTTGAATTTTTTGAATAAAAAAAAATTATGCTTATTGTTCTGATATACCTTCATCATGATCGTAGCCTGATCATAATCTAAAGATGAGTGTAAACTTTATTTGGTATTGTTTGCTACCCAAGTGAATGTTGAGAGTAGTTTGATTGGATTTTGGCCTGAATCCAAGTGCAAATTTTGTTTAGAGTCTGTGGGCTATCTTATGGATTTTTACGTACGATAATAGCTTTTCTTGGGTTGGAATTGAATGCAGATGTGTGCATTACATACCTATTGCATTTTACACCCATTCTTTTACAAAAGCATGAACCAAAAACATTGATTGGAACAATATTTAAGAGTGGCAGGAATACCCATTTAATAACAGATATTTTGTTTTCATGTGTCCGTAGACAGAAATTTCTTTGTTACTACATGCCTTCCCACCCTTCTCTATCCCTCTTATGTTACCCCACCTTATTTTTGTATGAAAATTTGTTCTACCAGTAAATAAACCTCGAGGATATATATTGTGTGACTAAGGAAACTTTAAAAAGAATATAGAGTAGTAAGGAAAGAGATTAAAATTTTACCATGAGCAATGACAAATTCATTGGCATGCGATGTTGTTTTGTATGAATTGATACAATAAGTATTGCCATAGCCTGCACAATTTGAAAATTTATTGTGGTTTGTTCTATAATTTTTAAGTTGCTCTTTTTGGGCGGATGAATAAAATTTAAACACGCTACTTAATGTTGCAAAAGATATGAAATTCCAATTTAGTGTCACAATTCGTTGTCATGAGAATTTGCTGAGTCCAAAACAGAGTTTCTCTGGTTCTGAACAGTAACTTCGAACCTGAAATTTTCGATTCTATTTTGCCATAGCATGCTCTTTAATTTGTAATAAATGATGGCTTACTTGCCACTTGCACTAATGCTATATTGCGTATTAATCATAATATGCATAGATTGAATTTCATGTCTCATTAATTATTCCTCTTCCTTGAGATCCCTATATTAATCTTAATTATAGAGTTAATAAGTTTCACATGTTATTGTCCAATAAATTTCCATTGAATGTATCCCTGTAAATCTGTCAAGGCGGGAAAAACAAGGCTTTCTTTTGTCCTTGAGTGGTTGTGATATGTGCCTCACATTATTGAAACATCATTTTAGGATTTTCACATGTTTGTTATATTTAAATCTAGGTATGCAACAAGGTTTATTTATTTATTTATTTATTGATTTGCTGAAGGTGAGTGTTTAAATTATTTATATGTTACGTATATATGTATGTGCATGTGTGTATTTGTTCGAAGTTGAATGTGTTAAGATTTTCATTTATGCACTAAGTTAATTGAAATCAATTATTTTGGCGATAATGCTATTTTGAAGTAGGTAATTTAAACTTAATTAAAGTGCCTTAAATTTTGAATATCTGCTAATTTAGGGTGAAAATACTTTTAGCTCCATTTCCCTAGGATTCCTCTCCTTCTCCTTAGGAAAGGAGTCATTTGAACCCTGAGTTGAGATCACTAGATGTGTTTGGTATGTCAAGTATGAGTGTGCACATAAAAATGTTATCAAGATAAAATGGTAGTTCTAGTATTAAATTCTCACAGTAAAATTTACATTCCAATTTTTATTTGCCATAATCAAATATTAATTGGCTTCCATTGATTTATGCGGCTTCTATAGGGTTATGTTTCCTTGTTGAGTGCTATTAATGAGAATGCATTGCTATGTTAAGAGCATAAATTTTATTGGTTGCAAGACAGATTCATCTTCTTATAAGTTTTGTTGCCCTATGTGATTTGTATGAGATTGAAATGCATATTAACTTGTTGTGTGCATGGTCCAAAAAAAAATATCTTTATGTGATAGGATTTATAAGGGCAATAAGAAATGTATGCCCAATTACTCAAGTTCTCAAATTTAATTGGTTGTATGTTTGGAAATCTAGCCTTTGATCAGCATATAAATGGGGAATGAAAGAATAATAAAACAAGAATAAGTTCTCACTAGTTTTAAGAGTACTATAAAGAGCAACATACCCTGTTCATTTGTAAAGATTCCATAACTAGTGCTAGAGGCAAATTGAAGTCGTCTTGATTTGATGTTAAATAACGGCTTTTCAATTTTGTATTTTTCATATTTTGTATGAAACTTAAATATTAAACACACATCATTTTATGCTACTAGGATATGGTAATAAAAGATATTACTGCATATTAAATCAAGTATTATTTACTCTTATTGTCTACACAGCAGAATAAGATGGATGTTCACGAATTTCTTTGAGATTAGGGTTGCATTCCATGTAGCTTATCTGAACCATTAATTATTTCAATAACAACTATTGTGATATCTATTCTTTGTCGCCATTGAAGTATCCTGTTTGGAAAGACTCTTACACAATTTGAACTTAATAATCACGTAAATTGAACATTTTGCCGTTGTTTCTATTATTTTGATGGTAAGCATGTCCATGATGACCATTGGTGGAATTGACAGCAATAGTCTATATTCTTGGGGCTTACTCAGTAGAGTCAATATCATTGAACATAGTGCGTAAAATTTTATCACCTCAGGGACCCAAAGTTATGTTAGGAAAGAGTAATGTAGTTAGGAGCTATCCTGTTTCGCATAACATTGAGAAAGTAGGAATAAGATGGTAAGATGACCTACAAATTCATTGCCATATATATTAAAGAAAATTTCAAATTCCATTCATTGAATGCTTACACTTTTGACATAAGGTGTGTTATTAATAGAATTAAGAATGTTAAGTTTTAATACTGTCAACAAGTAGTGGTATGCGAGAAAGCTCGTTGATTAAAAAAAAAGTCCATGTGACTTAATTAAAGCTATTTTTAAGATGGTTACTAAGTAATGAAATCAATTTTATTTATGATAGTTACAACAGACATAAATCAGAAGTAACCCTCACCTTAGCGTAAAGGAGTTGTAATTTGTTGTTAAAACTTGAGAGATGACCTTTTACCTTCATCACTTTTGTACCCCGAAATGGGGTGTTACAAACTATAGATGCTTGTGCACTGGTGTTTACTCCTCTGTATCATGAGGAGTATGGCGACTAACTCCTTAATTGTGAATTTTTACAATTATCATTTCAATCGAAAGCATCTAGGATTGCTGTTTGGTTCTGTTGTTACTTTAACTGAACTGACTAGTTTCTTTATCATGATCTTGAGTGGAGGCATGATGTGAAGAAGTACCTCTATAAGGAGATGAGGAACGAAAATTTTTCATGGTTAAGACTTAAGTTGCTAACAATTTGTGCCAATCTCTTCATCACGTCTATGCTGCTGTTATAATCACCTCGTTTTGATTTTGAAATCTTTCTGACTATGCTAATATTATGGTCCTTCTTCTTGCTTCTAATTCTTGATGATAGATGTACATGATGGTTGGCTATTAGGATAAAGATGCAAATTGAAAGCGATTGCTTAACTTGAGATCTGAATGATGTTAGGCAAATAGGATGTATACTACTCTTGTCGATATGCTGGTAGAGTCTACAGCTTAGTAGAGGGGTGAGTGCACCCTGTATACCGCATGTGTGTAAAACATGCGTATCAATGAGCCTCGAGTGAGTCTTCACTGGCGAAAAGTGCCTAAATTTAACTTATTCCTTGGCTTAAGTTTTAAACTATGAATCTTGGGATGGTTTAAAACTCTGGGACCAACTCCTTAAGTCCTAGGAGGGTAAATGGAAGTTGGGGGTCTAAGGTTGCCTAATAAATTCCGATCACAAAGTAATCAAAGGGTATTTATATTCAACCATAGGCTTGACCTATTTAACTTTTCTTGAGACCTTAAAAATAAAATAAAATAAAATTTAATCTCCAATAAATAGTTAGGTTTAAATTCGAGAACCAAATTCTTAAAGGGAGAGAGATTGTAGTAACCTAAGAAGTACAATAGAGACATAAAACAAAATAAAAATAAAATGAATAAACATACAAAATAAAATTTAGGTAAATTAAATTATTTCACGATAGAATAATTTTGGGAGTTTAAGAATTTATTTTTAAATTTTAGCTAAATTAAATTAAAACATCAATGTTAAGAACAAGTAAACTCTTTTTTTAAAAAAAAAAAAAAAAATTCTAATAAATTATAAGGGTTATAAATTTAGCCTAAAATTCCAATAGCCTCTATTCAAAACTAACTAAGATGATTTTTTTGTTTCATCTTCCTATTTCCTTGCCCTATAGGCTTGTAATGGTGCTTAGAAAACTTGAATGCAACTTTTTTTAAATATATAAATTTTCTTGCAACCTCTATGTTTTTCTATATTTACCCCTTGGTCCTTTAATGATTCAATTACAGAAGTATTCCGAAGACTTTTATGTGCCCCTTAGATCTTCTCTTTTACATTTCCTATATTGTTCCTTTTCACTTTTTTTAGGTATCTTGGAGTTCAATTTCTTCTCCCCTTCCCATTTCTTTCATCTTGTGAAGGCTACCGACTGCAAGGAGTTTTATTTCCATCCACTCATTGTTGTTATTTCGATCAAGAAGTTTCCCACATCTCCATTTTGGGTTGCTCTGTTTCCCTTTTTGCGAAACTTGAACACTCCAATGCCCTTGATATTGTGCTTTGGGTTCGGTTAGCTGTAGTGGTTGTTAAGCTTCATCTTTCTTCTCAATTTTTTTTTCTTGCTTAAAAATCAAGCACTTTCAGGAGCTCTCGATTTATGCCTTAATGCTAGACTAATGTATTCTTTGATCTGTATTCTAGTTCCTTGAAACTTCTATTTTTGGTTAATAAATTTTCCCTTTTCTTTTTCTATTGGTTCAGTTTATCCCTTGAGACTTGAGATTGAGTTTGGTTCTTTCCTTGTTTTGCTGTCTGGAAACAAAAATTGTAACTAAGAGGTTAAGCTCTTTCTTACTTCATTTTCCCTTACTGGATTTATGTAGGTCAGATATAAAAGAAGAAAACTTAAATTATCAACTTTTTTTTAATAAAATAATGATAAATGAAAATTTTTTATTATTCAATCACTACAAAAAATAAGGCATTTAGTGTCGATTATCTAATGTCAGTTAGTACAACCGACATTAGATCCATTCGGTGAGAAGAAATTAACGTCGCTTGCTTAATATTGATTGAAATTGACAGTAGTCTTTCTTTTATTTTTTTAATTAGTAAAAGTAAAAAGATTCATTTATGTTTCGTTGGAGTGAGCTCAAAATTGTCATGCTTTACCAACTTAAGAGAAAGAAATCTGACTTTCATGTTCCTATAGAGCAGTTACTTCCAGTGGCATTACAAAATGTGCAAATGGATCCTAAAGTTACCACAGTTGTGCTAGAGCTTTGTTTATTCTTTAGAAAATTATGTTCTCATTTCTTAGACGTCAAAGATCTTGACAAACTTCAAGATTAAATAGTTATTACACTTTGTCAAATGGAGATGTTTTTCCCACCATCCTTCTTCATAGTGATGGTGCACCTAGTAGTTCATTTAGTAGATGAAGCAAAACTTGGTGGTCCAGTTCATTATCGATGGATGTATCTGATAGAAAGGTAATTTTTTTATTTTTATTTGTCAAATACTATTTTCAATTGCTTGATTATATATATGTTGGCTTGTTCAACCCATATAGGTACCCTGGACACTGTAAGTCTTATGTAAGAAATAAGGCACAGGCAGAAGGTTCTATTGCTGAAAGCTACCTCTTTGAGGAAATATTAACATTTTGTTCAAGGTATTTACAAGACATCGAAACAAAGTTTAATAGGCCGAGTCGTAATGATGACTATGTGGTTCATGGTTGCTCTGAAGCATATATGTTTCCACAAGTTGGTCATCCTATTGGAGGCATATCAGAAATTCAACTTACTCCTATTGAAAAAATTCAAGCACATCGTTGTGTCTTGTTCAATTGTAAAGCAATTGAAGAGCTTGTTTAGTAAGTACTTGGTAATTCTTTTTTGGTTTCAAACATGATGTTGTTAGTCTTTAATGCTAGCAATTGTTTTCTTATAGACAATATAGAGATGATGTGAAAGCCAGGCTTCATCGTCATACTAGATCTACTATGGCAATTGACAAACATGTCACAAAAAATTTTGCCAATTGGTTCAAAGAATATGTGAGACTTATTTTGTTGAAGTTTATATATATGTTAATATATTGAAGATGTATGGTTAAGCTAACATGTTAACTATTTCAGGTTGATAAGGATGATAATGGAAGGTTTCCAAACGACATTAAATTTCTTGCACAAGGTCCTTTGACATTGGCTAGAAGATTTAGTGCATTCAATATAAATGGTTTTAGGTTTCATACATTGAAAAGAGAAGAAGGATTGAAGACTTAAAATAGTAGTGTGTGGGTAACATTAGAAACTAGATATTATGTAAGTGCAAAAGATGGGAGAGTTACACTTGCGGATCTCTTGTACTATGGCAAATTAATAGATATAATTGAGTTGAACTACTATGGCCATTTTAAGGTTGTTATGTTCAAATGTTTATGGGCTAGCACAAAAGGGATTAAAAAGGACGACTTTCAGTTCAATTTAGTTAATTTCTCCCGATTCATCCATACTGGAGATGTTGCAGAAGATGAGCCTTACATTCTAGCTTCACAGGCTCAAATGGTTTTTTATGTAGATGACAAAACGAATCACCCATGGAGTGTAGCAATTCATGTGAAGCCTTGAGACCTATTTGAAATGGGAGATGATGCAAAAAATGACGAAGAAGATAATGGTCACCAATTTGAACAAATACATTTAGAGCAACAAGTTGTTTCTACTTTTCCTGATGATATTGATAATTTACAATTAGTAAGAGGTGATGAAGAACATTTTTCTGATTAACCAATTAACAACCTTGAGTTTGATAATAGCGATGAAGAGGATGGCATGGTTTGTTTAACCACATTAAGAGAATTTTTATTTGTGTTATGTTTTATTGCCTACCAGCAAAGTTTTTTTTTTTTGCATGTTTATAAAATGGCATGATTATATTCTTGGTTTACATTTGTAGGATGTCGCTTAAACGTCCACGCTCATCTCGGGCAAAGGTTGCTAATATTGCTCAAAGATTACATCAGTCAATTCCTGCTTCCACTCTTGCCAGGAACCCACAAACATCGACAACTCCCACTGTGGTTACTTCTACCCCAGCTTCTCAAACACAAATTCCTGCTTCTACTCCTGCTAGGATCCCACAAACACCAACAACTCCCACTGTAGTTACTTCTACCCCTGCTTCTCAAACACATGCAACAACTAATCCAATTAATTCAACGTATGTCTCTCATCCACAACTCCAAGTAGTAATAGGTGATACTGCATCTTCTTAACCATGTGGAGCAGCTGATAATGGTGAAACTTCCTTCCAACGGCGTGCACCAAGAGACCATGTCAAAAATAAAGATTGGATCGTTAATATTGTTGGTAATTAATGTAGTCAATCATATTATAACATAATTAGTAATTTAAGTGTAATATTTACTTTTTGTCTTTTGTATGGCAGATGAAAATGGAGTAGTAAGAAAAGAGAGACTGAAGGCAAAATATGTTTGGAATCTAGAGACAGGGAAGATGATAGCTTGTCCAATTGATAAGTTTGGACAACCGTATGGTGACGAGGCTGGCATACTTGGAGTTTGGTTAAGAGAGTTAGCCACAGACACTGACCTCATTCCTCTCAACTTCTTTGATTAGAGGGAAGTTCCAGAAAGATATATGAAGTTGGGAATAGAACAAGTGCAGGTGTAAAAGATTAAATTTTTTTATTTTTGCAATCTTCATTCTTAATTATATGTTTTCACAAGCTCATATAATTTACCAAATGATTTTAAGTACAGAATAAGATTGCATTCCAGTCTAGAGATGGATTAGAATAGGCATGGAAATCACTAGGAGTTAAGCAGAAGGAGTTTAAAAACAAGCTACATAAGAGTCTATTTGGGGAAAATGACAGTAGGGAGGAGATCATGAATAAATGTCCAAAAAGAATTTCACAAGACCAGTGGAATAGCTTCGTGGACTATCGACTACAAGAAAGTCGCATTGTAACATTTTATCTCTTCATACATTGCTGTTCCTTAATTAACATTGCATCATTCACTTGTTTGTCTTTGATTTGTAGGAAATAAGTAACAAAAATAGGGTTAATCGTCAAAAACTCAAATATCCTCATACTGGTGGTTCTAAGAGTAATTCTAGAAGAAGGCATGAGATGGTAATTTACAATTTTTTTAAAGCATATGTAAATAAGGCAAATTGTAGATAACTTATTCCATTTTATTTCTTGGATTGTAGGCAATACAGATGGGTCGGCGACCAAAACATTGTGAAGTATTTCTTGCAACATGCAAACATGCTGATGGGAGCTATGTCAATGATGTAGCAAGAGTTGTAAGGGTAAGTGACCAAAATTTTTCTAATGTTAGAGCGTTGTAATTTTTGTACACTAGCATGTTCTGTGGTTTTATTATATTCATTTAGAATTCTTGTTTTTACTCTAAAAACTAATCCATATGTTAAATTAAAATGATCAATTATATGTTAAAAGATACTCATAAATTATTTATAAATTTTTTTTCTACAGCTTAAACTTTTAGATAAAATGATTTTAGCGTAATATTGAAATATGGTGCAAAGGATGTGTCAATATATATATATATATATATCAATAAACATACTTAATACAATGAGAAGGCTTTATGATGAGACAATGAATAAACCACATATAGCTGCATGGGTCTGATTGTCTAAGATTCCTCCGTGGAAATCAGTGTATATATATATATATAGGTATCTAACTAAAAAGTGGGATATACTTGCTAGACTTCCTCAAATAGAAATCTAAGGCATAAAGAATTTAAAATTTTAAAATCACAATGTTTTCTTTTTCTGCCTCCAATAACCTATTTTTTAGCCCAATACAAAGAGGAAGTGGTCTCAATTATATTCTTATTTCTTGTTTTATTTTCTTTTTCTTTTTAAAGGCATTTTATGTATTTCATGTTGGGAACTAAACTTGATTCTCAGTTTCTGTTTCGTACTAAGCAATTTTATGACCTTGCTTACAAGTTTTGGCTCTTCCCTCTTTATTCCAAAACCTAATTTAATGAATCCATATTAAGCAAATTTATTATCGTGCTAATTTTCCATTAGAATTTATTTTCTTACAACTGTTTGCTTGGGATAAATGCTCACTTCTAAAAACCTAATGAAGTATTGACATGTTATAGTTGGACTATATCTTCCTTATTTTGGAAACCATGTTTGTAAAGATCATATCATTAGTACTTAAGATCTAGATCTTTATCATTATTGTAAAGTTGTTGGACTTCCTAGATAATAAAGGCGACATTGTTATCATTTATGTGATTTCTTCTATGTTGAAAGGGAAATTGCAAAATTATGCTTAGTTTTGTGCTAATAGCATTCTGACTAACAAATTACTTGGATTTCTTAACTTTGGGTGATTGGTGCCTTACTTTCTACTTCAGAGATATTATAATTGTGCCTATTCTTTTAGTTTTCTCTTCTTGTTTAAGGTGATAATTTGGACCTAAATGATTTAAGTTGCCTGGACATAGGTTATGTCAATGAAATTTGATTCTTTTATTACACTTTTTCCTTGGTCAACTATTACATATATATATATATATATGTTTTAAAAAATTTAAGCACGATAATAGATTAACTAATTTTCTTTTTTGATAACATAGTAGGAGAGAATGGAGTTGAATTAAGAATCATGCATTTTCTACTTGCTCTTTAGTGGCTATGCTATGTGTCCCTTGCTCCACTATCCATCAAAGAAATATATTTAAGTAAAGCCCCATGACTTGCACAGCTAAGAGAAATCCAATGCCATAACCGAATGCATATGCATATATATATATATATATATATATATTAAGGGACAAGACCCATTATTAAATCAATTATTGGCAATTTGTTTCGGATTAATATGTAGTTGTTTCTTTGTAAACGTTGGTTTACCCACTGTTTCTAACGCTTACAGGATGTGGTTCGAAATTTCAGGAGGCTCCAAGAATTATGATGAAAGAACATTTCCCCCACATGTCAAGTTTTTAGCATTCTTTAATCTGAAATTGTGCTATAAATATATGGGTCGCCACACACACTTTCAGAAGAAACAGAACGTTCAAACTTCATGTACACCATCAAATATGGAACATAACCTTTAACGAACAGAAAATAGCTTTGCCATGCACTGCTTGCATTGTTATAACCATCACTTATCCAAATATGCATGCTAAAACTATTGGATATTGTCTCTTATATGACAACTTATTGTTTTGATATGTAGGAAGAAATTTCACAGAGGCTCAGTCAAGAAACTGAGACACTTCACCCCTTGTTTCATCAGATGATCCACTTGGTCAAGTGCTGGGAAAAGAGCATTCTGGACGAGTATGTGGCTTGGGGTTAGGTCCATGCCCTTCTAGGGTATTTAGATTGCCTACTCATCGATTTAATAGTATGTTCATGAGTTCCACAAGTAGTGGAAACTTAAGTGATGAAGTGGTAACTTTAAAGAATAAGTTGGAGACGATGGAGGAATGACTAAAAACCATAGAGGAAGAACATGCTATGGAACAAGCTTAATTTTCTCATGAGCAAGCATGAATGAATAACTTATTCAAATATTTAGTGGAAAAATTTGGAATGGAACTACCTCTAGACGTTTCCCGTGTAGTTAAGGCGTCTTCTTCACAAGTAATATAAATGTTAACTTGTATAGTTATTGAATTACTATTTTAAGAAGGTTTTGAGTAAATGTAACTTGTGTACTTTTTTATGTAGCCACCTGATGTTGGTAGTACAGAGGCATCACCTGCACTTGGTCGACAATCATCTGGTGCAAGTCATGATCCATGAGGCATTTTGGAGTTTGTTGAACCTATTTTGTTTTATGGCATGTTAAAAGCCTTTTTGGATAACAATTTATAAGGCTTAGCTTATTTTGTTAATGTTCATCTGGTTCAAGCCTCTTTTGGAGTTTGTTGAACTTATTTTGTTTTATGTAGTTAATGTTTTACATTACTTTTGTATGGTGAAACTTTTATGAAGATAATATAAATAGATGTTTATCAAATTTAAATTTCCATGTCGTAGATTGATTTAAAATTAAATTTTATGTGAATGTTCAATTTTTTAGTGTATGTCAAAGTCTAGCAAAACAAAAGGAAAATGATAGTTTAACAAAATATAAAAAGTAAAATAAATAAAAATATAAAAAATATATTTTTTGATACTTAACATCGGTTATAACCGATGTTAGTAGGTTGACTCTCATTTTATTTTAACGTTAGTTATAACCGACGTTAGATTTCCTATCTAACGTCGGTTTTAACAGACATTAAAATAAGGCAATTAGTAAATATTCTAACGTCGATTAAAACTGACGTTAGAGTTTCTAACTAACGTCGGTTATAACCAACGTTAAAAGATTTACCTTTTAGTTGATTTTAACGTCCGTTATAAATGACGCTAGATTTCCTATCTAACATCGGTTAAAATCTAGTGTCGGTTATAATAGACATTAAAATAAGGCAATTAGTAAATATTCTAACATTGAGTTTAGATTTTCTATCTAACGTCAGTTATAACCAACCTTAGTAGATTTACCTCTTATTTGATTTTAATGTCAGTTACAACCGATGTTAGATTTCTTATCTAACGTCGGTTATAACAAACATTAAAATAAGGCAGTTAGTTAATATACTAACATCGGTTTTACATGATGTTAGATTTTTAATCTAACATTGGTTATGACAGACATTAGTAAATAAACTAACGTCGGTTATAATTGACATTATTTGACTAAATACAATATCTTGAATTGCATTCATTAATGTCGGTTTTAACCGACGTTAGCTCTTCTAGTGTCGGTTGTTCCAACGGTTTTAATAACCGTCATTAGAAGGAGTCTCCACACTGCCTCTAATATCGATTTTTGTGACCGTTGTTAGAGTACCTAACATTAGTTATAACTGACGTTAGATGTCTTTTTTGACCGACGCTAGATGACATTTTTTTTTTAGTGAATATTAAACAAATGAGTTATTTAAAAAAAATTCACATGTTATGTTTTAGTTGAAAAAATTAATAATAAATGCTTAAAAAATTTTACTTAAATTTTATCTTTTATAAAATAACCCCTCAACATTCTTTAATTTTTTTTAATTCGGTCCACAAATTTTCCTCTAGCATAATGTGATTTTAAAGGTTCTCACACACACACACACACACACACATACTCTCTCTCTCTCTCTCTCTCATTTTAAAGGTTCTCACACACACACACACACACACACACTCTCTCTCTCTCTCTCTCTATATATATATATATAAATGGAAAGAATGGTCAAATAATTACATTTTTTTAAAAAAATTATAACATTTGCTAAAATTAGAACTGGGAAATAAATATAAATCAAACTTGGAGCAAGGCTAAGACATATTATCAAACTAGAGATCTCAATAGGAAGACACGACTGCAAGAGTTGAGAGAAGTAAAAACTACAACTCACAATATTTCAAAGAACTTGAGAGTTTATCAAAATATCTCTTAGATTAATTAATAAATTTCAACTAGTATTAAATAAGATCACTAGCTTTAGTAGGGGCTTAGTCACTAAATGTTATGTATAATCTGACATATTACATGCTATCCAAAACATTTAAAATCCAATCTATTTACAAAATACCAAAATATAAAATTAAATTTTTGATATTATTAAAATCTAGTATGTGAATTAGCCTAATTATTAATTAACAGTTATTCATAAATTAATAAATATTCCAACAATCTCCTATTTAGATAACATTATGTAATTATTAGATAAAACAAGAACAAATGAACATGATATACCAAGAATATCAAATAATCAATATACATTGTAGTAAAAAATTACAAAATGAAATGGTGAACTAAGAACATTAAATCTAATAGGGAAAACAATGTTAAAATGTTAACAAAGTTCCATGATTGAATTAAATGGAATAATAGAACAAATATATCTAAAACATGTAGTTTAACCAAATGTCAAAATACATCAAAATATCTTTAAAAAATACAACTCAAACCTCCAGTAAATTAAACTAGGGCAACATCAAAATTTTCCACAATACCCAAGAGTTACATGTTTTTCAAAACTCCAATGGGTAAAGCCTTTAATTAACGGATTAATTAACATATTACTTGTAAAACATATATAACTTGAGTTTGAAATTTGCAAATCTTCTCTCCAACAAACAAAAAGTTAATATCAAAATTTAATACAATTAGAATTTCTGTGATTTTAAAAGAAACATAAGTAAAATCATTGGCGCAACTAAATAATTAAGATCTAAAATATGTATTCAACAATATGTAAGGATATTTAAACTGAAACCATACTGATTAAACCAAAGCAAATCAAATCAAACGATCAAAATTGAGAAAAAAAATATATTTAAATCAATTTTTTACATGTCAAAATCGATTTAATTCATATCTTTGGTTTTGTACTTCAGTTAAAACTAAACCAAAACCAATGGTATTGTTTTCTGCTTTTTCCTCCCACCACTAAGCCTAAAACTCTGCATTTCAATATAAGGGATAAACGTTAGCCCAAAACAAGTGTTTCATACAGCTTTCTGTCCCCTATTACTTCGGTCATGGTTCAGCCACTGTGGAGACGATTCACGCTGCTTCCTTTATCCTTTTGTTTGCTACGGCTTGCGAGGACTCATGCTGCTGCTTCAATTCATTGCACCACTGTGGTATTGCTTCCGAGGGTAAGTGGAGGAATTGCAATGGTAATACAAATTTTAATTAAAATAATTCTGAAATAAATTGGGAATTGGGATGGAAGCATGGAAGCAGAGAGAGGGAGACAGGGTGCGAGAATGGAAACATGGAAGTAGAGAGAGGGAGAACGTCGATTGCTATCATCAAACTCCATATGTCGCCATATAAGCCGCTCACTGCTATTGAATACGCACCCTCTTGTCCCAGAAAAACTCCAAGCCACGGCCAAAGAGAAGAGATGAAAGAAGCATGCAAATGAACGTCTGAACTAGCATTACGTTTTGGTCAGAAGTCTTCTTTTTTTTTTTTTCCAATATCAAGTGGATGCCATGTCACCATTTAAAATGACTTTTCACATCAACATGAAAATAAATAGCATTAGGGACCTAACAGAAAAAGATTTTGATGAGACAAATTTGATACGGATTATTTTAAAACATTTTACACTTAATGACCAAAGCATATTTTAAGCCTAATTTTTTGTCCAAAGCTTTGACGCCGCTTGTTCATTGGACTTGAAATGGGCTAAATCAGAAAAAAGAAAAGTCTAACTTGTTATTTCAAGTGAAAACAAGGTTTTTTTTTGGGGGGTCATTTTCTCACTTTTTTTAAGAAGAAAACTCATTGTTTATCACTTCAGATGGTAGGTTAACTGCATTTTTTGCACACTTGGCCTCTTCTAATCTAAATAGACAAGTAGTGTTAGAGTTTGAACAAAAAAGTTAATAAAAAAAGTTGTTATACAAAAGTAAAAGTTTAAACACATTTATGGTAAATTTTTAAAATTAAAAAAATAAATTACACAAATCAAAACAGTTTTTTCTACTATGTTTTGGCGAAAAACAAACCCATAAAAGAGGTTCGGGGCCTGGCTACCTGAGTTTCTGGGCTAAATTTAGGAAAAAAAGGGGTAGGAAGAGCTTTTATTTTTGTTATGGTAACAGTGCATTTTACATTATTTATAATATACACATAAATAAATTTGTTCCGCCGAATTTTAATATATTAAAATTTTATATTTTTAAAAGAAACTTTATTTTGTTTCTCAACAAAAAGTACACCTTTGATTTTATTATTTTTAATTACTTTTACAATAGTAAATACTGTTATTATTGTCTTTTCTTATTAAATGTTATTAAAAATTAATATATTTATTGGTTTTAACAGTTATGCCTGACCAGGTATTCCCGTACCTCATAATCTTTGATGATCATTCTTGAAAAGGTAGACTGTATATAGATCGAATTGGATTGTGACTTTTGGTCGAATATCGAAGTTTGGAGAGAAAAAGAAGGGGGGAGGTAGGTCCTACCGTGGGTTTTATTTCTCCCTCTCTTTTTCTCTCAAACCTTCCTTAAAAATTGTTTCAGAGAATTCATTTTACTTTTGGCCTTAAGCTTATGTCTTGAATTTGTAATACTTGTCAGTTATTTTTCAATCAAAAAGAAATGTTTAAAGATAAGAAAAATTACTTAAAAGACTCAATTATATTTTGTTATTTGAAAAAGTATTGAAGGCTCATAAAAAGAAAATGGTGGTCGAAAGCTCTCAGACTTTCTGGAGAAGTAGATGCCTTTGCGTTAAGCAAGAAGAAAGAAGAAAGTGAGAAAGGATAAGCAAATCCTTCTCAGGGGAATTCTCTCTGCAACGGAGATTTGAGGAATATATGGAGGATGGCTTCGATAAAGATACCGTTAACAAAGAACCAAAGTTGTACAGGGACTCCTTACTCCAAGGAGAAGGGATAGATAGGAATCTATCTTTCTCCTCATTTGATGATAGTGGGGATGATGAGGAAGTTCAAGATAGGAGTAACGACTTGACTTCTATTCTTAATCCTGAATTTGGGATCCAAGTGGAAGACAGAGGAAGCCTTTGCCCCGACTTTGTCCTTCAGAAGAAGAGAAAGAACGCAGGGAGAAGCCCTTTAAGAGGATTCTTGATTGTAAAGCTTCTGGGGAAAAGAATTGGCTTTAATTTTAAAAGTAAGAAGCTACATCTACTTTGGGCTTCTGGTTGGATGAAGACGGTGGATGTTGAGAACGATTTCTTCTTAGTGGAATCCCAGAAACCCAGTGATTACGAAGAGGCTCTTATTGGAGGTCCTTATCATTACCTCTCGGTGTCCCGATGGGTACCAGATTTTACCCCAAAAACAGCTCAATTAATCGTATTGCAGCATGAGTTAGACTTCCAGAATTGCCTCTTCAGTACTACGACAAGAAATTTCTATTCAATGCGGTAATTTCATAGGGAAGACCCTGAAGGTAGATATTCATACCGCCTTGAAACCAAGGGGTAAGTATGCAAGGTTACGTGTGGAGACCGATTTAATGAAACCCTTACTCCTCCAATAGTGTTCATAGAATTGGAAAACCTATTGAATATAAGAGCGTTCATTTATTGTGTTTAATTGTGGGAGTTATGGGCATGTTCGAGAGTCTTGCCACTAATAAATTTCATTCTTCAGATCAGGTTTCATATGCAAACATGGATCCTTTGCCTTCTCGACAGTCTAGTGCTAGAGTGATGGATGCAGGGGTAGAGATGGTTCCAGAAAGATAGGAATTTGGGTCGACGGAATTACTGATGAGGGGATTAGCATGAAGGGCAATCGGTCTAGGGATTTGAGCAATCTCAGACACATGGAAATTCCTCTAAGAAGAGATGTTCACAAGTTTGGTTCGAGTCCGTTTAATTTTTGTTCAATTTGATTTTGTTTAATTCGGTTCATATTTTTTTGGCTACAAATTATTTTTTTTGGATTTTATTTTTTGTAATACATAAAATTTAACTTTTAATATTATACATCTCATAAAATATTGAAATAATTTATAATTTTTATCTTTTTTTTGTGATATAAAAAAAACTCATAAATTGACAAAAAGTTGGGTAAGAAAAAAATAAAACAAGAGTAGTATCTTATAATAAAAATAGCATAGATAACTTGTATATATTAGTCTTCTTAAACCACACAATAAGTGTAGTTTCGCTATAAGTTTGATTGACAAAAGATCCTATTAATCTAAAAAGGAAAATAAGAGAATGATTAAATTTTAATATATTATAAGATCTTATCTCATTATAGCGATTGGTAATTAGATAGTTAAATTTAAGTTAAACTTTAACGCATTTTTTATTTTTTATTCCAATTAAATGAACTTAAACAAGATTAAACAATTAAAGAATTCTATTAAATCAAAACAACCAATTTCCTTCTATCCATAAATTTCAATAATAACTTAGTCTTGAACTAATATTGAATGTCAACAACCTTAGTTTATATTAAAATATTCAACTAAGTAAAACATGAATTTCTACATATAACTGGTACTTCATTTTTTAAAATATATGATGTACAAAAGTATTTAATCACCAGTCATATTATTCACTACTACATCATCTTTCAAAAAGTGTAATATACAAAAATATTCAATCATCAATCATATCATTCACTACTACATCATCTTTCAAAAAGTGTAATATACAAAAATATTCAATCATCAATCATATCATTCACTACTACATCATCTTCTAAAAAATGTGATGTTCAAAAGTATTTAATCACTAAATATACGATTATTACTTTATCTTCTCCAAAAATGTGAACCCCTACGAAAAAAGAAAACAAATTATGTTAAAAATCAACTAAATACATTCTATGATAGTATATAAACAATAAAATTCATATTGCTTACATATACATACCATGAGAAATTACAAACAAAATAATTTAAGATTTTCAATACTCATCCTCGTCAGTTGGTGAGGCTATTCCAAGATCTAATAATTTAATAGAGGTGCAACCAAAAAAAGATAAATTAGTAATACAATTTATAATTAATGATAGCAAATTCTTTTATATCATAATAGTGAAAAAAAATATTACCAAACTCAATTTTTTTAATATCTTCAACTAGCTCTTCAGTATCACTTAACAATGGGTTAAATTGAAACTAGTTTTATGCACAAATAAGGATTTTAATAGTCTTTGGATCCAAAGAACTTTTATGTTGATTTAAATACACGACCCCTAGTGCTAAAAGCTAATTTAGAGGCTATAGTAGACACAGACATAGCCACTACATCCTTAGCAAATTTTCCAATAATTGGATATTTAGAACAATTCACTTTCACCAATTGAGAATATCAAACTTAAATGTCATTTTTTCTCTACCTTCATCAAGTAAAGCTCTACTTCTGATTGATAATCCATACTATCACCTTCATCCATAATTTTATCAAATTCTAGTGCAAATGAATCCTTTTCATTCTCTTCACAGGAAACAACTTCCATGTCTTGGCTTTGAATAGTGACTTGACTCTTGCCATGACTATGAAAGAGCCTATAGTTTTCATATATCTTGTTAAATGTTTCCTTCTCTCTTTGGGTCATCAATGCAGTCCCTTCTTTAATATAGAGTTTTTTCAAACTCAATTCCACAAACTTTAACTTATATCGTGGATTAAAAACCACAACTATAAAAATTATCATGTTAATATTTTTAACATCTCCCTAATATTTGTCATCATTTTCATTTTTTTAGCCATCTAACTAAGTAATGAATCACCACTTTTACATAAACTATTCAGGGTATTCAACACTAAGCAAAATTCATGAAAATATTGAGATGCTATGAAAAATAATGAACCACATACATTTTTAATAACATCATAAAATATTTTCAAGAAGTTCATAATAGCACTTGCATTATCTTAATCTTCACTTATTGGAAGACTTACTCTATGCAAGACAAATTAGACATCCTTTTCTTCTAGCCTCTTAAATGCCTTTTGAAATTTTAAAGCACTCTCAAGCATAATATATGTAGAGTGCCATCTAGTATGAACATCTAATTGTACAATGCATTTCTTTTGAATTCTTATTCTACATAACTTCTAAATTTTTGTAAATGAGCAGGTGAAACACAAATATACCTAATTGCATTTCTGATCCTAACTATAGATTCATGCATATCTTTCAAACCATTATTGATTATTAAATTTATAATATGAACACAACATCTTACATGCACATATTCTCCCTTCATTATATGTCCATTCCAATCAAATATTTTACCTTTCACATAAGCTACAGCAATGTCATTAGAGATAATATTATTAATTGTAATGGTACAAACTCTATCAATTCCCTAACTTAACAAACAATGCTCTATCTTATAGCTTATTGTCTCACTCCTATGATCGGAGATTTGACAAAAATTCAAAATCCTCTTATGTAATTTCCACTCAACATTAATGAACTGTGCAGTAAGACATAAATAATTCAAGTTTTACATAAAAGACCAACAATCAGTTGTTAGACAAACACTTTGACATTTCTTACATAATACACTTCTCAACTTAGCCATTTTAGAAAAGAAAAAGTTCAAACAATTTCTAGTAACTATAATACGTGATGAAATAGAAAATAAAGATTGCACAACACTCATAAAATAATGGAACCCTTCTCCCTCTACATGTTTAAATGGCAACTCATCTACAATTATTGTTATTGGAAAAGCTTCATTACATCCAGTAAGATCAAAAGCAACTCCCTTTATCTTAGGTCTAACCTCTTCCTATCTTCTTTTTGTTTGGTTGGAATGAAAGCGGGGATTGTTTTGGGTCCTAATTTCCACCAATTATTTTTTTTTTACATTTATACTGTAAATGATGTGGCAAGTTAAAAGTTCCATTTTTTTTTTTATGGCATGCATAGTTTACACCACATCAATTACATAAAGCCCTAAGATATTCTGGATCACAATTTTCAATAAGTGTAAAATGAGTCCACACCTAAAACTAAGGTCTTGTAAGTTTTCTTTTACCTATTTTTTTGTTAGACTCTCTTTCTATCTTTTTTTTCTTTTTTTCTATTTGCTTCTCGTTCTATATTTATTTTTCCTTCTCTTTTTGGTTCTCATTTTCTTTTTCCATTACTTGGCTTGTCTTCACTTTTGTCTTTTTGGA
This sequence comes from Erythrophleum fordii, assembly GCA_032878935.1. NCBI lineage: Eukaryota > Viridiplantae > Streptophyta > Magnoliopsida > Fabales > Fabaceae > Erythrophleum > Erythrophleum fordii. The sequence continues at coordinate 9,335,146 of JAVQMF010000037.1, read as the reverse complement.
AGACTTCCCCACATTAAAAGGTGTAGTCATTAAAGGCAGCAATATCATTAGTTATAGATTGCTCTTGAACTAATTTTGACTTGTTAATATTTGATTGCTTATCATCAATAACATCTATTAACTCCATATATCTTTCTTCCTACAATTTATTTGCAAATGAAAAAAGTCACTATATTAAAAAAATATATATCACAACTAAACTAAACAAAAAAAATCATATAATTTTTTTAAAAAAATTACCTCAAATTCATTCATATTAACTAGACTAATAAAAGTGTAACCAATTTTTCTTTCTTTAAAAATTGTCTCTTACCATAATCTGTGTGCATGAAAATATACAAATCATTAGTAAATTTCAATTATAAAAATAAAATAATTTCTTCCATTGCCACACCAATCCACTTTTTTTTACCAATTTTTTAATAAATTCAATACAAAAAAGAATCGATACTTTTATTGTTGATAATAATTTCAAAAAAGAATCGATACTTTTATTTTTAGAAAATATTTGTAGTCCTAATTTAATCCCTTAATTTTTAAACATCTCATTTCAAATTTGTAAATAATATTTTATTTTTAGCATTATTTTCAATTAATTAAGCCAATTAACAAAAATGGTGACATGACTTAAAAGTTTAGTTAATGTGAATATTTAGGTACCACTAAATCCTATCAAAGCAAACATCAACACCGTAAGGTGATGATTAATGACGTTATCAAAACAAACATCAACACCAGTAAGGTGATGATTGATGATGTTGGCTCGAATGTTATGATGTTCTATCTTGATATATTTTAATGATAATTGCATGCTTAACATTACATGTACGCTACTTCATCTTAGGTCGCTTTGTTTATATCTGCTAATTATTTATTAACCAGCTTAATGTAAGGATAATATTAACAAGAAAATAATCTTCAACAAACTTAAATGAAATTGTCAAACTTTGAGAGACTAAATTAAAAAATAATATTTTTTGTGAGAAGTAAAATATTCATTCACTCTAATTTTAGCTAAGCTATTACATTTTAGATATTTAGAGTTAGTTTATTATCATATTTAATGATTTTATTTACTATTTGTTGTTTACAAGTTTATTTAGAAATAAGGTCTTAAGCATGTATATGTGTAAAATGATATCTCTTTTCATAAGTATGCTTCAATGTATACGTATACAATGGAAATAATGAGAAAGAACCCAATTAAAGTGAAGAAGATAAAAGACTGGGAATTTCTTTCTTTTTTTTTTAAGTGTGCCGCTGTTCCAAAATCCAAGGGTCCCTAAGCGATCAACAGAGACCCAAAAGAATCACTGTGTCAGCATCATAGAGAGACAAAGAATCATTTTACGTCAGCTTTAGTAAAAAAACACGTGGCAAATAGTGGTCTAGTTCAACCTTGTTCAACTGAATACAAATTTTCTCAGGTTTAAAAGGTGATTGGAAGCGTGATATAGTAGTGTATGAAATCTATCTGAACGTTTGGTTGAAGGAAGTAAAAGAGAAGGGTAATAAAAAATAATTTTATTTTTTTATTTTTTTAAAATAATTTGATAATTAAAATAATAATTTAATAAATAAAATAAAAAATAAAAAAATAATAAATATTATATGAATTATGTAAAAAGAATATGTTTATAGTATAAGTGAAATTTAGCTACCTGAGTCGCATACTTATTGCATCTTTTTTTTTTTCTGTATAAAAGCCTCTATAATATAAAAGAATCTGGACTATGCTCAATACTGTTAACACTTCTATAGCACAATTAGTTTTAAACTCATGATGTTACGATGAATTTAATAGTCGGACCAAATAAAAAATGGTTACAAAGTATAAGAACTTATCTGAAAAATTTAGATTATAATTATAGAAATCAAGTTAAAAATTTAGATTATTTATAGAGATTAAATATATAATTTTTCTTAAAAAACAAAAAGATACTTCTGAGTCGTAGGAAAAAACAATTGTCCTTCTGAGCTTACTGTCCCATTCTGTGAGTATTCTTCAGCATTGCGCAACTTCCCTGAGGCAAACCATTCTGCGTCAATTAGGAATGCCTTGCACATACTCCCTCACTGTACACCAAAAAAAAAGTCAACAATCTTTTAAAAAGAAAAAAGAGGCTACTTCAGAGTCAACGAACAAATAGTTTCCATGATATTAGTTTCAGATTTTAAAATTAAGGTGAACTAGATGTGGAAAGTTCAATCCCTATTCATGTCTTTTCTGCTCTCAACTAATTTTTTGAGTCAAATATCAGAAAAAAAATGCGTTAAACCCTTGACAATAAAATATATTTGATCTAAATACTACAAATTTGCGAAATAGTGCCACTGAGTTTTTCAAGATTTTTTCCTTTAAAACATCATAAAAAATTTGATGGTAGTATCACTGAATACCATGCAACTCGATAGCTCTAAGATTGAAGATTGAATGCTCTCTAAATCACGCTAGGAAGGTTCCATAAATGAATGGATAAATAACAATGATTTGTTTCAACAATAAATACCAATCATTTAGCACAATAACAATTATTTAAGTAATAAAGTAGCAATCATTGAAGAAATAAAATAATTATTTAACTAATAAAATAAATAAAATAAAGTTAATAATTTTGTTAATGTATTTCTGAAATTTATAATAAAATGTGTAATGATGCCTTCAAATCTCAAAACCCAAGTCCCACATCGGATAGAACTCAAATGAGAAGGGAATTACTCATATATAAAAGAGGGAACAAGTCTCACATCGAGTAGAATTAAGTTGGGAGTGGAATTATTTATGTATATAAAGAGGACTTCTACATCTATACCTTATACATTGTATCATTCAGTCTCAATAGTATAAAGTTTTTCTCCCTATCCGTGGACGTAGGTCACACTTGCTGAACCACGTTAATTTTTTGTGTCATTCTTTCTTTTCTCTCTACTTTCTTAATACCGCCAATTCACAACAATTAGTATCAGAACTTTTGGCTTAAGTTTTTTTTGCTGAAAGAAGATGGCATCTCACAAATTCGATATTGAGAAATTCAATGAGTCGAATGATTTCACATTGTGGAAGATGAAGATGCAGGTAATTCTGGTTCAGCAATGGTGCATGACGGTGATATATGGAGAGGGAAGGTTGCCAGAGAGTTTAAAGGCGGAGGAAAGGGTGGAGATTTTAGCGAAGGCTCATAACGCCATTCTATTGAGTTTGACGGATGAGGTCTTGAGAGAGGTTATAAACAAGACTTCTGTGGCTTCGTTATGGAAGACATTAGAAAACAAGTACCAGAAGAAATTCCTGATGAATCGGTTATATCAGAAGCAGCGGTTATATACCTTCAGGATGTCAGAAAGTATACCGGTAAGAGATCATATTTACAATTTTAACTAAATTATTTTAGATCTTTAAGGGGTCAGGGTTAAAATTGAGGAAGAGGACCAGGTAATAATTCTTTTATGCTCATTGCCTAATTCATATGAAAACTTTGTTGATACGATGTTTTATGGGAGAGACACTATCTCGGTTGGTGATGTAAAGGATACTTTACAATCAAAGGAATTGAAGAGGAGGGTGTTTGGATCCAGTGAGGAAGCATCAGATATGGGTTTGGTAGTGAATAGAGGCAGGAGCAAGGAGAAGGATGAAAGTAATCGAAGTAAGTCCCGTTCAAAGTCAAGATCTAAGGGGCAACTACGATGTTTTAAGTGTAAGGAAAATGGGCATTTTAAGAAGAATTGTCCACAGTGGAAAAAGAAAAACAATCAGAAGGAATCAAATGGTAAGGCAAGTGCCTCAGTGGTTCAAGACAGTTCAGTTGAGAGTGATGATGGAGATGTTCTGACGGTTAGTACCTTAAATTCTGTAAATACCTGAGTCATGGATACTAGAACTTCTTATCACATGACTTTCATAAAGGAGTTGTTTACTTCTTTTAAGGAGTGGAAAGGCAGTGTGAAGTTAGGAGATGATCAGAAGCTTAGTGTTGAAGGCAATGGGCCAGTACAAGTAAAAATGTTTGATAGTATAGTTAGAACATTTGATGCATGGTATATTCTTGGGCTATGAAAAAATTTGATTTCTCTGGGTGCCTTGGACAAGCAAGGATAAAGTTTTTCTGGTGAGGGTGGACAGGTAAAGGTTTCTAGAGGTGCTCTGGTGGTGATGAAGGGTAGATTTCAGCATGGGGTCTATATACTTATTGGAAACTCAGTAATGGGCACTGTAACAATTTCTAGTCTTTTGGAGAAGAACAATAATCAAACAGAGTTATGGCATCGACGACTGGGGCACATGAATGAGAAAGGACTAGTAGTGTTGCGAAAACAAAGATTGTTAGAGGGCATGGAAACTGGAAAGTTGAAGTTTTGTGAAACTTGTGTCAAGGGCAAGCAACACAGAGTCAAATTTAGTTCGGAAAAGTATACTTCCACTGATATCCTTGAATATATACATTCAGACTTGTGGGGTCCTTCTCCAATTGAGTCTCATGGAGGGTACAGATACTTTGTGACATTTATTGATGACTACTCTAGAAAAGTGTAGGTGTGTTTTCTGAAGAAGAAGGATGAGGTGTTTGAGAAGTTCAAGGAGTAGAAGACCATGATTGAGAAGCGTACTGGGAAGCAAGTCAAGACACTCAGAACTGATAATGGGTTGGAGTTCTGCAATACACCATTTGATGAGTTCTGTAAGAAAGAAGATATAGTGAGACACCACTCTGTACAGCACACACCACAACAAAATGGTGTAGTAGAGCGGATGAACCAAACACTTCTGCAGCACGCAAGATGTATGGGCTGAGTACTAATCTTCATAAGCAATTTTGGGCTGAAGCAGTTAACACTACAACCTATCTAGTGAATAGATCTCCATCAACTGCAATTGATCTGAAAACTCCACAAGAGTTGTGGTACAGTACACATTCGAATTATTCTGGTTTAAAAATATTTGGGTGCCCAGCATACGTTCATGTGAATGATGGTAAACTGGAGGTGAGGGCAATAAAGTGCATATTTCTAGAGTATGTAACTGATGTGAAGGGATATAGATTATGGTGTACAGAACAGGACAGGACCTCGAGATTCATTATTAGCAGAGATGTGACGTTTGATGAATCTGCTATGTTCAACCAGAAGGAACAACTTGATGATCTTGCAGGAAAAGATCTGGGTGTTCATCAGAAGGTGGAGTTTGAGGTGGAGACCTCAAGGACAAACAAGAGCTCTGTAGACTAACTTGGAGATTTGCAGGAAGAGCAGCAAAGTATAGCAACAAGAAGAGGAAGAAGAAAAAATAGAAGACCTGTCAGGTATGCAGACTATGTGAATTTTGTTGATACAAACCCTGTTGCATATGCACTGGCGGTGGCAGAAAGCATTGATACTGAGGAGCCATAGTCCTATAAGGAGGCGGTTCAAAGTAAGGAAACAATTGACTGGTTACTAGCTATGAATAAGGAAATGCAGTCCTTATCAAAGAATAGGACTTAGGAGCTAGTACCTCCACCAAAGGGTGTAAAGCCTGTAGGATGCAAGTGGGTGTACAAAAAGAAGGAAAGGATTCCTAAAGTTGAGTTGGCAAGGTTCAAGGTGAGACTTGTAGCGAAGAGGTTTTCACAAAAAGAAGGGATAGACTACCATGAAGTATTCTCTCTAGTTGTAAAGTATAAGACCATTCGGGTTCTTCTAGCCATGGTAAGTACGCTTGATTTGGAGTTAGAGCAACTTGATGTGAAAATGGCATTCTTACATGGGAATCTGGAAGAGGACATCTACATAACTCAGCTAAGGGGTTTCAAGATCTTGAAAAAGGGGAGTATGTTTGCCTGCTGAAGAAGTTCTTGTATGGCTTAAAGCAGTCACTTAGGTAGTGGTACAAGAGGTTTAATGCTTTCATGGTTTCTAAAGAATTTACTCGTAACCCATTTGATAGCTGTGTGTATTCTAGGAAGTTGTCAAATGCTTCTTGGATCTACTTGTTGCTGTACGTGGATGATATGTTGATAGCGGCAAAGAACAATGCTGAAATCAACAAGTTAAAAAGGTTACTGAGCAGTGAGTTTGAGATGAAAGATTTGTGTGCAACCAAGAAAATCTTAGGCATGGAAATCTGGAGAGATCGAAAAGTACGCTGATTGTATGTGTCACAACAAAAGTACATTGAGAAGGAGTTGCGATCTTTTTAGATGGATCAAGCCAAGCCTGTGAGTATCCCATTGGTAGCACATTTCAGATTGGATACTAGTACACTACCGAGCACAAATGAGGAAAAAAACTACATGAGTAAGGTCCCTTATGCTAGTGCAATTGGGAGTCTGATGTATGCGATGGCATGCACAAGACCAGACTTAGCCCATGCAATTAGTGTTGTGAGCAGGTTTATGGGAAATTCAGGGAAGACTCACTGGGAAGCAGTAAAGTGGATCATGCGATACTTAAGAGGTACAGTTGATATTTGTCTAGTTTATGGTACTGATGGATTTGCTGGTGGATTGGTAGGTTATACAAATTCAGATTATGGTGGAGACCTTATAAGAAGAAGATCGTTGACATGTTATATCTTCACCCTATATGGATGTGCTGTTAGCTGGAAAGCAACTTTGCAGTCTACAGTTACTTTTGTCGCCTACTGAGGCGGAGTACATGTCCTTGACCGAGGGAGTGAAGGAAGCAATGCGGTTACATGGCTTGATTGGAAACCTGGGATTAAACGTTCAGATGCCTGAGGTGTATTGTGACAGTCAAAGTGCGTTGAGCCTGGCAAAGAACCCAGTCTACCATGAAAGATCTAAGCACATAGATGTCAGATTAAATTTCATTAGGGATGCCTTGGAAAATAAGGTGGTGACCATAGAGAAGATACCAACAGCAGAGAATCCAGCGGACATGTTGACAAAGCCATTGCCTATTGACAAGTTCAGGCATAGCTTGGACCTGGTGCAAGTACGAGCAGCATGAGGCCCTACGGGGCGTAATGGCAGGGAGATAATCGAATCAGACGTTTGGAGATTTAAAGTCAAGGTAGAGAATTGTGATGATACCTTCAAATCTCAAAACCCAAGTCCCACATCGAATAGAATTCAGATGGGAAGGGAATTACTCATATATAAAAGAAGGGACAAGTCCCACATCGAGTAGAATTGAGTTAGGAGTAGGATTGTTTATATATATAAAGAGGGCTTCTACATCTATACCTTATACCTTGTATCATTCAGTCTCAATAGTATAAAGTTTTTCTCCCTGCCCATGGACGTAGGTTACATTGGCCGAACCACGTTAATTTTCTGTGTCATTCTTTTTTTTCTCTTTACTTTCTTAATACTGCCAATTCACAACAATATAAATCAATAATTTATTAAATTTTCTTTTTTGGTTATTATTTGATTTATTTGTGATTTATATTTTTACAACTATCTATAACAATAAAAATGAATGAAGATTTATCAATAAAGAACATTGTATGAAGCATAGTGATCATTTAAGTTAACTAGTCTAATTTTATAAAAAATTAATTAATTTAATCCTACACTTCAAGCATAGTGACTTTCAGGGGATAAAGAGCTTTTCTTCCTATGTGTGCAGCAACAGAAGAGTTTCTCCCCACCTTTCTTCAGGGGTCCACGTAGGAAAGGGTCACAGAAATAATTTTTGTGGGGTGCAATAGAGATTTTGGCCAAGGAGAAGAAAGTGGCGTCGGATAGAAGAAGTGTGAAGGAAGCAGAGAGGAAGAAAGAAGTGCGAAACAAAGTGACATGATCCATTTTTATTCACGTTTCGGGAGAACAATTGTATTTTTATATATTTTTTTAACAGATTGATCTCTCTCCAGCCAATCACTTTTTAGCGCAGTCTTGGAATCCAATGCAGCACTATCACGTATCATCTCCTTCTACACCCGTGACTTCATATTTTTGGAAGAAAATTACGTTTAAGAATTAAAAAAAATATTTTTAAAGACCTATTATCACTAAATTAGATAATTATTATTTTAAAATAAATGATAATAAATTTTTAAAATAATTTTTTTTATATTTTGATCCTTGTCAATTACTGTATCAATTGTGTGAATCCTGACCGTTGGAGAAGATCAGCGTCCCTTAGCTTTATATAGAGCTGCCTTCGAATTTTATTTTATTTTTTTAATTTTTAAGACCTGTTGTAGGAAATGGAGGAACTCGAGTTCCATGATATCCAGTAACAATGAAGATTTTTTTTAAAATAAATTTGGAGAACTCATCATCACTACTACCGAGGTTACAACATCTAAATCAAATAATTTTAATTTTTAAGGAATCGATACATAATTTTTTTTTTTCTAAGTATTTGACTCAACAAATCCTCAAAACTCGTGCTAAAAGAGACTCTTAAGGCCACTTGCCCAAAACTCAGAAATACTTTTTCTCATAATATTTTTTTAAAAATAATATGACTCCTATTACTTTAAAAATTGTTATTAAATTCTTATAAATTTTTTTTTTAATTTAGTCACTAACATTAAACCTTCATGTGTATTTTATTAAATTTTGCTTACAGAGTCAATCAATTATGTATTAGTTTGATACTTTGGATAATATGCATGAGATTTGAATAAATTCATCCAAATAACTTAATATATATTATATCACATATTATACATGTGAGTTAATTTTATTTTATTATTTATTTTTACTCATATTTGTCTAAATCATTTATATTTAAAGTATTAAGATAATAAATAGATGAATATATTATTAAAATTTAACAAAATATTGTAAAAAATTTAATAATATTGACTAAATTAAAATTTTTAAAAACTATAAGGGCCTTATTACAAAGTTTTAAGTATTAAATTAAAAATTAAATATAACTATAAGGACTAAGAAAATAATTAAACAAAAAAAATGCGGGTGATAGTGATGTTGTTGAATCTATTCACCGCCTTTTAAAAGAAAGCCTTGGGGGGTTCTATGCTTTTGTTGGATCTCGTAGCTGATTTCATTTGTAAGATTATAAAGTGTCTTGAAACATATCTTCATATAATATAGTAGCTTATCTACAGCTTTAATATCCCATCTGCATTTAAACAATTTAAGTTTATAACTAACCATTTTTTTTTTTTCTTTTCTATCCAAGCAAACTTCAACTTTTGCGGCAATATATGTTAGGCAGCGTTTGGCATATACCTAATGACACCTTTCCTTTAGGATCTTCCCACTAAACTGTTCAACTTCATCAAGTATGGCTTCCCCTGCTGTGCTTACGGGTGAAGCTTCATATAAATCTTTCATTCCCTTGATATCTCCACTTAGCTTCCAGTCAAACTTTCCCTCCATGCTTGTGGAGTTCCTAAACACCTCTGCAATTAGAAAACCGATTTTATTAGTCTCTCAATATTTCAAATATTGGGCATGACACGATATAGATATCCTGTGAAGGTTACTGAGTACTTACTTGTACAACAGAAACAGATCTTCAAATTTTCTGTCACACGTGGTTTAGATCATGATCATAAAAAAAATTAAGGTATTTTTTTTCATAGCAAGTGTACCCAAACCCATAGTGGAGGTGTCACTCTCTCATTCTGTGTGTATTTTTTATTTTGGTTAGAGTTAAGACGTTACCCTAATCCCTTATTTATATCTGGAGTTGTTGGGTCTACATAATATCAAAAATTACTGGTTCTGGATTTTCAATTCATTTGCCTGTGGTTAAATCTTGTCCCAAAAAAAAATATGGTCTAATTTCTTTTACCATATTCTATTGTCTTGAGATATTTAAATTATTCTATTGACCGAATGTGGAGCCCGAAATATTCTGCTGATTTTTGCACATTTTTATTGGAAGCATTTGAAGTTTCATATATTAAATTGTAGTTTCATAAATAGTAGAGATTGTCATAACCCAATTTTTGAATCACGACTAGAGCGCAAGCTAAACTAATTTGATTATTAGATTAGCTTAACAAACCTTAAAAATCTATAATAAACTATTATATCATATGTTAAAATTAGTTTGTACAATCCATAAATTTTAAAAAAATTAAATATTCATTTCATTACGTCACAAGAGAGCTGCTAAAAATCCGGTAGCATCTCTCCTAAAAATTGGACATCCCAACCTATAAAATAAATCAAACCAGCACCAGTACAAATAACAACAAATTACATACAACCAAAATACCTAACTAAGAAAGTATAAATAATGTTTATACATTCTAAATGACCATATAACATATGCCAATTTCAAAATACTTTTTCCACACCCAAGTGCCACCACATCATGAAGTCTAACACAATCTCATAAAATTAAACATATACTCTCAGAGTTTGGTAGCTCATAAGCTTCTAAATCACTTCATCCCTATTACTTGCTGGTTTGTAAAATGAAGAAAGAAGAAGGGTAAGCCTACCACTAGTTTAATGAGTGCATAAATGATAAAGTGCACATAGGGAAAACAAAGGCACTGTGAGTTTTAAAAAATTAATGATTATCGAATAATTTAAACAATAAAAATTATAAATGAAATGAAAAAAAATTATTTAATAAATAAAATAAAATAAACTTTTAGGTAAAATCCATATTTCCTAAGTATAAGAAAAATATTATGGAAATAAGTATCACAGAAAAGAACCAAATTATCAAACCACAACATCATATATCTTGGCATTTCTTTGGATCCATCCTATCTTATCACTTTTACAGTATACATCCAGTATCTTAGATTACAACACTGGATACATTACATCACAGTGCTATTACAATTCACAACTTATTCTAGATGCATCTAGGCCGTTAACTCCGTTAACGACTACGGGATCCTAATTAGATTCCCATCCATTATAAAAAGAAAGTGAAAAATAAAATTTACTAAAATAGCATTTAGCTAGCTAAAATAAATAAAGAATCAAGGGAATAAATAATTAAATAAAGTGAGTTCACTTTCAATAAAGTTAATATAACATATAAAATCATAAAACAACATAAACATTTCTCTCACAAATATATGCATATATATACACCACTACTTTTCTTTTATTCAATTTCTTCTTTTGCATTTCACAAGTACTAATTTTGCCACATTTTAATTATTTATTTACTTTAATAAATTTATTAAATTATCATATAAATATATATACACCTATTTTGAAGTTTTGAAAACACCAATTTATTTCCCAAAGCAGCAGAGTATATAAATCACAAAATGAAATTTCCGCTACAATCATATAACATGAGATAAAATAGATATATTACCCCATTATACACTCACCAGTTGGGACTAATAGTATAAGTCTCACTTTCCTATTATTTAATGTTGAGTCCCTGTTGAAAGAGTTTCTCCAATATCACCTAAAATTATAACCAATATAAATTAATTATTTTGACCACTCTAATAGCATCCATAATTATTTACATAACCTAATATACTCCTTAAAATATAAATCCTTACATTTTTACATACTTTTCTATCCTAAATACTAACCCTAAATTTGGGGTTTTTCAATCTAAGGTTCCATAACTTAAATTAAATTTAAAACTCACTTCTTGAAGCTTGAAAGATAAAATAAGAAGTGTTAATTTACACTTAAATGTTGAAATTCAAGAAACTCCCAAATTGGAAGCTTACCCACGACCAAATTGAACAACAAAAACTGAATACCCTTTAAGCTTCAATAAATCATGGAGAAAGATGAAAATTAATGGAAGATCATGAAAGAAGGAATGGAGTAACTAATCTTTACAAAATCTATAAAATTTTCCATGGTTGGACAATAAAAGAAAGAAAAGAAAAAAGGAGATGAAATTATTATCAAACAAAAGTTATACACCAACTCAATCTGTCGGAGGTGAATAGGTAAAGGCGTCTAACAAGAAGAGGATGATGGATCCTTGTGGCCGGCTGAAATTCATGTTCCAATAGAGTTGCTACGGTAGGAGAAAGATGGAACAAACTCAAGCACAAAAAGCTAGGCAAAAGACACGAAAGAGACAAGAAAAAGTGAAGCTCAGGAGAGAGAAAAGATGAAGAAAAAGGAGAATGTGATTATTTTATTCTTTGGCCCAAATTATATTATTGCCCTAAGCTAATATTGCTCATTTGCCTTATGAGATTTTTATGCACTTCAATATAGTCCTTAAGATATTTTTAAAAGATCCCTAAGAAAATGTATAAACTTTAGAATTAATTTAAAAATATTTAGTCTTTATTTTAAGAATTTAGAATAATTTATTTTATTGTATTATATTGTATTGTATTTTTGGTATTATAGTCCTCCCCCTTCAGAAATTTGGTCCTCTGAATTTCAAGCAAGCTCCTTACTAAAAGATTCGAAAAGATGCGAATACTTCTCATGTATGACTTCCTCAGGTTCCCATGTCGCTTTTTCTTTAGAATGATTCTGCCACATCACTTTCACCAAAGTTATATCTTTGTTCCTTAATCTCTTGACTTGTCTATTAACGATAGCCATAAGTTGCTCTTCATAAGAGAACTATTCATCCAACTGTATTATTTTTAATTGAAACACGTGAGAAGAATCAGGTAAATACTTCTGAAGCATTGATATATGAAAGACGGGATGAATATTTGCAAAGTTCGGTGGAAAAGCCAAACAATAAGTTACGTTTCCTACGCTTTCAAGAATTTCAAATGGCCCAAGGTACCTAGGGCTTAACTTTCCCTTCTTACCAAAACTCAAAACGCCTTTCATTGGCGATACACTAAAAATACAAAATCTCCAATTGCAAATTCTAAATCATATCTCTTGTGATCAGCATAAGACTTTTGTTTACTTTAAACAGTCAATAGCCTTTCATGGATAAGCTTTACCTTAGCCATTGACTCTTGAACTAGGTTCGGGCCTAATAGTTTGGATTCACCTACTTCAAACCACCCAATTGGCGACCTACAATGCCTACCATACAATGCTTCAAAAGGAGCTATCTGAATGCTTGATTGATAACTGTTGTTGTAAGTAGATTCCATCAAAGGCATGTATTTATCCTAACTACCACCAATGTATAAGACACATGAGCATAGCATATCTTCAAGTATCTAAATTGTATCTTTAGATTGCCCATTTGTTTGAAGATGAAAGGCAGAACTAAGATCTAATATGGTTCCAAGTGCTTCCTAAAAAGACCTCCAAAACTTAGCTATAAATTGTAGGCTACGATCTGAAATAATGGATACCAATACACCATGAAGAGAGACAATCTCATCTAAGTAAAGCTTAGCATATTGAGTTACACTGTAGGTAGTCTTCATAGGCAAGAAGTGAGTAGACTTGGTCAAGCAGTCTACAATCATCTATACTAAATCATAACCTTTAATAGTTTTAGGCAATCCAGTTATAAAGTCTATAGTAATTCTCTCCCACTTCCATTTTGGTATTTCAATTTGCTAAAGCAAGCCTGCTAGCTTTTGGTGCTCAACTTTTACCTGTTGACACATTAAGCATTTAGATACAAACTCCACCACATCTTTTTTCATACCCTTCCACCAATATAACTTTTTCAAATCTTAGTACATTTTATTAGAACCTGGATGAAAAGTATAAGTTGAGTGATGAGCTTCTTCTAACAATTTACTCTATAAGTCTTCTACATTTGGCACATAACCTATGACTACACCTTAAAATGCCTTCAGAATCCACTGAGAACTCTTATAACTCCATTCATGAACTTCTTCAATGATCTTCTTCATCTAAGGATCTTGGTCTTGTATAGCCTTGATTCTATCTACCAAGGTAGAATGGAGTTGAACATGAGCTAATAAGGCGCCAGATCCTATGATCTCTAACCTTACCCTACTCTTTTCAAGCTTCTAGAACTCTTTCACCACAGGTCTCTTAACTTCGACTATATGGGTCAAGCTACCCATTAACTTTCTGCTTAGTGCATCCGCAATCACATTGACTTTACCAGAATGGTACAAAATATTACAATCATTGTCTTGCAAAAGCTCTATCCATCTCCTTTATCTTAAATTCAAATTCCGTTGTTGGAAAATGTACTTGAGAATCTTATGATCAGTGTAGATTTCATAGGTCTCACCATCCAAGTAATGCCTCGATATTTTTAAAGCAAAAATCACTGTGGTCATCGCTAGATCATGAGTATGGTAGTTTTGCTAATGCTTCTTAAGCTGCCTAGATGCATAGGCTATCACCTTTCCATGTTGCATTAAGACACAACCCAAACCCACTCTTGAAGCATCACAATAGACTGTATAGCCACCACTCCCAGATGGAAAAGCCAACACTGGTGCAGAAGTTAGACAATCCTTTAACTACTGGAAACTATGCTCATAAGTATCTAACCACTGAAATTTTATACCTTTCCTTGTCAACTTGGTTAAAGGAGTTACAAGTTTAAAGAAATCTTTAACAAATTTACGGTAATATCCTACTAATCTAAAAAAATTACATATCTTTGTCACCGTAGTAGGTCTAAGCTAATTTTGAATTGCCTCTATTTTCTTCAGATCCACACCAATCCCAACCTTGGACACTGTGTCTCATAAGAAAGCCACATTGTCGAGCCAAAACTCACATTTGGAAAATTTAGCATATAAACGATGCTCTCTCAAGGTTTGCAAGGCCATTCATAAACGTTGTTCAAGTTCCTTCTTGCTCTTTGAGTATACAAGAATATCATCAATAAATACAATCACAAAGTGGTTTAAGTATGATTTGAAGACTCGATTCATCAAGTCCATAAAAACTACTGAAGCATTTGTAAGCCCAAATAACATCACTAGGAACTCATAGTGCTCATAATGAGTCCTCAAAGTTGTCTTTGAAATATCTTTTCCTTTAATCTTCAATTGATGGTACCTTGACCTCAAGTCAATTTTAAAGAAACGTTGAGCTCATTGAAGTTGGTCAAACAAGTCATCTATCCATGGCGATGGATATTTATTCTTTATTGTCACCTTATTCAATTGTCTATAATCAACACACAGCCATATAAATCTATCTTTCTTCTTTACAAAAAACACCAGAGCACCCCAAGGAAAAGAACTAGGACGTATGAAGCCTTTATCAAGAAGATCTTGCAATTGTTCTTTCAACTCTCTAAGTTCTGCTGGAGCCATATGATATGGGGGTATAGACATAAATGAAGTGCCAGGAATCAAATCTATACAGAACTCAATCTTTCTATTTGGTGGTAAACCTGGCAACTCTTCTAGAAAAATATCAGAGAATTCATATACTATAGGTACTTCTTCTAGACTTACTTCTATCACCTGTGTGTCTCTAACCATCACTAGATAGCCTTTGCATCCCTTTTCTCAATAGCCTTCTAACACCCAAAACAAAGATTAAATTACTAGGTGTCAAGTTTCGATCACCCTGAAAAGTAATAATTCCTCCTTTTAGTAATTCAAATTTCACGATTTTATTATGACAATCAAGTATGACATGAGAAGAAGATAACAAATCCATGCCTAAGATCATATCAAAGTCCATCATGTCGAGGACTATTAAGTTGACTAGTAACTGATTTTCTCCCACTAGAACTTCACATGATCTATACACACGATCAACTATAATTACATCTCCTATAAGTGTAGCCACTACTAATGGTTCACTAAGAGGTGATGCATTTCTACCAAATTGCAATGCAAAGAATGGAGATAAAAAAGAATATGTAGCCCCAGGGTCAAATCAAACATGTGCATTAACAAAGCAAACTGAAAGTATACCTGTAACCACTGTATTTGATGTTTGAGCATCCCGATATGTCATAGTAAAAACACGAGCTTGACCTCTTCTACCTTGTCCCTGATCTCTACCTCTTAACCCTCTACCATTAGATTGGGCCTTGCTAGAACCTCGACCTCTAGCACCCCCAATTTGCCTTAAAGGTGCTGTAAATATCGGAGAAGACGATAGCGCTAGAAGGTTTAATGTATGACTAGAGGATGGCCGAACTAATAATATAGGACAATCTTTCCTGAGGTAGCCTTGGTGACCACACTGATAACATACACTCTCTAGTCCAACACAAACTCTAGTATGGACTCTCCCACAAGTAGGATAAGGGGAGAGAGTCTTAAAAGATTTCCCTTTATCACGGCCAATCTGAAAGGAACATGACTGATAATTTCCACTATCCAATATCATACTAGATGGATGACTACTGTAACCCCCTTATGCCAAGAGCCTTGTTGATGGCCTTGATAGCTTACCTCAATCTCTCTTAATGCAATACCACTACCTTGGCCTTAATAGTCGCCTCGAGTACTTTTAGTGCACTATTGCTTACACGGCTCTTGTAATATCTTACTCCTTTTGCTACGAGCTTTAAACAATTTAGCACTTTCAACCATATCTTCATATGAATCATAAATGGGTCCTCGCTATAGATTGAAATAAATAATCTAGAAGACCTTGAACAAACTGTTTTGCCCATATTTCTTCAGTAGCCACTTGGTATGGAGTATATCTAGATATCTAAGTAAATAATATATCATATTCTGAAATTATCATATCTTCTGTTTGTCTAAGAAGTTCAAACTCCCTTGCTCTAGCATCCCAGACAGTCTGTGGAAGGAACTACCTCATAAGTAATTTTGAAAACTCCCCTCAACCTAGAGGAGGTGAATCTTGTGGCCTTCCTTGCATCATGGTCTCATACTATGTCCAAGCTATACCCACCAAATGAAACTCTGCTAATTCAACTGATTTAGTGTATGTACACCCTAATGCCCTGCAAAGTCAGCCTATCTCATCTAAAAGGTATTGTGGGTCTTCATCTGCTTCTGTACTCTAGAAGGAAAGAGGTTTGAGTTTCATAAATTCAGCCAACTAAACCTTATTTCCCTTTCCTTGTGAAGTTGGCTGCTCTCCTTGTGGCATAGGTTCTTGCCCAAACCTAGGATCCATATGTTGTTCTTGCTCCCGTTGTTGTTGTTGTTACTGCTATCGCATCATACCTAACATTACCATCATGTTCTGCTGTATCATATGCATCCCAGCTACAACATCAGCTAATATCATATTGGCTTGCTCAGCCTTTTGCACCTCAATCCTTACCAGTTCAGCAGCTTGAACTTTTTAATCATTTCCAAGTCTATAGCCACCACCACATCCGCAACCTCTACCACCATCTCGCCCTGAGCCTCTGGGTGTCAGAGCAGGGTCATAAGGAAACTTAAAAGCCTCATCAGGAATATATCTCTTAGATATAGTCCTCTTTCTTGGCAGCATCATCACCTAAAATAAAAGTAACATGCACATGATTGATAATTTTGACAAAAACATAAAAATTAAATATAAACTACACACAGACTACGATGTGAGACTCCATGACTAAGATTTGGCAATAATAGCCTCTTACATGTAAAGTGTGCTGACCAGGTATACGATTACATACAAGATTCTACTATTTCCCAATCCCGTGGCTACAAGGACCTAGACAAACCACAATTTTGATACCAACTTTGTCACAACCTAATTTCTAAATTTGATTATTAGATTAGCTTAGCAAGCCTTAAAAATGTATAGTAAACTACTATATCAAGTATTCATTTCATTGCATGACTAAGGGATTACCGAAAATCCGGTAACATCTTCCCTAAAAATTGGACATCTCAACTTGTAAAATAAATCAAGTTAGCACCAGTACCAGCAACAAGAAGTCACATACAACCAAAATATCTAACTAAGAAAGTATAAACAAAGTTTATAGATTCTAAGTGACCATATAACATATACCAATTCCAAAATATTTTTTCTACACCTAAGTACCACCACATTATAAAGTCTGACATAATCTCATAAAATTAAGCATATACTCTAAGAGTTTGTAGCTCATGAGCTTCTAGATCACTTCACTCATTTACTTGCTCATCTTAAAATAAGGAAAGAAGAGGAGTAAGCCAACCACTAGCTTTGTAAGTGCATA
Source organism: Erythrophleum fordii (assembly GCA_032878935.1). Lineage (NCBI taxonomy): Eukaryota > Viridiplantae > Streptophyta > Magnoliopsida > Fabales > Fabaceae > Erythrophleum > Erythrophleum fordii. The sequence goes on along the minus strand of JAVQMF010000037.1, from coordinate 9,317,266 downwards.
AATAATAAAGTATGCAGAGGGGAAACAAGGGCACGTGTAAGTTTTTAGAAATCAATGATTATCGAATAATTTAAGCAATAAAAATTATAGTTGAAATGAAAAAATAATTATTTGATAAATAAAATAAAATAAATTTTAGGTAAAATTCATATTTCCTAACTATAAGAAAAATATTATAGAAATGGGTATTATAGAGAGGAACCAAATTATCAAACCATAGCATTATATATCTTGGCATTTATTTAGATCCATCCTATCTTATCACTTTCATAATATACATCTAGCATCTCAAGTTGCAGCACTAGATACATCACATTGTAGTACTTTCATAATTCACAACTTATTCTAGGTGCACCTAGGGTGTTAACTCTGCTAACGACTACGAGGTCCTAACTAGATTCATTTCCATTATAAAAAGAAAGTGAAAAATAAAATCTACTAAAATAGCATTTAGCTAACTAAAATAAACAAAGAATCAAGGGAATAAATAATTAATTAAATAAATTGAGTTCACTTTCATTAGAGTCAATGTAACATATGAAACCATAAAACAACATAAACATTTCTCTCACAAATAAATACATGCATATATATACACTGCTACTTTCATTCAATTTCTTCTTTTGCATTCCACAAGTATGTATCTTGCCACATTTCAATTATTTATTTATTTTAATAAATTTATTAAATTATCATATGAATATGTATATACACCTATTTTAAAGTTTTGAAAACACCAATTTGTTTCCTAAAGCAGGAGAGCATATAAATCACAAAATGAAATTTTCACTACAGTAATATAACATAAGATAAAATAGATATGTCATTCTATTATTCATACATTCACCAGTTGAGACTAATAGTATAAGTCCTTATTTTCTATTATTTAATATTGAGTCCCTGTTGAATGAGTTTTTTCGATATCACTTAAAAATTATGATTAATATAAACTAATTATTTTGACCACTCCAATAACATCCATAATTATTTATATAACCTAATATACTCCTTGAAATATAAATCCCTATATTTTTACATCCTTTTCTATCCTAAATATTAATCCTAAATTTAGGATTTTTTAATCTAAGCTTTCATAATTTAAATTGAATTTAAAACTTACTTCTTAAAACTTCAAAGATAAAATAGGAAGCATTAATTTACACTTAAATGTTAAAATTTAAGAAAACCCCCAAATTGGAAGCTTACTTACGATCAAATTGAGCAACAAAAATTGAATACCCTTTAAACTTCAATAAATCATGGAGAAAGATGAAAATTGATAGAAGATAATGAAAGAAGGAATGTTGTAACTAATCTTCACGAAATCCACAAAATTTTTCATGGCTGGATAACCGAAAAAAAAAAGAGAAGAAAAAAGAAGATGAAATTATTACCAAACAAGAGTTCTATAGCAACATAATCCGTTGGAGGTGAGTGGGTAATGGCGTCCAATAAGAAGTGGATGATGGATCCTTGTGGCTGGCTGAAATTTATGCTCCAACAAAGTTGCTATGGTGGGAGAAAGATGGAACAAACTGAGGCACAATAAGCTGGGCAGAAGAAAAGAGACAAGAAAAGTGAAGTTCGGGAGATAGAAAAGAAGAAGAAAAAGGAGCATGTGATTATTTTATTCTTTGGCCCAAATTGTATTATTGCCCCAGGCTCATATTGCTCATTTGCCTTAAGAGATTTTTATGCACTTCAATATGGTCCTTAAAATATTTTAAAAAGGTCCCTAAGAAAATGTATAAACCCTGGAATTAATTTAAAAATATTTAGTCTTTATTTTAATAACCTAGAATAATTTATTTTATTTTATTGTATTATTATTTTTTATTTTATTTTATTTTATTAATTTTTTTTAGGTATTATAGAGATGATGTTGACTATTGCTGATGAATAATGTTGATGAGATAGATGTATGCCTACGAGAGGAGTTTGTAGATGAAACATATATATGTTGATGTCCACAAGAGGTAAGGAGTTTATAAATTTTAAAAGCTAAAGGTGCAAACATGGATAAAAGCGATACAAATCTGACCTTGGATGTTCTATGAGTTAACATTAATGGTAAGGTTCTTGTATAACTCTTGTAACAATGAGTTAGAAACAATATGTGTGAAATATATTTGAAAAATAACAATTTCTATTTGAATGATAGATCTCATAGAAAATGTAAGTCTAATATTTTTTCTTTTTATTTTTTTCTTTTACATAACTTTGTTATATTATCTCCTCACATGAAAGAATCCATGTCCACTTATCTTAATGATTAATAGTATTTCATCTTCACCCATCATCAAAGAAACTCTCATGATCACTTCACTTGATTTATTTTTTTGATGGTAAACATTATCCGGTATCCGTAGGGTATGAACCTATTACCAGGTCCTTTAACGCACCACTAATTTGGATTTGAGTTACTGTCAGGCTCGAAACGGGAGGAGCTCTCCCAAAGGTATTTTCTGCATTCACATGGTCTTGAACCTAAAACTCTACTTAAGTGGAACCTAGCCCCTTCCACTAGGACCAATGCCGGTTGGTGTCACATGACTTGATTGATTACATGTGTTTACCTTTATTTCTTCATTTGTTCTCACTTTTTGCTCTGTAATAGGGAACTTCTTAAGGGGACCACTAATTCAAGTTGCCTTGAGCATGCTAAGAGAGGAAGGTTTGGCATTATTCTATTACGGCCTTGGGCCTTTTCTTATTGGAATATCTTTACCTGTTTGTGTTTGCTGGATAAGAATCATCATTACTATGAATAATGCTTGTTTTCTCTCCTTGTGTTTACCATTTCAAGACTATGAATAATGCTTCTTTGGTTGCTCAGTTGTCTGATTGATCAATCTATTGCAGTTATTTACTCCTATCCTGCCAAATTTTGGGAAATTTCTGCAGTACAAAATGTTTTATTATCCTAACATTTAACACTGATGTGGCTTATTCATTACTCAGGAATTTATTCTCATTTATAACTCACTCATGTGCCATTAGAGATTGCTGCTACCGAAGTTGAGGAAATAGGTATGCCATAAAATGAAAAGCTGCTGCAATTTAATCTATAATTCTTTTTAACCCTGCCACTCATTTTATTGCTACAAAATGCATTATAACTTAGTCTTCTCCAATGTTATCGAGTCTGCATGCTCTGAAATGCTCTGACATTATGCTTTCTGTTTCTAAAATTCAGCTGACATGTAAGAAGCCTCCTTCATTATTTTCTTTAGCATTCTAGTCTACCAAAAAATATGAATCGTGCCTTTTTTACTTTTACACTATGTATATGTGAACTAATTGGTTTCAATTTACTCGTCATTAAGTTTCATAGGTGATCCGAAGAAAATTTAGAGTTTCACAGGTGATGTCAATATATCATAAAGTGAAACGCATTCATGATCTTTTGGAAATTGCTTGCATTCCTTGGCCCTCCTCATTTGTGCAGGAAACCCAGGGTGCTAGCTCTTAATGCTTGGGACTTCTGTTATAACTAAAATTATTAAAGTATTAGAGGCTTTCGGGAGAGGTATATATATGAATACGCCAGGGTGAAATAGGTTATCATCATAATTTTCCTAAAAATCTAATGTTCTATTGCAATTCTTTATAATGAAATAATTTCATGAGGTTTAGTTCACCGTTTTGATTTGCAAGATATATATGACACTTATCGGAGTTATACTCTAATAGTGTTACCACCTGAGGAGTTATACTCTAATAGTGTTACCACCTGAGCTATTTTCGAATTGCATAATTGGCCTTCTCTTTTGCCAATATTTTTGGCTGCCCATAATTTTATTTATAATCATCTATCTTGAACTGACTGTATCAATATGAGGAGAACATTATTCTAAAACTTGGGACATCTTCTACAGCTGTTAAGTTAATTACTAAGGAGAGTAAGATAATCATATATATTAGGAGGCAACGTAGTATCATCCTTTCCCTCCCCCAGTGTTTTTTCTTTTAGACAATTTGTATAAAATTTTAAGTGTTTGTTAAAATGTTAAGTGTTTGTTCTAAGGTTTTTTTTTTAATAAAAATATAATTTTACACACACACACACAGAATCATATATTTACAATATTTCTTCTTTTTTTTTTTTTTTTGCCCTTTTTGCAAGTCTTGAATTGAAAGCTATCTATATTGTGCTTCAAATATTTACAAGCTTTCCAAGAAAAGAATGAAGTTGTTGAAGATGGTTTTTACAAATTGACATTACCTAGATTTACTTGTAATTAGTTATTTCGCTTTAGATGTTTGTTGTGTTTGGATAAAGAAATTGTATTGTTGAATATGATTGTAAGTAATAACATAAATATTATTTTTTTTTATTATAGGAATCCAATTATTATTGAATTTGCCTTTAAATTATATAAATGTAAATGTTAGTAATAAAAGTGAAGGAAAAAATAAAGAATTTAATGTATAAATCCATATAAATGCATGTTATGATATGTTAGTAATGGTTGATAATTTTTTATAATATTTCAATAATGTATAATCAATTTTTTTTTTCTTCTCAACACAGACCTGATTCATTTTCTTATTTTTCAACCGCATCCCTTCAATTCTAGTTTGAAGGTTCACAGTGATTTTTGCCAGTCCAAAGCAGTTGACTATCCAAACGGTTTTTAAGGGCTATTGAACAGTCTGCCAAGTTGGTTTCCAATTCAATTAGTTAGTGGTCTGATTTGATTTTTAAAAGACTACATGCGTTTCAATTGGTTTGAATCAAGTTGGCAACAGTCAAGTTTGATCCTAGGTTATTATTTGTCCCCAAAAAAAAGATCAATTTTTTTCTTAAAGGTAGAGAAAATAAATTCTACAATCTTTTTTTTTTTTAATTTATCTTTAATATCGGTAAAGCAAAGAACAGTATGGCAAGATGCAATGAATAAAACTAGAAAGCAAACGTTGGGTTGTTAAGTCTATATTAATGCCATGAACTGCCGCGACATGGCTCAAATTTGTTTAAGAGAAAAGCTGTTGTAGTGGTAAGTTAATGAAAATTAGAGAAACAATTGATACTTGGATAGATTAATTAAGGAAGGTAAAAATAGTGCCCAAAAAATTTTAAATTATTAGAAGGATATTTTAGTAATTTTACATAATTTAAAATTTTATATTTAAATTATAAAAGACTTATTACTGTGGGACTAATAAATTAAGAAATCAATTGTAAACTTTTTTTTTTGTTTAATTATAAGAGACATTGTAATTGAAAATAAATATTATCGTGGATAGATATAATTTGTCCATAAACTAATACACATATTAGTCAAAAAACTTTTTCACAGCAATACTTCTTATAATACACTAAGACCTTTAGGCAAACAAAAATCATTATCAATAAATATATAAATATGCCAAAAATAAATTTCTCTAAAAAATTTATATCGACATGCTTATGCAAGCATATTTCATTTTTTCTAATTTCTCTAAAATATTTTATTTTTTATTTAAAAATTCTGCATATAAGAGAATGAAAAGAATGTGACGTCGCACATTTTTTAGTTCATAAATAAATGTGCTAAACAGACTACGTGTATCTCATCATTATAGGTATAACAATGCATTTGGATGAGGTGAAAAGTGAAAAAAAGAGAAAGGGGGAGCAAAAAACGAAGTTTTCTCCTACTTGGTTTGGGGAGAAAATTGAAAAGAAAAAAAATATAGAGAAAAGTACAGTGAATCCATTGATTTTTTTCTCTCAAGATATAGAGAGATTTGGAGGAAAAAACTAATTGACGTTTATTGCTTCTTAGTTAGAATATAAAAAAATAATGAAATATATATATGTAACAAAATTCTTTAACATTTTAATTAATTAATTAAAAAATTAATGTCTTAATTAATTTTATTCTAAAATTAATTAATATATTTTACAAAATAATAATATATTTTTTAATATTAAAATTAATAAATTATATATAATTTAAAAAAATTACACATAATTAAAAAAAAACCTCTCCGACTGCAACCAAAGTGCAGTTGGGCATGACACAGGCAATGCATTGTATCGGACATATATATATATTATATTTATAAATATGTAATATTTATTATATATATAATATTTAAATTAATATATATATATATTAAAATAATATTTATAAATTTTAAAATAAATATTAATATTTATGATATTAAAATAATTTTTTATAAATAATTTTTTATAAAATAAAATTTAATTAATTTAAAGAATATATTTTTTAAATTTTAAATGTGTGTTTTGTAATTAGAAATTTTTTTTATTTTATTCAAAAATAATATTTTCTTAAATTAATTTTTATTTCTTTTATTATTTTTATTTTTTACAAATATATATATACAAAAAGTTAAAATAATAACATATTATTATTATATTAAATTAATTTTTTTTTTATATTTTCTTTCCTTTCATCCAAACGTATAAGGAGAAAATATTTTTTTCTCATTTTTCTCTTCTCTTACATTTCTCTCCACTTTTCTCCTCCTCTACTTTTTTTTTTCTCCATCCAAACACAACGTAAGAGTTCCATATTCCTTCCCTAGCTATGAGGAATGGAAACTTATGCTCTTGGGTCACGGTGCATTGTAAACTTAATCTTTTTATATAATTTGTATAATATTTATTATATTTTTATATTTATTATTTTATCTATTAAGTCATCTTTTTAAAAGTAAGGATAAACAATTATTTTTTATCTTATCTATTTTTACCTACTTATATTTTACATTCTTTCACTATTATATCCTTCAACCAAACATACTCTCAATCTTGACATCTAGGAAAAAATAAAAATCTCTTCATCGATTCACAACAATTTTTCTTCTGCTTATGGGAGATTTGGATCCTGTATTCACCATTACATCCTGTCTTATTGCTAAATTTGAATTATTTAAATTAATTTAGATAGTTTAAATCTTTTTTTAAAAAAATTTAAAATTTTTTTAAAAAGAACATAATATAAAATAAAAAAAATATTTTAATTAAGAACTTTAAACAAATAATATTTAAACTTCAAAAATTAAAATATAATAAAAAAATTAAATCTAAAACATTTAAATTTTAATATAAATTGTCCAAATTTTATTTAAAAAAAACAAAAGAGTATAAAGAAAAGAGTCCAAAGAGCTTCTGGGACCACCAATGTATTTGATTTTGACTGTTCGAAATCTCCTCTTTTGAGCATGCTTTGTCCCATTTTTATTAAAAAAAAAAAAAAGCTTGTCTTGTCACGTCAATGGCACCATCCCTGCAACGACTTCACTTGCCGCTCCACCCTGGGAAGGCTTTGTTATGGTTGTACATCAATGGCACCATCCCTGCAAGATCGAGAGATGCCTAACAAGTTTGATAAATTTGAAAAGGACGGAAAGAGAAGAGTTAGAATTCTGTAAAAAGATATTTGATGCGTCTGCTTTCTTCACTTTTTTTTAGGTGGGAAAAGAGGGGGGGTGGTTGTGTGTGTACGGATGTGTACCATATATATTTTTAAAATATGATTTGAATAACTGAAATTTGATTTTTTTAATTTTAATTATTATTTTTTAAATTAAAAATTAAAAAATTATTTTTATTTTATATTCTATATTATTCAAAATAAAACAAAATCTAAACTATTTAAATTAAAAAATACATTTCTTAGGCATCGTAAAAGATGTGCAAGAGTAATATTTGATACATTTAAGGAGGACTCATGGATGGGATTGTGTAATATCATAACTCCTTAAATCTCAACTCATGGCACAATTAGCATGTAACATATAAAAAGCATTAAAGTTTACAACTTTAGTAGTAAATCTAGCAAATATTGGTAACCAAACCCGTGCACAAATGTCCATGAGAATCATTTTTACTTGGCTAAATTCTTCTCCATCCATGGCATATTCTAACATATCATAAATAATACAATTGGAGGCTTCTATCATGGATTGAGAACCATTTCACATACTATAACAATCAACGCAAGCCATATACAATTACATGACTTTAACAAGCTTGGCATCCGAAACACATGCATATGGACACTGAAATCCATCATTTTTACCCATAAGAATCATTTAAAATTTTTCTCAAATCATTTTCATCCATATCATAGTCCAAATAAAGTAGAAACAACTCATTTTAGAACTTGCAATACGGATTAAAAGCTCATATATCAAAATTTTCACGTTTTGCTCTCGGGTTGCCATGACAATTTTTTGATATAAAATTTGAAAAATTATAACTAATTTTAGAAAAATCAAAATCAAGCATATTATAGCTTTATGAAAAGCTCTAGATGTTAATTAATGATAAAAATAATTTCACACCAAGAAAACACCATCTGGACCATGAAAAATAATATAACAATACCAAAAATGTCTGCTGCATCTTGATACTGACCATAAATTTCAAAAATTTGGCTCTCTCTCTACAAAGTTCCAAATGAGGTGCTCTCATTTGCTACATAAAGCTTATCATGTCTAATTCATGTTTGTTAAATTTCATGAGCATTGAATTTCGTTTGGCTCTCAAATGACACAAAAACACAAACTAATTACATGAACAATGCATAGACCAAATTTGTAGAATTTTTTCAACTTTAAAAATTCATAATTAATTCTCTAAATAGTGGTTCTGGCTCAGCAAAAAACTCTAGATGAGACCTATATTCATGCAAAATATCAAACTTAAATTCGTTCATTTGATCAACTTGGGGTATAGGGTGCAAAAATTACATTTTTTTAAGTGTCATAAAGGGTCAAAACAAGACCAAAAGCCCTCCTACCCTAACCATGGCCAATTAGGCATGTGTAAATGACTAAAATCAATATAAAAGGGCTATTCAAGGGGTCTAAATACTCATGCATTTCAAAACCACTTCCTAACTTGAGCTCATACATAAGACCACAAAGGCACAACTAGGCATCTAAGTGTCAAAATTCTACATACAAGCACATGTGGTTTTAAAATCCTTTCATTCATTTAAAATACATGTTTTTATATATGTTCAATTATTTACATCACATATACATCATTTGTATATAATCTTTGACATCATAATACATGAATCTTTATCCTATATGTCAAAGTTGCACTCCTCAAAGCATATGGTTTCCAATTCTTGCTCCTTAGGCTCCACCTAGACAAAAGTAGACATGTAGAGGGAAGAGTAAGATTCAAAGAATTTCAATAGTTTTTTTACCCTTTCAAACATATATATATATATATATATATGATACATTTTCAAGTCAAAGAATGCAAGAATGTCATAAACTTTTTCTAAAACATGCATAGCCATTTTTTTTCTCATGCCATTCAAATGCAAATAACTCAAACATAAGCTCTAAGGGTCATTGGTTTAGCCTCACCTATATTTTTGAGACTTTTGGATATTCCTCACCCATATCTAAGAATTTTTTACTTAGCCTCACTCTTTCTTGAAAATTTTGGACTTGTCTCACCCACTTTTAAGGACTTTTGGCTCCTCCTCACCTTTCTTAAGGAATTTTTAGCCTTACCAAGCCTATTTAAGCCATTTCACAACAAAACAACTTCAAAAAACAAGTCAATGCCATAAACATTTCACAATTGTCAAACACACACATAAGCAATTCAAAACAAGTAATTTATCAAGTAATGTATGAAAGAAAGGTTAAAGAACTACCTTAAGCTAAAAATTCAAGCTTTCCCCTTTCCTTTTTCCTTTCCTCTCTCGGCCAAGCACCCACTAAGGGAGGGCTCTTGATTTTCTTGGTCTAGACACATCAAACATAACACAAATCAAGACTTGGAACCAATTCTAGCTTTATAAAATCCTAATATAGCTCACTTGGTCTTGAATCACACATATGGTCCATTTAAGATGCAATGAAGCAACCACCTCAAATCTTACTCTTAGCTCCCAATTCTCATTCTTTCTAGACCATATAGCTCCATATAAACTCATTGAAACCCTCTCAAACTCATTATAGGAAACCAAAGTCTAGGTTGCCTCATTATACCTAAATTGGGATCTAAAACCTCAACTCTCAAACCAAGATTTCTAAATTCAATCCATTGGTTCCTTTAGCACCTATAATTCATATTTAAGCTTTTTATAACCTTGGAATAAAAAAAAATCACTTCCTATGTGCAATATTCCTCTCTAGGCCAAGAACAACACCTTAGGAGAAGACCCATGGAGTAACTTGCTTTTTCTTGGAGAAATGGCTCATATAAATCTTCCTAGAGGTTTAATGGACTCATACAATGTTTTACATAAGCTAGAATGTCTTTAAGAAAAATTAGATTTGAGCATTTCTTTCAAAACCCCAAGATTCTCCAACTTGAATTTTGTTTCTTCCCATTTGCCTCCAATGGATTATTCTTAATTCCCATACTCTCAATTACTTGTTTCACTCTTGCTAATATTAGAATTTATCTTCCTTTAAGTAGGCTAGGTTTGACCCAAACATGACTAAGAGTAGAAAACAAGATGAAGCAAGAGAAGTCTATGGTTTCTTACCTTATTTGCTAGCTTTTCAAGAGCTTTATTGTATGCTCCCATGAATTCTCTCAAATCTCCTCCTCCCTCCACTACCTCAGCCACAAACCAACACTAAGATAAATAATCAAACCATAGAAAGAAAGAAGAGAAAGAGAGGAATAAGTCTAAGGAAGTAAAGAGCATGAAAAACCTTGAAATTCTTACTATTTCACTTGGTTGCTCTCCTTCTTCTTGTGCATTCCGTTGGCTATCTTTTAGCTCTACTTCAGACTAAAAAAAAAACATGATTAAGGGTTGGAGCAAGTGGCTGAACATATAAAGGAGCTAAAAAGGCAAAGTTATCTTATTTTTTCACTTTTCAATTTAGTCCCTCAACTATAACTTCTCCATTTGGCTTTATTTCAACTACTTCTCAAAGTTTATCTTTTCTATCATAAAATTTAGGTCCTTTAATTTATAAATTACATTTGATTTCATCCAAATTGGATTTAAAACTATTTCGAACGATTTGGTCAAAATTTTGGTTAACCTTTTGCTAAAAACACTCACCGAAGGAGTTTTAATAATTATAGAGGTTCCTATGATTTTCAGGGCCTCTGAGAATCTCAAAAAACTTAAAATTTTCATTTAAAAAGCCTTCTTGTGGGTTTTTCAAAATTTTTAAAAATTACAAAAATGCCCCAACTTTCTTTCACAAATTTTCTTAATTTGTCTGGCTCGGGTTTTTAGGTAACTCAAGTCTCAAATCCTCATTTTTAAATATCTAAATTATTATCCTAATTTCATTTGACTGCTATCCCTTTGATTTAGGGGACTTCCTTTAGAAATCATTTCTTTCTAACCTTTTTCGGGCAAACTAGGTATTATAGATTGTCTCTCGTCAAAACTAGTATTACATTCATTTCGTTATTTTTGCCAAAGAATTGTGCCCTTGACAATGAAAAGGAGAAAAAAAATTATTTTATCTTAAATAATAATAATAATAATAATTTATTATATTTGAAAAAATTATCATCAATGATTTTAAGTTAAAAATATTTATATTAGAGGACCATCAATTTTAAAATTATTCTAAATAACCTAAAAATAAAGAAATTTAATTTGTGGTCTAATTTTCCTATGCATTTAAAATTTTTCATTCTTGAGTCCTTTAAAATAATTTCAAAATTTAAGGTTATTCAATATAAATACTTTTAACTTAAGATTTTTAACAGTAATTTTTTTAAAATTTTTTGTTAACAAAAATTAATTTTTAAATACTTTTTGTCCCTAAGGGTGTTTTAATAACTTGATTATCTTTCATTGTCATTTAAGTAATATCCAAAGTATTCTCATTCTTTTTCATATTATATCAAATATAATTTTAAATCATTAGATTCTATTTCATTCTTGGTTCTATTTTCCTTTTTTTTAAAAAAAAAAATCATTTTACTCTACTAAATGTAATCTTAAAAAAGTGATTTTGTAAATAAAAAATAATTATTTTATTCCTATTTTAAAAAATAATAAAAAATATAAATAATGTTGGGTAATAATTATAAAAGTATAATAGATATTATATAAAAAAATCTTAATCATGTTTGGTTTCTTGAGAAAAAATAAAACAAAAAAAATTAAATATATATTTATTATATCCTTATAATTATTATTGAATAGTATTTAGCTTTTTCAAACATTTTTAAAGTAGTAGCATAAGATCATAAAATGCCTTGAAACATATCTTCATGTAATTTGGTTGCTTTTTTTAATATCCCATCTGCATTCATACAACTTAAGTTTATAATCAACCACTCTTTTTTCTTTCAGCCAAACAAACTTCAACTTCCAGGCAGCGAAATCCGAATTCTCTACTTTGTTAAAGGCACAACAGAGAGTGTGGTGCTCCCCCAAAAAAGGGTTGTTCTTTTTTAAAAAAACTTTATTTATTTATTTTTTAACCTCTATTGTGGAGCAAAGGATCTTTGTGCATAGGCATCTTTTGGCACATACCTAAAGGAGCTTATGTGAATAGGGCTAATTCATCAAGATTCCTATAGATATAAAAAATATCATCTATTAGATAGATGAGGGAAATTGGTTAGGCAAGCTCAACACTTTGCTCTAAAGGAGAAGGATCTGTTAGCTAGGCATGCCAATGACTTCTTGACATCAATGGTGCATTGGAAAAAATGTATAACCAAGATACCCAGCTGCCAACATAATTTTTGTATTTCATATTTTTACTTTGTTAATTAAACTACCAGAATGTGAAGCTGCTTCCTTTACATTTTTTTAATAAAATTAAGGGAATACAGAGTAGCCATCTCTACGTTCCATTTATAATTTCTTTTAATAAGGGAAACGTGGAATATGTAAAATGTAGTTAAAATTTTTAAAATATAATTTTTTTATAGTTAAAATTTTTATTATCATAATTGTAATTTTTATCTTTCCTATTAAACCCTAAACGTAAGCCAAAATTTAAAAATAAATCATAAAAGGCCAAAATGACGCTACCATACAGTGTGTAATAAATCCTTTTACTGCAAGAAAAAAAAAAAAAAGCTCGTTGCGAATATATATTAATGCAATGACGGCCGCTGACAGTTCTCAAATTTGTCCATAGAAAGTAGAACACCCATTGATACTCGGATAGATTAATTGGGGACGATTAAAAAAATTATTAAATACTTATTATTATGTAACTTATAAATTAGGAGATCAATTATAAATTTTTTTAATTATGAAAGACATTATAATTGAAAACAAAATCTAAGGTGGACAAATATAATTTACCCACAAACTAATACACATAATAAACAAAAATAAGAAGTTAAAGATCAATAAACTTTTTATAAAAGGTTAATCAATATATATAAACATATATATTTGTTTTTGCATTTTTTTTAACCTCTCTAGTTTTATACTTTATTTTCTACCCATTTGAAAATTAGGCACATAAAAGAATGAAAGGCGAACAATGCCAAACGCCTATTAGTTAGGAACATTATTTCGACGTCCGCAAGAAAATGTGTGATAATTGTCTTGTCCCATTCTTATTCAGAAAGGAAGAAAAAAAATAATAAAAGCTTGTCTTGTCCCATCGAGTTTGTCTGTGGATGATGGATCAGAAAGGAACTTGATGATAAAGCAAGGACTTGACTTGCTCATCTAGTTTCGGAAGGCATTGACTATGATCATTACTGTACATCAATGGCACCATCCTTGCAAGATTGAGAGATGCCTTGGTAAATGCTGAGGAAAATGGGTTCTCAAATAGGCACTCTCCGTTCAGACTCTTCCATGCGTCCGATATCTTAGCTATCACTACCTCTCTTGCCCTTTCCTTGCTCAACTCCTCCTCCTCCATCATCATGCATTGCATGTAAGATCCATCCTTACCTTCCTGATTCTCATCCTGCAAGTTATTCATCTCGAAAACTCTTAATTTATATAATTAAATGCTTACTTAACCTTTTTATTTTGGGTGATTAGTTATAATATATATCACACAAGCCTAATTCTAAAGTTTTTATTCAGAAAAATTAGATTAAAAAAAAGCACAGAAACTGTGTCAATTTATTTAACATATGGTTGTAGTGATTTGGGATTAAAAACCTGATTTTAATGAAGGAAATAAATTTTGGGAAATTAAAGGGGTTGTACCAGATTGTAGAATCAAGATATTAATTTAAAAACTTTAGGTTTAATCTGTAAATTGAATTATATTTCTTAGTAGTTATCTTTAACAATGAAGAAATATAGGCACTTTGGTCCTTTTCTTCTTTTGGGCGCCTTGAATTTTTTATCCTCTATTTTGGCGCATTCGTAGACGTTGCTGTTTGAAATAATTATGGATATATATATATATATATATATGAGTGGCTTCTATAACTCTCAACTCTGATATTTTTTACCTCCAACAGATCTGTCTGACATAATGTTTTTAAAATTGGACTGGTCATTAAACCGGTGGAAGTACTGGTTCACAGTTCATTGGTTGAACCGTGATCAAACCGATAATAATTAAATATATTATTTAAAAAAATTTTATGTATTAAAATTTTAATAAAACAAATAAATATTAATAAATTTTAAATATTTGATTACTAATTCAATATTTTTTAAGATATTACAAAAATTAATGTTTAGTTTAAAATAAAAATTATCTATGATTAAAAGTTAAGAATATCTAATATTAAATTTTTAGAATTTCTAAATTATATTAAGATTCTACTTATTACTAAAAAATAAAATAATAAATAATAATTTTAGCTAAATATCTTGATATTTGAGAGAAATATTATTAGGAAATTGAACATAATAAAAAGCAAGTTAAAAAATAATTAATTATGCATATTTTATTTCTCTTATATTCTCTTTCTTTTTTAAAAAAAAATTATATTTCAACTCCATCATCTTTTTTATTACTTTCTATTTTTAATTTGTTAAATTTATTTAAAATAAATTATTCTATTATATAAGAAATTTTTTTTTAAAAAAATTACTTTAGACTGATTCAAACTGATTTTTTCAATCTGATTTTTATCGATTTTTACTAGTTTTTAACAGATTTGATCGATTTTTTAATTATCTGATTTTTTAACTCAACCGAACAGGACTAGGAACTGGTTCCCAGTCGAACCGCCCGATTCGGTCTGATTTTGAAATCCATGGTCTGACATTATCACATAGTTTTATTATTAGACAATTTTCGTACCTCTTCTACCTTCTCTTCCTTTTCCAATTTATTTTTTTCTTTCAATTTTATTTTAAACGTGGCTGAAACTCAACCGTATGCTCTGTGGAATATTAATTTGTGAAATCTTTACCTCAGCACTTCCTAGGTCATCCCAGAGACGAAGAATCGTTGCTGTTGAAGAGATAATGCCTGGAATTTTTGTCAATTTTGTGCACAGTTTCCTGGTTTATTCCTTGACCCATTAGAAAGAAAACGTGAATTAGCACTATATGCACTCCTGAGCTTACTATCCCATTCCTCAAGTATTCTTCCGCATTGGGCAACTTCCCTGAAGCAAACCATTCTGCTTCAATTAAGAATGCCTTGCACAGACTCCCCCACTGCACGGGAAAAAAAATCAGTCAACAATCTTTCAAACATTCTTTTATAATCATGACACAATATTGCACAAATTAAAAATGAAAAAACAAGAGAACTACGTCAGAGTCAATGAATCAATATTTTACATAACATTTGTTTTAGATTTTAAAATTTTGAAAAATTTGTCATTCAAAAAGAAATATTTATTTATTTTTTTTAACTCCCTACTCTTAAGACCTACGCATTGAACGTATGGTTATAAAAATTAGATCAAAATATCCGACTGAACTAAAAGAAAACCAATGAATTAATTATAGTATCGATTGATCTGACCCTTAAAATTAAACCAAAAAATAATAATAAAATTGATAATAATTGAACAATTTGGTACTGAATTAATCAAAAGTTTGTTTTTGATTTTTTTAAAATATATTTTTGATATCTTTTGATAGATCCTTACGATGTTTTGTAAATTTTACTTAATCTATTTTATATGAATTTGTTATTATATGTAAAATATTTTAATTATTTTTATATTTTTTAAATATTTGTATCTATTTTAAATATTATCTTATAATATATGTATTAATTTAATTGTAAAATATTATATATATTTATTTTTAGATGTATATTTTAAAAAATAATTTATCAGTTCAACCGTATTTGAATTATTAATTTATGAAACACTTTTTATCTTAATTCAATGTCTAGTATCATATTTAAAGCTTGATTAAAATTGACTTTTGGACTAATTTAAAAAATATTATTTCTCATAATAACAGTGTCTTTTTACCGCCTTTTGAAGAGAGTGAGTCTTTGGGGTTCCATCCATGCTTTTGATAGACCTTGTAGCTGATTTCATCTGTAAGATCATAGAGTGCTTTAAAACATATCTTCATGTAATCTGGTAGCTTTTCTGTGGCTTTAATATCCCATCTGCATTCAAACAGTTTAAGTTTATAGCTAATTAGTCTTTTTTGTTTTCAGCTTAGCAAACTTTAACTTCTAGCAGCAATATTTGCAAGGATAGGCAACGTTTGGCATATACCTAGTAACAGCTTCTGCGAAAAGAGTTAATTCATCAACATTCCCGTAGATATAAAAAATGTCGTCTATTTGGTAGATGAAGGAAATTGGTTTGGTGAGCTCAACCCTCTGCTCTGAAAAAGAAGGATCTGACAGGCATGCCAATGACCAAATGTACCATTTAAGTGGTTGGTTTCTAGCATACTTCAACTCATTAGCTAAACGCAGTTCTGTCCACCATCTGGAAAAATAAAAAAAAAAATTAAAAAAATAATAGATAAACTTATTAGAATAATATACCAACACAAATACAGAATACAAAATGTTGAAACATGTAATGTCAAAATACAATTAAAAGTAATATATCGTGTGTAATATGATTTTTTGTTTTTGGAAGTATTATTGTTTCAAAGGCAGAAGCTTTACTTAGAAATATGAAGAATCTCCATTTGATGTGTGGATTGGACCAAGTTAAAATTCATTTTTGCCACATCTTGTAAGGCATCCAACCATCCATTCATGCCGTGGGTACCTCCAAAGAAGTTTCTAGAAGTGAACATTGCTAGATTTTTGTGGAAAGGTTCCTCCAAAGTACTCCTCACAAACTCAGCTTTATCAACGCCAAGGTAAGTACGTCTTTCCCTTCAGAATCTTCCCACTAAATTGTTCAGCTTCATCAAGTATGGCTTCCCCTGCCATGCTTAGCTGTGAAGCTTCATATAAATCTATCATTCCCTTGATATCTCCACCTAGCTTCTGGCTAAACTTTCTTGCATGCCCGTGAACTTCTCAAACACCTCTGCAACCAGAAGACCTTTTCTATTAGTATCTCAATATTTGAATTAAGATATGATATGACAAGATATATATGTACTGTCTATATAATACAGGTTGAAATGTCGAGTCATGTACGATACAAATGTTAACATGATATGACTCTGTTTTTTAAGTTCAGTTTCCACCTGCAGGTACATAATGACCTTGTTGTCTCAATAGGCGGAAGCGAAGAGCAATCTGATGAAGATCATGACCATAGCCACTCCCATCAGCGCTGAAAATCGCATATTGCGTTCTTAGGAATTCGTCAATTTCCTCTTGGAAGTGATGATCGATGTTCAGGCGCTGCATAGCATCAACCATGTACAAACCTTTCATTGAATTTTCACCCACATTCCTAAGCGCGTTCTTATACAGCTTTAGCTTTTTTGCTAGATTATTGCAGAGGTGATCCTACCATAGAAGAAAGTTAATGCAAAAAAGTTCCAGAAGAATTAATAAAATTATATAAAATTATAATCTAAAAAACACAGACCGCATCTTTGGGCGTTAGTGTAGAACTATAATTATGGAATTGACATCATATTTTAACCCGAAACCTAAATATATTTAGTTTCATAAATCAATCCACTTATATAGTACTTATTTAGTCTATCCACTTTTGACTAACGCTTCCACTCACAATTAAACCCGACAGAAATAAAAAATTTCAACTTACAAAGTTTCTCAATGGGGTAGAATGGCTTTTTTCAGCGATGATCCATTTGTCGGCACTAGGCAGAGAATTGAATTTGGAAGAGGAGGATCTGTTCTCAGAAAGTTCTGCTTTTGCTGAAGGAAAGTGACGTTGGAAGGAGAGACTGGAGTATTTAAAAATGAGTGCCATGGGAAATAATTTCTCCAAATGGTCTGAGTCAGAGATGGATAAATATCTTATTGTCTGTAATGCTTGAAAGGATGATAGTAAGAGAAGAAGAATGCTCGGCAACATTTATAGGAGTCACCAAGAGCAAGACTTCCGTGGCAATATCTTGGGACCATATTGAGCATATTTTTCTTGCCCTTCTAATGACTCACTGTCCCTTGGGTCTCAAGGGGACTTCAATAGTCAATTTTACGTTAAAGAGGAAATTATTGTCCACTTGATAATAATTTTGATGAAGACGTCTAGACTTAATTAATTGTTGATAATAATTTCAAAAAGGAATTGACATTTTGATTTTTCAGAAAATATTTGTAGTCTTAATTTAATCCCTCAATTTTTAAACGTGTTATTTCAATTTTTTAAAGAATATTTTAGTTTTAATATTATTTTCAATTAATTAAGCCAATTAACACAAATTAAAGTTTAGTTAATATGAACATTAAGTGTCAAATTATCACTAAAACATATCAAGACAAAACATCAACAAAAATAAGACGATGATTGAAGAGGTTAAATGGAATGTTATGATACTCTTAGTATATTTTAATAATATATTATTAATAGGTGAGTCGCATTTTATTTGATTTGAACTTTTCTAAAATTAAAATTAGTATAAATAATGTGTAACTCTAAGAGTATTTAAGAATTTCTCCTCATTTACTAATAAATTAGGATTTTTTATAGTGTATAATAAAGTGTAAGTCTCATACAGTATTCATTCATATGATAATGAAGTAATGGATAATTGAATATAAAATTCAGTTATATAACTTGATTATTTTATTAGTAGGTGAGTCTAAGAATATTTAAGAATTTCTTATAAATAGGTCTCATTTTATTTAATTTGGATTTTTTTTTTGTTGAAAAGAGTATAAATATGGCACTTTAAGGATATTTAAGAATTTCTCTAAGTAAAGGGGGTGAAAAAAAAAATTGTCATGTTCTGCTTCCTGCAACCTTGTTATTTTGTATCTTCAATATTTGAGAGAAAAATATTCTCTTTTTACTTTTTAATTTAAAAAAATTTGATTTTTCACATTACTTAATGAATCTCACGATTAAGTAAAATAGAAGTGTATGGAAGTGAAATTTTAATTTTCATATTTTTTTAATTTAATATCAATATTTTTTTCTTAAAATATGTTTATATTGAAGACAATGCATGAAAAATGAAGAAACTTTATTTATTTAAATACAAATTAAGGAAAAAGTCAAAACATACCATTGTTTAACAGAAAGTTATCTTATTAGAAAAATTTGTTGTTCCAAGAGGTTTAAAATAATATTTATGTTATGACTACACGTTATGCTTATATTCATCTCCTTATATTCCTTTAAGGGTTGTAATTGTAAGCCTTTAGACATTTATCTCCTACCTTTATACAATGGAATTTGTACATTCTTTATAACTCATTATTCCATATTTAATTAAGTACAAACTTATACCTATATATAAGCACTTCATTTGCATTAAGATATATGAATAAAAATTAAATAACACTTCCCTTATTCTCTATCTTCTCTCAATTCTCTTTTCTTTATCTCTTTTGAATTATTTATAATACGTGATCATTATGATTGCTTTTCTAAGTTTGTTTTATTAAGTTTTTTCTATCTCATTTTGAAGGTATGATTGTTTTCTCAAGCCCTTATTTTTCTATGAGAATTGTTAGCTTTATGATCCCCTTTCTTTTGTTCTATTTGAATAATTTGAGATTCTAATAGTTTGAAAAAAAAAAACTGAATTGGGTTATCTCTCTTATTTTCTTGGTTAAGTGAGCCTTATTCTTATGCTTATACTTTGATATCAATTGCTATATTTTGTGCATCCATCTCACCTTTATAATGTTGGATTTAAAAGTAGTGATTATTTACATTATTAGGTTCCTTTCATTAAAATTTGATTGATGGTTTAGCTTTCTACCCTTACTTGTGACATCTATTCTTCATGAACTAGGTATAAACTATACATTTCTAATTTGTTAATGATATGTTCATGTCGTATGTATTTAAACTATATTTTATAAATTGAGTATATAAATTATAAATACAACTATCTTCATATTAATGTTATCACTTGATTTCTACAATATTGGACGTTACTTGACTTGTTTTATATTTATATAATAGTATTAAAATGTCTAATCTTGCAAAACTTGAATTTGTGGCTCTTGATATTATAAGAAAGAATTATTTATCTTGGATGTTAGATGTTGAAATTTATTTAGATGCAAATGGTCTTAGAGACATTATAAAAAATGAAAATTAAGCATTAATCAAAATAAGGCCAAAGCTATGATCTTTTTTCACCACCATCTCTATAATGGATTAAAAACTAAGTATATTACAATAAAAGACCCACTTATTCTCTAGAATACATTAAGAGAGAGACATGATTACTAGAAAAATTGTCATTTTTCCTAAAGCTTACTATGAGTAGATGCATTTAAAGTTACGAGATTTTAAAACTATAAGTAAGTATAACTTTGTAATATTTAGAATCAATTCTCAACTAAAATTATATGGAGAAAAAATCATAAATGAAGATATGTTAGAAAAAACATTCTTTACTTTCTATGCATCAAATTTGCTCTTACAGTAGTAATATCAAGAAAAAGGTTTTAAGAAATATTCTGAATTGATTTCTTGCCTCTTCATGACTAAACAAAATAATGAACTTTTGATGAAAAATCTTGAGTCTCGTCTGATTGATTGGCTCTATCCATTCCCTGAAATGAATGTAGCAACACACAACCATTTTATTTACAAACAAACTTATGGTAGGGGACGTGGTGGTAGTCGTGGCTGAGGTTATGGACATGGTCGTAGTTGTGGACATGGTCATAACCATGGTTCTTATACCAAAAACTTAACTTGCCACAAAAAGTGGAAAAATAAAGAAAAGAATAACAAGGAAAAAGGTAGAGGGGGCAAAATAACAAATATATTAAGAATATATGCTATTGTTGTAGTGGCAAAGGTTATTGGTCTCATACTTATTGTACACCAAAACATCTTATTGACTTTTACCAAGAATTGCTTAAAGGGAAAAATATAAAGACAAATTTTACATGTGAAGAAGGTGACTCTAATCGTGGCTATATTGATGTTACTCACTTAGATGTTGTTGATTTTTTTACTAATCCTAATAGGAAAATTAATCACCTAACTGGTTAAGGAATTATCTAAAAATAAATTTTTTATATTTTACTTTTAGTGTGTTTTCTAAATCAATAAAAAATTTACTTATAAGATTATTATCTTTTCAAATATATTCTTACATTTTTAAGTAGTATTTTCTTGTATTGATTATTGATATTTTTGTTTTGAAGTATGAGTGTTCCTTCGATTGGCGATTAATGACTCATACAATTCTCAAAGATAAAAAATATTTTTCTTATTTAGTAATACAAGAAGCCAATGTTAGTACTATATCTACTATTACAAATTTAATTGAGAACTTTGGAAGAGCTAATGTTTTAATACTTGAAGGAACAAAATTATACATTAATAGTGCATTATATTCTACTAAGTCTCATAGAAATTTATTAAATTTTAAGGATATCTATCAAAATTGATATCATATTGAGACAACAAATAAAGGAAATGTTGAATATCTTTATATCACTAATATAATCTTAGGTAACAAATGTATACTTGAAAAATTACTTGCACTTTTCTCTGGTTTATACCACACATATATTAATACAATTGAAATATATGCTATCGTAAACCAAAAGTTTACAAATTATGATAACTTTGTTATTTGGCATGATTAGTTGGGCCATCTTAGATCAATTATAATGTGAAAAATAATTGAAAAATCATGTGGACACCTATTGAAGAGCTAACAGATTCTTCAACTTAAAAATTTTTCATATGCTACTTGTTCTCAAGGAAAGTTTATTATTTGACCATCATTAACAAAAAATGAAAGTGAATTTTTTACATTTTTTGAACACATAAAAGGTGATATTTGTGGACCAATTTACCCATCTTGCAGATCATTTAGATATTTTATGATTTTAATCGATGCACCAACTAAATAGTTGTTACACTCCAAAATTAATTAAGACTAATTATGGAGATTAGGAAATTAATGTGAAGTGATTAGTAAAATTAATTAAGAGGGTGGACTTTTACTTTGGGCCATATGGATAATTTAATTATATTTGGACTAAATGTAAAAGCCCAATCTTAGTTTTAAGGAGATCTAACTCCACTCCCTAAAGGCTCAACATCAATATGGGGTAAACCCAAGTTAAATGGGCCTTTAAGATAGCCCAAACCTACCATAAACTCTCTAACTTGTGATGCAATAAATTTCCTACCATAACCTAAATGGATTTTTGGGCCTTTAGATCAGCACATTCTCCCCAACCTTAAGAATTTCTATAGCCCACCTCACCAAGCTATAGCCCAATGACTAAAAATGAGTCTAAATGGACCTTAGGCTGATGGGTCAGCCCATTTCTCATTAATAACCCTAAAGGCTCAATAGCCTCTCTCCCCATTTAGCAGAAAACATAAGAGGCAAGAGCGGAAATTTGGAGGTTTAAGGGAGGTTAGGATTTTACCAACATTATGGCTCCATTTTTGATTCATAGAGGATGATTTAGCCAAGATGAGTTATACATAAGTTAATCATCTCTCCTTCCTCTACATTTTGGTCAGATTGGTTTATTATTTAGGGAATTTCCATTTCCTCCTAGGATGAAGTCTGGTCTTTGGATGATTATTGCAAGATTTTCAGAGTTAAAGATTAGAGGGATAGTTGGGTAAGCATTTCCCTTCTTATTTATGTATTATTCTACTGGAAAATATCCCTAAGCATTGATTTTCATAATGGATTCTGCTATTGTGCAAAATTACAAGGAAAGGAAGGTAAAACACTGAAGTTGCTGGGCTTGATGACTTAAATTTAAATTTTTGGAATGTCCCTTAGTGTGTTCTTGGTAGTTTAGGCTCAACGCAGTCCACTTGAACTCTTAGGTATATGAGTAAGTGCTTCCCTTCTTTTGTGAGATGTATGTGCTAAATTTTCATTTTTTGGATGAACTTTTGGTGCATGGCTTGTACATGTGCGAAAATGGAAGTGTTATAAGTGAATCATTGTGAGCTTTGATGTCTTGACCTTGAATTGGTGTAATAGACCTGTAAAAAGCTTAGGTAAGAAGTTCTCAATGAATTCTTGCTAAGATTAATTTATAGATAAGGAAATTCCTTACTAATGATAGTTAAATAATGATGACTATACTTATGTTAGACTTAGTGTGCTTTGGACCATGGTGGTACCTAAAGGAAGAGTAATTGGCTTCATTGAGGTAACTAGAGTTAATTTTCTAATTCTATGCATATGTTCATGTTAATTTGGTATTTGCTGTATATGTATGATTTTGAAAGGTTAAATGATTAGTTGGCTACTTGAATTGTGTTGTGATTAGACATTGTGAATCCATGGTGGAGCTATAGTGTGGCTGCCACCCGTGCATCGTGTTTCGATCGAGTACCGGGTTATAATCAGACCCTTATATGCACTGAGCCCAAGTTGTGCTCAATAGGGAGTTAGTGCTGTGGATGGACCTCTTCTATTGTTATTAGCCTTTAACATGTTTGATGTGATTGTTAGTATGAGACAGTAGTCACTTGTAACTTAACTAATTCATTTGCTAATTGAATTGATGATTCTAGTATTTGATGATATATAAATGCATTGTATTGATTAATTTGCATATATATATGAAATTTGCTTTTTGTTTTTGAGATTATATATCTCACCCTGGTTGTGGGCTAACATTTTTAGGGACGGGACCTCTTAATAGCAAAGTTAATAGGAGCTTATCATGACGGTTTAGTAGCATATAGGTTTAAATGCCTTGTTTAAATGGATTGCATTGTAGGTATTCTAACATTATTTGTTGTGTTATAATATTGCCACTCTGCATTATGTATTGCCAAGTATAAGGATTGTAATCATGTGATACATTAGTTGTTGACTTAAACTAGTGATGCATGGAACCTTTAATGGATATATATTTGAATAAAAATTGTTGGTAGTTTATGAATTCTTGATGTTATTAATCCATGAACTTGATGATATACGATAGTTAGATGAGTAAGAATTAACACTTAAATCTTGAATTGGTAATGATAGATAAGCTGGATAAATTAGATAGATGAAAGCTATTAGAGCCTCATAAATTAAGGTACAATGGCCTTAGAGTATTGCTAGAGGGAGAATTGGGGTGTATGCGATGAAACTTAGGAAGAATTGGTTCAAAAAAGGGCATGCCATGGCTAAGAAGAGCTGAGCTGTGACTAAGAGAGTGACAGAAGTGAGGAGCGCCACGACGCAAGGTAGACACTGTGGCATACAACGAAAATGTTGCCTAGGGAGGGTAACAAAGAGTAACCTCATCGCGGCACAACATGTTTTGCTGCGGTGTAAGTTAAGAAAATCAGATGATAAGTGTCCCAGTAACTAATTTTGCAATAGCACAAGTATATCCCATTACGACATGAATTATGAGAATTGCTCCAGTAGCTCCAGGATGCATTTCCACCATGGCTCCATATAGGTTCGTCGTGGCAAGAGTCTAAGCCGCAGTGGGATTTGTGAAAATTTGAGAATTGAACTCAATAGCAACTTTGCCATGGTGTAAAAATCTTAGACCGCAGCACAAGATGTGAAACTTCGTTTTTAAGTTCTAGTAGCTAACTTAACCATGGTAAGAAGGTTTCAAGCTGCAGAAAAGTCCCCAAACCCTTACTTTTAGCCTAGAAACTTTTATTTTTCCTATGGTAATGCTAAGGAATGATTTAGTAACACTTATAGGAGGTTTTTGTGAGTTAGAATGAATGGATAAATGAATTAAAGGCTTTTGATTGAGGATTAGATTTACTTACATGCATAAATAGTTGTGATTATTTGGTTAATGACTCTAATAACATTAAGGTTCAAATTTTCCTATATTTTCCTAAATTAATTGACTGAAATGGTTTTAGACCTTGATTTATGATTATTAATCACGTATTTAAACTTAATTATCATGATTAGAAGTTAGGGTCATTATAATGGTCACATGTGTCTTTGTTTTCATCTCACAATCTAGTATTTGTAAGATTACTTACTCAGTTGATTTGACTGTGAGTACATTTTTTTGATTATCTAATTAAGAAAATACAACTTGACAATGTTAGTAAATTTACTTTAATCTCTCAATGATTATTGTATGTTTATTGGAATTGATGTTGAACATCCTATAGTACATGTTCATATACAAAATAGTCCTATAGGATCATTCATTAAGCGTCTAAAATTAATTGCAAGACCATTACTTATGAAATCAAAACTTCCAGTTTCTACTTAGGGACATGAATTTTGCATGTTGTAGTACTAATTCATATTAAACTAATAAGTTATCATAAGTTCTCCACTTTACAATTGGTTTTTGGTCAAGAGCCTAATATTTTCTATCTAAGGATTTTTGAATGTGTAAAATATATATTCCAATTGCTCCACCACAACATACGAAGATGGGTCATCAACGAAGGTTGGGAATATATGTTGGATATGAATCTCCATCTATAATAAAATATCTTGGACCATCAACAGGGGATTTATTCATGATTAGATTTGTTGATTGTCATTTTGATGAATGAGTTTTCCCAATAGTAGGGAGAGAAAATAAGCAGTTGGAAAAAAAATTAGTTGGAATAAATTATCATTATTTCATTTTAGTCCTTATACAAAACAATGTGAACTGAAAGTTTAAAAGATAGTTCATTTGCAAAGTTTAGCTAATAAATTGTCAGACATATTTATTGACCAAAAGAGAGTGACCAATTTACATGTACCAGCTACTAATGCTCCAATTAAAGTTGATATCCTTATCGAACAATCTACTATTACATATGAGTCTAATGCATGCATGAAGCGTGATAGACCCATAGGTTTAAAAATTAAAAATTAAAAAAAAAAAAAAAAGAGCAAAAGAACCAAGATAACTAAATTGAGGATGTGGATGAGGTGACTCCAGAAGAATCCCCAAGTTAAAATTACTATATTAGTTTTGGAAGAAATTTGGATATTGAAATTAGTGAAAATAAAGATATCATAATAAATTATGTCATGAACAGAATATGATAGACCTGAAACAAAGTTAACGTTGATGATATTTTTGCATATAATGTGGCATGCACTATAATAAATGATAATGAGGATCATGAACCAAAATCTATTAACAAATGCAAATGAAGAGATGATTGGTCAAAATGAAAAAATGCGATTGAGTCAGAATTAAACACATTTGCAAAGATTTTTTTTTTTTGAACTTGTAGTTTGTACATTAGAAGTTGTAAAGCCAATTGGATATAAATGATTTTTTATGTGAAAACAAAATGAGAATGTGAAATTGTAAGATATAAGGTAAGATTTGTTGCTCAAGGGTTTTCACAAAGACTTGTCATTGATTATGAAGAGACATACTCACCTATGGAGAATACAACTACTTTTTTATATTTAATTAGTCTGGCAGTGCATGAAGGACTAGATTTGCATCTAATGGATGTTATTGTCTATTTATATGACTTACTTAATAATGATATTTATATGAAACTCCCTAAATGTTTTAATTTATCTAAAACATACAAATTAGATTCTTGAGAAAATTATTCAATCAAATTGATCAAATCTCTTTATGGATTGAAACAATCTGGACACATGTGATATAATTGCCTAGGTGAATATTTGTTGAAAAAAGATACAAAAATGACCTCATTTGACCATGTATATTTATTAAAAATGGGAATGAGTTTGCCATCATTGCTATGTATGTCAACGATTTAAATATTATTACAACTCTTGAAAAGCTTTCAAAAGCTGTAAATTGCTTAAAATAACAATTTGAAATATATGATTTAAGAGCTTTGCCTTGGATTACAAGTTAAACATAAAATGGATTTTTTGTACATCAAGAAACTTATATAGCAAATGTTCTAAAATGATTTTATACGGATAAATCACATTCATTGTGCACCTCAATGGTTGTAAAGGTTACTAGATGTGAGCAAAGAATCCTTTAGACCTTAAGAAAAGGATGAAGAACTACTTAGTCTTGAAGTACCATATCTCAGTGTAATTAGAGCATTAATGTATTTTGCTAATCAGACACTACCTGGTATATCATTTACAGTTAATTTTTAGCAAGATATAGTTCTTTAACTACGTAAAGGTATTAGAATAGAGTTAAGTATGTACTTCATTATATTAAAGGTACAATGGATATGACTTTGTTTTATATTAATATATCTAAATTAGACCTAATTAGTTATGCAAACACAAGATATCTATTTGACCTTCATAATGGTTGATGACAAATAGGCTATTTGTTTACATATAGAGATACATCCATTTCATGGTGATCTATGAAAAAAACTATAACAATCATATCATCTAATCATGCAAAAATTTTAACAATACATAAGGCAAGTAGGGAATGTGCCTAGTTGAGATATGTGATTCAACACATATGAGAGACTTGTTGTTTATCTTTTAGAAAAACAATCATGATTATCTTATATGAAAATAATGCTGCATGCATCACTCAATTGAAAGAAGGGTATATTGAAGGAGATAGAATAAAATATATTTCATCAAAATTCTTTTTCATTCATGATTTTTAAAAAATGATGATATAAATATTCAACAAATTCATTTAAGTGATAATTTGGTAGATTTGTTTAGTAAGGCACTTCTTATTGTTATATTTGAAAAGTTAGTCCATAACATTGGAGTTCTTTAATTTAAAGATCTTAATTGTTGTCATGAGAGGGTGTTAATACACTGTACTCTTTTGTCCTTTACCATAGTTTTTCTCCCATTTGATTTTTACTGGCAAGATTTTTAATGAGACAGTTTTGATGCATATGAAACATAAGAATAGTGCACTCTTTTTTCTTCATTAGTTTTTTTCTCTAATAGGATTTTTATTAGTAAGATTTTAATAAAGTATATTCTTGAAATAAATAGACATATAAGGGAGAGTGTTATGAATACACATTATTGAATGTCCATTTTTTCATATTCTTTCAAAGGTTGTAACTTTAAGCCTTTAAACATTCATCTCCAACCTTTATGCAATGGAATTTGTGCCTTCTTTATGGTTAATTATTTCACATTGAAGATGTAACATTTGAATTACTTAAAGTTATAAACTTATGCTTATAAATCGGCAACTCATTTGTATTGAAATGTTTGGATAAAAATTGAATAGCACTTCCCTTATTTGCATTTCTCTTATTCTCTATCTTCTTTCAATTTTCTTTTTTCTATCTTTTTTGAGTCATTTCATAATATAGTAAAAATTTTATAAAAGCCACTTTCATAAGCCAACTTTAAAATTGATTGATAAAGTATTTAGTAATATTTTTGGAAATTTATTATGAATATGTAGAATGACAATAATAAATATATGCTAAATTTTTTTATAATACTAAAATTCTCAAAAATTTTATATTAAATCATTAAAATGATATAAATTAATTAAAGGTTAAATTAAAATAAATAATATAAAAGATGAAGGGATTAGATCCCTTTTGTCTACCGAAAAAAACAAGAATATAAAGATGACAAGTTAATTACTTATTAAGAGTTATAGAATTACGAACAACAATTAGATTGGAAAAAATGTATTCATGACAAAAGTTGGAAAATTTTGTGAGATTTAAGTGTCTAATATCTGTCAAAGGATAACGACAGTCTATATTTTGATAAGAAAGTCATGAAAAATAAGAAATATGTGTTGGGTAATAATAAAACCGATGGAGATTTTCTGCAATAACTACATGGTGCAGTAGCTGTAAGACACAAAGAAAGAAAGGGCGAGTTCCAATTAGTTGTATTTTTTGAAGGATGAAACTTATAAAATGCCTTTGACGAGAGACAGTGTGTGTGACATAAATATCTGTGTCTCAGACCTATTTTCGCTATTTTTATGTATTGATTCTTATCTTGTTATCTCTTTTTTACTATAAAACCATATTAAAAATTTGAATCTTTTGAAGCGTGGACTGTGTAAAATATTGAAGTGAGAGAGGGGTATGAGAATATATATAAAATCTATTTTTTTTATTCGCACCCTCTTTTTTTCTATTCAATCACTTTCCTTTTTTTTCCCATCTCTTTTTGTGAGCCTACTTGAATGAGAGATATTTTCGTTTCTGTGCCAAATAATAAATGTAGAATTTGCAAGCTTTTAATGATTTATTATCAAAAGCCTTTGCATTTCCCCACATCAAATTTTCCAATTACTAGAATGTTTGTTATCTGTAAAATCATTTATCATTTTCAATTTATTAGGAAGAAAGAAGGGAAATGAGTTTGGGAAAATTTAAGGCCTCATTTTAAAAATAAAAAATAAAAAATTTGTTTAATAATATATTTTTAATGAAATATTTTGTAAAATAAAAAAATAAAATTTTATTTTTGAAAACAGAAAAATTAAAATATTTTTTAGGTGTTTTGTAATTTTTATTCTGTAAAATTTAAAAAATAAAATAAAAAATAATTACTTTTCAGTATTTAAATGAATTTTTTAATTTTTTTATTCTCAAAATTTATTTTAAAAAATATCTATTTTAAAAATAATAAAATAAAAACAGAATCAAATAGGCAGTTAACCTCATCAGTTTCATGAACCGTCCTCTGAATGATTCCTAAGCCTTCGCATTTCCCCACATCGATTATTCTAATCACCAGAATGTTTGTTATCTGTGAAATCATTTGTCATTTTTAGTTTTATTAAGAAGAAAGAAGGGGAATGAGTTTGGGAAAATATATACATATATAAATTATATTTAATTTATTAATTATTTTTTATAAGTAAAATTAAGTTTTTATACAATATATTTTTTTAAAAAAGATTACTTAACTATGCTTATAGTTATGTTAAGAAAAAAATACATTCTTATCTATTTTTATTGTTATTTAAAATAAAATTATAATAACATATTATATAAAAAGTTAATTTTTAACAAAAATAAATTAAAAAATTAACAATATACACCAAAATATGTAAAATATTAAATATAATTTTTCAAAATCTTTAAAAAAAATACTTTACTATAGAAAAAACTTATACTAGTTTCTTATATTTTTTATATAATATTTTTAATTAAAATATAATATTTTTAATAATAATATAATATATGTATAATTTTTAAAAATTAAATCACATATTTATTATATTTTAATTAAAAATTTAAAAATAAAAATATAAAAAATATACTTAAATCAAATCATTTTTATATATATATATATATATATATATGTAGAGGTACATGAGAGGTCACCGATCACATTCAATGGCTAGTCGGCCATGGAATATATATTAATGCCCTGACAGCCGCGACAGATTTCAATTTTGTTTAATGGAAAAGATTTTGAAAAGGTGACTCAATGTATAGAAAGTAGATAACCCATTGATATTTGCATACATTAATTGGGGATGAAAAAAAATAGTGCCAAAAAATATTAAATTTTTAGGAAGATATTTTAATACTTTTATATAGTTAAAACTTATAAATTTAGAATATAAAAGGCTTATTACGACATGACTAATAAATTAGGGGATCAATTATAAATTTGTTTAATTATAAGAAACATTACAATTGAAAACAAAAATTAAGATAGATAAATATAATTTATCCATAAACTAATACACCTCATAGACAAAAATAAAAGTAAAAGATGGTAAAACTTTTCACAGCAACACTTTTTATAATATACTAAGATAAGATTTTTGGGTAAACAAAAATATTATCAATATATATATATATATTTGTTTTTTCTTTCTTTTCTTAGTCTTTCTAAATACTTTATTTTATTTTTTTAATTTAAAAATTAGGCAGATAAGAGAATAAAAAGGGAGTAATGTCAAATATTTATAGTTCAAAAATAGAAGTATTAAATATTAAATAAAATTTTTGTTGTGCAACTCAGGTTAAAAAAGAGCATATATTAAAAAATAAAAAAGAAACAACAACAACAATCAACATCAACCTCAACCTCAACAAAAATTACAACAAAAAGATCAACAAAATGGCGTATCTACCTGTTTGAAAGGTGAGCAGTACCGTAGCATGGATTCGAGTGCATTAAATATACTCCATGGATCTTGGCATAAACACGTGAGATTCATAGGGAAACATAATCTCGACATCTGCAAGAAAATAAACATCTCTTCGTCATCAATTCACATCAATTCTATAACTTTTCTTGGTAAAGAATTTACATCAAATTTTCTTGTGCTTTCTGGACCATCAAATGTATGAGTTTGATTCTTATTCAACGAAAAGAAAGAATTTGTATCCTCGCTGGTTGTCAACGACGAGCTTCAACGGCGACGAGCAAGGCGTGGGGTGGACGATGATGCTCTCCGCACGGTGCTCTCGGTGGATTGCCCACAGATGGGACGAGTCACGAGATTGGAAGAAGAAATGAAGCTGGAAGGAAGAAAAGAGCGAGGAGAAAAAAAAAAGGGAATAAGAAAGGGATAACAAAGAGAAAAAAAAAAACAAAAAAAACAAAGAATAGGTGCCTGATAATTTCCTCTTGGTTAAGAGTGAGATAAAGAAACGAATTTTTTTTTTTAATGCAACAGAAGTGAAGAAGAAAATTCCTTTATAGGTTATGTCTGAGTATCTTATTTTAAAGCCTTGAACCCTGTGTTAATATTAATTTTGAATTGACAAGACAAGTTGTATAGAAGAGCTGCTAAAATTTGCATTACTGCAAGTTTTGAATATTGGAGATAAATCGAGGATATGCCAATAAAGATGAACATTAAAGATCAAAATTGTCTCTAATGGCTAGTTGTTGCAAAAAGTCTACACACACACGCGCGCACACACACACACACACACAAAGCAATGTCAAATGAAGACAGAGAATAAGAAGTGAAGTGAACTTGAGAAAAACATGAGATTCATTGTTGATAAATTATTGCTTAATACCTCATGTATTATACTACGAAAAAAATAACAAATTTGTGATGAAATTTAGAGACGAAAAAATTTCTCTCACAAAGTCCAATGCAAATTTATCACTAATTTTAGCGACGAAAATAGAGACAGAATATTGTGCCAAAAATATTTCCAATGCTAATGAAATTAGCGACGGAATGCTATGACAAAAAATTTCGTCACTACCAAGCGAGATAGTATATTCAAGTTTTACAACGGAATTATCTATCACAAAATTTTTCATCGTTGATCAGTCACTAAATTTGTCGCAAATTATTTAAATATTATATATCATATAATTTGAATTTTTTGATGATCTATATAATATAATGACTTATATATATATATAACTGTCGCAAATGATTTAAATATTATTAATTATATATATTATAATTTAATAATTAATATATTATAATTTAAATTATAAATTAAGAATTTAATAATGTTAATATTAAAATAATAAAATGCGATAAATACTAATGTGCTTAATTATCCTATGATCAATAAAAGGTCAAATTTTATTATTTTTTTAAGACTTTATTTGAAATTTTTAACTCTTCTCTTCCATCAAATTATATATTTTCTAAATTTTTATTGTTTATCTTTGTTAATTTTTATTGTTTAGTCATCAAATTTTCTATTGCTAGAGAGTTAATAAAACATAAAATTACATTTTTAATAATTTATTTTTTAATAGAGTTATTTTTTTTTTTTTGCATAACATATATTGAAAGTATAAAAAACATAAGAACTTCGAGAAGCTAAAAAAAGGAAGAGAATAAAAAAATGGTTTATATTGAACACAAAAGAGAAAAAATATATCTTTCTAAAATTTTTTATTACAAAAATGATTTATATTCAACAATTGGTACTAAGAAAAAGAAGAAACACAATAATAATAAATATAATAAAAAGAAAAAAGATTTAAGCTACATTTAGTTCTTGGTTATTATTCATTGAACAAGAAGAGTACTCTACGTTTAACACATTCAACTTTAATTATATTGATATACAAAGAGTTTATAGATAAAGATATCCATATTATTGAATATAAAGAGATAAATAAAAAGTAAAAAATTAAACACAAATACATAACTAAGAAATAAACACAAATTCATGATAAATAAGATTTAACCTAAAAAATTACTGAATTTTATTTACCTTGTCATTAAAATTTAGAAAATATTAAAATAAATAAATTATAGTTATATGCTTAAAATTTTTTATTTTATTTAGTTGATAAATTTATTTATTTTACATGATTATCTCTTTAATTTTTTTTTATATTTTTAACATATATTTTGGGTAATTAAAATTTGAAAAATTTTTAATAAATAAATAACAAATAGATTCTAGATATCTGCATAAGATTTTCTCTTATAATTAGTTGATATGAATTTTTTTATTGATGTGCTTTATATAATTTTCTTTTTAAATTTTTTATAACTTAAAGTAAATATTTATTATCATTCAAATAAATTGAGTTATCTTTTTCATTTATTCTTTTATTAAAATTTTAAATGTAAGATATATATATATATATATACTTATTTAGCTTTCTTTTAAGAATTAGAATTAAGTATAATTATATCATAGATAAATAGATAAATAAACTTATTGATAAATAAATTTTTTATCAAAAAATTATCATTTTCAAATCTTAATCACAATTCCATCATTGATAAATAGATAAAATTCTTGTTATACCAGCCTTCTTCTTCTCCACCCTTTTATGAGGGTTGTTATCATAATCCTAAAATCGATTTAGCGATCATCTCCTCCTTTGCTTACTATTGTAGATGCTCTATTCTGGTACGAACGCCCAAAAGGAAAGGATTCATCTATTAAATGCTCTCTCTCTTCAACTCCTACTCTGTTTTTTTTTCCTTTTCATGTCTTCTTCACTTATTGCCTTTCTCTTCTTTGCTCCTTTAAGGTCCCAAAAACCCTTCTTTTTTATTTTGATACATTTTTTATGCTTGACCCTCTCTTGTTTCCTATATAGATTCTACTCCTAAATTAACATGTTTGGGAACTTGGTGAGCACTTTATTTTAAACCAATTACTTTTACTAATGTCGGCTGGTTCAATAGTCGTGAGTAAAATTGTGGTGCTATTGTTGGGGAGCTAATTAATCATAATCATGTAGATTATGAGTTGTATTGTTTTCAATTTCAATTTAGCTTTCTTACTTTATTTTTTTGGCCAATTCCAAAACTTGCAATTTCGATGTTTTGAGGCAATTTTGCACAATACTAGATCTGGGGTAACTAACTTCGATTGAGCTGAAATTTGGCATATAGGTTTTGGGTATTGTGAGGGACAATAGTCATTGCCATGCAGTGAGGAAGGCCATTTTTTGGCCAAGTTCCATTGTTTAAACTGCTTTTCTAATTTTTTAGTATTTTTTTCAATTATTTTTAGTGTTTTTTTTATTTTTCAAGAATTTATTTTAATATTTCCTTGGCATTTTCTAGGTGTTTTCTTTAGTTTTATTTCATGTTTGGTGTATGTCTAAATCCTCTTATAGAAATCTGGTTGACTTTGATCCTAAAATTAAGAAGAGTTTTTGTAAGTAAGCCAAAAATCATAGAATTAGAAATAGTATAGTTGCTGAATTGGTTGCTAAGTTAAATAATTTTATTAAAATAAAAATTAAATAGATAAAAAGAAAAAATAATTTTATATTTTATAATTATTAAAATAAATATGAAAACTCTCACATGGACTAAGCACTAGTAGCAATCCTAAAAGGCAGCCATTAACAAGTAGCAATGATGTCATAAAAAAGCAAAAGAAAATAAAAATAAAGAAATCAAAATCAAAATAAAAAAATAAATTAACAAAATTAAAAAAATAAAAATATATGAAAATGGACCATCTTACCACGAAGCCCAAAGTAATTAAAGAAAATGGATCCAAAACGCGAACCCATATAAGAAAATAGACCCAAAACTAATTAAAAAAATACAATTTTTTCATCTTTCTTTTTCTTGGATGAATGTGATATCATATTGAAAAAAGTTATGGGAGGAGCCTTAAAATAAGATTTTCTTTCATTTAAATATCTATAATTTTTTAATTTTATATTCACCCTTACAAATATTTCCCTCATTGTAAATTTTTTTATGCCCTTTAATTTTTGTGTCACTAATTTTTCCCTTCCTTGTCATTCATTCTTTTCCTTCAATGTCTCGTCTAATACACTCCAAAAAGTTTAAACTTCTAAAACTTTTCTCCTAGTGTGGTGGCAAAAAAATAACACAATTTCCTTCAAAACTAAATAATAATATATAAAAAAATATAAATAATAATATATAATATAAATTTATATTGATGTGAACACTGTATTTTGTCTGAATATACTCCAAAAATAATATTGAAATCAAATTGGAAAAGAATATCAAAAGAAAACAAAAAAAGAAGAAAGTTTAAAATGCCAAAAGCAAGTTAAAAAAAAAGAGAGAAAAGGAAAAGAGTGAGCCTAAATATATTAAAATAAAAAAAAAACTAAAAAGAAAAGAAGAAAAAAAGAGAAGATAAAAACAAAAAAGGAGAGAAAAGAAGAAGAACCCAAATTCCAATAGTTCAAATAACTTAAGTCAAAATAGCCCAATACCAAAAAAAGATATATAACTAAAATCCAAAAAAATAAAAAAAGATAAAAAATAAAAAATTAAAGGACAAAAGAGATAAATTAAACAAAAAAGAGAAGATGAAAATTTCGAGAACTAAAAAGAAAAAGAAGAATCAATCAACATCAAATACAAAGAAAAAAAAAAAAAAGAAAAAGAGGCCTCAACAGAGAGAGCCCAGTTACTAAAACCATCAAAGCCATGGTCTTCTTCCTTTGGCCCGTGTACTCGAAGCTTAAACAAAAAGACAAAAAAAGAAGATGAAGGAGAGGCCCAATTTGAAACCAAAACCCATTGCCAAAACCTACCAAAAACCCACATAATTGGTACCCCCTTTCTTAGCAATCTCTTTTAGGTCTTGTAGGAGCCCCATACACACATACATAAAGGAAAGAAGCACGCACAGATGCACAAAAGCACCTATTAACCCCTTATTTGGTTTGAGGGGAGGAGAGGGGAGGGAAAGTTTAATGAAATTTTCCTTCCCCTCCCCCTCTCTCTTATCGCTCCAATTTGGAGGGATTGTGAGGGAAAGTTACAAAAAAAAAAAAGTTTTAGACTAAACATGCCCTTATCTTTATCACTAATTCCATGTTTCATAGAATTTTTACAGGTATGGTTGAGGAAAAATTTCAACGTACTAATTAGCATGGGTATATTGCTATATTGAGGAAAAAGTAAACATGCCAATGTTCTCAACTCAGATGTATTCTGATTTCATGAAATAAAACATGTTAAATTATACATTTGTTGAAATAATTGTTTAGTTAGTTTCATTTGTTTACAAATTTTTTTTAAATAATTATAATTATAGATAATTTCTGACATTTGTTTAATTTGGTGGTAAAAATGTTAAATTTTTAAAAATAAAAGAATAATTAATTGTATTGTCATTACTTTTAAAATATATAAAGGTAAAATGGTCCATATATTATTATTTTCCCTCTCTTCCCCTTCTGAACCAAACAATGTATCATTAAAATCTCTCTCCTTCCATCCCCTCCCCTCTGTTGAACTAAACAAGGCCTAAAGGTACGACTCTTAGGCCTTGTTTGGTTCAACGGAGGGGAAGGGAGGGGAGGGGAGGTGAAGGAAGGGGAGGGATTTTAATGACATGTTGTTTGGTTCAGAAGGGGAGGGGAGGGAAAATAATAATATGTAGACCATTTTACCCTTACATATTATAAAAGCAATGATAATACAATTAATTATTCTTTTATTTATAAAAATTTAATATTTTTATCACCAAATTAAACAAATGTCAAAAATTATCTATAATTATAATTTGTAAACAAATGAAACTAACTAAACAATTATTTCAATAAAATGTATAATTTAACCTATTTTATTTTATGAAATTAGAATGCATCTGAGTTAAAAATATTAGTATGTTTATTTATTTCTCGATATGGCAATATACTCATGTTAATTAATACGTTGAAATATCTCCTCAGCCATACCTATAAAAATTCTACATTTATATTGATGTCAAACAAAATATATTTTTGTATTTATATGCAATCAAGTAAAGACAATTATTTCATTAACAAAATACTCCAACTACTGGATGGCATTGGTCCCTAACAAAATGTACTCGTCCTGGACTTGAAGAATAAAACATATATTTCATTAATTAAATATTCCAACTACTAGACGGCAAAGACAATTCCAAATACCACAACCTGCAGTCCGACAAAGAAGAACATCAGAAAGAATCAAGGCTGCCTAATAATAAAACAAGTTTAGTGTTTAGAAGTTTTTCCATCAACAAGGTTCCTTAAAAAGTGGAAGTTGCAAGAAAGATGGAGATCTGGAAGGTACAAAAAAAGAGATAGGGGCCTTAATGCAAAGCTGGTAGCTGGAAAAGACACAGAAAAAGATTAAAAATTGAACCATCTTTATGTATAATACATACACGCACAGCTTACTCTGTTTGGCATCTGTTAATGAAAAAAATCAATTGTCAATTGAGAATAAGAAAAAGTAAATACATGAGTCAAAAATCCAAGTCCTAATGAATAAAAAATTTTAAGAATCATTCCATTGCTATGGTTCATAAATTGACATAAGAGTTAAAAATTTAAGTCATGTAAAATCTATTTCTAGTCTATATGATTAAAATACATAATCCATGCAACTTAAATAATTCAAGAGTCATCACCATCAGCATTTACACCTTTTGAACTTATTTAAAATTGTAGACACATGCATTAGCATTTGAATCTTATGCTGGCTGAACCCGTTGGCTACAACATCTTGGCAATCTGAGAAGCTGCTGTCCTTGTCTTGTTCTTGCTTTTCCTGGTGTGCTTTGAAGAGTGCTAACTTATGTGATTATAAAGTTCCATATATATCTCAGTCAGATGCACCTGCAGATATCATTGGATTCTACATCACTCAAAATTCTCATATGATTATGCAGGTCTTAAAATTCTCAGATGCATAACGAAGAACACCAAGTCAAAGGAATCATATATTTCTCAGCATGCTCATACTTAAGTACCTAAGAAATGTAGAAAGGAAAGTGGCTTTCAACTCAAACCTAACAATTTAAGGTGGATAAGGAAAAGACGTTTCTAAGGTCCAAATCTAAAAAGACATCTACTGCAATCCATTCCAACCAAATAGACCAGAAAACAACATACATAGCATACTACCATAAAACTTCACCATTTGCACCCTTAACACAATCTTTTTGAACTTATCAAAAGTACCTGCTCCAAACTATGGGGCACACTTACAATTCACCAAACAGACCATCCTCCAAATTGGTATTACTTGCAGGATCTCTACAACTAAGAAAATTTATAAACACTTTAATAACTGGAACGGTACCCTTTTCTTCACTGGGTGATGAAGTTACCCTTAACTAAGCTTGTTTTTCTAGCATTCCTTTTTAGTGCTTATCACTAATTTAGGTTCCAAAAAGGGTAGCTCAAAGGACAAAGTATAGAGAAAACTCGTGTGATTTTCTCTGGTCAGAGGTAGGTTAAAAAAAAATAGAGGAAAGATCATTTAGTATTTGGGAGATCCATTGTAATAATGAGTTTGCTACAGATACCAGACCTAACAAAGCTTTGAATCTTTCTTGGTGTGTGATGTGTTGCTGAAAGTTTGCAAGTACAAGAGGACAAAAGCAGAAAAACCAAGAATACCGTCTGCAACCTGAGGGTCAACACAGAATATCAAAGAAAAGTTGCATGAACCAAGTTTCAACCTATGAGCGTCAAACTAATACAAGAAGCATCACATTTATCATAAAATAAAATTTCTAATTTGTAAACAAGAAGGAAGCTCCCAGCAGCAAGCAATGAAGTGAAAGAAGCATGCAATAAGGAATTACAGAACCCAAAATCCATCAAAAACACTAAATAGTCAAGGTCATTCCGTAAATGACAACCCTTAATAGCCCAAAAATTACTTAACATATGCTTAAGAAGACAAAGAGTCCCACACAATCCATGTGAATGTGCCATATAATGTTGCACACTCAAAACACACCCCATAAAGGCATGACAATAATACCTGAAAGAAAGGAAACAAAGAGTATGAAGACCCATGCTTAACACTTGCTAGGACAACAAAATCTGAGGTTTGCTCAGGTATTTCAGATCAGATAGAATCATAGGTTTCAACATGAATCCAATACCATGGAATGCAGTTAGAATCATAGGCTTCCAGATGAATCCAATACCATAGAATGCAGTTGGAATCATAAACATCCAAATGAATCCAATACCTGAATCCATTACCACAAAATGCAGTTGTGATCATAAACATCAAGATGAATCCGAAGCTTGAATCCAATATCACAGAATGTAGTTGGGATCATAAACATCAAAATGAATCCAAAACACTCATAATTAAATGTACAATATAACTAACGACCAAAAATTAAAGCACCCAAGCAATTCAGCTTTCCTTACTGAAATAATATCCAATCAAGCAACAATAGGTGAAATGAAACATAAGGCGGGATCAACAGTAAAAAAGTAAACAAACTTTTTCATCTAAATAGATATCCAAAAGTGAGTAAGGAAAGATTCAAGATAGCTCACCTCTTCCAATTCTGGCCCCTCTTTTGTTCAATTTTTCTTTGTGTGCTCTGTTTTCTTCTTTCCCTAGATGACAAATGGAGGTTAGTAGGTTCCCCAGTCAATGTCTTTTGCCTCCTTTTCTTTTGCGATAGACAACAGGACCCAAGGGGCTTGAGGGAGGTGTTGCATTTTTGTCTTCACGCTTTTGCTCTCTGATACATCTATCTCAGCTGTGTCCCTGATGCCTCAGCTCTACTTCAATTTTTCAAGTTCCGGCAAAACCCAGAAAGAGAACCCCTCACAACGATCCTCACGACTCATGTGCACGTTTCAAGGCCAAAAAGCCACGCACGACGTTTAATCAGTTTACAAACAAAAATACACTAAGATAGCAGATAAAATGACATGGAATACAAAATATTGCAACTACTGGATGGCATTGGTCCCTAACAAAATATACTCGTCCTGGATTTGAAGAATAAAACATATATTTCATTAATTAAATATTCCAACTACTGGACGGCAAAGACAATGCCAAATACAATTCCAACAACATTTCATAATCTGCTACAAAAAGATCATTTTCAACTTCATAATCAATTCCAACTACAAAAAGATCAATTGCTATAGAAGGATCATTTTAGGACAGCATACACAACAACAAAAAGATTAATTCCCTAATCTGCTACTAGTTTCTAGCACCATAAACCAACTCCATTATCACTGCTTTGCGCATTTGAGGATGACATTTTGTAATTATATTGAACTCCTCAACATTCTTCATGAAGAAGGTAAAAATCTTAGGCACTTTTTCAGGTTCACATCCACATCCTTCAAGTAATGTCAAAAGTTCTTCAGGTTCAGGTGGAACTAATGGTGTTGGTGTGGAAATGGCCCTTTCCATGATAGAATTACTTTGTCTATGCACATCTATTAACTCATACATAGTTGATTTGTATTCACTAACTTCAACATCTTTGTCTTTACTTGAAGAGGTTCTTCTTTTCTTGTTGTTGCAGGCGCTACTTACTCTAGGTGAATCATATTCCTGCTGAGCATCAAGTGAATCATCATTAATAAAACAATCGTAATTACCCAAAGTGGCTTCATTCTGAGAAACCATGTTGTCAACATCATCAATACTGTCATGAAATAAATCTTCAGTGGATGAATGTTTGCGTTTCTTCATTTGAGATAGTGTCTCTCTCTCATTTCCAGTAGCTCTTGCATTGCCATAAAGTGTATCCATCTTTTCATAGTTTGGAAGAGGGGTATTCCTCCACATTGCTGCTCTTGGATGAGACTGAAAATAGTTTGGACAGATACACGGACAGATATACATTATACATTAAATAGTTGAATTAAAGCAGCTACAAGGACAGATATACATTAGATAGTTGAATGAAAGCAGTAAGCTAACCTGAATTAAAGCATCCCACACTTGTGGCTTAGCATCCCACATGCAAGTTGTTGGGTCCCAAGCAAACCCACTCATTCCATTCTTAAAGAGATCATATACTTCAGCAAAATTTTTCTTCAAAGTCTTCCACCTATTCTTGATTTTCTCTTTATCAATTTTGGTGCCAAATAAAGCACTAAGTTCCTTTACTATGTTGTCATATGCGGTGGAAGTGAAAGTGCCATTAACTCTATGACCACAATTATATTCATTCATGAATGCATCAACGAGTGTATCATCCATAGGTTTTGACCACACCAAGTTCTCCTTGCTTATAGGTGCCATGCTATATGAAATACATATTCATTCAATCCCAATGTAATATATAAAATAAGAATATATCCAACACAATATATGAAATTCAATCAAACATAAAATAGCAATAAAGTGGCAATAGAATAAATCCAAATGTCAACTCAAACAACAGAGTAAATAAAAATAAATAGAAAACATAAAATAATAATACATCAAACTTAAAATTCATCATTGTTTTGATAATCTAGCCACATTTGATTAGCTATACTATCTCTTATAAGTTCACCCTGAGCAGCATCGTTGGCTTGACTTCTTCGACCATGATTATTATCATCAAACACAGTTTGAGCTGCAAGTTCAACATCTACTTGAGAAATCAGCTCATCATCAGGGTCTACAGTCATTAGATAATTATGAAGAATGCAACAAGCACCAATGATCAATTTCTGTGCTTTAACTCTATAACTAGGCTCTGTTCCATTGGATAAAATTACAAATCTTTTTTTCATCACCCCAAAAGCTCTTTCAATTGCATTACGTAATGATGCATGTCGAAAATTAAATAATTCTTTATGATTTTGTGGTGGATTCCTCGTTGAATACTCTTTAAGGTGATAGCGAACTCCTCTATAAGGAGTGATAAGTCCACTTGTTAACATGAAGCCAGCATCCACAAGGTAATATTTCCCTATCATGAACAAAATTAATCACTATAATAGTTACATAATCACCAAATTTAGATTTCAATGACATCTTCAAAATAGTAATAATTACCGTCAAGAATTTTAAGATTATCTTCTCCTGTTTGTGCTTCTTTTAGAATTCTTGAGTCAGATGCAGTGCCTTCCCATCCAGTCATGACATAAGTGAATTTTAAATCAAATGTGCACGCTGTTAAGACATTTTGGGTTGGGAACTCTTTCCTACCACGGTACCGGGGAGCATCTTTAACAGATACTTTGACTCTTATATATGTCCCATCTATAGCACCAACACAATCTTTAAAATATGGGTAAAACTTATTTTTTTCACTAATTTCAGCAGGAACTGTTGAGCCATTAGGTTGTACAACAAATCTATCTTCTAACTCAATGATGGCTCTTAAGACTTTATGGAAGTGACGGCTAATTGTCTCACCAGAACGCCGAAAAAAAAAGTTCACTACACAATTTTTTGCATTATGTGTTAATATGAAAAGAGATTTTGCAACTTGTTCTTCCACACTTGCCCATCGTGTGGGTTTTAGGTTACACTCTCTTTCCAATATACCACATAATGTTATAAAAGCTTCAGAACCCATCCTAATAATACTTTTACCCTTTTCACCTTTTGTTATTTGCCTCATGATCTCCTCACAAACTCTTTCTCTCCTAGAACACATATTATAACTTATTTTTCTTCTTTCAGCCATTTGCTTGGACCAAAAATAGGCAGTGACATATATTATCACAATGATAGTTCTTCGACACAATTCCAACCACAACCTCCACAACTTAACATCCATCTAACTTGAAGAAAATAGAACAAATTAGGAAATAGAAAATGATTGGATAAAGCCATGTGAATGTGACACAAAGATAAAAATAATAAATCATAAAATTAAAAAGTTGAGATTGCAGGCATTACAAAATAAAAGTATTGCTTTCTGTTTGATACCATATCAATGTTTGCAGGCATTAGCAATTCATTCGTAATACTGGTTATTTATAAGGTACGTTGAGTCATGCATGGAATATTCCTTCAGAGCATTCTTCTTAAATAAGCAAATCAATTTTCACCTTACCACAATTTTGACTTCAGAGCATTCTTTCGCTTTTGCAATTAACACCCGTTAAGTAAATAAGCATGCCAAATGTCTCTAACAGGCATCTTAGTAATATAGATGTTGTGCTTGCTAGCAATAATATATATAATGTTTTGATCTTCCCCAATCCTATAACATGTTGTAGTAAGTTAAATTTATTGATTTTTTCCCCTATTACATTACGCTGTATAATAGCTGAAAGGTAGGTAACAGATATCTTACCAAAACTTAAAATCCAGTAATGGCCGATTAGGGTACATCAAAAAGAAAAAATAGGAAGTGCAATATCATGAATATCAATTAATAAGAAATCATATATAAAATAGCCTTTTGAATATACAGCACCTCTGCAAGATCCAAAATGAACAATGAAAAGATCTGATAATACTCCAAATCAATCAAATTACCTCAAACTTTGACAATCCATAAATTGAGAAGTAATAACAACCTTCGACAAACAATACTAACCAGGAACGAGGATAACTTCCTCGGCATCTCTAACATGACACTTAAACATTGAGATTCAATAGATTAAGATTCAATAGATGATGTCTAGAAAAGGAAGCATTGAGATTCAATAGATTAAGAATTGGCAAAGGAGTTTGAACGGCTCGGGTTTTGAGAACAACAGACCAAATGAAACACAGGCAGAGTAGGGATAATCAAATTTAGTCTGGCTTTGGCTCTGGCTCTCGACTCACAGCAGATACACCCAAAAATAGAAATCAATATTTACTTCTAATCTTGTAAAATGACACCAACGACAAGCTTTGTTTTCACAGATCTAGTAAAAGCATCGGATCCTCCAATAAATTCATTCGTTCAGGCAGAAGCACCAACGTTCAAATGAAAGCACAAAGCACAAAGCAACAACAGCTCGGATGAAAGCATGAACGAACAAACAGAAGCATATATTCACTACCTCAGCTCAGACCATATGCAAATGATAAAACGGAAGCAATCAAGAAGAAGCAAGAGTAAATAAAAGCGGTTCGAACCTAGGAAGAAATCTGGGCGATCTGGGTTGCAAGTTGAACGAAGAATCGAAGTCGCAAGACGAGACCAGACGAGAGCTGCGTGGAGACGAGACTAGACGAGAGCTGCGTGGAGACGAGAAAGAGACGAGACTAGACGAGCTGTGTGGAGACGAGACCAGACGGTGGAGATGAGAGTGGCGTGGAGATGGGAGACGAGACACGGACGACTGGCAAACCAAGAAGAAGTGAAGACTTAGACCCAAAGCAAGGGCATTTTAGACATGATTTTTTGTTACTGGCAGCCTTCCCCCCGAATCCCTCCAAATCGGAGGGCACAAATACAAGGGGAGGGGAGGAAAAATTTTATTAAATTTCCCCTCCCCTCTGAAGACACAAACCAAACAAGGGGAGGGGAGGAGAATCCCTCCCTTCCCCTCCCCTCCCCTCAAACCAAACAAGGCATTAGCAGTGAACCATGTAGAGGGAGAAGGAGCAGAGACACTAGGTATTGCAGGAAAGGCACGACAACAATCGAGTATGGTAGAGTAAAGGGTAAAATGTGCAGGGGTTGAAC
The DNA here is from genome assembly GCA_032878935.1 of Erythrophleum fordii. NCBI lineage: Eukaryota > Viridiplantae > Streptophyta > Magnoliopsida > Fabales > Fabaceae > Erythrophleum > Erythrophleum fordii. Next base: position 9,272,271 of record JAVQMF010000037.1, on the reverse strand, counting down.
AAGAAAGGAAGAATTACACACACAGGAGTAGAGGGGTGAAACTCACTCTCGAATCCAATATAAAAGAAAGGCTGAGGGAGGCTTTTAGGGGAGATGGTTTTTTTAGGTTTTAGAAAATTTTGCACTGAGAGGAGCTTTGGGGGAAAAGGAAGCGAGGCCTAGAGAGGGTCTCAGGGAAGAGGAGAACAGAGAGGAAATTAAGAGTGTGAGGGATCTATGCGAGAGATAGATATTGAGAAATAAGGGAGAAACGAGAGAGAGATGAATGGGAGGTGAGAGAGATTGAGGAGGAGACTAAGCACAAGAGCAGAGGAAGAAAATAAGAAGGGCCATTTTCAGTGTGGTTATAGTATTTTTTTTATAGGGTTGAATCTTGGGGGGGCTGGCTGAATTGGTTTAGGATGAGAACAGAGATGACAGAAGATAAAAGGTGTGAGAGAGAAACTGAGAAAGGGATGCGTAGTTCTAAAGAAGGCTCTATGAAAATAATCAAGTGGAATAATGAGGCCGATTATGAGAGTAGAACTATGAAAAAAGGGAATGAGCATATAAACAAAGTTAGGAAATTTGGAGTTAGCCTTTCCATTTAGATGTAGTGTTAAGGCTTATGGAGAGGTATGTTTTCTAGCATTTGTTCCTCCATTTTTGAAAATGTAGAACCATAAATGAATTCTGATTCTGATGTTGAAATTTGGGACTGAAGTTTTTAGGTAGCTTAAATCATTTGGCTGAAGATAGTATGTTGATGTTTTCTAATTTTAAAAACTGGGTTAAGATGCTTGCCATTTTTTGTTTGTTCTGTACTGGTTCAGCCAGAATTAAAAGACCACACCAATGCTATTTTGTTGCTGGTTACTTCTAGTTTAAAATTTAAGAAAATTCCTTTTCTCTTTGCTTTGCTAAATCTGAGTTTCCTTCTAATCTTTAATAATGGTGCTTAATATATTGTTGGAGGTCTATTTAAATTTGAATGTAAAATTCCTATTCAGATGCAACAAAACTTCAGACAAGATCATTCTGTGTCAACCATGCCATTTAATTGGGTGAATGAATGAATTTGTTGAAGATTGTATTTCACTGAGGCTTTTGTAGTAGCATGGATCTGTCAAAATTTTTGGTAAATTATGTAGAGAAATCTTGGTGAGGCCATGGTTTTTGTTTTCTGAATTATTGAAGCAAAATTCCAAAAATTTGATATACTTATAGCTGGTTTGATATGCTATGGAAAGGGGTTTTAGGATTAAGGCATTTTGTTTCTAATCCTTTAAAGTTATTCTTTGCATTGGATAAGTGGTTAAAAGCTCAGGGCTTCTAGTTTCGAGTTTACTGTGTTTGCTATAGACTAATGAAAGGGATGGGGGAATTTTCAATGATAGTTTTATTTTGTTCTAATGGAATTATAGTTACTTGGTTTGGCATATGTAATGGGGCCTAATGAGTAAATTAGTCACATTTCACTTTGGTTTGAAGTCCATTCCCTAATCCTTTCATCTGCCTATTTAAAATTCTCACATGGTGTTAAAGTTGCTTGAAATGGATAGATATTATGGAGTCTACCTAGGCATTGATTTATAGGGTTTGGATAAATTGATTCTAAGGATGGATATTATGCTTAATTAAGAGTAAGGAAATTAGTTTGCTTATTAATGTTTGACTTGAAATTGATGCCTTTCTTTTTTTTGGCTTATTGACATGGTGGGGAGCACCTTGAAACCATGCTAGAGTTGCACCTGGGGATTTGGTCAAAGGAAGATGGTAGTTTGACAGCATTAGTTGGAAACACTTAATTGCTACTGGTTCGCATTTTATTTGTATTTGTAAATCTTAAGTTGAATATGTCATTTGGTTGGACACAAGCACACACAATGAAAAAAATGTTGCAAGCTTGTAGATAGAAGAAATGCTTGACTTTAAGTTGAGTTGAAATTCTATTCATGCTAATTTTTTTAATTAAATACTAATAGAGAAATGTGCGGGTGATATTCAATTCTAATGATGCTAAATTTTTTAAGTTATTTAAATTTTTATCATGACTTACACCTAATATCAACTTTTCATATATATATGTATGTGTGTGTGTGTGTGTGTCATAATATTATATAAAGGCTGCAAAGATAAGGTGAGGGTATTTATGGGTTTATATGGTTTTCAGTAGATTCTTGGTTGCATTATTAAGAAATCCTATGGGACCAATGAAGGTTCAAGTCTTTTACAATGAGGCCTACGTCATGACACTAGCATGGGCTCCCTTAATCTATAATTTTTCTAATCATAAGCACTCAGCACATCAACTGTAGCTTGATATTTATTTATAAGACTAAATTGAATATAATTTTTTAATATTAGATTACTTATAAACAATTCTTTAAACTTTAAAATTTGATAGTGAACTCTTTAAATTTATATAGATACTTTTCTATCATTATTTCATTATTTTATTAATAGAGCATGACATATTAGAGGTTGAGATTATTTATACATCATTTAAAGTTAGGTTAAGTTATTTGCATATAACATAAAGTTTAAATAGATTATCTTTGCAAATGACAATTGACACGTGTTTTCCAATCATTTGCACATGCTTTGTGAGTGCATAATAATGCATACAAAGTAATATTAAAAGTTATTGAAATTTTGAGGAAGCACTTTGGGAGTTTATGTTTGGTTGAATTTTAGTTAGGTATCCAGAGTAGAAGTAATAGTAAAAGTTATTGAAAAAAGTACAATTATATTTTCATTGAAACCTTTATGCAAGACGATTGCCATAAAAACCGCTCATTTGAGACAAGAAAGCCAAGAACTTATAGAGCAAAATCAATGTATAACAGAGCAGTATTAACAAATCTTATCTCTACTAGACTAGCATCAACAAATCCTCAAAAGGTTACAAGAACTTGAAGTGCAATTATCTTGTGTCTTATTAGATCTTATACCAGAAGACTTAGTAGCTGAAAAGACAGGCCTTGATGATTGCCGTCCTTCATAAGGATGATTTTATTCCTCTTGCTTTATTTTGTGTTTTTAGTTGAGAATTGTTTTAGAATTGTCATTATTTAATTGAGGATCATTTTAATTTATTTGTTACTTTTTAATTGAATATTGTTGTGTTATTGTATTTTTCTAAAAAGAGAGAAACATTTAAACTTTGATTTTATTATTTAACAATAGTATTATTCGTCAATTAGCCTTCTTTTATTGTACTTTACTGGACAAGTAATAAAGTAACATTATTCTAAGGCTAAAATTTAAAAAATAAATAAATAAATTAGCGACAAAATTTTCATCATTAATTCATCACTAATCAGTGATAGAAATTCTATCGCTAATCCATCATTGATTAGCAACGAAAATTCCATCAATAATCTGTTACTAATTAGTGATGGAATTTTTGTCATTAATTCGTCACTAATTGGTTACAGAATATTCTGTTGTTAATTTGTCACTAATCATAAGGGCATGATTTTGTTGTTGATTTGTCATTGATTAGCGATAGAAAATTTCATCACTAATCCTTTACTAATTAGCCATGAAATATTCTGTCGCTGATTAACGATAGAATTTTTTGTTACTAAACTATCACTAACTAGGAATATCTTATCCTTATGATTAGCGATTTTTTTTTACGGTGAAATTTTTTTTCACTAATTAGAGATGATATTTTTAATTCCATCACTAATGGATTAGTGATTATGAAATTAATGACAAAAAAATTCTATCTCTAATTAATTAGCAACAGAATTATCCACATTTAGTGATGGAAAATTCTATCACTAATTTCTGTTTTTTTTATAGTGTTAGCTTATAAGAAGAGATTTTGTTTTGTGTTTAAATGCATTGTAAAAGAGAAAGAGTTTGTTTAGAGATTACTAAGTGACAAAGTTAAATGTTAGTTGCAGAAAACCCTTGTGAGAAATTACTGTGTTGTTATATGTGTTGGTGGTGAAAATCACTTATTTGTAAGTATATTGTTGGGAAAATCAGAATTAAGGATTCAAAGTTAAAAATATTTACTCTGAAGCATTTATTACTATTGTTTTAAGATAGATTACCATTGACTTTAAGTAAACTCCCATAAATCTGGTGGTAACAGGTCTTTCAGAGTAAATATTTTCATCTTTGGATCCTTAAATCTAATTCTTCATATATTTGTTTATTAGTGAAGAAATCCCTTAAGTGTTTTGAGGGGATTGGATGTAGGTCAAATAAGACCAAACTAGGATAAATTACTATGTCTTATTCTTTTACATCTGCTTTTCAAGTTTGCAAAGCTTATCTCCTCCACTTTAGGGGGACTTAGTTTTAATTTTATACTTGCAATTTAGTTATTGGTTACATTCACAAGTAGTAAATAGTTTCTCATCTTCACATTGCATCTAATCCTTGTCAAAATAATAAAATCATTAATATAATAATTTTATACTTGCTCAAGTTATTGGTTGCATTCACAAGTAGTAAATAGTTTCTCATATTCACATTGCATCTACTCCTCATCAAAATAATAAAATCATTAATATATTAATTGATTTCAACTATTCCGTACGTTAATCCTTCACATTCAATATGTTGAAATAGAGGATTATTGGTCCTTTACTTTGGAGAAAGTATTAAAATGACATCTTCTACACTATATACTTATTCATTTTCCTCAAGGTGTGTTTATCAAGAGATGCCTTGGTAAATGTTGAAAAAAATGGGTTCTCAACTAGGCACTCTCCATTCAAACTCTTCCTTGCACCCCATATCTTAGCCATTAGCGCCCTTTTTGCCCTTTCCTTGCTCAAGTCCTGCTCCTCCATCATCATGCATTACATATGAGATCCATCCTTGCCTTCCACGTTCTCGTCGTGCAAATTGTTAGATTCATCTTAAAAACTCTTGATTTATGTAATTAAGTGGTTATTATTATCACTTAACAATTTAACCTTTTTATTTTGAGTGATATACTTATAATATATGTTGCACAAGCCTAATTCTCAAGTTTTTATTCAAAAAATGTGATCGAGGAAAAAAAAAAAAGAAACAAAAATTGTGCTAATTACTTAAAAGGAAAAAAAAAACAAACTGTGCCAATTTATTTCGCATATGGTTGCAGTGATTTGTGATTAAAAATCTGATTTTAATAAAGTAAAGAAATTTTGAGAAATTAAAGGGTCAAGATATTAAATTTAAAAATTTTAGGTTTAATCTGTAATTTGAATTATATTTCTAAGGAAGTAGTTATCTTTAATAATGAACAAATATTGGCATCTTGGTCTTTTTTTTTTTTCTTCTGGGAAGCAGTTAGTGTCTCCATATTTTTATCGCATTCATACACGTTGCTATTTGAAATAATTATTGAGCATATATATGAGTGGTTTCTATAAGTCAGAACTTTGATATTTTTTACCTCCGACAGTTTTGTCTACTAATATCGTATATTTCTACTATTAAAGAGGATAAAATATTTTGCAGAATGCATTACAAGAACATATACTACAAAAAAATTGTAAATTTGCGACGAAATTTTGTTTCATCGCAAGTTCATCGCAAGTCTGTCACTAATTTTGTCGCAGAAATTAGCGACAAAATTTGTGGCGGAACATTTCCGTCGCAAATATTTCTGTCGCAAATCAAGTTAGTGACGGAATTCAGCGACGAAAAATTCCGTCACTACTAAGTGAGATAGTCAATTCCAATTTTGCGATAGAATTTTGTGACGAAATATTCCGTCGCTAATTTAGCGACAGAATTAGCGACAGAATTTCTGTCACAAAATTTTCCGTCACTAATCCGTCGCAAATTATTTAAATATTATTTTTTAATAATTTATATGATATAATGACTTAAATATATATCTATATATGAAACCGTTGCAAATTAGTTAAATATTATTAATTGTGTGTGTATATATATATATATTATAATTTAAATTGATAATTTAATAATTTCAATATCAAAATAGTAAAATGTGATAAATAGTAATGTGGTTAATTATTCTATGAGTAATAAAAGGCCTCCATTCATGTTCAAAAATAAAAAAATGTATACTTTATTTATTTTAAGTCATAAATTAATATAAATATAAAATATATTTAATTAACTAAAAATAGAAAAAAGTTTGCAAATTTAAAATCATGATTTAAACAACTGTGTATAAGGAATGATTGAAATAAAAATATACAAAATAAATAAAAATGAAATAAATATTTCACTCAACAAAATTAAAAAGATAAATGATATAAAAAAATTATGACATGTCTATTTTCCAGAATTATATAAATATTAAAAATGACTTTACTCAGCTACTATCCTTCAATCATATCATGTCTTTCACCTCTTTATGCTCATAATCGATTTCCTCTATTTGTCATGGTGTAAACTCTCAGTTAAATTCACACATTTTTAATGGTGTTTCTCTATTTCTATTAGCACTTTTTTAAGTGATCGTGTCAAGGGTTTTCTTTGTTTGAAAACAGTCTTTCTCTCATTTAAATGTGAAATCTCTCAAATTCTCTCGAAAGAAGCAAATGCTAAATACCGAGAGGTGCAAAATCAAAAAGAAATGGAGGGTATGATCTAAAATCTAATACATATTATATAGTTATGTAGTTAGAGAGAAAGAATAATATAAAAGAGTATGTATCCAATTTTTTTTTTTTTTCACACCCATTCCTTTTTTTTTTCTCCCAATCTCTTTGAATTACACTATATGGAAAAACATAATTAATATCCTTTTTATTTTCTTTCATTTTCAATTGAGATTTGATTTTTGTTAGTTCATATTTGTTTCCAATTACATTTGCAATGATTTTTCATTTCTTACTCATGAGAGTCTAAAGAATAAGAAAGCTTTTTTCCCTTCCTAACAAAAGAAAAAAAAACTTGTTGAGATGATTGTTCTTAACAAAAAATTATCATAATATATGATGTTAACTATAGTTTACCAATCTATTAAATCTTGCTAAGTAAATTATTTAATTATCTAACTCCTAATTTATAAAAAATAAAAATAAGTGTTAGTAAATTTAACTATAATGTAGTGTTATATTCGATAAATAATATGAAAAATAATTTTTTTGCATACTACATAGTAATTTATGTTGTTAAATTATAAAAAGGTATGTTACATATAATCTTATTAATATAAATTTTTTATATAAATTATGAGTTCGTAACTTTTTTTTTAATTTTCACTCTCCTAATAACTTATGTTGAGATTTGGCCTTAAGTATAAGTAATTTGTTTTTAACAATTCAATATTATATAATTGGACTCTAAAATAATTTTTCTTTTTGTAATATATATATATATATATATATTGAGGGATTTGAAAATAAATATCTATAGAATTTTACCTAAGTTTAGTACTTTGATATATACTTTTGTGTGTGTGTGTGTGTATGAGTTGGAATTATATACTATAGTAGAAGAAAAGTTTATAATTTCTATTCTCTTAATCTATTGTGAAAGTTTTTTAATCCTGCTTAAATTAGAGTTAAGCTCATATTTTTATTAAAGTGGGTAAGCTTTTTAATATATATATATATATATATATGATAATATGAAAGTTGTTGAATTTGATATAATAAATAAATATTGACCTAGTTATTGTTTCTTGTTCCAACATTTTTTTATTATTTAATAACTCTTTGATTTTGATAATAAGGTTAATTACTATTACTTTATTATGAAATGAAGATACTTTTTTTATTTCAAAAAAAGAGAGAATAATTTGTGTCTATTGGCATGAGTAACTTTTTTTTCTAATAAAAACTTGAAAACGTGAAATTTAAAAGCCATTATACTTTATACTAAAATTTAATTAAATAATATTCCACCAAAAAAATGATTTAAATATTATTAATTTCATAGAAACCTATAATAATTTAATAATTTGGTTTTAAATTATGATTGAGTTAAATCCTAAATTTTAGATTAAAATTAGTTATTTATCAAAATATGAATGACAATATTAAATTTTTTTAACACTAAAAATATATATAGTAATATTTTTATAAAATAAGAAGCAAAAGTGTATTCATGCACGTCGTTCTCGAAAATAAGAATACAAATTAAAAGATGGAGGTCTTTAATTTGAAGGGTTCAAAAGTAATAGAATTATTTTGTTACCTTCCATCTTCTCAAATGAGTGATCACTTTGCAAACTTCACCAATCTAATTATGACAATAACATGATGCGTTAATTGTACACAATTAATTCAGATTTCTTTATTAAGTTTTATTGTGGTGTGACTCTCTTTCTCCTGGACGGTTAAAATTAGTAGATAACCAAATAAAAAAAATGTTGTGCATTTATCATCCGATTAAAATTCAATGCCTTCTTTGAGATTTTAATAATAAAAAATTATTTATAGATAATTAAGATGAGGAATCAGCCAGAACCTCGCATCATTGTTTTCCCAGACACTAGCAGGCGACGTTGGATATATATGGGATCTATTGACATTTTAATGGGTACTAAATTGTGAGGTGAATATGTAAACAATTAGATTTAAATATAATTTTGTATATTTTTGTCATTAAATTTTATTAATAAAAATATGAATGTGTTAAAAAAATATTTCACAGATTTAATTATATAATATTAAGTTATAAAAACTATATACTTGTTATATTTTTATTAAAAAATTTAGTAACAAAAATGTAAAAATTGTATCTATATTTTTTCAAATTTCTAAGTGATTTCATGAACGGCTACTAAATATTCTTTCTATACCTATCTACAAATATGCAGATATATTGTAAAACATTAATTTGAAGTCGAACTGTATTGTATATCGAAGCACTTAAGGAACCTACTAAAGAATTAATACATTTTTTTTAAGTTGCATTTGTATTTCATTTAAGTTGCATTTCAATTACATTTGTATTTCATTTCAGCAAGGATAGACACAAACGACTACAAAACAAAACAAATGCTCTGAGAGGAGCCCGTGGGACCCCGCGTTTTGAATAATTGACTTTGACCTTCACAGAAACAGTTGCGAAGGGGAAAAATCACACCTTCTAATCTTCTTCGTCGCTGCTGGGAGAGAGGATAAAAGGGCAGAGCCTCCTCTCTTTCTTCCTCATTCTCTCAATCGAGGTCTTCTCGATTTTCCTTTAGCAACAAAACTAGAGTATGGAGGAAACACTCTAATAGTACTCGCATAACACAAAGGTATGATGTGTTCTCAAGCAAGTTTTAGTTTTTGGTGTTTTGATTAGCTTATGAAGTTTGAGTTTTGGTGTCTGGTACAAACGCCCAAAACGAGAGGGTTTATCTATTAAATGCTCTCCCTCTTCAACTCCTGCATTGGTTTTTCCCTTTTCATGTCTTCTTCACTTTTTGCCTCTCTCTTCTATGCTCCTTCAAGGTCCCCCCATTTTGTATATCCAACCCTTCTCTCATGTCCTGCACATATTCTGTTCCTAAATTAACATTTTATTCGAGGCTTCTGGGTTCGCAAAGTTTTATATCTTGTGAACAACATGAGTGATTCTAAGGTGAGTTTTATCTATTTTCTTTGGGTTCTATTTTTTACTGAAAAGAAATTTCTCTGTGATGGCATATGGGTGTATCTGTTTCAGATAAGAATACAAATATAAGAGTTTTGTTGGGTTTTATTGTGGAAATGATTGCCATTACATTTATTTAATAATTTCTTTGCGGATAATTGCTGAAGGGTGTTTCGTTTTAGTTGTTTTAATGCTCTACTCTGTGAAAACTTTAATTATGCTAATAACCTTTGATTAGACTATGCTAATTTGTATTTGATATTTGTCCAAAATGATTATTAATTTGTTACATGGTCATATATATAGGTATAACTTAAAGTGTATTTGTCTAAAATGATTATTAATTTATGCTTTCTAAATGCTACAATACAGGCGCTCTTGTCTTGTTCTCATTTTGTTCACCTTCTGCAGTAACTAAGAACTCACAATATTCTTAAGGTTAGTATTGTTGCATGTTGTTTTTGTATTCTAAGGATTTTAGCCTAACTTTATAGTTTGCATGACATTGAAGAAATGAAGATGTAGCAACTGATTTGAAAGATGCTACTTTGGAGTGAATATTATTAAACAGATATTATTGAACTCACAATAAGCTTTGTTTCTTCCAAATTAAGTGATGTTTTTGGAGGACAATTGAGAAGTTTAGTGATGGCTAAAGGTAGGAAATAATTTGAAAGGAAATGCTTATTTTATATGATCAGTTAAAGTGTTTTATTTTTGTTTTAACTACTTGCAAATCTGAAGGACTATCTTTTGAATGTTTATATGTATTGATATGAAACATCATTCATGGACTGCTAATGAAAAAAATGCATGTCTTAAAGGTAGGATATAGAACATCAATGAATGGAAAGGTATTTAATATGTGATTCTAATAAGAGCAATATTTGTTGATTTTAAAATTCTACATTCCCTTGAATCATAAAATATTATGTTCTTGTGTGTTTGTAGTTTGAACTTTGGATTTCTTTGTAGTATTAGTCTACTCCTTGATTTACTTTCTTTCGCCTTGTGATTAGGTTTGGAGTTATTCTTTCTCTTGCTTTTTACCAACTCTAGTTTGATTTATTTCTTTCCTTAAAATTTAAATTAAGTTTGAATTATGGCACTTTTCATAAGTTTAATGTTGACTTAAGCATTTTCATCGTAATTAAATGTAGCCTCTTGCTATTAATTTTAGTTGAGATTTAACATTTTTATTTCAATCTAATGATTAGGGAATGTTTTGTTATATTTTGTAATTCATGTACTAATTTCGTAATTAAATGTAGTTCAAAGGATAAAAAGTAATTTCTCTTACAACTATTAATGCACAATTGGCTAGTGATTTTATGTGTAAATTCAAGAAAAAAGAACTTTAGCAAAATCATTTGATGAATTTTGATGCTGCCCACCTTGATCATTTTACACATTTGGTTGTAAGTTGAAGTTTTGTATAGTTGGCAGAATTTTCTATTCTTCTTTTTCATAACAAATACATTATTGAATCTTAGACACAAAGGATATTTAAGGAAAGAGACTCCATCACTCTTCATTATTTCTCATAAGCCTTCTTTGGACCGAGCATTATTAAGAATGTGTCAAAGTCTTTATTAATTTCACTCTTTCTTTCATGTTCCTTTTAGATATAAACACAAATGCATAAGAGTTTCACAAACTGATCATTCTATTTTACACAATTTCCACCCAAAAATAATAATAGTTATTTTATTAAACTACTTTGTTCTCATCACCCTTCTTCATCATCATTATCATCTTTTAATTTACTGTTTCTGGGCTACACAATTTTCTTTGCATATTTATAGTTGTTGAAAATCTCTTAGAGCAGAGATTAAAGAATTGGATATCTTAAAAATGGCCATAAAATATTAAAGAATAATCTTTTCTTAAGAATAATCTTTTCATTAATTTTAATTTTAATCGCATTGTAGTAAATAAAAGATAAGATATTGCGTATTAATAGTACCAAAATAGGGGATTTTTCTTTTATTTTAAATTTTTCAAGATATTTACCAATTATTGCTTTATGGGGTTAAGTAATGGAGTTTTATATGTGCAGGGTAAAGTTGCCTTTGTGTCTGCTTATGGGATTCACCAACTACACATATTCATATTTGTGTTGGTAATATTTCATATACTGCAGTAATTTTTAACCTTGGCTTTGGGCATAACCAAGGTACTTTTTTTTTTCTCCTCTTTATTTAATTTCATCTTTCATTTGCTTGCAGCCTATAAAGAATAAATTCTTTCTCTTTCTGTCTTGAATTTTTTGGTTGATAACATGAGTGATATCAATTAAGTTCCTGACAGAAAAACATACTTATGGATCTTAAAAAAAAAATTCAAACCCAAATAGTAGTAGTTATATTGTAAGAATTAAATTGATGAAACATGTATATTTCAAAAATTCAAATAATATTCTATTTATCCAATTCTTTAATATCATTTGAAATTTAATGAGGCTATTGTGTTGTGGTTGTAGCAATTCTTTGGCTTAGTTTCCAAGGTTGACTATTTGGCGTTGAGGCGTGGATTGATCATGGTGGGTATATAGTAAGCAAATCTGTTGATAGGTTGCTAGATCATGGTGGATTTGAGACAGGAGAATCAAGAACTTAAAGAGAAGAATTAATGTATAACATAACAGCACCAACAAATCTTATCTCTACTAGACTAGCATCAACTTGCAAAACTTGAATTGCGGATATCTCATGCCTCATCAAATCTCATACTAGAAGACTCAGTAGCAGAAAAGACAGGCCCTAATGATTGTCTTCTTCTATAAAGATGATTTTATTCCTCTTTTCTTAATTTATGTGTTTTTAGTTGATAATTTAATCTATTTATTACTTTTTAATTGAATATTGTTATGTTTTGGATAGAGAGAAAACATTGATTTTATTATTTAATAATAGCATTATTCTTAATTGGCCTTCTTTTAGTGTGTTTTATTGTATTTTACTAGATAGATAGCAAAGTAACATTATATTGAGGCTAAAATTTAAAAAAATTATTATATAAAAAAAGAAAAATTAAATTAGAGACTGAATTTGTGACGAAAAATTCCGTGACTAAATATTGAGGCTAAAATTTTAAAAAAATTATTATATAAAAAAAAAAGAAAAATTAAATTAGAGACGGAATCTGTGATGGAAAATTTCGTCGCTGATTAGTGACGGAATTTTTTGTCATAGATTCTGTCGTTGATTAGTGACAGAATTTTTTGTCATTGTTCTGTCGCTGATTAGTGACGGAATTTTTCGTCGCTGTTCCGTCGCTAATTAGTAACAAAATATACTGTCGCTGTTCCATCACTAATTTGGAATATGTTATTCTCATATTTAGCGATGGATTTTTTTTAGCGACTGAATATTCTATCGCTAATACATTCCGTCACTAATGAATTAGTGACAGTGAAATTAGCGACGGAATTTTTCCGCGCTAATTTATTAGTGACGGAATTATTTGCATTTAGCGACGGAATTCCGTCGCTAATTTTTATTTTTCTTGTAGTACATGAAAAGAAATATAGTATATAATTATATATGTCAAAGTCTTCTTAACAACTGCATCACAACTTGGCAACTCGACCTTTTTGCTTTGTTCAGCAGCTTTGAGTTTCTAATGTTAGATGACACTACTTGACTATTTTGAAAGAGAAGAGAATTTTAATGTATAAACACCAATAATATAATGACCCATATGCTTTAACAGTTAAATATACACGTTTGTCGGATATAAGACGCATTAGTTTTGTTGCCTCTTTTCTGTAGAGTAAGACTGAAATGCTTGAGTTTTGGTTTGACATTGTTTCACATTTTTTTCAGAGCTTCCTGCGCTATCAATCTTGAATTTTAATATATATATATATATATATATATATAAAGGCTATCTTTTAGACGATGGAGGTGAAATGTTTTCACATAAATAGTTAAGACTTCTATAATTACATCTCAGTACTTTACCTATACATATGCTAACTAATGCCACAGCTGAAATCGTTTGTAATGTTTATGCATTGCTATACTCCCTCTAAGTACAGAAAGTTTGCTTGCTTTCGATTAATCAACATTTAGGGATTTTTCTATGAAATGCTTGAAATTCTGCCCTTGTGCTTATCCTTCAGACTGTTAGTATGATTGTTTGTCTTTTAACTTATAAACCTTGAAATTCTGTCTTCTCTCTGAAATAATTCTTCTATTAAACTTCTTTTTCCATTATTTTTAATTTTCTTTTTGACAAAGGCATTTTATCTATGATGAATGTATTTGTTTTCTTTTTATATATACATAGAATAGATAACGAATTTTAAATTATTTCTCTGAGCTATAACAATTGGAAATAATGATAAATTACATGTGTATTGGATATTGTTTCAAGAGCATACAGGGTTATCCAGGTTTTTTATTTTGCAAGTATTAGCAGCAAGCGAGCAAGATGTAAGAGTAAAGTATAACCTTTCGTTTCTTTTGGGTTGAATTTTATTTTGTAGGTGTCTTTTCATCATTGTGGGGATTTTCTTATGGCAGGTAATCACTTTTTTCACATCTTACTCTTGAGGCTTTATGATTTTATGTTAATGGTATCCTATTGTTTTGTAAAACCAATTCGATCTCTATGGCTATAGACTGTAGTCTTGTTTCCTGTTCTTAATTTTTGGCATCCATGTTAGTTATCATGTTGTCATATTATGGCTAACTAATGAATTATGAACTTGCTCTATTTTTGGTTGGTCTGATGGGCTTAGCATAAAATAACATAGTTTTTGTATTTATAATTCTACAACTTCACCCTTGTTTCTTCGCTTAGGTAGTAGCTGTGTGCAGTTTGAATGATTTTCTTTCTGCTAAAAAAAAGAAACTCAATTTTACAAGGGTTACAATTATAGTAAATACATTCTAATACCTTTCTTATATAATTCAAGCTTTAAACAAGGAGTCAAGGACCCGTTCTAATTAGAGCCTTCTGTGTTTGAATATGTCAAATTGTTGCGCTTATGCTTATTAATTGAATAAGATAGATAGAAAAGAAGTAATTAATTCATGAATGTGGTCGCTTCCAATTACTATAATTAAGTATTATAAATATGGTTTAGATTAGGCCACCAAAGAATGGCAATATTAAGTTAGAAAACCATATTTTGGCTCTCTGATTCAAGCATCATAGTAAATTGGTAACAAGTGGTTAGGAAAAGCCACCATGGGCTATGTTATATCTTCTCTTATTGTTTTGACTGCTACCTTTTGGCTGAGAGAGAAGAATCAATAAGAAAAAGAGGGAACCAGGTTATTGTTCCAGTACGGATGCAAGATGAAATACACGCATGCGCACACACACGAGACATGTATGACGTGGTAGATGATTTATAGCGAGATGAGTAGTTAATCTCTTTAGATTATAAACTAATGATTAAGATGATGCAAAAATTATCATAATTACTCATAAATATGTTATAAATTTTTTGCTTGGTTTTCGTATAAATATTTTTAATCATGAATTTATGGTCGATTAATTACTCATTTCACCAATAAAAATATTAAACTTAAACAAAACAAGAAAAAAAATATTTAATATACATTTAATTACATAAAATTTACAAAATTTAACAATCATCCTCATTTTGATTAAAATTATTATCTCTGTCCTCATTATTTAAATAAAAAGTATCTAGCCTAAAGAAAGAATTTGATCCAACATCATCTTGATAACTTTGTTGTGAAAAATGTTGAACAATACTTTTAAATTCATCTAATTATTGTTAGAGCTATTTGATTCATGTTCTTTGATTTTTAAGTTGGACATTATGAGTTTGTTGTAACAAAGTTATAAATTATTCCTTACAATTTTTTGGATATAAGAAGAGTGAGGATATGCTGGGTATTGAATGTTAGTATATTCAGATGCAGGATTTCCTAATACTATAAATTAAGTATTTTTTTTTACTTTTCATCTGATAGTTTGTAGCTATAAATCTATCTTTGAAATACTCTTTTTATTACTTTCATACAAAATTTTAAGGTGTGTATACTTATTTTGAAAAATAAATAGCATAACGAGTCACGATTCTATAAATAAAATTATAATTACAAATATAAATTAAATAGAAAATAATAGTTACATAGACATTCTGAGATTTTTTGTCAATCTAAACTCTATTATTTTGATGGGTCTTTAAAAAGACCTCAAAATATGTTGGTGGAATTTCTAGTTCTCGTACATACAAAATAAAATATTAATAGATAAATATATATATTTAAAATAATTAATAAATCTATAGAGAAATAAAATTAATTATCAATCTTTTGGCATGTTCAAGCATTAAAATAGAACCCTTGGTATGTAACGATGAACTAAACTTAAAACTAGACGTTTTATTCCTTCTTATCCATTTTCCAAGTGATTGATACTCAGAATTATTCTACTTTGCACACAGTTCATACCAAATGGATTTTCCAATCCAATTAAGTTCTTTTTTCCGATCTTGAATGCATTACTAATTAAATCTCTGAAATGATCAACTATTTTATTTTTTCAATTCTTCCAAATCTTATTAGTGTCCTTTGGTTTTCGCTCATAATATTTCTAAAAAAAATCAAAGGTTATAATTAATTCAAAAAAAATAAAA
This sequence comes from Erythrophleum fordii, assembly GCA_032878935.1. NCBI lineage: Eukaryota > Viridiplantae > Streptophyta > Magnoliopsida > Fabales > Fabaceae > Erythrophleum > Erythrophleum fordii. The sequence continues at coordinate 9,256,148 of JAVQMF010000037.1, read as the reverse complement.
TACATGGTATTATAATTATATAAAAGATATAATTAACAAATTTCATCTTAAATTCAACAAATCATAATTCTCTATATTCATGAGGAATATCTTTCCAACCATTTCAAGGCTTTTTATATTGACTTTTAAAAATAGTTATTACATGTGCATGAAATTATTCGGTGTAAATCTACATAAATCAAATATTTGTTAGTTAGTTTTATAAATAATTAAAAGTTATAATAAGTTGAAATAATATTAGAAAACTAAATAATAACACATCATCATTAGATTGAATAAATTGTTTTTGGATAGAAGTAAGAGCTTGAAACTCAGGAGTTGGTTCTTGAGACTTCTCATGAACTAAATGAGGAGTACGTTGGGATCATGATCTACCCTTTCTAGATGATAATCCTCATTGATACATCTAAATAAATTAATTTGTAAAAGACAAACAATATATGTAAATAAATTTCTTAAAATATGAAATCAAAATAAGTTAATAAAATATACTACTCTTACTTCTTGTTATTTACTTTTGTTTTGTATCTTGATGTGAATTGCCTTGTTCGTCGGATGACAAAGTGAGGGTGTGAGAGAAATGAAATAGATTGATGAAAGATGTGAATTCGATGTGTGTGTGAAAAGGGGGTGGAACACACACACACACACACACACATATATATATATATATATATATATTAAATATTAAATATATAAACACATCAATCTAATCAAACTCTAACTTTATATATAGTAATATAAAATAGTTCTACATTGAAAAGTCATGTCAATACATAAATATCTACATATTATTAACAATAAAATCATAAAAAATTAATACAAACGTAAAAATTTATGCATTATTATTATTATTATTATTATTATTATTATTATTACTACTACAAAAAGTTTTGCAATAACTCTTATATGTAATTAATCTATCCTTGTAAAGTTTCAATAGTTATTTTATTTTTTTGAAATTGTAAATGGTAAAGACATAACACACTACTAACATTTGAATATAGTATGCCAATATCTAGTTGTGTTTCACCAGTAGGAAATATAGTCCTAATTTCACTTATATATTTCTTTTCATAATCTAGTATTTTGTATCTAGAACCAAATATTGAATCTCCTTTTATTTCTTATAATATATTTCTGAGACCATAGATCATTCCTCCAACTTTTCTTCCCCTAGATGGTTGCATCCAAAGATATATTTCTTCAGATTTTTTTTCAATTATTTTCTAATTACAAAAATCTCAGTTTATACCATATATATTTAAAACATATAGCATTAAATTATACCCCAAACTTGCAAAACTATAATTGTCTAACTAGTTGAGAAACTTCTAAAAGACAATTATAAGGACCATTATAATTGTAATATATAATAGTAAGAATATATTCACCAACAACTTGACCATTTAGTTTGAATTTGATTAAAAAAATAAATTAAATTTATGTTAATTAGCTTTATAAATAACTAAAATATGTAATAAATATTATTTAAAAAGATGTAATCGAATAAAAACATTACTTTGTTTAGTTAGTTTTGGTTAGCTTTTAATATTATTTAAAAAGATGTAATCAAATAAAAACATTACTTTGTTTCGTTAGTTTTGGTTAGCTTCCTTAAATAAACCTTGCGATGTTTTTCTTGACATCTCAAAGAATATAAATATTCGACATACAAATATTGCCTGGAGACGCAAACAAGCTCTGCTTCGTGTTGCTTCATTTGACTGATGTGTACGCTAAGAATATAGAGTATTTAAATTGATATATATTATAACAATGAAGTTCTAAATTAGAGCAATAACTAAGAAGTATCATTTACTTTTGGAAGATAAGAGAGAATGATGAAGAATGTAGGAAAAGGGAATACAAAAGATCTGAAAATAAAGATAAAAAAATAAAAGAAGAAGATACAAAATATATAAAATATTTATTAAAAGTAAAAGATTTAATTCTACAAACATCTTCACATAAAAGAAGTATTACATCTTCTGAATCCCTTCACATCTTTTGAAAAGAAAGGATGTGAAGGGCATCCCTTCTCACGAAGCCCTTATCCTTCACGTGAAGGGTTTGAAGTGCTAATGCCCTTCAATATATATTTATTTATATTATATTTATAAAATTTTAATAAATATATAATTATATAAATATAAAATTATATTAATATAAGTTTCAAAATATAGAATTAATTGAAAATTTATTAATATTCATAATTTATTTTATATTAATATTATATTATTATATAAGTATATATAAGCATATTAATTTATCTTATTTTCATTTGATTTATTTAATTTATGCATATTATAAAAAAATTTTAAAATAAATAAAAATAAAATAATGATTTTGTAAATGACCAAAATAAATCAAGTAAAAATTATTATTTTAAAATAATAATAAAAAATAAGAGAAGAAATATAAAGAAAAAATATATGTAAAATATAATTAAAAATATAAAATATATATAATATATATATATATATATATATATATTCATTAAAAAATATGCTCTTCATGTGAAAGATTTAATGTTCACGTGGAAGGAATTTTTTATTTTTTTTAAATAAATTTTTATAAATAATATAAATTATAAATGAAATTAATAAAATTAAATAAAATTAAATTAATTAAAAATTAATTCATAATAAAATTCAAAAGGTATTAATATTAATGGAAAAATCTTATATCTTATATTATAAAACTAAAAGAATCAAACTAAATCTAAAAGAAGATAAAATTATATTTATACAATGTAAAATTATATTTATAAAATTTCATTAAATGTAAAATTATATTTGTACATATATTTATAAAATTTCATTAATAAGCAATAAAATTATATTAAAAATTATATCTATTACATAATAATTTTAAAATATTTAAACAATTCAATGTTAAATAAAATGCTTTTCATTTAATGATTATTCATCTTTTTTGTCATTATGTTCGTCTTGATCATTATTCTTCATCTTCATCTTTGTCTTTATCTTTGTCTTCATTTTCATCATCATCTTCTTCTTCAGCACCTTCGTTTTGTATATCGATTTGGAGATCAACATCTTCAACTAATAAATCTATATGAAGATGCACATCTTCCATTTCCTCTTGCTCTTATAATGTATCATATAATATCTCATTATCTACTATACTAACATGTACCTCATCATCTTAATAAGCCAACTCTAACTTATTACTATCATCCACCATGCTCCTTGCTCTAGTTTTGAGAATAACCCACCAATTGACCTTATCTCTACTTCTTCCCAAATATGGCACATGATATACTTGGATAGCTTATTCTACAAATACAAATGGATCAAATTTTTCATACTTCGTTATATGTTTAATTTCAATAATTTCATAGTCTTTATGTATCTTCATCTCTCGATTCATAATTAGATCAAACCAATCAAAGTAAAATAGTACTAATTTTTTTGCAAGTTCTCCTACATATTGTAATTACATAACCTCTTTAAGGATGTCGAAATAGTAATTCTCTTCATCTTCTTTTGTTCTTTTCATACAAACTCCACTATTTATTATCTTCTTCCCAATGCTTCAATTTTTTATATGAAATTTGTATCCATTCACAAAATATCCTAACTATATTTGCACTTATCTAAAAAGTCCCCAAGCACCCAAGTAAATCTTTCAAACATATATTGTCTCTAAATATTGGTTGATTGAAACCTATTTGACACAACAGAATTAAGATATAATGATGCAAATATATATATATATATACATACATATATAATTAAATACATAAATAATGATGTCACTACATACATGGAATTTAAACCATGTAACAAATTGTTGCTTAGTCTTAGCATCAATTTTTTTGAAGTTAATGTATGGATTCACTCTTTCAACTCTTGCTCAAAAGTCCTATTAGAAAACTTAAATGTTAGGACCAAACAAAATTTCACCAAGCTATAGTAACAAGTTCGAATCTTTTTCAAGATAGAGCTTGATTTCATTGCAATTTAACAAAACATGAACATAAGTGATGCCTATTTTTTTATCACCCAAATAATGAGTTGAACACTTTCCAAGCGAACATCTAACATGAGTAAAAATTGATAAAGTTGGCTCACTTGACTCTACTTTATCCATATAATCATTTTGACCAACTTTGATTTGAACTAAAATTGCATGTGACTCAAAGTAGTACGAACAAAAGTATGATACCTCTTATAACTAACACGTCTCACATATAGAACCTTGAGTACAAGACTTATTTTTAACTACACATTTTAATCTATTCAAAAACATGCATAACTAGTAATAAATTGGCACAAGATAAACTAACTAAAAATGGTTAGAATGCCATATAAGTAGCAATTATCTTTTAAAGAGATACATCCATTGGTACTGGACTAGTCGACCAACCCTAGCTTCAAATGGCAAGTAGATTGATAAATATTTTATAAAATCAAAGAATGCTAATGAAAATATTCCTTTTAGCTTGAAAAGAATGATGGAAATGTTTCACTCCATTTGCATTACATCATCAACCTTCAACATCGTTGAACATAATTGTTTAAAGAATTCATTTAACTCAATTATAGCTTCGAAATTTGCTCAAGAAGTAGATTAAAAGTGATTGGCAGCAAACCTTCCAAAAAAAAAAGCAACAATCATGACTTTTAAATCCAAATAACTTTTTATTTTTTGAATCTACATATCTTGATAGATTTGAAAAATGTCCATAAGACATTTTCAATTCTTTTATCTACTGACAAATAACTTTTCTTTAATCTAATATAAAAGTAAACTTACTTTTGATTTCACTATTTTCCCACTAGCTGATTCTTGTAACTTTGAGTCTTTCTACCTACAATATTCTTTTAATTCCATCTTGGCTTTTATGTTATCTTTAGACTTCCCTTTGACATTCATGATAGTATTAAATATATTGTCAAATATATTTTTCTGTATGTGCATGACATCTTGATAATTGGTGATTTTTTCTATTTTATTCCTCTTAAATTGAGCTTTTAAGTGTTAAATTATTATTAATTGGGCCTTATTAGATTATGTTTTGATTATAGGACAATTTTTGCACTTTAATAAAAAATTTTGCACAAAGCTTAGGTTTTAATTTCTTAAATTCGTTAATATTTTATTATGCAATTTTTCCACTTGGTTTTTCTTGATTTTGTATAGGCTATTAGGTGGAAATTAATATTTTTTTAATTTAGGCAAAGCTTGGAGGAATTATTCTTGGCCATTGGATGAAGTTTTAAAGCTTAGATCTTAATCATCCATCCACTTGATGATAAGTGCCTAGAGGGAGAGAAAATTTCTAGAATTTTTATATTCTTATTTTTATTTTTATTATTTTAAATCATTTTTAATATATTCTTTTCATTTTTCCAGCTCATGCACACATAGACATGCAGCATCTCACATCCAGTAACACATTCCATGCACACCTTCATACACAATTCACTCACTCTCATATTGAGGCTCGAGGCTTCTAAGGGAATAAAGTACAAGGCTCCACTCTTTCATACACAGTGGATTCTCTCACACAATCACATGTCCAGTAGCTACATGAGCCACACACTCACAAACAGCATACATTCCACACGTCACGGATTGACACACTCTCTCTCCTTCATGTAACACACATGCACAACTGGATGTGGAAGAGGCTTGGGTTTGAGGGAGGTAGCACCAGAACATAAACATTCCACGGATCACTTATGCAACTCCCTGCACTTACAAATAGGCATATATAGGTTTGGTTCATGTACAAGAAGCTTGCACCTGATGCATTTACACGTAGCACTCCAGCCATGCACCAAATCACACATACACCCTCAGGTTTTCATGCATCACGAAGGCACGGGTAGACTTCATTCTCAAATAGAAGCTCAAGAGATACACGAGCTGGGGGATATCTCATATACATTCACTCTATGACATTCTCTCCAAGTCATGAGCTCCTTCACACACGTCATTACACACACGGGAATCTGACATGGTCCTGGAGGCATAGATTATTCATGAGGACTTCATTATTAAAAAGAAATAGGGGGCCCACTCCTTGATATGCACAAAAAAAATGTCACATAAGTAAAGAGGAGAGAGGCTCTCAGGTTGGGAATAGAGAGAAGAGGCATAACATCTCATCCTATTCTTCTTCTCCATCTTCAAGCTTATGACCATGGCTCTGACAATTGTGTGAGCAACTTCAAATAAATTAAGTTAATTAAAAGAATATAGTTAATGGTACAACCTAGGTCATTTCCCAAGGAGTTTTTAATCCTAATTATTTATGAAAAAGTTCTTTTAGTGGCAATAAATGAGAAATGTTTAGTGGGTTTTTGAAGTACTAAATTTTAATTGGATTAAAGAAAATAACAAAAATTAAAAACTTAAGACTAAGTGATGGCAACAATTAGGAAAAGTGTGGTAACTAGCATTTGAATGAACTTTCTAAGATTCAATTATCCTTGCTCCCTTTTAATATACCAAACTTGGACTTAAATTCTTACTTCTTAGTGTATTCTTTATAAAAATTCTTCAATTATCATCCAAGACTCAAATTACTAATTATCAAGGAAATTACAACTACAAGGAACTTTAAAAAATTAGTCACTTGAGTTAGGGATAAGAACACACAAAAACAATACCTAATGCTCATTAAAGTAGCTAAACAATCTACTTAGAGATACTAATTAACCAATTAATATAATAATCATTGCACGAATTAGCCTAAAAACAAAGGAATTGACTAGCAAATTAGACAGCCATAATTCTAGAATTTCTACAAACACTTAGGCATCAAAATAAATCTCCAAATGTGAAATTACAATTAAAATATAGAGCAAATTAATCCAATGCATTCAACCATCAAATTTTCCATTTAACAAGCTAAACCTAGTCAAATTAAACAAATAAATCAATGTTAAAAGAAAAGGATGGAGAGAAGAGAATTTAGCCAATTTGGAGATGCATCTTGGAGCTTAAATCTTTATCCATGGAAGTCACATCTTCAACTAGCTACCCAAGCAATTTTAAGCTACCATTAAGGAGATGGATGGAGGAAAATGGAGGAAGGAAGCCACAGCCATTGAAGCTTAATGGAAGGAAGTGAATCTCTCGTGTTTTTGTGTCATGGAGCTCTCCACAATATGTCGCATTTTGCCTCTAATTCTCGTTGCGTTATTCTCCCATAGAATTCTCTTCCTCCCCTTCTCTCCAGACCCCCTCAAGTTCTTTTCTTCTTGAGAGCCCCAATCCACTTCATCACGTGAGAGTGTGTGTAATGGATAGCTATGTGGATATCACACAAGACACGTATACACAAAGCTCCTCATTTTTTTCTTCATGTGCTCTCTTTTCTTCATCATGTGTCCTTTCTCTGCCCCGTGCTCTCTCCTCTTTTAATGAATCATGTGTTTTCCTATGTGCAACTTCGTGCATGCGAGTGTATGCATCAGGTGCTAAATGAAGATGTGTGGCCTCCTTTGCCACGTGATTGTGTGAGTCAAAGCTGGATGTGTTACGTGTATAAAGTGTATAAAAAGTGAGTGATTCTGGTAACCCATGTGCATCAGTGTGAAAAGAGCCTCATGGATACTTTTCTTTTATGTGAATAGCTTATGTGTGTTTGTGGGTCAATCGTGTAGTGAGAGACTTGAAGAAGAGAGCCTGTGAAATAGTGTGTGTTAGTGTAGTGGCTGTGCATGTACTGGACTTGTATCTGTTGCATGAACGTTAATGAAACCAATGATTGTGTTCCTAAACCTATGCAAATAAGCTGCTTCAAAGTGTTAACATGTAGCTTCTTGGACCAGAGATTCCACATGAAGCCATGCATCCTAATACGTGCTCTTCTTTTTATTCCCAGTACCCGTAGCTTCTTCCAGTCCGTGTACGTGTATGAGAGAGCTCATGCCTTAGAGTGAACTGTGCGTGTCAATGTGCCTCGTGCTGGTGCTTCCACATGAGAGAATGAATGAAGTGTGTATTAAATGGGTCCCTCTTTTTCCTACTGCTCATGTTTGAGTGTGTAAATGAAAAGAAGACCACGTGGGTATGTGATTGTGTGATGTAAGATACTTGAGTGTTTCCCTTATGAGAGTGAATATGAATAAACCCCTTACCTCTATCATAATCACATGTCCTTCCATCCTATTTCTAAGTTAAACTTGTGCTTCTCTCTTCCTTAAACCTCTTAACTCGAGTGTATGAAAGAGTGGTTGCATGTGTGTATGACGTGGCTGAGTGACCTGATGAGAGTGCCTTTGTGTTATGTGGAAGTGATGATATGCATTGACTCGTGTGTGTGTGGCAGCCCGTGGAACAAACGTTGTGAAGATGTGTGAATGCCTTGTGTGAGTCCAGCCATGCATGTATGTATTTGCGGCGTGATGAGTGTCAATGCATGAATGAGTATGTGTGATTCCATCAAATCCCTTACACCATCAGCTCCCATTTTCCATTCCTATTTTTTTTAGAAAAATTCCATTAAAAACCTGGACATTATTCCCTTATTTATAGTTGCAAAATGTGGCTTCCCTCTTTGAATTTTGGCTCTTGATTCAATCTTAAAGCTTCAATGATTTTTCAAATTAATTTTCATCCTTTAAATTCCCATTGCCCATTCAAAATTTGCATAAAAAGAATTAGAAAAATTATGTAGGAAAATTCATAAAATTATTTAAAAGAAATTTATGTATTAAAATTCAATAATTTTGCAAATAAATTCCTAGAATACAAAAATGGCCAATAAAATCAAATATCTTCCTATTAAGTCTATTAAGCCACAATTTATCATCAAAATGTCTAAATTAAAGGGAATAAAATATATAATAATTAGCAATTATCAGGCTTCCCTCTTCAATTTCTTCCTCCATTTCTTGCAATCAATGGCTGCTTAATTTCATTTGGTGGCTAATCTTGGATGCTAACTCCAAAATGAATATTAGAGTTCTCAATTTCAATCAAAACTAAGCTAATTCTCTTATCTCCTCTTTATCTTTGTTTTTACTTCAATTAATGTTCTATTGATTAGGTTTAATTGATGAAAACTTGATTGTAGTAGCTATTTTGGATTGATAAATCCTTTGAATTTTGTTCATGAATTAGAGATGTAATATTATATTGCAAGTGTTTGATAAATTGCTCTTGAATAGTTATGCATTTTCCACCTATTTTACATGCAAATTTTAGCTTAATTATGCAATGGTTATTGTGTAATTGGTGCTAGAATTTGTTCTTGATTAATATAATTAAGACTTTTAGGAGTTTATATGGTGATTTAGACTCTTAGGTAGAAGGTCCAGCAACTTAAAAGAATAATTAAACGCATATTTAAGTGTATTTTAATGCTTTCATGCAAGCATTAATCAATTGATAGTGTTATGGTTACAAGCTTTCAATTGGTTAGGCACTTGTATCTCAATTAGTTAATTGGAAAGTTCTTTTTAATAAATGCACTAACTAAGGGGATTAGTTTTAGTCTTAAGTAGTCAATCTAATGAGAGTAATAATAATTGAAGTCAAGGAGGTGAATCCAAAATTAGCTACTTTACATTGTTAGTTTATTTAATCACTTTAGTTATAGTTTTCAATCCTTGTAGTTTACTTTAACTCAATTAAATTCTAGAAATTAAATCCCTCCAATGACCTCTTATCTTGTGCTTTTACTTAGTTTTCACACATAAAAACTCTTTTGCAAGTAATTAGAATATAATTCTAAGAGAAATGATTTAGGTGGTATTACTAACTACAAATTTTACTTAACCTAGTTTATTTGAGGTTACTTGACACAACTATCAAAGCAAAACAACATTTAAATTTTGTCAAATCAATAAATATTTCCAATATAAAAGCATCTAAAATATACTTTGATTTATCCAATTATGATATCGCCCATAGCTCACTAATTTAAAAACCCTTTGATCGACTATGCTAGGATGGATTTTCACAGATTGCCATAATTCTTCTCCATCTATGTAAAAACCCAAATATATATAAAAATTAGTTAGTAGAAATAACTAAGGGTGAGGCTTGGGTTTGATGGCAACCACAAAACTTGTTCCCTTTAGCATCTTGTGTTCAAGTCTCAGCATGACTATCAACCCTAAATTTTTTCTTCCTCTCTTGCCTTTTTTTGTTATACTGAGATTACCCTAAATTTTTTTCTTCCTTCCTTGCCTTTTTTTTGTAAAAACCCAAAAAGGCTAGCTTTTTGGTCAATTCCTCCATTCATCTTTCATTGCTTGCCTATTTTAGCTAAACCAATCTTTTTGGTCAAAGAAATAGAGGAAGGCAGCTAAAGATGTCTATTTCTTTACCTCCATTTTCACACAACGTTGCTCCCTCTTTGCTTTGGTTTTTTGTGCATTTTTCCTTGTTGCAACCTTGTTCTGCTACTATTTCTTGGTAGCCAATTTTTGTTCAAGATTGCTTCTTTCTCTCGGTCTGAAATTCTAGCTTCTTGGTTACTGGTAAGATATCTTCATTTTCCTTCAAGTCTTCTTGTTTTTTTCCCCCAAGTGCAATGTTGTTCTTCCATTTGGCTTAGAAACCTACTTTACATGCTCTTCCTTCCCCCTCTTGATTCTCAATCAAATAGAACAAGTTAGGTGTGTGGCCACTCTTTTTTTTTCCTTTTTCTTGTGTGGCTTGACCGAGCAAGGCAAGCTATGGAATGAAAGGTGTTGGCAGGAGATTAAAGATGAGCTACGCTTTCTAATTGGCCCACCAACATTGGTTATACTTAGTGCTATTATTATGGTTTTGTGTGGCATAGAGCTCTCTATTTTCATTTTTTATCCAAGCAAAATTTCATAATCTTGCAAGCTAATATTATGAGATTTTTTTTTGGATTATAAGTATAATAGTTCTTGATGGATAATTTCTTGAATCTTGTAGGGAAGTAGTCCTAAGCCACATTAATTTTTTAAGAGAATTTTAACTTCCCCAAAATGAAAGTTTTATATTTAAAAGTTGACTAAGTATAACAATTAAGGGAAAGGAAGTCATAAATGAGGTGTGTGTGGGGTGGTAATGGCTAGAAGGAATAGATAGAATATTTGAGTATTAAAATTGTAACTTGAATAAACATGTTTATAATGGTGTTGTGAAAGGAATGTAATTAATTTCTATAACCTAAGAGATTTGTCGTGACTAAGAATTGGGGAAAGAGGGTAAATTTTATTGTAAGGCAATTTGAGGTTATTCAAATACTAAGATTTTGTGAACTAGTGTTATAAGGTATTAGGGAGAGTCACTCACAACTAAGAAATTAGTAGAGGATATGATAGGAAATTTCTCTATGTCATCTTAAGATGTGAGTAAATAATGTTGACTATATATATATATATATGATGCAACTCTATTTCAAGGCTTGTGATTAAACATTTCTTATTTAATTGTATTTATTTTACTTATTGCGTTTTTATTATTTAATTATCTGAATATTTATTTAAATATTTCCAGACTTTGGGACATGCACCAATATTGGAAATCATCTCTATTTGACTATAAGAATTTTAATTCAACTTTCCTAATTTTTCTATAAATAAGAATATTTAGTGATGTACACAGTTTATGTTTTGATAACAAGTACATATAATTATGAATTCTGATTAATTTTGAGTATATACTTATGAAATGATTCTTTTAAGAGTAATTTATTTCAAGACCCTATAGCTAATTGCAATAGTGGTTAGTCATAGTGCACTGTAATTTGTACCTCAGCTAGTAGGAGTATTACTGGCCCCGTGTGGTTGGCCATTATACATGGATCTATTTTGACTTTTTGCAAGTGGATTGCTCAACGTTTGCATTATTTACCCTCGTGAGCTATGTGCTTTACATTTGATCTGATTGGTATTTACTAAATGCTCCTATTGCATTTGATGAATGACTTATCTAAAAAATTCATCAATCATTGTTTTTAAATGTTCTAATTGTTTATATGAATGGAAACATTAATATTAAACTTGTCCTTATCTCTTATAGTTAACATTATTTACTCATCGGGTGTTGAACTCATTCTTATTGTTTTTTTTTTTAAATATTCTTTCCTTATAGCATATTAGAATTTGAACCTTCTTTGACAATGTAAAAGCAATCATACTCCTTTGTTTTGGTGAGCCCTGCATTACTTTGCGAAGGCATATTTTGGTTATCCATATGTAATTAATTTCATTCTGTATTATGTATGTAGCTCCACTGATCCACAGATAGAAATTTCCCACCCTTAGTTTTTGCTGACTGATGGATTGTGTTGAGAGTAAATGTAATACTCAGTATTTCGTAAAATCATCAAAATGAGCCAGTTTGAAAAGTAAATCCTCTAGATTGAATAATTTAAATCCAAATAAAATTAGGATAAAATTTTAAATAATGAAAAATGTGGATTTAAGTGTTGAGTTGCCCAGAAACCAAAGTCAGAGTGGTTGAAAAAATTTGCCAAAAGTATAGTGGCATTTTCTTAATGGACAATTTCCTTTATATGAAGCATCTTACTTCTGCCCTTTCTTAACCGACTTATTCGTTCTGCCTAAACAAAGAATGACACATCAAGGGAGAAGGAGAAGAGGAAGGAAAATCAAGGAGAAAAGGTATGAAAAATTAAGGAAAATCAAGCTTCTACCTTCTTGAAAGTTGATATCCTCCTTCCTACCTCCCTTTTCATGGTTTTAGTTACTTATTTGGGTTTGTTTTGAGCTTGGTTCAGAGGAGAAAGTTTAAAGTTTCAAGAAGGAAGTTAAAGCAAAGAAAGAGACTCTTGAAGAAGCTAAGAAACTAAGGTACATCTTCTTGTTTTGTTGTTCTTCCTCTCTTGTTCATGCGTATGATAGTTCGGCCTTGGAGAGAGCTTAAGAGAGGGAGGAATTTGACCTAGAGCAAGCAAGAATCCTAGGATTTAGGCTATGGGAACCTAGGAAATCTAATAAAAATTGAAGGAAAGTAAATGAAATTTAAGATAGGAAAGGCTAGGGATCTATATATATGCTGTAAGATCTAGGTTGATTCAAGAATTCTCTAGCATATGTAAGTATTTGTTTGAGTTCCTAAGACCCTTAAGAAGCCTCCCAAGTGCCTCTCCCTTCAAGAAAAAATTGCAATGTCCATGGGCCCATAATGCCTCACTTGTCTTGGCCTAAAGGGGAAGGAGTAGCTAGGGAGTGTTTTAGTTTGTTCGAAGCTTGGTTTGAGTTAATGTATAATGGAAGAAGATGAGAAAAAGTCTTGAAAAAATTTTAGAAGCCATAGATTGGGAGTTAGAGGTATAAGTTCTATAATATAGCCTTAAAAAGCAACTTGTATCTAGACCCTTGGAAATAAATTTGTGATAGTCTAAATGGAACCAAGAGGCCTAGATATAAGAAAAAAAAGGAAGCCAAGAGCTTGAATTATGGTAGTTGCTTCATTAGGCCTTTTATAGAACTAATATGTGACCATAAAGCCAAGTGCGCTTCCTTGGTATGTATTTAATGTTGTGGCTTGCTTCAAGAGTGTAAATAGATCCTATTTGTTGTATCTAGGCCAAATAAATCAAGTTCCATCTACTTATGGGTGTATGGCCAAAAGGAAGAGAGGACAACCAAGGGAAGAATTGTGTTTTACTTTAAAGTAGCTTTTCACTCCTTCTTGTTTGTATTCTTGAATATGTAAGTGTCATTGCATGCTTGTATGTGCATTTGTATTATGAAACATGCCATTTGATGTTGCCTTATTGCATTGGTACCAATATGTTATGTGTAGGCCAAATAAATCCAGCTCCATCTACTTGTCGGTATGTGGCCAAAAGGAAGAGAGGATAACCAAGGGAAGAATTATGTTTTACTTTAAAGTAGCTCTTCACTCTTTCTTGTTTGTATTTTTGAATATGTAAGTGTCATTGCATACTTATATGTGCATTTGTATTATGAGACATGCCATTTGATGTTTCCTTTTTGCATTGGTACTAATATATTTCATGAATTATGTTTTAGTTGTAAATTGTTCTTAAGGGTGAGGTAATGCCAAAAGTCTCTTGAGATGGGTGAGGTGAAGCTAAAAAGCCCTAGGCATGGGTGAGATAAAGCCAAAAGTCTTATGAATGAATAAGGCCAAGTCAAAAGACCCTAAACCTAGGGTGAGTCTAATCCAAAAGTCTCAAAATTAGAGTGAGACTAGACCAAAAATCCCTAGAACTTACTCTTGGCTTTGATATGTTTTCATGGCATATAAATTATGGTTTGAATGATTCTTAATGGGGTTAGATGCCTACTTGTGTACTTTGACATGTTTATATACCTTGATTGCTTACTTGAATGGGTGTTTGAACTATTGAGATTATTTGAATCTCACCCTTTTTTCCTCTTCCATCTAACCATGTCTAGGTAGAGCTCAAAGAGACCAAAGTACAAGCCAAGGAGCATGATTAGCTATATTTTGGTACTAGTGTAGTTTTTTATGTAATAGATTGTCAAAGTTTGTATATCTATATTATTTTTGAAATGTAAGCCCTTGGGAAAATGTAAAAATATGCAAGGATAGTGTATGAATCAAAGTGGCAGCCAAATGAATGAGATAATGCATTTTGACTACTTAGTGGCATGTCTTGGATTGTGTATTCTTGTATGAGTCATAGTGAGTTTGAGATATATGATGTGTTGGACCATTTGAGAAGCATATACATGCTATGTTTATTCTTTAAAACTTGGCCAAGAGGTGGTAGAAAAATTAAGAAGCTATTTGGACCAACTTTGACCTTTATATGGTGTCAAATTTGCTATATTAGTGAGTTGTGTCAAGATCTGACCAAATGAGTTCTTCTTAGCCTGAAATTTGGCATACATATAGGTATCATCTAAATTTTTTTGGAAAACTAAAAATACATATTATTTGGAGCTTTATAGAATTTTTTGTGAATTTTTAAATTTGGCAAATTTTTACAATTTTGGTTACTGTGCAAACGGTAAGATTGTTTGCCTTTGTCATTCATGAGCCAAATGGTGTCCAATGGCTATGAAATTTTACAAGCATAAATTGGATATGATAAAATTCTGTGGCTACTAAGAACACCTCAATTGGAGGTCTGTAGAGGGAGAACCAAAGTTTTGAAATTCCATATCAGTGTCAGGGACATAGTTAGACCTTCGTTACTATTTTATAAGTTTTTATGGCCTAATTGCTTATGTTTTGGTTGAACTTATTTTTTTTCTCTAGTTAACATCCATATCTTTCGATAATGGTATGGTTTGTTGGGTTTTGATTTTTCTAAAATTAGTTATAAATTTTTGAAATTCATATCAATAACCTATGATAGCAAACTTGAGCAGCCAGACCTTTCATACTTTTCTATTGTCAATTGTGGTCAAACTGGGTTTTCATGGCCTAGAATGATTTTTACCCTATAGTTGACACTTAGAGCTTTTCGGAAAGCTATCATTTGCTTGATTTTTATTTTTTAAAATTAATTATGATTTTTTAAAGTTGGTGACAGAAACTTGAATTATGAACCCGAGGCAAAACTCCAATTTTTCTGAGGCATGGCTCCTAAATTGAAATGTATGGAATGTTTTGCAATAGTTATAACTTGTTTAGATGAAATATAAGTAAGAGATGATAATTGGGAGTCCATAGGGTCCACAGAACGAAATTTGAATTTTTAAAGTACTACACAGCGCAATAAAATATCATTTTTTTATTCCTTTTTCTTGATTATAGAAACTTTAGGAAATCCAAATTTCCAGGGAAACTTTGCTAAAATTTCTACAAAAGCCACATTTAATTAATTGTGTTTATTTTAAGTGTGACTCATGGTCTATTCAAATTGGAATTACTATTTGGCTTTGAATTATAGGGATATCCAATAAACTTTAGTTAGGTCCTTGATTTTGTTTAGGCTTACAGAGGAAACATTATTTGTCTTCTATACGGTCATAATCTTGTGATGAGGGTGTGATAATCTAATCTTAAGGCAAAATGATTATTTTCAACTATCAATGGCAATCAAACTAAGAGTTCTTCCCCTATATTTTAGGGTAAAGGCTTTTGAGTTACCCATACCTTAAGGGCAATCTAACTTTCTAATAGCACTCTATCTTGACAACATCTCATATGTTGGAAAGTCATTTATCATCTACATTAATGTTGCTCTCATCTAAAAATTTTACTTGTTTAAGACATCATACTTCCCATAATCATTTCAACTTATCAATTAATGGTTACAAGAATACATCAATCTTAATCTTACTATTTTGTGATCCAAGAACGATTACTGTAAAAAATAAGTAAGGAGCAGTCATACATATCTCAAGAGGAAAATTGTATGGAGTAATTATCGTAAGCTAACATGAATACAGTAAAGCAAACTAGCTATATAGAGTGAACCTATCAATGCATAAACCTAATTGAATAATTTATGGGTTTATAGCAAAATCAAGATATAGTTTATCAAAATGCTTCCATGTTTCTTTATCACATGGATAGCACAATACACCTTCTATTATTTCAATGCCATTGTATAAGTTCAACAAATCTCATTGAAGCCGAAATCCTTTATAATCTACGGGTAATTGGTAAATAATGCATTCTATTTGCTGGAATTTTTTGGGTACTTTTCTTTGACTAGATCAACTAGTTTTATATCGAGGTGTTTTATAGAATTTACATATTGTCTTATTTATGTCATCTTTATAATACAACATACATCCATTAATGCAAACATTAATATTTTGGGTAAATAGACCAAGTTTTGATGCTGGCTTTTTAGTTTAGTACCAATTATCAATTACAACATTATTAGGTGGACAACTATTTTTTGTAAGACTTGCAAATCAATTAAAATTATACTGTAATATATTACTATCAGCTTTAATGCTTAACATTTGTATAGCGATAGATAGCTTATAATGATTGTTGATATATATTTAATAAATTATAAATTTTTTGGATGTTTACATTTGAAGATTCTTTAATATGACTAATATTATCATTATAATTTACTTCATTAATGCTATCAGTATCAAAATCAATACTAGCTACATTAAAGATCATTTGCTCATAACGATTATTATGGTCTTCATTTACTAATTGTGATAAGCTACATGTTCTAATAGTAATATTACTTATTGAGGATGTTTTAATCTCACGATGATAAGTCCAATACTAATATCCAAGTAGAAATCCTCTTTTATGAATATCAATTTTTACTTCATTAGTCATATTTTTATGTTTAGAACAAGGAGATCTAATTTTTTCCTCTTCTTAGTGTGTGTTTGGAATGGCTTCATTCCACCTGCGTTTCAGCCCAAATTGGGGTTCGTATAGGAAAAGCCCATTTTCAACATGTTTGGATCCGCGTTGAGATGGCCGCACCAGGGTTCCAGGAGATCTAAAAAGCACGTTGCATTGAAGCAACTTGATCTCGCTTTCTACCAATGCGGACGTGTTGCATTGAAGACACATTAACATCTCCAATGACCAATGTCCTTTATACCCAATGCACGAACTAGTCCAAGGATACAGCAAGCATTCATCTTGTGGTCCTTTGTCTGTGTTCAAATCATTGCTACAAACCTCATTGCATAAACTCCTCTGTTTGACTCTGTTTTGCATATATATTGTAGTGGTGAGCATTTTGGATGTCTCAAGTCGAAGGTTCAAGCTTCTGTGTCTCAGACATGTTGCTCTTTCATCTTCTTCCTCTGATTTGTTTCAGGTAACATCTTCTTCCTCTAACATGCATTCTTCTTAAATCTCTACTGCATGTCGTTCATTGTATCGTCTGCTGCATGAAGTCCAGTTAGTAAGGAGGTCTTTTTTCCTATGCTAGGAGTTCTTTAATTCGCTTTAGGGAGCATGCAGAAAGTTTCCTTTCGTTCTTCTTTGATGAAGGATGCAGCTTCCCTGGCTTCAACTTTACATGATAGAGCCGTATCTGATGAATAGGATCTTGCCTTTTGTGAACGGCTAGGAGTGAGACCATAGTTAGAGGATTGAGCTAGAGCAAAGTCTTCTTTTCTTTTTTATTCATTTCATCTAGCTATCAGGATTGTAGGAGTGAGAGCAACGGCCATCGTACGATCCTATTCGGGGGTATCTCCGGTACGAGTTTCCTGGTTATGCCTCTGGGCTTGACCAGCCTAAGGCACGGAGTGGGAGCATTCATATTGAGTGTGACTCTCCGAAAGCCATCAGCCATGAGTTAGTTAGATGAATAATGCCATTTCAGGCGAGTAAATATCTTTATCTTGCCTTTCTGTATGATAGTCTCTTCCTCTTCTTCCTGCCTTGCCTTTTCTGTAAGAGAGTTTCTGTCTTGCCTGAGTATGGGTCTACCAGCCTTAGTCTTAGTCTTAGATGCCTTACCCTTCCCCTGACCTCTGTCTCATGACTGCAAATAGAACCTGTAGCTTCATGCCCTAACCTGAAAGGCTTCATCCTTGACTTCTTCATCTTGCTACCATACTGCACCACCATTAGTGCACGGTCACTGATCCCCGCTGGCCCATAATGAACAAAAAAATCATGGAAGCAAGCCAAAGCAAAGCAAACTCACCATGACAAGGGCCAGCGAGCTCACTACGAGAAGCTCCTTTCTAGAAAAAGACTCTCAACCTTCCTTGAAAAATTGACAAAGGGTGTAGAGACAGATGAGTCCAAAAACTAAAAGGGCCCTCTATTGAGGTTTCGTGTATTAAGTAGAAGAATAGCATAACCAAATAATTGTTTAGCTAGTGAAGAGTTCAGAACAACGAAATAGGAAGAATACAAACCCAGGGTTTGCAAGAAAGTGACCTCTTCGGTCTAAAACACTGCTACAGGTTAAGGCAGGCGAGAGCCTCTTCCTGGTTTTCTCTTAGTACTTGAGTCTCCAAGCTGCCCTCTCTTTAGTAAGATGACACATGCCTCTTATCAAAACAACAACAATAAACATATGCCTCGGCTATTCTGAGGTCAATGCATATACAGTTTCCTACTTGTTATTAAGTTAAAGATATTGAATAAATTTCTTCCACTTTTTATCTCCATGAAAGAACCTATACGCAATTGATTAGCTTTGCCAGTTTAAAAAAATACAGCTTCTGTGTTGTTTTGTCCTGCGCATGATACACCAACATAATGATCCTTTATTTGGCATTGTCTTTTATTAGGAATTAGGTATTGCCATTAATTTTTACAAAAAAGTAACACACCCAGAAAAGAAACATATTTATGTGAATTCAAAAGTATCTCTTCCATCATAGAATTTCTTATAGTGTGAATACCATTTTTAGTATTTGTCTTCTGTGTATACACCCAACCTGACAAAGATAGAATGCGATATATGTGGACTATCAGGTAGTTCGAATCTTAGACATACCCAGAAATATAGATACGCCAAACATAAACATACCCTTCTATAAGTAGTTGGAATTCTCTTAGAATGCACTAATAAGTTACATTTTAGATACTATATATAGAATAGTATAGTCTCACCCTTAAAGTTTTCAAAGAAATTTTATAATTGTTTTAAAAAAATCAATTAAGTTTAAAACTTGGAGAAGTGAAATTCCTAATAGAAAATTGACAAAAAATATGAAAAATATAAACTATAAGTATTAAACTTCAAATGTAATTCTTTATATCTTTGTTATTAAATTTTTTAATAAACATATGATAATTATATAATTTTTTAATAATAATATGAAAATTGTATAATTTAATTAAAAATTATATACTTACTTATAAAAATTATATACTTATTATGTTATTAATGGAAAGCTATACTTTTATTATGTTTCACTTAGAAAACAAAGATAATTTTAAATAGCATATAATTGATTGATTGAAATAAATCAAATATAACAAAAAATACTACTAATTGGATAAAAATCTCTTACTTAAAAATGACATATAATTGATTGAAATTAATTTATTAGCATTTTGAAAAAAAATACACTTTATTTATAAAAAAATAATGTTTCAAAACATATTATTATTAAAAAATGATATACTACACAAAAGTAATGCTAATAATCAATTTTAATATATATATATATATATATATATATATATATATATATTAGAACATATTATATATTAAAAAAATGATATACTAAAGTAATGTTAAAATGATATTAGAACATATTAGAGCATTTTAATATATTAAACTAATATACTACACAAAAGTAATGTTAATAATCAATTTTAATAATCAATTTATGGATGTGCGCCTTTATGTTTTTTATTCTTTTTTTTTCACTGTGTTTAAGAACCATGCATTTTCCATGTTCTTATTCTTTCAGTTTGTTCTTTTAAATTGTTAAGACCTAACTACTTATTAATGTATGTGGGTCTATTGAAAATTTGTGCATGCTAGTTTTAGTTGTTTAGACTTTTTTTGGCTACATAGAAAAATGAGTTCTTAGAAAAAGGCTATATGAGATCCAAGAACAACTAAGCATTTTATTAAAGCATGCTTGGACCAAGTCCAAAAGGGAGAACACAATGGAACAACCCTAACGAAGAAAGGGTGTAAGGCTGCCATTGAGCAATTCAATAGATTGATCGGATGAAATTATGATAGAGCTCAGCTAAAAAACAAATGGGATAGCTTAAAAAAAGAATGGTCAGTATGGCATAAATTGTTTGCCAAAGAAACAGACTTAGGGTGGGATAGTCTGAAGATGACCGTTGATGCACCTAATGAGTGGTGGGAGAAGAAGGAATTAGTATGTTATGCATCATGTATTTGTGAGTTAATTGCAATATTTTTGCTTGATTTTTTGTGAAAGTGATGAGTTGTCCTATATATGTAGGAAAATCCACAATATGGGAAATTTAGGTATAAGGGATTTCCATTTGCCCAAGAGTTAACTATACTTTTTAAAGATGTAGTTACAATTGGACAATTTGCATAGGCACCATCGTCAATGACATTCCCTAATAACCTGCTTAAAAGTGAGGATGGGTACCGCCCGAACCTAGACAATATTGGGCTAGATATAGAGGAAGGATCTGGTGATAGTGGAGATGACAGTGTTGGGGCAACTGAAGTAGTTGTAAATATCAATCTATGCCCATCCCAAGGAACTAGTGGCCAAATAAGTGGTGGTAAGAGAAAGAGAGCTAACCCTAGTGAGCGGACAAGTAGGGCCAAAGTGAGCGTTATCATCTCCCTAACTTTAGACGTTCTTCCAGATTTAAAAATGATAATGAGGTATTCAACTATTATCATTCAAGTTTGAGGTGTACTATAGAAAGAACTTTTGGAGTATGGAAGAATAGGTTTAAAATTTTGCGATGCATGACAAAGTTCAAAATTAAAACATAAGTGCAAATAGTTAGTGCGACAATGGCTATATATAATTTTATTAGAAGAAATTCTATAACAGATATTGAGTTCAACCATCTTGAAGATGAAAGTCGTTTTGAAGGAGAAATTGATGAGCACATTAGCCTAGATCCATTGCCAAGTCTAAACATTGTCTCTTCATCTAAAATGGATCAACTTCGAGACATCATTCGGGATCAAATTGTAATACATGTACGAAATAATTAGTAGTTTCAAATAATTGTAATGCTCTATTTCTATGCTATGCACATTTGTAGACTTAACTAAAATATTTATTTTTAATTTATATTTTAATTCTAGTATCAACAGGAATAAAAAGATGTATTATGCTATATTATTGGTTAAATGCTATTAAGAAAAAAAAGAAAGTAATGTTTTATGAATAAATCAAACAAAGTAATATGAATACCCTTTCTGGTAATTTCACACCTAAAAGTGATTTTGGTATATAATATCCAAACAACATCAATTCTACTCAAATCACTTTTTAACTAAAATTTCCAAACATAAATCACGTTCAGGTAAACTCACTTTTACACAAAGTTAATTTTGCAAACTCAAGTTTACCAAAATCAATTTTATTCACCGTCAAACCAACCACACACTTAAGCTTGGTCATTTTTCACAAGTAAAACTAATAAACTCTTTTATTCCTTATAAAAAGTCATTAGTATATCATTTATGTCTAAGTTTAACCTATTATACATTCACCTTCGATTGTTAGGAATTTTCATTTTCTATTACAACAAATAATTTAAATCTTATTTCACATTCCTATTAAAAGAATTTATCTTACAAATATTATCAAATAAATAAATTTTTCCTTATATCACTTAAATTATTATCACCACCACAACTTTTAATATTAATTTATGAATCTAAACCAATAATATTTCTCTACTACATTATCACAAAACAAAAAATAATTAATACTGTAAGCATTTATTTATAATCAATAAAAAAATATTTTATACATGCATTATTAAACTAGTATAGTTACCTCTTAAGGATTTAAGCAAATGAATCTCCACAACCAATATAACTCATCTAAATAAATACCACCAACATAATTCGAAGCAGTGTAATAAAATTAAAAATTCAAACAAAAAGATTAAGAAAATAAGTCAAATGAAATATATATATATATATATATATATAGTATGCATCCAATGGCTGTTTTATCTAATGGCTTTCTTTCGAATAACTCCCTTTTTAATGGTTGAAAAAATATTCACACAACAGACAACATCTTCGTTATTATTAGATAAAACATAATTTATTATTATATTATACTAGACTACATAGTATATAAAATATATTATTATAATATTATTACATATCTTTATCTTTTTTTAAATAACAAACAATAAGGAAAAAATAAATATAGTTTAAACTTATCCATATTTTTAATAAAAATTTAATTTTTTAACATTATTTATATTATTTTTTATTTATTAATTTAAAATATAATTATAATCTAAATAAAAAATATTTAGATTATATTATTTTAAATTTATTATATATATCTTAACATAATATAATATAACATAATATTATATATATATATATATATATATAATAATATATATTATTATATATATATAAATATATAATAGTATTTATATATTATATAAATTTTTGTTAAAAAAATATGAGAAAAATTAAATATATTTGAAATTTATCCATATTTTTGTAATAATTGTTATTATTACATCATTTATATTTATTTATATATCTTAAATAGTATAATAATTGATTTATTAAATCAATATTTTTATTTAACAGTAAATATAAATAATATAACTTATAATATAATTATAATCTAAATCAATTGAATATTTAGATTATATATTAATTAGTTAAAATTTAAATTTTCTTTAATTGACAATAGATTTGTTTAATTATATATGTTGTTATATTACATATATATATATATATATATATTATATGTAATATAAGATATGTGTGTGTGTGTGTGTATTATATAATATTATTGATGATAGTGATAGAGAATTGGTTGTTACTGGCAACTAATAATCTGTTGCTATTTTTAGGGATAACTTGTTAATCTTCGTCAATGTTTGTCAGCTATTTATTTTTTGTCAATTTTTTTTACTATGTTTTATATTTTCACCTAAATTTTTTAAATGTAAAAGTGGAAAAAGTAAATATTAATTCTATCAAAATTTTGTCACATCCTTATGTTAGAAGTTATTAACATTGTGGTAGTGAATATCGTTGGAGTTGCATAACTATAATGTACAAGGGAATATTTTATATATATAATAGAGTTGAAAGCTCAAGAACCTTGAGAAGTAATAAAACTTTTATTCACAAATTTTGTTGGATATTTTCTAAATATTTTTGAGATATAATTCAGGAATGAAATACAATTATTTATAGAAATATATCGCCATATAGGACAAAAATGGCACTATACTACATTATTCATGTGCTTTTCACTATTTTGGACTATTCACTATTCATTACACCATTCACTCTGTAGCAAAGGCTTTCATCTTTTGTACAATTCTAATATTTATGTAATAATATTATCAGAGTTGCACATAGCAGAATATTTTTTATATATGGTAGAGTTGGAAACTCAAGGATCTTGAAAAGTAATAAAAACTTTTATTTACAAATTTCATTGGATATTTTTTGGACATAATTCACAAACAAAATACAAGTATTTATAGAAATCTATTCTATATAAGACAAAATTGGCACTATATTACACTATTTATACACTATTCACTCACTATTCATTTTATAATGGAAGCTTTCATCTTTTGTACAATTTTGAAAAAGTATATGTTCCAATTTTTTTACTTTTCTATTTTGGTAAAAATTACAGTCAATTATATGTACCAAAGTCTCTGTGCAAATATATCCTTTTCACTATCTTTGTAATGTAGAAGAGCCTTGCATCATTTTTTGATGATATGTATCTAGTTTCTTTTAAGACTTATTTGTTGAGTATAGATTTATCTTCTGCTACAAAATTTTGATAGTATTTTTTTTTTTTTATAGATGTTAACCTAGTATGTAGCTATGTTGTATAAGATAATTGAATCTAAACTGTTTGAATCATAGGGCCTTTGATTACTTTCAATGGCATCAATAATTTGTTCTTCTTCATCAAAGTTTTAGACTTTGATAAATTTGTTGCTTGGGATGTCCAGATTTTGGAGTTTTATCAAATCATATAATAACTTGTTTATAACTTCTTGCTTCTTAGGAGAGATATCATAGTCAAATGATAAATTTGTATAAAAAATTCCCTACCATTTGTAATTATGGATTCCAAACCACCAGTTAACAGTCTAACTTCATTAATTAAATGTTAAAAGCTTTTCATTGTGTAATTTTGAAATAAAAATTGATTAAGAACAAATTGAATATGATCACAATTTTCATAATCAAGAAAATTATTATCATTATTTTTTTAGTTTTTACCGATATCTAAATTTGGTATGGTTGAAAGAATCTTTCACAAATTCTTTATCCAATAGTACTAAAAATATATATAGTATAATATTCTAAAAATTTATCATTTTTATGATAGAATAAATTATTATTTTAATAAAATATTCAAAATTCTTGTGTTGTTCCCAAGTTTGATTTTGGAACAAAATTTTGTCAACTATACCCCATTCAATATTTGAGATGTTCTAGCTGCTGTGGTAATAAAAATATATAATTTTGGCAAATCATAATTTGTAAGAATGATTCGTGAAATATTTTATTTCAATCATTTACTTAATTCTTCAAATTAAGTAACTTTGATATGTTTCATAATTATATCACATATCTTAAAAGGTAAATTCTTTTTAGCTTTTTCAAAAGGATAAATCCTTTTAATTTCTTCAAAAATATGATTTTCCTGTTCTTCCAATAAATTTATTGAATTTATAATGGATTCAATATGATCCAAAAATTAACGTGGATAAATATAATTTATCAATAAACCAATGCACATCATAGGTAAAAATAAAAAATTAACGATAAGAAAAAATTTTGGTGGCAACACTTTTTATAATATACTAAAATCTTTGGGTAAACAAAAATAATTATCAATAAATATATAAGCATATATACTTTTTTTTTTTTTTAAATCTCTCTAAGATACTTTATTTTCTAATTTTTTTTCCATTTGTAAATTAGGCACATAAGAGAATGAAAAGAGAGCAATGCCTAACATTTATTCGTCCACAAATAGAAGTACTAAACACACTACACGTATCTTGGCAATAGAGGCACAAGAGATCTATAAGGAAACAAAATCTCCACACATCCGTAAGAAAGTAAACATCTCTTCTCCATCAATTCACCCCAATTCTAGCTTTCTTGGGAAAGAGTTCACATCAAATTTTCTTGTGCATTCTGGACCACGAGATGTTGGATAATTGTCTTGTCCCATTTAGTCTTATTCAAAGAAAAGAAAGAAAGAAAGAAAAGCTTGTCTCGTCCAATCAAGCGGTGTCCTGGTTTGTATGTGGATGATCGATCACAAAGGAACTTGATCATAAAGCAACGACTTAACTAGCTCCTCTAGTTTCGGAAGGCATTGATTATTATCATAACTGTACATCAATGGCACCAGCCTTGCAAGATTGAGAGATGCCTTAGCAAATGCCGAAGAAAATGGGTTCTCAAATAGGCACTCTCCGTTCAGACTCTTCCATGAATCCGATATCTTACCCATCACCACCTCTCTTGCCCTTTCCTTGCTCAATTCCTGCTCCTCCATCATCATGTATTTCATATAAGATCCATCCTTGCCATCCTGATTCTCATCCTGCAAATTATTCGTCTTCAAAACTCTTAACTTGTACAATTATGTAGTTATTATTCTCACTTAACAGCTTAACCTTTTTATTGAGTGATAATGTATATCTCACAAGCCTAATTCTAATGATTTTATTCACACCAGTTACATTGAAAAAAAATACAGAAACTGTGTTAATTAATTGAAGGAAAAAAACTCTTAATTTATTTAGCATACGGTTCTAGTGATTTGGGATTAAAAATCTGATTTTAATAAAGGGAAGAAATTTTGAGAAATTAAAGGCGTTGTATTCGATTGTAGAATCAATATACTAATTAAAAAGCTTTAGGTTTAATCTGTAATTTGAATTATATTTCTTAGGAAGTAGTTATCTTTAATAATGAAAGAATATTGGCACCTTGGTCTTTTTCTTCTTTTATGGACTAGCTAGCGCCTTGATATTTTTATCGTACATTTTGGCGTCATTCGTAGACGTTGCTGTTTGAAATAGTTATGGAGCATATATATTTGAGTGCTTTTTATATCTCTAAACTCCGATATTATTCCCCTCCCACAGTTCTGTCTGTCATTATCATATATTTCTACCACTAGACAATTCTCCTACCTCTTCTTCCTTCTCTATATTTCCCTTTTTTTTTTCAATTTTATTTTAAATGTGGCTGAATTTCAATTTGTCACTTGTGCAATTGTGCAAGATTATATAAATAGCATTATACTCAAAAAAGTATACTTTATGGAATATTGATTTGTGAAAATCTGTACCTCAGCACTTCCCAAGTCATCCCAGAGACGAAGAATTGTCGCTGTTGAAGAGATCATGCCTGGAATTTTGTCTATTTTCTTCACAGTTTCCTGAGTTATTCCTTGACCCAAAAGAAAGAAAGTGTGAATTAGTGCTATATGCACTCCTGAGCTTACTATCCCATTCTTTAAGTATTCTTCAGCATTGGGCAACTTCTCTGAAGCAAACCATTCTGCCTCAATTAGGAATGCCTTGCACAAACTCCCCCACTGCACAAAAATAAATAAATCAACAATCTTTCAAAGGATCTTTTATAACCATGACACAATATTGTAATTTTTTTCTTAATATAAAGAAAAACTACCTCAGTCAATAAGCCGATAGTTTGCATAACATTTGTTTCAAATTTTAAAATTTAGGTGGATGTGTAGTTCAAAATGAAATTTATATTTATGTCTTTTTTTTTAAACTCCCTACTTTCGAGACCTACGTGTTAAAAGGGACTCTTAACAGTTTGGACAAAATTAAAAAAATTGCTTTCTCATAATAACAAGAAAAGAAAATTATAGGGATGATTGTGATATTTGTTGAATCTAGTTACCGCCTTTCGAAGGGAGTCTTGGGGGTTCCATCCATGCTTCTGATAGACCTTGTAGCTGATTTCATTTGTAAGATCATACAGTGCCTTGAAACATATCTTCATGTAATCTGGTAGCTTTTCTGTAGCCTTAATATCCCATCTGATTCAAACAATTTAGGTATATACTTAGCAAACTTCAACTTCTAGCGGCAATATAAGGATAGGTAGTGTTTGGCATGTACCTAGTAACAGCTTCTGTGAAAAGAGTTAATTCATCAAGTTTCCCATAGATATCAAAAATGTCATCTATTAGGTAGACGAAGGAAACTGGTTTCGTAAGCTCGACCCTTTCCTCTGATAAAGAAGGATCCGGTAGGCATACCAATGACCAAATGTACCATTTAAGTGGTTGGTTTCTAGCATATTTCAACTCATTAGCTAAACCAAGTTCTGTCCACCATCTGAAAAATAAAAAAATAAAAAAAATAATGGATGAACTTATTAGGATATATATTGACACAAATAAAAAACAAAAAAAATAAAATATGTAATGTCCAGATACAATTAAAAATTATATATTGTGTTTAATATGATTTTTTTTAAGTATTATTGTTTCAGAGGCAGAAGCTTACTTAGAAACACGAAGAATCTCCATTTGGTGTGAGGACTGAACCAAATTGAAATTCATTTTCGCCACATCTTGTAAGGCATCTAACCATCCGTTCATGCCATGGATACGTCCATAAAAGTTTCTAGAAGTGACCATTGCCAGACTTTTGTGGAAAGGTTGCTCCAAAGTACTGCTCACAAACTCAGCTTTGTCAACACAAAGGTAAGCAAGTCTTTCCTTCAGGATCTTCCCAGTAAATTGTTCCGCTTCATCAAGTATGGCTTCCCCTGCCATGCTTAGCTGTGAAGCTTCATATAAGTCTATCATTCCCTTGGTATCTCCACCTAGCTTTTGGCTAAACTTTCCCTCTATGCCTGTGAACTTCTCAAACACCTCTGCAACCAGAAAACTATTTTTTATTAGACTCTCAATATTTCAATTGAGATATGATACGACAAAATATACATGTAGTGTCTATATTCAATTTAAATTGTCGAGTCATGAATGATACAAGTGTTGACATGATAAGTATCGGTTCCCACCTGCAGGTACATAATGACCTTGTTGTCTGAGTAGGCGGAAGCAAAGAGCAACCTGATGAAGATCATGACCATAGCCACTCCCATTAGTGCTGAAAATCGCGTATTGCGTTCCTAGGAATTCGTTAATTTCGTCTTGGAAGTGGTAATCGATGTTCAGGCGTTGCATAGCATCAACCATGTACAAACCTTTCATTGAATTTTCACCCACATGCCTGAGCGCGTTCTTATATAGCTTCAGCTTGTCGGCCAAATTATTGCAGATGGGATCCTGCCATGGAAGAAAGTCCATACACATTTTAGAAGAATTAATAAGATTATAGTCTAAGAAACATAGGCCATGTCATAATGATGTCTTTGGGCATTAGTGTGGAATTATAATTATGGAACTGACATCATATATATTTTGACGTGAAACCTAAATATCTTTAGTCTCATAAGTGAATCCATTTATATGGTGCTTATTTAGTCTATCCACTTTTAATATAGTGCTTTCACTCACAAATAAACCTGACAGAAAAAACAAAAAAATTTCACTTACAAAGTTTCTCAATGGGGTAGAATGGCTTTCTTCAGCGATGATCCATTTGTTAGCAGAAGGTAGAGAATTGAGTTTGAAAGAGGGCGATCTGTTGTCAGAAAGCTCTGCTTTTGTTGAAAGAAAGTGGGATTGGAAGGAGAGAATGGAGGATTTAAAACTGATTGCCATGGAAAATAATTTATCCAAATGATCTGAGATGGATAAATATCTTATTGTCTGTAATGCTTGAAAGGATTATTGTAAGACAGGAAGAATGCTCAACAACATTTATAGGATGGGACGAGACGCGAAGAAGAAATGATGATATTCTTCACGTGCTTTTTCATGGACTGCTCGTGGATGGGACGAGCCGGACGGAATAAAAGGAGTTAAAAAACAAGAAAAAAGAGGAAAGGACCAAAAAAAAAAAAAGCATAATAGAATGAGTTAAAGATACCATTCACCAAAAGTATATTCTATGAATTCCATGTACTATTGAAAAATATAAATAATGCATAATCTAATTAATATTAGAAAATAGAAAGTATATGTTACCAAAAAAGAAAATAGAAAGTATATAATAGTATAAAAATACTATATCAGATAATAAAATAAATTAAAATAAAGGAAAAAATATTAGTTTCAGTGTTAAATTTTATATGAATGATGTGTATAAAGAAGTAAAATTAATTTAATTTAAAAGGTTAAAAAAATAATAGTATCTCTTTCTCATCTAAAGGGACTAAATTAAAACTTTTACTAAACAAAATGAACCACAACTGCATTTAAACTTTAAAAATTATTTTTTTTGGTTACTATTGTTATGATCAAGAATGAAAATTTATATATGAAAATGCAATCATTCAAATGATGAAAGCAAAACCACAAAGAGGATATTTATTTTTGTTTTTGTGGTTGTCGTGAACAAGTACATTATTGTTGGCAATAATTCAAACAGCGAAGGACAAAGCAAGGGTGGTCTGAGAAAAGAATTTCAAGAAAAACTAT
This sequence comes from Erythrophleum fordii, assembly GCA_032878935.1. Taxonomy (NCBI): domain Eukaryota; kingdom Viridiplantae; phylum Streptophyta; class Magnoliopsida; order Fabales; family Fabaceae; genus Erythrophleum; species Erythrophleum fordii. The sequence goes on along the minus strand of JAVQMF010000037.1, from coordinate 9,226,050 downwards.
ATCAACCATAGAATATACTTAGATTTCCGGCAAAAATAGCGCCTGTTGCTGTCCCTTGTCCACTCATGTCATGACTCAACCATTTTCGTAACTGAGACGTTTCGTTTCATGTAAAACGTGGTGATCCATTGGGAGAAAAGTCAAAATTAAATATAAAGAAGTCTTCTTAGTTCAAGGAATTGTGTAATTTATCTTTTAATGTTAAAAATTAAATTATTGACCCTAACTTTTAATTTTATGCAATATAATTGTTTGATTTATTTTTTCCAAAACTTTTATACCACTTGTTCATGTGGGTTGAAATAGGTTATATCAACCCCCCAAAAAAATACATTTAACTTGTTACTCCAAGTTAAAACAAGTTGTTTTTTTTGGGGGTCATTTTCTCACTTTTCTTTTTAAAGAAAACCCTTTGTTTACGATAAGTTAGATGCTTTTTTTTTTTTGGACACACCTTGGCCTCTTTCAATCTAAGTAGACAAGTAGTGTTAGAGTTTGGATAAAAAAATTGATGAAAAAAATTATGTTATACAAAATTAAAATTTTAAACAAATTTATCAATTTTTAAAGTTAAAAAAGATAAATCACGCAATACAGAAGGATTTTTTATATTTTGGCCAAAAACAAACCCATAAAAGAGGGTTCGTGGCCGCCCTAGCTGAGTTTCTAGAATCAATTTAGAAAAAGGACAAAGGAGTAGGAAGAGCTTTTATTTTTGTTATAATAACAGTGCATTTTAAATTATTCATACATGCATAAATAAATAAATAAATTTGTTACACAGAATTTTAATATATTTTAATATTATATTTTTCTAAAGAAACTATATTTTTTTCTCAAAACAAAAAATAGTTAAATTAAATTATTTTAAATTAATTTTAAAATTGTTAAAATACTGTTAATATTGTCTTTTTATTTTATGTTATTAAACAAATTAATATAGTTTTTGGTTTTAACAGTTATGCCTTCTTAGGTTGTTCTTGAAAAAAGTAGATGCATATAGATAAATGTGCAACCTCTAGCCTTAGCCTATGTCTTGAACATGTGTAATAAGGGACGTCATATATTTGTTACGATTATTATATTTTATTTATGAATAAATTATATAAATCTTTTTAAAAAAAATTTATTGAAATTATATGAATTTTTTATTTTTAAAATAAACACAAACATCTTTTAAAACAAAAGGCTATATTTTATTTTAATTTTACTTTTTTATTGAAATATTTTTAATTAAATTAAAATACATAGTTAATTAATTTTTTTTATTTAAGGTAATAACATATATTTTAATAAAAATTTTAAAATTAAACTAAAAAATATATTTAAAAAATATAAAAACATTTTATGTAATTTCATCCAAACTTAAAAGGAGTGGGATAAGTATCAGAAGCTATGGACTGAATCTGAATTTGAATATTGTATATCATTCAAAGAAGGCTTTATGTGTTTCGACCCAAAAAAAAAAAAAAAAGAGAAAGCATTACGTGTGCAGTACTTACACCTATAAATATCATGGAGAATATTCAAATTGCATGATTTGATGCCCAATACAGCTACTTAAACAGTTAATACATATATATATATATATATATATATATATATATATATATATATATATATATATATATATATATATATATATATATATATTAAATGAGTATAGTTCTTTTAAAATATAGTTTGTACTTTTTAAAAACAAGGTTCCAATACAAAGAATCTTCTGTGATCCTATATTTTATTTTATTTTTAATTTTAAAAATTGATCATATGCCAAATTTTTAGTTTTGTCTAATATAACTTATTTTTTTAATTTTTGTTTGGATCTATATAGGCTTAAAAAAGTTAAATTAACAAGAAAATATATCTAAGTAATCATTTGAAGTGACAAATAAATTTTTTTTAATGCAAAAGGAAAAAAGTTATTTTTTGCCACTTTAGATTACAAGTCAAACGTTTTTTTTTTTTAATTTGTTAATTTAATATTTTTTAAGATATGTTTGGATTGAGAGAAACAAATGATATATGAAAAAAAAATCATTTATTTAAATTTTATAAAAAAAATTAAATTAAAAGTTTACCTTTTCTTTTTGATGTACATATTTTCCTTTTTTTTTCTTAATCCAAATATACTTTTAATTTCACATGTATAGATAATATATTATTATAAATTTGATTTCGCGTGAATGATTTGTTTTAACTAAGTTAAACACATAAATCAATCTAGGTGTGTGAAAAATTCTTATTTTTTTAAAATATAAATAGAACTTTTATAATACAAAAAGTTGTGCTACATTTTATTGTAATTTTAAATTTTTTTATTAAAATACTTTCTATTAACTATTCTTACATATTTTTTTAAACAGAGAGTATTATAATAAAAATTTTAAAATTAGACTAAAATATATATAATTTTAATAAAACTTAGAGAAAATTTGTATAGTTTACTCTAAAAAAAAATTAACCGAATTCCTTTTTTTCTAATCCAAATATACTTTTAATTTCACGTGAATAGGTAATATATTATTATTATTACTATTATTATTATAAATTTGATTTTGTGTGAATGATTTGTTTTAACTAAGTTAAACATATAAACCAATCTAGGTGTGTGAAAAATTTTTATTTTTTTAAAATATAAATAGACCTTTTATAATACAAAAAGTTGCGTTACATTTAATTGTAATTTTAAATTTTTTTATTAAATTACTTTCTATTAACTATTCTTACATATTTTTAAATAGAGAGCATTATAATAAAAATTTTAAAATTAGACTAAAATATATATTTTAAAAATAAAATAAAATATGTATAATTTTAATAAAACTTAAAAAAAATTTGTATAGTTTACTCTAAAAAAAATTAACCGAAGGAGTGTTAAGATGCATCAAAATAAATAAAAACCAAACTTTACAATATAGTTAAAATATTAAAAAGAGAAAATTTTAGACCGTACAGTTGTATATGATTTATTGTCCACATTCAACGCGTGACGAACATGAACATCATATCAAGGATAAAATCGCTTAACCTTGTTAAAGATTTCAAATCTCTTGAAAATGAAAAAAATTAGGAGAAAAGGTGTACAGACAAGAAATGAAAGAAGAAAGAAAAAGAAAGGGACCTAATATTTAAAAAAATCTTTTTACATCAAAAGAAATTTGTATATATTTTTAAAATATAAAAAATTTATATAATTTATTCTTTTTTATTTATGCTAGGCCTCTTTGGTGCCTTGAATAATCAGAATCCATTAAAAAACAAAAAAAGAGGGTTTTGTAGCGGGTGAAGCGCGCTCTTGCTGAAAATTTTACTTCTTGCCCCGCACTCGTTTGTGAGTACCATACTTGGGCCGCATCATATTTGTTGAAAAGGGAATCAATAATTTTATTTTTAATATGATAACTTTGTTAGAAAATCTCTTCAAGTTTTTAAAAAATAAACTTTAATAAAATCCACAATAACCGAAGATGATGTTAGAAAAGTTATTCCTATCAAGTAATATTTTAAAATAATAATGTCTTATACTCAACATAAAATCTCATTATATAAGAAAATAAAAAAGGAGATGTAGATTGTTATTTTTGAAATACATATGCCAACTATTTGACCTTTAAATTTTAAAAAATATACAATTTAATCTCTGTAAAATAAATGTTCTCAACTATTTGTCCTCTAAACTTAAAAAATAAATGATTCATCTTTTTCAAAATTTTTTGCGTGCTATACTTTAGTTCTCACCAATATATCACGATGGATCGTTGTATCCTTCAGCTTGTGCTCCAAAGACGAATAATGGGTAGTATATTTAAAATTTTTTTGGACTAAATGGTATTTTTTTAAGATATATATATATATATGTATATATAAGGACTAAATAATTAAAGTATGTATATATTTAAGAATTGAATTGTATAATCGTAAAATTAAAGGACCAAATAGTCCAAGCATATATTTATGAGGAAAATAAAAAACACATTTCTTCAAAAAAAAATAAATACTATGTATTAGTTGACTTCTTTCAATTTCAAAATTCGAGTTCAAATTATTATTATTTTTCTAATCGAATCCGTAATAATATCCAATATCTGTGTAATTTTTATAAGGGAAAAAAAAGAAGAATATTTTATGGTATTGAAAGAAATTTTCTTACCTAAGTGTCTTTTACATTTTAAGAATTTATTTATTACTGAAAATAATTTACAATCATATTACTTTTCAAAGAAAATCCTGACTCTTATAATAGATCATATTTCTACTTAGGTATCACAATGGGCAACAGCCTTCGCAAGTGAAAAACTAAAAATAAAAATAATTATTTTTAAATCTAAATTCACACTCCTATCGTAATTTTTTCTTCGCCATACTCCTATTTTATTTATTTAGCTTTTAAAAGATTACCTTTTTTTTTTCAATTTACTCTTCCAAAAATAAAACTTTTCAATTTAATTTTTTAATAATTTTTTTTTCAATTAAAATGATTTCTCCATTATACAAAATTATGAAAACTTAATAGAATGACTATCATGGCATAATGCCATGCTTACGTACTCGTTAATTAATGATTTGAATTTTTCCACGTGTCATCAAGCCTTAAGTAACAATGCTTGTACAATGCGGCAGTTCATCCTGTCTCCGTCACATGGGCAAGAGATTAATTAATGTCGACAAGATGTCATATTATGTTAGGTATTATGTTAACTTTATGTGAGATTGTCTAATAGAACTGTTTTAACTAAAAAAAAATATTAAAAAATTAAATTGAGATATTTTTTTAAAGTTGGGGACCCGTGCTGCCAACATGCACCCCTTCTCGTTTTGCTTTAACTTTGAACACGTGAAGCGGCACTGTGGCGACGGCGGACATGTTCCTGAATGGGACTCCAGCAATAATTGGGGGCGGCACTAGTCCATGACTCGGATCCCTTACTATTGTTTTCTCCCCCCATTTTCTATTTATCTTAACTTTTAAAATAAATTTGAACTTAACAGTTGAGATTTAATATTTTTCTAATTCTATATTTTAATATTTTTATTTACAAAATATATGATATAAAATAAAAATAATTTTTGAATTATCAACTTTGAAAATAATAATAATTTAAATTAAAAAATTAAAAAATAAAATATCAAATTTAAACGGTTTAAACAGTTCAAATTTAAAGAAATACTTATTTATCTTTAAAGATGGGTCCAGATCAGTACTATACTGCGGACTCAGACGTCAACCAAACATGAACGACTGAAATAAATATGGGCCTTATGTTAAACAAAACAAACGTTGTTTTTTTCAGTTTTTTGTACATGCGTGTCAAACAAAGCTACGAACAATTTCTTTGTTTCTTGACTTGTGGGACGCTAGTCAATATAACCCGTGCAAAATGCGCGCCGATCGGAGACCATCATTTCATTTATACATAACTAGTTTGCGGCCCCATGTATTACGGGGGGTAAATTTTCTGTTCACAATGAAAAGAATTTTTTATAAGTTAATTGTAGGATATTAAGTGGTTAAATGTTAAGAATATAATATAAATAGTAGAGAATCATCTATGATATAAGAATCTAGAAAATAAGGAATAGTGGTATGAAAATTATGAATAGTATGGACATTGAAAAATTGTTATAAACGTCAAATGCAGATATATATATATATCTTCATGTCCAATAAAATTGAAGATAAAGATATGTAAATTATTTTAAAACGTTATTGGATAATATTAATTGACTCTGTACATCCCACGGGATGTTTAAATTTTTTTTTTTGAAATTGTTAATTATTGTAGTCTTTAACTTATTATTTATTTTAAAAAAAATTATATTGAAAGACTTATATTATGTACAATTTATAATAAAAATATTAAAAATTAAAATTACAGTTAAAATTACATTAAATTTTCTTACATCTAATAATAAATTTCTTAAAATTGATAGTAAATCTCCTAAAATCTAACAGTAATAATAATTCTTGAAAATAATTTTAATTTTTAAAATTTTTCATTATAAATTTTATATAATATAGATTTTTAGATGTGATTTTTCCTATTTTAAAGGTCTAAAAATTGTACTGGATGTTTAAATCATTCATTAGTTGCTCTTCTACAAAATTTATTTATGTTTGATGGCTATATATTTTAAGCATTTATATTAGATGTTTTAAAGTATATAAAGAAAAGTATTATTTTAAAAAGAAATATTACTTCAAAACAAATAACAACAATGTTTCTTTTCATTTTCTTCAAAATGGAGGAAGGTTTTCGTGCTCCTAATATTCCTCCCATGAATTTAGTCAAGAACTCATGCGCTATGTCTAATTTTTTGTTTTTGAAGATGATGAATATTTTAATTGTTAATTTGAAAGAATGAATTGCCATTAATTCATGGGTTTCATGGGAAATAATAATTTAATATACATATAAATTCATTTAAATTTAATGACAAATAAATAAAACTAACATAATGCCTACTTAGGTACTGCTTCTTTGCCAGATAGGAAATTTCCATCTGTTGCAGATTAAGCTCTTTCAATACATCCTCTGTTAAAAGTGACATTCAAATCTAGCACACAAATATGTCAAACACACCACACAAAGGCTAGCAACATATGATATTATCACTCAAGCATATAGAATTCTAGATTGTTAAGAATAAAAAACAAATAACTTAAATAATAAATAAGAGTAGAAAGATTGAAAGAAAACTTACAAACTTGTTCTAGATATAACTGAAAATATTACTTTACAACACTTTGTTCTGATACCAATTTTATTGGAGTGATGTAATTTTAATGTATAGTAAAATAATTTACATATGAGGTTTATTGACTCTTATTTACAAAGTTCGTCAGATTTTTTTTGAATATAAATCTTGAATAAAATACAAGTATTTATAAAAATTATACGATCGCAAAAAACAAAAGTGGCACTATTCTATACTATTTGACACTATTTATGTAATATTCATTATTATACACTATTCATGCACCATTTGCTATTCATGAAAGAACAAATACAATAAAATTTTATCTACGTAATTTCCTCTAAAGGCTATACAATTTTGACCATTTTTTGAACAAGTACTTGTGCTTTTTTAACTTGTTCATAAAAAATAATGTCATGTATCAAATTTTATGTACACCTTGTAAGGCTTCTTGTCTCTTTTTACGTGCTTTACGGAAATGAGAAACATGTGATGTATTGTTTTATGACATATATCTGTTTTCTTGTGATAATCATTTATTGTGTATAGATCTTATCTTTTGCTACAAAATTTTGATAGTATTTTTTGTACAAGTGTTAATCTTTTATCGTTCTCTTAAAATTCCTTCATATTAGAGAATTTAGGCTTACTAGGCTATTAGGTTGATATTCTCCTACCATGCCAATTGCAATTTTTTCACTCATATTGACCTTTTTTGCTTCAATAATTCTCTTTAAAACAAATCTTTAAATGCTTTAAAGGTTTTTAGGTAGTATATTTAGATAATATTTTGATTTTCTTTAATATAGAAGAAAATCATAAAAAATGCCCAAAAATAGTTTGTGATAAATTTGTAGAAATTGGTATCATACTCAATCTAAAAAAGATTGAAGTAGAACAAGAAGAAATAAAATATTTAGGTTTAAAATTAACAAAGTTTGGTATAAAATTACAAGATCATATTATTTTGAAAATAAAAAAATATTGATATTCAACTAAAACACTTATAAAAAAGATAGATGATAAGACAATTGAAAACTTTGAACCCCAAAGATTTGACACTAATATTCAACCAAGGATAATGAATATTAAAGATTTAGAAATGTTATCAAGATAACTATTAAAGGATGTTTTTGATAAACAAGAATATAGACCAATAGAAATAATCACATCAGGATCAAATTTATATTTAAAAAACAAAAGAACCATGGTGAATAACACTTTACCTAAGTTTATACCAATTAATACTTCTAATCAAGAAGAAATTGACAATCAATTTGAAAACTCTCAAATACATATATTTTGTGGCAGAAACTCTTTTAGTGGAATCTCAACTCAATATAAGAGAAGAGATAATATTAATATGTAAGAAATATCAAATTTTATTAATGTAATATAATATGTGATTATCCTCCTTAATTAGTGTTTCTGATTGAAAAAGTTTTCTTATCTATAGCAACTATGCCAATAACTACCTCTTTTATGATTTTTTGTAATTTTTTTGTTTAATTTCCTAAATCAACTAGTAGTTATTTCTATAATAGCATTGATATCAATATTATTAGTAGATAAATTATTTTTTTGATTTTTTATCTATATGCAAGCTGTATTTATAAGAGTTTTTTTTTTCTCATTTTTTCTATTACTTAGTTCTTGTATAGCAAAATAATTTACATGAGACACAGATTGAAGCTTAAGGATCTTCAAAAGTAACACTAACTCTTATTCACAAGGCTCATAGAATGTTTTTCAAATACAAATCTTGAATGAAATACAAGAATTTATAGAAATCCTATTGCTAAAAAGACAAAAATAGTATTGTTCTACGCTATTTGACATTATTTACACATTATTCACTATTTTGCACTATTTATGCACTATTCATAATTCAGAAAAGAACAAATGCAATAAAATCCTATCTACGTAGCTTCCTTCAAAGGCTAAAGGTTATAAATTTTTGACCATTTTTAAACAGGTACCTATACTTTTTTAACTTGTCCACCAAAAATAATTGCATGTATCAAATTTTATTTACATCTTGCTTGACTTCTCATCTCTTTCTGTATGCTTTATAGATATGAGAAACATGTGATACATTTTTTTATGCCACATAATTGCTTCTGGTGATAATTATATGTTGTGTACAAATCTTATCTTTTGTTGCAAAATTTTGATAATACTTTTGGTATAAGTGACAATCTTCTATGTAGTTATATTGTGCAAAGTGATTAGATCCATGTTGTTTGAATCGTAGAGCTTTTGATTGCTTTTAATAGCTTCACCAATTTATTGTTCTTCATCTAAGTTTTGTACTTCGATGAATCTATCATTTGATGCATCCAAATTTTGGAGTTCCATTAGATCATATAATAACCTATTTATAGCTTTTTGTTGTTTCGGAGATATTTTATAATCAAATAGCAAGTAGGTATAGAAAATTCGTCGACCTTCTGTTATTCAAGTCTATATACTACCATTTAGCAGTCTTATTACATTAACTAAATGCAAAAGGCTTTTTGCTATGAAATTTTAAAAAGAAAATTGATCAAGAACAAATTGAACATGATCATGGTTTTCATGATCAATAAAATCATTTTTTCAAAATTTACTAATATCCACTACAAAAAAATTTGACTTTTAGCGGCGACTAAAGTCGCGGCTAAAAGCCAAAATGTCGCTACTAATAAGTTTTAATAGCAACATCTTTTCCGCTACTCTATTCCAGTAACACTAATACTTTTTAGCTACGACAAAGTGTCGCCACTAAAAGTTGATACTACAAATATATAGCAGCAACTATAGTCGCCACTAAAACTTATTACAATTTAAGTGAAATAAGTGTCGCCACTAAATAAAAGGATATTAGCGACAACATAGGTTGTCACTATAAGTACACATTTAATGACAATAGTTTGTTGTGGGAAAAAATAATTAGTGACACCACTAAAATCGCTGCTATATATATATTTAGGAACAACTTATTGCTGTAGATAAAAATTAATATCATTTGTCACTATAAAGAAATATGTAGTAACAACATTTGTTGCGGGTGAAAATGAATTAGCAACATAGTCATGGTTGCCACTAAAGATTTTTAGTGATGACATGTGGTCACCATTAAAATGAATTAGTAACATAATCATAGTCACTACTAAAGATTTTTAGTGACGACATGTTATTGTCATTAAAAGTTTTTAGGGATGATATTATACTTGTCACTAAAGACATTTAGTAACAAAAAATTATGGCATTTTTTTGTAACAATTAAGTTTTAGCAGCAACATTTGGTGTTGCAATAAAGTTTTAGTGGTAATTATTTTATTTTTTATACTAAAAATAGGCCTTTTAGTGTCAAAATTTATTGTCGCTAAAGGTAAAAAGGTTGATATATATATTAAAATGAATAATGTTACATTGAAATTAAATTAACATCTGAAGAAAATTAAAACATCCTACATGTTGACATATTCCAAAATAAGTGACATGTTCAAGAAGCATTAATTTCTTAATATTGTATATCATAATTAGTATTATAATTATAAGTGCTTTCATAACGTCCTACATGTCAGAACCTATATTGAAATATCTATTGGAACATGAAATGATGGCATAAATTGATATATCAAAATGGCCATCAACAAAAAAAACATAAGTCCACCTTCTCTTCACCTAGCTTGTCTACGAGAGGAGTCATTGGTCGAAGCATTCTGTCCCTATTGATAAAAAATAACATTAATCATATACTGTTATTGTTTAACATAACATTAAGGTAGAAAATCATTTACAAGTACCTATTGCATGATGGCTATAAGGCTAGCCAATTGAGCTTGAATCTCTGACTGAACCCGTTGTTGCATTGTAGCTCGCTCTTCTTGAAGCTTCTTTTCCATCTCAGCTTGCATTTCCTCTCGTAACCTTTCTCGCTCTTCTTGTAATTTTCTCTCCATTTTAGCTTGCATTTGTCCAACCTTGTTGAAACCCTTGAATCCCCTTCTGTTGAGTCCATAATTCTCTTCTTTGTCGGTTTCTTTCCATATCCTTTACCCCTAACATACCCTAACCTCTCCCTCGACACAGTGGCCAAAATTTGATCTCCTGTTAATTGATTCTCATTATCTTCTGCTTCTTGTTGGTGAACTAGTTCTTGAATGCGCCCTTAGTGATATAACAATAGATAAACACCATAGACAATGAGGCAATGCAATAAATAATTAAAGCTTAATGATCTATAGCAACTTACATGGATTTCTTGTGACTTGGGATCTACCCATTCCACTTCTCCGTCTTTATTTTTACAGGTGTGTTGAATTTCCCAAACTCGGTCAGGGGTTGCCACTTCTCTAATAATGGAATCTCTCTACAATATTTATTAGATGATAATCCATGCTGCCGTAGAGGGAATGACACAAAAAGAAATGTCTAGAAACTTCTTAAGTACAACACAAATACTTACTGTAGACTCCTCAACCTCTGCAAATGAGCGAGTACTGCATGTATGCTTTACCACTTGCCTTGCCCTGTTTGCTTTATTCCTACTACTTGTAGCCTATAATTGGATTATGATGTAAACACAAAGCAAACAATCCTTCAAGTTCTTGTTAGAAATAAATTACCTTGAACTCTGAACTTTCCCAATAATGCATCAACCACTCCCAATCATCATGGCTGATGTTACTTGGTCGAGCAGCCTCGTTCTCTTCAATTGTGTTGTACTTAGCATACTCTGCATGCAGGTCAGCCTTCCAAGATCGGTATAGTCAATGCAATGTTTCAACAGAAGTTCTATTTAATCTCTCTTCAGGGCACCCATCGCGAACATTAAATTTGTCCTACATAAAACATAAGAAACCAAACTTATTAATTAATGGAGGAACACTATAAATGCTACATAGCGAAAGATGACCCACAAATGTAATGTAATACCTTTACTTTCAACAATAAAGTGTCCCTATATTTGGCATAAACTTTGGCCCAATCACCATCCCTAAGAGAGACTGTGGTCCGCACCACATGTCCACAGTAGTTGGCAAAGTCACGGGCCCCGTCTCCAATAGGTCTATCTGAGTTCTCAGGGATGTAAACTTTGATCGTAAAACCATATTTTGTCTTAATGTCTACTGATATACTCTTATATTTTCCCCTACCTTTCTTAGTTGTGCTGCAAGATGCTGTTGTATGTGAGAAAAAGTAAATAAATTAATCATTGGTGTATATACATAGCAAAAGTGTAATAAAAAAAGCATTATTTCTATGAAATGATACCTGAACTACTGGGCACCTGTGATCATTGTGTAGGAGGCGAATCATTATAGATGGTTTGTCTCTTCCTCTATGGTAGGAGTGGTGAGAGTGCATCTCCTGACTCCAAATCCCCCTGTCTATGCTCAGGTGAGAGTGTACCTCCTGGCACTAAATCCCTCTATGTACGCTTAGGTGATGTCACCTCTCTAGTAGGGTTATATCGATCTTGGCCATTACCCTGCCCAATGCCTCATCCTCCTCGACCTCCCAGCCTACCTCGTGCAGAATCTGACATTTGCTACCTTTTGTCCATATATAGTATAAGTAACAAGATGCGATGAAACAAACATCAATGGTAAACAAAAGTAGACAATAAAACACATACATAATAAAACACATACATAACAAGGATATAGAAAAAAAAAGTAAGTAAACAATATAAAATGTATATGACACAAAATATACCAAACTTCAAATACTTTAACCACTTAATCATACAATGGGGATGTTTGTATAATAATTATAAGTTTTTCAAATATTTAGTAAGATTGACACTAATCTTGATTACATTCAGTGTCCATAGTGTTTTTCGTATCGTCATCATTAAGCAAATCTTCTCCTTCTTCTTCATCGGTGGACCCAATCTCATCATTGTCATTAATGAAATCATCTACCACACCCTTTGCATTATGCCCACTTGTTTGAGCATTTATACTTGTATGGCTAAGTATTTCTGGTCTAACATCATTCCGATGTAGGAGGACCACAAGGTCAATGCCATGTCATCATTCTAAATTGGATTTAATTGGACTACATCTTGTTGATATGCCTCATCAAGAAGGAGACCATCATTCTCGCCATTTTCTTCACCTTCTTCTACCTCTAAAAGGCTAAAGAGGTCACGAAGATTTGTCTTTATGACAATTAGCCATTCCGTGTCAATGATGTCTCTCAGGTAAAACACTTGTTCTGCTTGACTAGCCAAGACAAATGGCTCATTTGTATCCAACGAATGCCAAGTATTCACACTTATGATGCCAAACTTGTCAACCTTGTATCCTTTTCCTAGGTGACCCACATCCCACCAATGACATTTAAAGAGATATACTTTCTTATTCCTAATATATGAAAGCTCATATATGTCCTCTAAGATGCCATAATACTCTTTCCCTTCGTCTGAGTCATCCCCTTTCACAAGAACTCCAGTATTGTCAATTTTCCTCCTTAGGGCATGATCTCTTGTATAAAATCTAAAATCATTGACCAAATAAGTAAAAAAATGATGTATTGTTTTGTTTGGGCTAAGTGCTAGATTGATGAGGTCATCATTAGCTTGGCCTTGTGTGCGTAACTGTAAAACCTGCATAAATTAACCATACTCTATTATCATTTATTTGGACAAAAGGATTATGTTTCAAAATATGCTACTCAACAAAAGAACCTACTCGTGCACAAAACCATGTGGTAAAGTCCTCAGTAGTTGAAGTTTGAGTTTCAATTTCCAATTGGTGCTCCCTACATTGTAATTACAGTTGGAAGTTAAAAAATATTTGTGGTAATTATTGTCATAGAGATTGGCAAAGAAGTGATAACTTACTCCATGAATGGCAAAATGTCTATAGAATTTTGCAGCACATACATGCAAGCTTGATGGAACTCTACCTCAGGCAAAGTAATGGAATCATAATGCCCTCTTGCTTTCCCAATTTGGTTGAAGATGGACTTATTGCCATTGTCTATGGGTCCATCGTCATTTCTAGGAGGCTGATTAAATTTGGTTAGCATATCCTTTAAATAACGAGAACAAAAGGTAAGGCATTCTTTGGCTAAATAACCTTCTGCAATTGAACCTCTGGATGATACTTGTTACAAACATAAGATTTAAGCGTGCGCAAGTACCTACGTAAAAGGCAGATGGTTGAAAAGAAAAATAGTTTGGAAGATTTGAGAAATTGAATAAAATGTATATTGAAATATAATACCTCTCAATAGGGTATATCCATTGATATTGCACTAGTCCACCAAGCATCGCCTCTTTTAGGAAGTGACTGGGCAAGTGAACTATGACATCAAAGAAAGCCGGTAATTTAATTAAAACCAAGTTTCGTTTTTCACACTTAGAAATTTGAAACAACAATCAAAATTCAACTATCCACTACCATATTATCCAACTAATGAATCCCCCACATACATTCATTGGAGACTAGGTAAGTGATTCTTGATGCTAGAAATGATATAAGTTAATTGGGGATGTACCATAGCATATTATGTATTTAGGGTTGTTCTAGAGTCTTAAAGAGTTGGGTTTATTGAAACCAAAGTGGTCTAAGATTTGTTGGAAAGAAAATGTATACTTTTGTTGATATAATGGTTGAAGTTCTAGTATAAAGTAAAGTTCAATGAATTCAACTAATCTCTAAGTCCCTAAATAATAAGTGCTAATTTAGGGAAGTAGATAGGAGAACCAATATTAATAAAACCAAGTAATCTAGCCACAAGAGGGCCTTATAACTCCATTAGAGGGTGTACTAAACGGTTGGGATGAATATTTAAGAGTTTAGAATCAAAAGTAATTGGAGTCGCGGCCAAACCTACTTGAGTCATGGCTAAAATTCAAACAAAACTGATGAGCGTCGCGGCTCATATTATTGAGCCGCAGCGCAATAATTGAAAACTTAGCACTATTGTGCTGTGGCGTGGTCATATCAAGTCGCGGCGAGGATCATGTTTGGCATATGTTAGTTCCAGTTGGAAGTTGCGCCACAGCGTAGTAATCTCAAGTCGCGGCAAGGATCGTGATTTAGTTTATGGTAGTTCCAGTAGGGAGTTGCGCCGCGGCGTTAGTATTTTAAGTAACAGCGCAAGTTTAACATTTTTGTTCTAGAGTTACAGAATCTAACTATGCCACGGCAAGGAGTATTCAAGCTGCGGCGTAATCCTATTATAATGATTTAGAGGTTTCAGTACCTATTTGAGCCGCGGCAGAGATCCACTAAGCCGCGGCCTAAATTTCTAAATTCTCATTTTAGCTTCCAAACTTCTAAAAGACATAACTTTGAGCATGGTAGTCCGTTTAAGGTGATTTTTTTTAATCTGGGTATTTTTTTTGAGGTCTATGCAATGGCAAACCACCAAAGACAGTTCGGTCACTTATTTTTCTCAAAAAAACCATGTTTTGGCCTTCAATTTTGAGATTTTTGTTTCACTTTCTTTTCAAAAGAACATGTTCAGACCTCAAAATGCAAAAGTCTATATCTTGAGCTAGGGATCTCCAAATTTAGTAAACTTTAGTTCTAATTAAAGCTCCATATGTCTACTTTATGTTGTAAAAACTTTATCCCAATCCTATATCTTTTGTTGCTTAAAAATTGCATGATAATAGAATTGGTTTGGGTGATAATTCTGTAGATTTACCTTTTGCTGTCATGAATTTCGAAAGTTTAAAAAATATTCCAGATAACTCCAAAAATTACCATCTTATGCTTGAATTAAACCTTTAAATTTCCTTTAATTGTTTACCAAGTTTACACCTAGACTCTACCATTTGATCCTTCAAATGCATCCCTTTCTAGACTTGCTCTATTTAGGTTCCAAATTTAACACTAAAGAGTATATATGGGCAAATGATGGACTTAAACTATTCCACTAACCACCCCAATACTTCTCACAAGTTTCAAATCATACTTCAAGACTATTAGAACTTCCCAAACTCCCAAGAAATCTCTAGATCAAAATATGACTACCTAGGTTCCTTATACCATCAAATTTTAAGGATCACACAATCAATTATCATGCTTGGCTTTTACATACAACCATCAAGCCAAATACCACAAACAATCATCAAACTAAATACAACTAGCCATTAGACCAAAATCCCATATACAAGCATCAGACTAAATACAACCATCAGACCATCAGACCATTAAACCATCAGACCAACTGAGCATTATACCGTCAGACCAACTGAGCATCATACCATTAGAACATCAGATGCATAGCAATAACCCTATGGAACAGAGCAATAGAGAGAACTGCTACAATCATATGGAACTAAATAACAAGAGTAGCTATTTGCTCAACCAACAAGAACACGTATGGAACAGAGCAATAAAGAGAACTGCTACAATTATATTAACATTTCAGAAATTTGTCATTCTTGTTGCAGAGGAAAGTAGACGACAAACATACAATGGCTAGGTTGGATGACGCAAGCAAAACAAGAACTAGTAATGCAGAATACAGAGTATTCACTTATGGGAGTTAGGGGTAAACAACGAAATAGAAGTCAGATAGGGAATACTATAACAGTGACAGTATTAAAGGCTCTAAAAAGTCATATTCTCAAATGGAAGGAAGGTCTTAGAACAATATATATGCAAACATGCAAAGAAACAATTATAAGTCCAAAATACTTAGAAGTCCATTAGCACATTTTGAAAGAGATGATTTTCTGCTGCCTTTTGAAAAATGAACGAGAAACCAATGTGGGAAATTATTTCGGAGTATTTTCATAAGGTTAGATTCATAAAACTCTAGTTTAGATCTACTGTCAACAATGCTGTAGCATTTATAGCAGCAATTAAAAATTAAATCGAAGATTAGGGCATAAAACAACAAACAACAATAATCTAAGATAGGAAATACCTTGACCTAGATAAGCACTGAAAGTTTAGCAGTTGAGCGGTGATGTGATCTTGTCTTCGATATTCACTGGTCTTCGAAGATGATATAAATGGAATCAACCCTTCCCTTCTTCTCCTTCTTTTGCTTTGCTTCTTTGTTGTTTGCTCTGCTTTAGAAAGACAGGAGGAACTTTAGGGCTGGAGCTGCGTTGGTATTTGGTTGGGAGGGAATTAAAATTTGAAGGTAATTCATAAAAATTTAATAAAAATGGATGGATGAGTTTTTATTAATAAGATAAATCCTAAAAAATAATATTGAAATTTTAGATATATGAAATGTTAGATATACTAAAAAATTATAAATAATAATCTATTATTTTTTTAAACTTAACTAAAAAACTTTATTATTTGATATCTTGTGATAATTTTATTTATATTTTTATTTTTTAATTAATGATTAAATAATTCATAAAATTAAATAAAAAATTTTTAAAAAATAAACTACCAGTTGTTAATGTATAAATAAAAAATAATTTTTCTGATAAATATATTCCATGAGGTTTCTTAAATCAAAATTCTTAAAAAGCAAATAGATTGTAATTATTTATCTAAAAATTAAATAGTTATAATAATATCCATTTGATTTATTTTATATATAATGCTGAAATCTAGATTTTGAATTTGAGATAATAAGTAGATAAGTAGATAAAATTTCAATGTTAGTTTAGGTGGATTGAATAAAGAGAAAGGAGGAGAGTTTGAGTGTAAATAAATAAATAAACAAACAAATAATAGAGTTTTGAATCGAACAAAATACTTTATTTTTTATAAAATTTTAATCAATTAATTAAAACTCTATATACATACTTTTTCTTAATTTTGAACATTTAATTAAAATTTTATCTACGATGATAAATTATGAATAAATTCTGTAGCAAATTTTGATCATTTAGCCAAGTGCTATTATAAATATTTTCTTTTTAATTTGGGGGACAACCCTATTATGTTTGATTAATAATTAAAAATAAACTTTTAATAAACGTTATATAATAACTTTTAATAAAAAGAAACTTTTAATGGACGTATGTTTGATTAAGTGTTAGTTTCGATTGACATATAGTGGCTTATAGAAGAAAATGTAGATCTAAATAGACAAATGAATAATGGAATTTTGAATTTGATCGAAGAAGTATATGAATAGATAAATCTTTTTTTTATGTTCTTTTTAAATTTAGTTTAAATCTTTATGTGATTTTTCTGTGATTTTTAATTTTAGTCTTGAAAAATTAATTTAATGTATTATTTATTTATTTTTTTACTTTTATTTATTACAGTTTTGTATATATACTTTTTTTAAATCTTAACAATTAATTATAGTTTTAATGCAATGTTGTTAAACTTTTTAATAAATATTTTCTTTATCAGCATTGCAACAAATTTTAATGAGTAAAATTTTTCAATGATTCCCTTTAGCTAATTTAGGGAGAAAATGTAATATCCAGTTCCTTGAAAACAAAAGAAAACGTGAAAAACATAACGTACAGTTTCTCCATTAGCGTATGAAATTCACTAGATACAAAAGAAAATTCTCAGAGAGGAAGATTTGAGGTCAAATAAGATTAGGATAAAATTCTAAATAATGAAAAATGAGGATCCAAGATCAAAGATGCCCGAAAATGAGAGTCAGAGTAGTTCAAAAAAATATGCCAAAAGTCTAGTGATAAATGTCACACCATCACAATGTATAAGCACCCATAAGCTTCAAAGGAAAACCTTGTAGCCTTTATATGCTTTAAAAAAAAACCTTGTACTGTGGCTAAAGACCTTGTCGACAAGTTCTTGCATTTTACATTGAGAAATTTGGGACCTTGTCATCAAGGTTTTCGGCCAAAATATAAGGTTTTCTTTTAAAGCTTATGGGTGCTTATACATTATGATGGTATGATAGAAAAAAAACCTATGTATAGTGCTATTATGTATAAATAATGATTAGATCATTTTAAAATTTTAATAAAGAATAATTAAAAAGAAACTTTACTTTCAATAAATGTTGTATAAAAAAGAAAAATTTTATACAACAAATATATATTTTAAAGAGATCATTATTAATTATTTTCATATATTTGAATAATATCTTAATAATTATCTATTTCAATCATCTCATCCTATAAGAGAAGAGGGGTATTCTTCCTTATCACACAACAAATTAGAGAGGTGAGAAGAATATTAACTAATTAAAAACTTAGATGAAATTTTTAACATTTCGATTACAAGTTTTTGATAAAAAATCATATATATAAAAAATTTTAAAAAATTTAATTATATACTATTGAGTTGTAAGAAGTTTTTACTTATTATAAGCAAAAGCGCTTGGCCATTCCTTCTAACTTAGAAATTCATGCAATTTAATTTCTTCAAGTTTAAAAGTCCGTTACAAAGTTTTAAGCTTTTCAATTTTGTACATTATAACTATTTCATTAATTTTTCGTCCAAAACCCTTATAACTACTTGTCCATGAAAGTTGAAAGAAGTCAAATTAGCAAAACATACATTGGATTTGTCATTTTTTACCACTTAAAATGACAAATTGGAATTCAAATCCTCAACACTAGCATTTTATTACACCATGTGCAGTAACACCATGTGAGGCATTTCTTTTATGGACAAAAAATGATTTAAAGTATCTAATTTGAAGGATAAAAATTAATTATAAAAAAATTATACGTTAAAATAAACTATTACAAAGAATCTCACCTGGACAAATTGAATGTATTTCTTGTTGATTTGACTTTTTTCAACATATATATAAGTGGTATTAGTTTTGTTATAAATAATAGGGGAGAGGGTTCACATGCCTGAACTTATGCATAACCGTGTTAATTATTAAATAAAATCAGCAAAACCATTCATTACTATCTTTTATAAAATTTCTTAACCTAGAAAGAACAACATATTAAAATAGAAATTAAAATTTAACTTAATAAGTATAACATAATAATTCAGCGAAATCATTGGTGGTGAGGGAAAAAAATCATAAAATCAAAAGAAAAAAATTAGGTTAATAATAACACCAATATCAAAAGTCAGTTTGATTTCTTTTTTCTTATTTTCAGTTAATTTGGAATTACTAACTGGAAGAAAACATTTATAGGGATCGAAGACTTTTCTAAGAACTTGATTCCTAACTAACACTCTTGATGTTGGCCACCGCACATCTGAATCCTCACACCCATCTTGATGTTGATCTCTATACTAGTTATCTTCCTTTTTGGCCATTGCAAATCCCCGCCTCACATTCTTCTAGCTTATATATATATAAAGAAGAACTGAACATTATCAATCAGTGAATCTATTTTTCCATAAAATTGGAAAGGAAGTTCTACCACAAATAAATCACCCTATTTATAATAATTTAATACTAATCAACTCTTCCAATAAAAACAATACTTAAACTAATGTACAAATCTAAAATAAATCAGAGCTAAAAATAATTCATCCTTAGAATGTTAGAGCTCATGAGAGCATATATTATACTTCTGTAGAAGCAGGATATAACACAATGCATTTATTTCCTTCTCTTCCTTTCTCTTGAAACAGAGAATATAACTCAAGTTCAAAGTGATTCAGAGCAATATGCCTCTTTTATTTTTCTTATTTTCAATGGCATTTGATCTATTAAATTGAAGCTTACTATTCTAATATCCCTACCATCATCCAAATACCAAAAAAACAAAATGAGAAAGGAAGAAAATGTAAGAGTAACCCACATGCCTAATAATACCTGAAAAAAGCCAACTTCTAAGCTTCCTTTACTACAAAATCACTAAGCTTTCTAAAGAAAATTCCTGCACATCAAGTTTGATATAAGAAGATAACAGCAGGGAAAATAAAAACAAAATAAACGCAATCTGTCTGTGAATTTAATTATTTTGTCTTCAAAAAATAAACACAGAAATCAGAAGCATCAAATCTGCACTGACGGTAATTTTTCCCTTTGATGGGAACAAAAATTCGTTTTCCATCATGATTTGCGCAGGGAGAAAACAAAAAACCTTGCTTTCCCTGCTTATTCTGATTTTGGTTCCGTGTGCTTTTATCATAAAGATGTGTTAAAAAACAAAAATACCTAAGTTAGAAAATTAAACTATTCCTTCAAAAAAGTCAATACACATCAAAGTCAGAATAATCCAAAGGCAAACACATGCTTGATGTATTGCCGGTTTGTAGAAGCTTTTACACTTTGTACTTACAGGAAGGCAGCATAGAAATGCCATAAAATCACAGATGACTTAAGAACCATACATACAGAAGTTAATAACAAATTCATTTGGCATGATACTGAAAAGAAGGAACTTAGCACAATCATTAAATACCTCAGACTATTTCTTGAAAGTTGAAATATCTTTATTCACTCTAGATTCAAAATTAAGAAATGCTGTCAACAACATATGGGCAAAAGCAATTGTTGATTCCATTTGCTTCCTGGTCTTGCTTTCTTTTTCTGCAATTACCAATTAGTGTTAAAGAAAAGCATCCGTACTTGAGCCATTCTAGAACGGGTCAATTTAATTTACTTCCCTAACCTTTTCTTCTTTGATTTATTTGGTTTTTGCCAAGGAAGTTGCTAAAACCATCAGAAACATCCCCTAGAGTTGAGATAAATATAAAAAAATTATTATTATTATTATTATTATTTTTTATAAAAAAACTATAACCCTAAGTCTTCCCTCTTCTTTGACTCTGAAAGCTTTCTTCACATTAGAAAATCAATTTCCCTTCCTCCCCATCTTCTTGGCATCCCTGAATTGGTTCCTTAAATAGAAAGTTCAAGAATTTTAAGATCTCAAGTCAACACTAATAAACTGTATAATTTTTTTTTTATTGTAGTAAACTATATAATTTAATTTCAGATATTGCAATCAAATGGCATCTACCAATATAATTAAACGCCATCCGGGTTTTCAAACTTGAAAGTGAAAAGCAAGGAACCCGAAAAGTGGTGTAAGCTTCATTACTTCATCATTTAATCATTTTATTTTAAAGAAAATGAAATGACCATTGAGCTTCTGCTAGAGGAAATTATCATGAACATAATCGGGAAGAAGGGATAAAAGTGACTAAAATTATAAAGCAAACTAATAAATAACTGTCCGTTAACAATATGATAATTCTCCCGAGTAAGATCCCCATAGATGACTTTTAATAGTGTCAGGCAAACTAAACAACAGTCTTCAGATCCTCGTCCTCCAAATAACTTTGAGCCATATAAACTACCGAATTATCTTCCTTCCCGAATTTTCTTAGGAAAAAGACAACAGAGAAATGCAAATTTTCCAGCAGGACTAGCGAGGGGCAGGCTTCCCCTCATAACTAATTTCCTAATCATTTTTCCTATTTTTTTAAATTTTTTACAAATTGAATTAAGACTTCAAACATATTTAAATCCAAAGCAGATAAGAATGCGCACCTTTATAAGCAAGACATACCAGAGATCACCATTCGATGCCCATTGAAATCTAAAATTAAGTTGGCTACTTTGAGTAGCGATACCAAGAATTTTTAAAGAATCGTGACTTGTAAACTCATAACAGATATCCATTGCCTATCTCTTAGATTACACAGTGATAAAATACACAATAACTCCTAGAATAACGCAATCATTTAGTATAATACATTGCTTCATTAAAACAATACTCCAAACTCTGTTAAATTCTGGACCTCAAAAGTAGTTTAATCAAAGAGGAAAAGAAACAGATCAATCCTGATTAGCCTTTATAAATTATCTATTCCTACAAAATCTAATATGAGAAAGAAATACATCAAGTGGAAAAGTACAGTACTAAGTAAATTTAGTCAAATTTTTAACAAATGAGTTGCTTTACAAGCTCAATATCCTGTCGTGACACTTCTTTGCTATCATTGCTGGAAGCAGAAATTGAATTACCTGTGTCTGCAACGGAAACAACAGCTGTGTGATTGTTTGGTTGGTCATTCTGGGACTCGAAAAGCATGAGTTGAGGACTGTATTTCTTGAGAGCTCTGTAAATCAGTAAAAGCTATATGTACTCTAATTAGGAAACATTCAAGAAGCAATAAGTGTTAAGAGTCAAATATAGAAAAATAGGCACAGATTGCATCCCGTTAAAAGTAGGAAGTGTACCAATATTCTTTAATTGGATAGAAAGGGACTAAAATGTTGGTGAATTTTTAGGAGCATTCAACATTTGGAAACCCATTGGAAAAGTCAATGGCTTCTCCATATGGGTTTAAACCCCACCGTAACTAAGGGATCTAAGATGTAAAAGCCTCCCCTAGTAAACAAATGCCCCTTGAGGTTATTGCTTTGGTATAGACTGGACAACAAGGGCTTTTACTGTCCCCCCTTGTCCACAGGAAACATTAAATGAAATCATCTTTAGGATGCACAATTCAATGCAGCTGCAAGTAATTGGATATGCAGTGAAAAATTTACTAGATCAATACAAGTACAATCATCGTATCTTTAGTTGTAGTTTTTTCACACTTGTGCCAATCAAATACCCACAATGCTTTCATAAATAACTCTTTAAGCTGCTGTCACCTTGCAAGAGCAGAGCATCATGTCAGACAAAGAGATATTAGGGAAAAAAAATTAGGACAAAGATTATCACCTCATAACCTTCACTAATAGCCATTAATTAGCTCCATCAGAAGGAATCTCATCATGGAACAGTAGTATTGCATGGTAATAGTTGTTATTATATGTAAACCATATAAGTCAAACGAAATCAAAATCAACATTAAAAGTCTTCATATCTAATGTGAAAAGTACAGATATCATCCTCCTTTTAAAAGGAGCATATCAAGGAAATAACGCGAAATTTTAAATTATTTTCCCAGTGCACCACTAAGTTTATGATCCATAATTCTGAGACACTCGGTTAATGTCCCTATGTACCAATCATGCAAAAAATTGTGCTAGAATATACTTATAAAGAAATGAATGGGCACAAAAACAGTCCATACAGCAAGGAGTATAAAGCATTAGTGGCACTTGATTATGAAATTTAATAAGAAAAGAACGATAAATCGCAACAGAGATATTAGTAGCACTGTGATTGAGGCAATGGAAGAAGGAAGGTAACCAAGCAATTTAAGGCAAACATAGATAGGTAAACAAGTTATGAGCAAAGCGTACTTGATGAACAAAGAAGAGGGACTATCTAAGCATTCAAAAGGCAACAGTAATCAGACATTTACAGAGATTTACAGGAAAAAAAACCAAACCTTGACAGAGAAAAGGATTATACATACAACAACATGATATTCAAGAAACTTCAGACATTGCATCATCCATCAACAACACACATCTAATGAGTCATCATTAACAATGCAAATGAGTTAACAGAGCAAAAGAAATGAGTCAATGGAAATGAGTTAATAGGTCTTGATGATGTAAATGTGTTGATTAGGCAGATTAATAAAGAAGCACTGTTTTAGTAATAGGATATAAAATGATTTTTGAGAGACTTCGCAGGGCCATTTATCAACAATAGACACACGCAAAGAGTAAACATAAATAGACTTTATAAGTAAAAACTAACCTGAAGCAATAACCTTATTCCAGAGAAGTCCTTCCTCCAAAAAGGTTGAAAGATGGAAATAAGCAAAGCATATGCAATGAACAATGAAGATCGAGAATTTAAGGAGGGAGAATACATGCATGAATACACATTATACAAACCTTGTGTGGTTCTTGTTGACGTAAATGTGTTGGCTATGCAGATCACCTTGGAATAAAGACCTCCAATGAAAGTTGAGAAAAAACCTTTAGAAGCGCAATAATAGACAAATATAGTCTAGTAGATGACCCAACAGAGAAAGATGAATATAAGGGCCTTGTTTAGTAGACAGAATTTTTTTTTATGGAAATAAAAAAATAATATTAAATGAAATGTAATTGAATTAAGTGTGTTTGATATGATTATAAAAACTTATTATTTCTTTTAAAAGTAGTATTTTTGGTTTTTCTTTCTTTTTGTGCTTGGTATAAAAAAAATGGAAAAATTTGTATTATCAATATAGAACCCACTATTTTTTAGCCAAATTAAGTCTGTTAATACAATTATTAAATAAAATATTTTTATAATTCAATAATCAGTTTTATATAACTATTTTTTTACAATAAAATATTTTTAATTCAATTTATAAATTAATAAAAATTTACTTTTAAAAAATATTTTAAAAGATACATTTCTTCCATTAATTAAAATTTATGTTTTTAACAAAATAGTTATTAATTATTATTTTAATGTAATATAAATAATTATTTATTTTAAAATCATATATATATTATTTTGATATATCTTAATTTATTTAAACATAATATATAACAAATACATACATATATATATATATAATAAATATAATATATATCTATATAATAAATACATTATATATATACACACATATATTAGGCAATCTTGGCAATGCTAATTGCCCACAATCCTACCAATTGATTGTCACTCGGAATTGTCTGACTGACAATTGATCAAACTAATTGTGACTTATTGAATGTCAATGTTAGAATTCTTTTTATAAATATTAATTATTATTTATATACTTTATTAATTTTAATATTAAATAATTTATTATTATTATTTAAATATAATTATTATTAATTATTTTAATAATTAGTTTTTATAATTTTTTTAAAGTAGTATTAATTATTTTTTAGATTTCAAAATAATTAATTAAAAAATAATAACATAATATTTTTTTAGCCTTAGGGGTCCCTCTTGTTAGAAAAAATTAAAAATACTATATGCTAATTAAAAGTAATATTTAAAGATTATTTGATTTTAAAATATATATAAATAAAAAAATTATGAAAAAAATTAAAAAATGTAATATATCGTGTAAATAGAATTCAAGTGTTTGTTTGATTGTTTGTTAAATATGACCTTTTAGGATCTACTACAGCTTGTTCTACACCCAACTATGGTGTTACACCCACTACTTCAACTTGTTTGTACCTCAGAGGCATTATGGATTTTTTGAATTTTTGACTCAGAATGCTTTTTCTTTTCCTAAGTTATGGTACTAAATAAACTTTTACGACTGATTCTCTTTCTGTCATATTTTTTTACTATCAAACATAAAATGCAAATAATTCCTTTTCATTTTCTATTTCCACATTATACCAGACAGGGCCAAGGTCTCTTATAAGATACAAAATATTTATTTAAAATTAATTTATGATTTACGAAGAGGTATCATATGAATAAGTTTGAATTTTATCACTAAATAATATGATCAATATATTAAATTAAATGAATATAAAAATCTTGGAAGTATATTAAACGTTAGTATTTAATGGATGGAGTCGAATGGTAGTATATTAAATGATTTTTAAATGCAGAATCTACTTGATTAAAAGGTAGTATTTAATAAATGGAGTCGAACGGTTTTGAATCAATTCTTATCTCCTGTAGTTATCATCATCAAAGGTTATTAGGGCTCTTCGTAAGGTATGTTAGTTCAATAACCCATTCTTGTCTTTCTTTCAAAATAAAATAACAATTCTTTCAGTAGTGCAGCTTTAAAAAATTTACAGCCATGTCGATGGTTTCTAAAGAAAAATAACGCTTTTCAAAGCATAGTTTCCGTTTTATCTTTTTGTGTTGAGAATTGGCATTACAGTGAATGGAAGTATTGTTTTTACTATTGATGGAAAAGCTGGACATTCAAGGATTTTACCAATGCATGATCCTCCATGTAATTTTAGGATCATGTATTGTAAATGTGAAAGTAGTATAGAAATGTTGTAGTAATATTTTGTTGAATATTGATCTTATTATGTGCTTCCTACTTATGTTTATGTTAATTAACATACTTTTGTAGTATTGGTCATCAAGTTTTATAATTTATGATTTATATAGTTATATTTCATAAGTATTTATTGGTGGCCTTTTCATTACTATTTTGCGCATAACTTTATTAACAACCAGTAAATTGATAGGTCCTATTTTAAGATGCACCGTTTGTATTTTCAAACATTTGAGATTTAGATTTATATTACCTCCGATCTTATATATATAAAAAATTATTTAAAAAACAAATCACTAATATCTGATATATTAATTATAGTATTTCAATTATATTTTTTATTAAATAAATTTTTTAAATTATAAATAATAACTGTCATTCATTTAAAAAAGAATGTACACACATTAAATAAAAGTATTTTTAAAAAATAATTTTTATTTAGGAGAAAATTAAAAAAGACTAATTGTTTTTAACTAATTGTCTTAATTCTTATGAATTAGTTATTTGTTTTTTATATATGAGGCCGGAGGTAATATAATTTTCTTGATAGTTGAACCTAATATTGGTATTAACCATTAAATATTTTCCATTATTATATTATTTTCTTATTTTTAAAACAACTAATACATATGTTCATTATTTTAGCAGAATGATAAATATTTAAAGTATATGTCTGAAATTATATAAAGTAAATAATTGTTTGGAGCTAAAGAGTTGTTGAAATATAGAAGCAAGTAAATTGTAAACGATAACAAATTTTTGTAATACAGAATTTATTTGTTCATAACTGAAGTTGAAATTTATTTCCAAGTATATAATATGCAAAACAAAATTATATAATAATATAAATGACACCTTTTGAATTATTAAAATTCTTGAATATTTTCGCATCAATTCAGTTTGTAGTAAATTTATTAAATGACATGTACTAATATAGTCACGGAATCAAGTTAGACACGAAACATAAAATGACCTCTTTGACATAATAGGCAACATAATTGGGCAGAAAGTATGCAAGAAAAATTGCTCATTAAATCCAAAAAAATTATACAGCTATATTTTTTAATATGGAAATATGAATTCATTGACAAAACAAAAACAATTGAAAATAAAATGCAAAAATATTTATTAGTTTATGACAGCAAAGCATTCTACAAATCCAGTGATGGAATTATACCATGAATAACTGTGAGGAAGACACTTGTTGTTGACCTTTATATGTCTGGACTTTATATCCATTGAAAATAGAAACTGCCCAAGATCAACGTTGAATTCAATCTCATTAGTGTTGGTAGACAGAATTACAGTGTCACTAATGATATATAGTGGCTCGTACATGGAAGGAAATCTCTCGATTTCAAGTACCATTTGCCATGAACAGAGATCATAAGATACAGGATCAAACAGCCATGTCTGCATTGTGTAAGAATTATTATTCTTAGGATTGTAAAATATCAACCCTGATCTGTGATTGTACGAAACCAATTGGAAATTTAGCTTCATTGCTAGTTGAGGAATTTTAACTTCTTTAAAAACATTAGCAGAAGTATTGTATACTACAATTGACGTTAATAAATTATAACCCGCAATATGTACTTCTCTAGTAAAGATGAAAATGTATCAACTTGAAGAATTTGACTACGCATGATGTCACAATTTAAGAAGCATACTTCAGGAATTGTCCATGCATTGTCCTTAGAGGAGTTTATACTCTTCCGTATACTCTTATTAAGATTATTTGCTTCAACATAAATCATCATAATAAAATAATCACCTGTGCGGCTGTCACGGGCAGAAAGTATACAATGTATTTTATGGAAAACATTAAGAAAAAAGAATTACAATTAATTTATATATGAGCTTGCTATTATGAGATATCAAAATTGATATTTATAATTGGTTAGTAGCAGAACGTCCATAAAATCGCATATACAACATAGATATTTAGAGAATAATTTACTTGTTCGTCTGTGATTTTGCAAGTCTATGACTTTCAAATATTGATTGGTAATTGGATTGAAGACATACAAAAAGGAAGACGTGTCCGGGGAGCGTTTCTCATACATAAGAATCCATCCACAGTACTAATGAATGATCTAGAAGTTTCGTAGTCTGATGGGTGAGGTAATCAAAAGACAATTCACTTGAAGTTAAATCAAGAATGTCAATTCTTGATTTAATTTCATCTTCATCGTAATTTTGACTTGATACAACCATTCTCGTATATATACATTTTATACACTTTTCTCGGAGTTTATTTATGAAGAGTGATGATTTGAAAGACTTGTACCAATTCTTAGAGACAATAAACAATCCTTAGTTGTCCCTTAAGCATAGATTTGCTAAAATCTCAAACATAATATAATATCTTGATGGAAGGACAAACTGTTGGCCTATAGTCTCTCATTCTTTCTTGTTGTGTTTGATGATTTCAAAAGTCTAAGTGTGATAAAAGCCTATTAAGTAATTCTTTTTTACCTATCTTTCGAAAAGCAAAAGTTAACTTTTTCTTTTGTCTTAAGTCTTCCAAGAGGATTAATGAACATTAATAAAGACAAGTAGAAATACTTTGCATGTTCCATTTTCCTTTGGACGTGTTGGCTGGAAGTAGAAACCATGAAAGAAATTTGGGAGTATGGTCTACTGATCCAAAAACATCCTAAAGAACATCTAAAAAAGTTCAGTTGCACCATGCAACACAAAACCTATGCTAAACCAGCTGCTTAATAGTTAAATTTTAAGAGAAGTCTTCCAATGGCTAGTTTTTTGGAAGTCTATATAAGAAGCAGCAACTATGAACCGAAGATACACCAAAAAACTAAGAGAAATTGTTCTTTAGTTTTATAGTTTTCCTTATTCTTATTACAAGTTTCTGTTATTGCCAAGTGTCTAGTTCATCTGATTATTGAGAGTCTAAACTATGAGCGTTACTATAATCCCTTCTTGTTTGTAAGGGTTTTTGAATTTTATAGTAATTGTGCAAAAGAATCTCCTTAGAGAGAAGAATATAGCTGTGTGTTAGATGGAAAGTTTGTAAAATTTCAAGATTAGCTTAGAAACTTAGTTTCTTAGCTATATATTCTGATTTACATAATGAAAATCTCTCGGTGAGTTGCAAGGGGATTGGATATAGGCCAAGTGGATCGAACTAGGATATATCAAGTGTTTTCTTTCTTTTTCTTTGCTTTTACTTTTGTCTTGGCATCAGTATAAAAACTTTGTCGACAAGGTTCTACTTTATCTCATTGATCGCTTTTTGTTCAGTTAATTTTTAAAAGATTCTATCGACAAAATCTTATTTTATCTACAAGGTTTTTTTTTTTTACAATTTTACTTTAATTGTTAATCATTTATCTTATTTTTTGCAATAACACCTAATCAACCCCTTTTATATGCATTTATCATTTGGTATTAGAGTAGGTATCATTGATTTTAGTGTCTAATTGCCTAGAAAAAAGATCTTTTTATGTTTATGGAAAAAGATGAGTCAATAGCCACTTAAAGGATTCTATTTTCTAGAAGACTTCTTAATTATTAGACCTCCTTATTTTAATAGAAATCACTACACTCATTGGAAGGTAAGGATGAAAATCTACATTTAATGGCAAGGATGAAAATATACATTTAATCAATAGATTATCGAGTTTGTGAAATCATTAAGTATAGTCCAAAGTTTCCTTCAAAGAAGAATGAAAATAGAGAAGTAATCAAGAAGCCCAAAGATAAATAGTCAAAGGAAGATATCAAGATAGTGGAAAGTAATGTTAGAGCAATCAATATTCTATACTGTGTTGTAAGCGGCCAAGAGTATGATAATATCTCTGGTTGTAACACATCATAAGAAATGTGGAAGAAACTTGAAATGACTCATAAAGGGACATCAAAAGTCAAGGAGAGCAAGTTGGATATGTTGGTGTACGAGTATAAGTTGTTTCACATGAAAGAGAATGAGAGTATTGAAAAAATGTTCAACAAATTTGCTAAGATTGTAGGAGATTTGAAGGCTCTTGGAAAGACATACAAAAATTTAGAAAAGAATTCAAAAGTTTTGAAATGTCTTCCTCCCATATGGCAATCAAAGGTAGACAACCAAGAGAGTATCTTATTACCTATGAAAGAAATCATCAAAAAAAGCATGAATTAGAACAAAAAAAAAAAAGCTCTTGCTTTACAAGTCATGGTAAAGGAAGAACATATCATGGAAGAGGAAGGAGAGCTTGATGTCTAAAATGTAGTATTCTTTTCAAAAAAAATTAGAGAATTATGCTTCAAAAAAGATGATGGGAAAAATCAAAGGAGTTTAATCAAAGAACATTGTGAGATGCGATGAATTAGTTAAAAACAATGTCACATGTTATAAATGTGATAGAAATAGTCATATCAAATCAGAGTGCCCATTTATAAAGAAGAAAACTACTAAGTTGCATTCAAGGAGGAAGGCTAAGGCTATTTAGAGTGACAATGATAAAGAAGCTGAAATGGAGCAAGAATGTGCAAAAATGTGATTTGTGGCTACTAAAGAAACTAAGATAACAACTAAAATAAAAGCTTTTAATTTACAAAAATGATTTTAATAAACTTTTGATAGACTTTGAAAAATTATTTCCAAAATATAAAAATCTTATTCAAGTTAACCTTAAGTTAAAAGAAACTCAAGCAATTTAAAAATAAAGTTAAGAAATGCTATGAAAGAAATAGAAGAATTAAAAAGGCACGTAAAACCTTTAAAAAAGAATCTTGCTAGCTTTGTAAGAGGGGAAGAAAATCTAAAATTATTGTTAGGATAGCAAAAGTGAATGTTTGATAGATCAGGTGTAGGCTATGATGGAAAGAATGATATTAAACTCTACAAGAATTTCTTTATCAAAGAATCAGATAACACAAGCTCCACTATTATATGTCTTCAATGTAAAAAAATTGGTCATGCTTGCCATAAATGCAAAAACAAAATAGGAAAATTCTTTGGGTTTCCAAAAGTACTAGTGTAACAAAAGAAAACTACACTAACCACAAAGGATCCAAGATAGTTTAAGTACCTAAGAAAAATTAAATTTACTTATAGGTTTATCTTAAAGGAAGGATTTCAAGGAGAGACTGGTTCCTAGACAATGACTGTTCAAGTCATATGACAGGTGACCGCTCCAAATTTCTCTCTTTCACTAAAAAATATGGTGATTTTGTTACCTTTAGAGATAGAGGCAAAGGTAGAATTACAAGTTTTAAAAAGATAAGTTTAAACAAAAACTATTGCATTGATGATATATGTCTAGTTATAAGACTCAAATATCTTCTTAGCATTAGTTATTTATATGATAAAGGATATAAAGTTGTATTTAAATCATTGCATTGCATTGTATTTGACAATGATAACAAGGCCTTGTTATTGCTTAAAAATTTTAAAAAAATTATGTTCTTACCTGTAAGGATGCTATCTTTGAGAATATAACTTACCTTCCTTCCATTTGCAATGATCATTGGATTTTACATAAGAAACTTGGCTATGCAAGCATGCATGTGATATTCAAACTATCCAAACTTGACCTTGTGAGAGGTCTTTCTAAGCTAGATTTTCAAAAAGACCATGTATGTGATGCATGCCAATTGGGTAAACAAACTAAATCATCCTTTAAGCCAACGGAATTTGTTTTTATGTTAAGGTCACTTCAATTATTGCATATGAATCCTTTTGGCCCCACACAAACTCAAAGTTTTTGAGGTAAAAATTATGCATTTGTTATCATTGATAATTATTCTAGATTTACTTAGGTTATATTCTTAGCACATAAGGCTGAAGCTTTTAAGAGTTTTGAGGTCTTTTGTAAATAGGTTCAAAGAGGGCAAAAGTATTTAATCTATAGTATTATAAATCATCATGGTGGAGAATTTGAGAATAAACTGTTTGAAAATTTTTGCAATAAACATGATTTTACTTATAATTTCTCTACTCCAAAAACTCCACAACAAAATGAGATGGTTAAAAGAAAAAAAAAATCATACTTTACAAGATATGGCTAGAATTATGTTTATTGACAATGATCTTCCCAAATACTTTTTTGCTAAGACCATAAATAACGCTTGCTATATCTTAAATCAGTGTCTTATTGGACTTATTCTAAAAAAAACTCCATATGAATTATGTAAGGGAAGAAAACTTAACATGAGCTACTTCTATGCATTTTGATGTAAATGCTTTATACATAATAAATGCTTTATACATAATAATGGCAAAGATATATTAGGAAAATTTGACGCTAGAAGTAATGAAGGAATTTTTTTACAATACTCAATAGTAGGCAAAGCATATATGATATACAACAAAAGAACCTTAATGGTTGAAGAATCTATATATGTAGTATTTGAGGATACTAACCCTCTCTTGAAGAAGAATTTGAATTTAGATGATGAAGAAGGTGCAACTTGTTTATATAAATCTCAAAATTCAATGTAAAAAGAAAAGTCAAACAAAAATGAAGAAGAAAAGAATAACAAAGGTTTTACAAAAAATCCTGAAGAGTCTGACTATAGATTTTGTCAACAAGATCCTACACCTTTTCATCAAGATATTCGTAGAGAAGTAAAAAGCTCAAATAAACCAGAAGCTATGAACATTGAATTGCCTAGAACAAATTTAAAAATTATAAGGGAATGGAGACACTTTTCATTATATCCTATGTAGTACATTATTGGAAATTCTAGTGAATGATTAAGAACAAGAGTATCATTCAAACAGAACAACTTGGCCCTCCTTTTCATAGATTGAACCTAGGACTGTAGAGAAAGTATTGAAAGATGAGGACTAGATAGCTACTATGGAAGAAGAAGTAAATCAATTCAAGAGAAATGAGGTATAAAAATTGGTAGAACCTCCTGAGAATGCCTCAATAATAGGGACAAGATAGGTATTTTGAAATAAATTAAATGAGCAAGGAAAAGTCATATGGAACAAAGTTAAACTTATGGCCTAAAGGTACTCTCAACTAAAAAGAATTAACTTTGGTGAAACCTATACCTTAATTGCTAGACTTGAATTTATTCATATGTTACTAGCCTATGCTTCTTTTATGAATTTCAAAGTATATCAAATAGATATCAAAAGTGCCTTCTTGAATGGATTTATCTATGAGGAAGTATATGTCAAGTAAGCCCCTAATTTTGAGGATGAAAATTTACCCAATCATATTTATAAACTTTCAAAAGCTCTTTATGGATTAAAACAAACTCCTAGAGCTTGGTATGAAAAATTGAGCAATTTTCTCTTACAAAATGGGTTCTTTAGAGGGAAAAATTGACAGTAATGCTCTTCATCAAAAGGCATGAAGACAATTCTTTACTTATTCATATTTATGTTGATGATTTATATTTGAAAGTACTAATGAGCTTCTCTATCAAGAATTTTCTA
The DNA here is from genome assembly GCA_032878935.1 of Erythrophleum fordii. NCBI lineage: Eukaryota > Viridiplantae > Streptophyta > Magnoliopsida > Fabales > Fabaceae > Erythrophleum > Erythrophleum fordii. Next base: position 9,192,282 of record JAVQMF010000037.1, on the reverse strand, counting down.
AGCTTATACAAGGTGAATTTGAAATGAGTATGATGGGACAAATAAACTTCTTCCTTGGATTACAAATTAAACAAATAAGAAAAGAAAATTTTATTAATCAAGCAAAGTACACCAAGCAGTTGCTAAAAAAGTATGGATTTGAAAATGCAAAGCTTATGGAAACTCTAATGTGTCCATCGACAAATCTTGACAAAGATGAAAATGGTAAGAATGTTGATTAAAAGCTGTATAGAGGTATGATTAGATCTTTACTATATCTCATAACAAGTAAACTAGACATCATCTTTAGTGTATGTAGATGTGTAAGATTTTAATCCAATCCTAAGGAATCTCACTATAGTGCTATAAAAAATTTTTTTAGATATTTAGTAGGTACACAAGACCTTGGCTTATGGTATCTACAATTTAATAATTTTGAACTAGTTAGATATGCAGATATTGATTTTGCAAGTGACAAGCTTAATAAAAAAAAGCACCATTGGCACTTGTCAATTTCTAAGAATAGCATTGGTGTCTTAGTTTAGCAAGAAACAAAGCTCAATGACTCTGTCAATTGTTGAAGTAGAATATATGGCAATAAGAAGTTGTTGCACTTAACTTTTGTAGATGAAACAACAACTTAAGGATTTTTCCCTCAACTTCAAACAAATTTCAATTTTTTGCTATAACACTAGTGTTATTTGCTTAACCAAAAATCATGTACATCACTATCAAACTAAGCATATTGAAGTTAAACACCACTTTATTCGAGATCATATACAACAAAGAGATGTTAAAGTAAGGTACATATAAACTGAACACCAATTGGCTAATATTTTTACAAAACATCTATTAGAAAATAGATTTACTATCCTAAGAAAAAGTCTAGGCATGATTAACCATAATTGATATACATATGTTTTTTACACAAAAAATGTGTATTCACTATGTATTTACATTTTTCTTAAAAACCATGTCGATTGGTTGAAAACCCTGTTGACAATATCTCTGAAGTCATGAAAAGTCAAAAATATATTAGCCATGGAGTAGTGTGCTGGAAATATTAAACAGTTTTCTTCACCAATCAGAATATCTTATATGCTATGTGCTTTCAAATCAACCTTTTTCTCTCTTCTAAAGTAGTTATGAAAAGGAGTGCATAGGATGTAACGTGTCAGTTAAAACAACATAGACACTTTCTCTCTATATTGATAATCAACGTGATAGAAAAGCATTTCATTTACCCCTTTCAAAATCACTCCCACTCCTCTATGATTTCCCCCAAACCTTAGCAACATGAGAAACTTGTCTCTCTCTTGACTCAAAAATGCCTAGAAAAAAAAAAGGTAGTGCACAAATCCATACCATCAGAGTATCCATCTTTTTGACTTAGAATCCAGTAAATCATCCCTAGATAATGTTTAATGATAGCCAATGCCATCCTCAATGTCTACTTATCATCGCCAGAGATGACGAGCAATTTGCACTAAACCTTCATAATCTGAGTCGTTGAAACACTTACAGTAAGCCTTCTCCAGCAAGCACACTTGAAGAAGATTTCTAGCATTTTGAGAAAAGAAACTTTGACATCAACAATTTAGAAAACAATCCCAATTCATCAAAAGAAACTCCTAATGCTAGGAAAGAAAAATGATCTTTATAACCACTCTTTGCTTCAAAAGGAAAGAAATTGAAATGTATTTATAAAGGAAGTCATTCAGGTGGGTCTATCGAAGAAATTCCAACTAATTATAATGACTCCACCAAGCCAGAGGATTTTCTATTAAAGAAAGGAAAAAGAGGTATGATTCGAACTTTAGAAGACATTATATTGTGTGTAGAAGAACTGTGTCCTTGCAAAAACTTAAAGCCATTCATTATGACATTGAATAGCTTTTTTTGGAAATAGGCTGGAATAAGATACTTGAACTATAGGAAGAAGTGTATGAAGACCTTGTTAGGTCATTTTATGCAACTATGTCAATCATGGAAGATGGTCTTTTTATTGTCTATTTTCTAAAAGGCGGAAGGGTCATGTTAACCAAAATGAAATTAAGCAAGATTTTGGGGGTGACTTTGGCTGGTGAATCTCATTTCTTTCAAAAGACTTAAGGTAAAAATTTTCCAGTAACATATGAGGCTACCAAGGACTATCTGGTAGAATGTCCAAACCCCCTTTCTCCTAGCAGAGTGAGTGGTCTTGCATTATTATGCTTTGAACACAAAATAATGGCACATATTATCAGTGCCTGCTTATTTCTTCGACCATGCTCCTTAAAGTCTATGAACAAATGGGATGTCTATCTCCTATACTACTTGGTAAGAAAAACTCCCATTGATCTTGGCACTTAGATTTTGAGATTCATGGCAGAGTCAACCCACATCACCAACCCTTCTGCCAATTTACCTTATGGAATGCTACTTACCAAAGTCTTTAAGGCTCATCAAATGATTCTGCATCATTATCCTTCCATCATTGTAGACATAACATACAATGAAGCCACATTTAGATTGATGTAGTACACTCCAATGAAAACAAGTGGATCAAAATGATTGTAGCTAATCAAAGTACGCCTCCTGCTTCAGATTTTGGTCATGACAATTGTGGCAAGGCACCAGCTTCTCCTGTAGCTGACCAACATGGTAAGGCTCTTACCTCCCCTACATCCTTTCTTGTAGCTGACCACCAATATGGCATGGCTCCTACCTCTCTTGCATCCTCTTTTGCTATTGACCATCCCCCCTCTTCTACTCCAGAGGCCTCTTCATCCTAGGAATCTCTTGTCATGCTGAAACAATTGCTTGAAGCCCAAACTTCTTTGAACCATATGTTTGACGATTATTTAAAAAAGATATAATGTATAGCTTGTTCAGATGAATGATCAAATGGGTAAACTGACCAGCAATGTTGGCACCATGTGCAGTTTATTGCAAGAACACGAGCCTTTTAGTCAGCAACTCCATGTTGTCTACCAAGAGTTCAAGGATGCAAAATCTAGCATCAACTTGAAGGCTGCTGCCATTAATCTTAGGCTTTAAGACATTGACACTGTTCTAATGGATTCAATTAATGTACTCAAAGCTGTATGTAGATGGTGATGACTTCCTGGTCCACATTGTCATTGACTTACCCATGATGTTATTTTAGAAACACTTGTTATTCTATTGCTTGCATAAATTGCTGATTGCTGGATATTAGCTTGTCTTTTTACTTGTTCTGGATTCTGTTATTGGTTAATTTCTATCAAATACTACAGGTTTCTGTTACTGGTTTCTATTGATTTCTCTTATGTTAACCTCTCTTGCATATTACTACTTACTGGTTACTTTTTACTCCCTTTTGTTGTTGACAAAAGAGGGGAGAACATTACCATTGTTGATAACACAATTTATACAATTGTTGTTAACAAGGTTAACATCTTATAAGGTTAGCTTAACACTAACAAGTTCCTTCTATCTAATATTTTTTGCCTTTGTGCTTTGGTTTCTATACTTAGTTCATCTATTAAGGGGGAACACATATTTAGGGGAAGTCTATCTATTTTTTGCACATCTACTAGGACTTTTATCACTTAAGTTTTGTAATAATAAAAAAAAGGAGAGATTGTTGGCCTAATGGTCTTTTAGTCTCTCTTGTGTTTGATGATTCCAAAAGCTCATTAAATGATTCCTTTTGACCTAGCATTTTATGTGACCTGTAGAAAGCATAAAGATGGTTTGTCTGGCTATGTTCCCTAGTCTATTTTGTTTCCTTTTAAAATTTTGAAAGTTGTGCCTATTTTTCTTTTGGCCATTATATCTGCCTCTAACCTTTTGAAAAGCAAAAGTCAACTTTCTCTTTTTGTCTTAAGTATTCTAGGAGCATTAATGAACATTAATGAAAACAAGATAATTAGAAATACTCTACATGCTGTATTTTCCTTTGGATGTGTTGGCTGGAAGTAGAAACCATGAAAGAAATTTGTGAGTATGTTCTGCTGATCTAAAAGCATCCTAAAGAACATCTAAAAAAGTTCAACTGCACCATGGCTACATAAAACCTATGCTAAGCCAGCTACTCAACAGTTAAATTTTAAGAGAAGTCTTCCAATAGCTAGTTTTATGGAAGTCTATATAAGAAGCAGTAGCTATGAACCAAAGATACACCGAAAAACTAAGAGAAATTGTTCTTTAGATTTATAGTCTTCCTTGTTCTCATTACAAGTTTTTGTTATTGCTAAGTGTTTGGTTCATTTGACTATTAAGAGTCTAATCTATGAGCATTACTGTAATCCCTTGTTGTTTATAAGGCTTTTTGAATTTCATAATAATTGTGTAAAAGAATCTCTTTAGAGAGAAGAATAGAGCTGTGTGTAAGTTGTAAAATTTGTAAAACTTTTAGGTGAGTATGAAAACCTAACTTTTTGATTGTGTACTCTGATTTTACATAATGAAAATCCTTTAATGTGTTGCAAGGGGACTAGACATAGGTCAAGTAGACTAAACCAAGATATATTAAGTATTTTCTCTCATTTTCTTTACTTTTACTTCTATATATCTTGGCATCAATATAGAAATATTGTTGACAAGGTCTCACTTTATCTCCTTAATCACTTTTTGTTCATTTGGTTTTTAAAAGATTCTATCGCCAAGATCTTATTTTGTCTACAGGGTTTTCCTTTTTTACAATTTTGTTGTAATTGTTAATCAATTATCTTATTTTCAACAATAAGACTTATACACCCCTTTAGGTGCATTTATCACAAACCATTTTGGAACAATTTTGTAGAGTCTTATGTTTTCTCTCAATAAACAATTACCGTATAAAAAACAATATATAAAATTATAAAAAGTCAGATTTTAAACCGAGAAACTGAAACCATAAACATTAATCGACAAAAAATGCAGATGAACATGTTACCTTCATCTGAACTTTTTTCGTGGATATTGTTCGAGTATCTATCGAACAGACCATCCAGTGCATTTGTGGATGTTTTCCGAGGAAACGCTTGCTTCTTCTATGGTTGACCTCTTTCTTTTAACCATCTTATCACAGAAGATAGAGTATGAATGACAATTGCAAACTCAGAATGAGTGAGATTTCGAATTATATAAATTAAAAAATACAGCAAATGAATTGGACCTTTAAGTTCTTCACGAAACCCTAGCAGACTAATGAAGGCGGAATTCAAAATGAACGAAAAAAACAAATAAATGGTCACTGGTTAAAGTAAATAAGCAATTATGGCCAAAGATCACGATAATGTATTAGAAACTATACAAATAAGAATTGGTCAAATATTTCAATTAATGGCAATGGCCGTCGGTATGGAATAAATTAATTAATAGCTTAAAATAAAATATCTATGCGAACTATATTATTTATTTCTATTTTAAAAATATGCAATGATGACTGCAATCAATAATAAAAACCAAACATAAGCAGAACCTTTGTGAATATCAAACTGCTTTTACAAATTATATGTTCAAAAATATTTTTTGAAGCTTTATCAGTGATAAATAATAATTATAATATAAATTATTATTTTTTCTTTTTTTTTTTTCACTAGCAATACGCAATATGTTGAGGTTTATGCTAGATCAATAAGTTATTTCTAATCCGTACCATTATCCTCTCAACGTGGGCATATTTTGGAAAAACCAATATTAACATCTACAGACACCCTTGATATTACCAATCAATTTGCAGATTGTACAAAAAGAGATCTATATACTGCTAAATAAGCTTGTATATTTCTATTTCCTTTTAGTATCGCCATCCTTCAAACGGATTGTATAATTTATTAGTTTGGACTCAAGGTTTTCGTATATATACCAAAAAAAAATTGTTTTATCTATTTGAATCTATTACCGAATAGCACAAAATAAACTGATAAACTTGTGTTAATTTGGTAATTTAAGAATTTTTTAGAAAACATTATTCTTTACTACTCAGATATAATGATTGAATAAATTCATATTGATTGATTTATCAATTTCATCTGAAATTTTCGTAGATATTGAACTAATGAAAATAAACTAACATAAATAAAGATATAATTTTCAATTTCTGAAATTTCTGATTAAATGAATGACATTATAAAAATATATATTAAATACTTTAGCAAATTAATATAAGAATTATTATAAAGTTAATGAGAAAATAACCACTTTTATATTAACATTTATTTTTACAACCACAATAGAATGTTCGCTAGAATTGATAATAACATTGGAAATTATAAATAATATAATGATCTTATTAAATCCTGATGCAGTTATATATATATATATATATATATATATATATATATATATATATATATATATATATATATATATATATATATATATATATATATATATAATTCGTCTAGAATTTCAACACACTACTCTTCTAATTACAACAACTTAATAACCAAAAAATCAAATGGGAGTCATGTAAAATTATCAATATTTGTAAAATTGAATAGATCATTAAACCAATAGAAATATCAATTTGTGATTCATTAGTTGAACTGTGATCGAATCAATAATAATCAAATATATTTTTTTAAAATTTTATATATTAAAATTTTAATATAATAAATAAATTTTAAATATTTGATTATTAGTTCATATGTTTGATAAATTATTTTTTAATTGAAAAGCAAAAACTATCTATGATTAAAAGTTAAAAGTATTTAATATTAAAATTTTAAATTCTCAAATTATAATAAGATTATTCTACTTATTATTAAAAAATTTAAAAAAACAAATAATAATTTTGGCCAAAATACTTTGATATTTGAAAAAAATATTGAGAAAACACCAAAAATAGTCAAAATACATTTTTTTATTTCTCTTATATTCTCTTTTTTTTAATTTCTTTTTATATTTCAACCCCCTTTCTTCTAATGTCGTTTATTTTTAATTTTTTAAATGAACTATTTTATTATATAAAAAAGATCTTTTAAAAAAATTTGCAAAATGATTCAAACCAAATTTTGACCAATTCAATTTTGACTTATTCAACTAATTTTTCATGGTTTGATCAATTTTTAACTAATATTTTGAGTTAACTCAATCGAATCAAATTAAAAATTAATTTTTAATATTATTGATCGAATCGGCCAATCCAATTTAATTTTAAAAAGCATGAAAATTATCATCTTCTTCTTAGCAGATTCTGCATTGATAGCGTAAATACTTGTACAATTCAAATACTGAAGATCTCGATCAAAGTGCCAACGGTTACACTAAATGATAAGTTTATTTTTATAAATTCCAATGACGTCAAAATCAACCGATAGTGCTGAGAAGGAGAATCCAAGAATCCATTCAAATTCCTGCATTCTTTATCTAGAACATATAGAACATCTTTATGTTCCTTTGAGTGCTCTATGAAAGAGCTAAGAACTCCAAGATTTCCTTTGTAATTAACAACCATATTGCCCATGTTTAAAAGATTTCTTGGTAGATAAACAATCTTCTAGGAGTCATCATACATATTTTAACGGAGAAGGGTTCCAAAACAGAATAATTTTTGCTTATTGGGATTAACAACCCAATTTATCTCGCCTTCAACGCAAAGATAATCCACCTTCAAATACATCCAATTGGAATTAAATAGTAATAGCAACAGACCACTTTCTAGCTTTCAAAGAATATTTTGATAGCATTGTCAGTTTATAACGCTGATAATCCTGAAATTGAATGGCAATTTGGTACTCATTGGTTACTAGATGGTATGCAAAACATTTGCTAGGTTCGTCTTTTTGAAAAAAGAAAAAATAGAAATATATATCCTTTTAACAAATGGTAAGAGAAAACTATCGTACTAAAGGAATATATATATATAGATATATATTTGTACGATAACAAATTTAATATCAGAGAAAGCACTACGTCCGAAAACATTGACCTCGTCCGGAAGATCGATTGTTTGTTTTGTGGCGGGATTGCATATAATAAAGTGATAAAAATGACTAGTGTGGTATCTCATACAAAGAACACCATTAACGCAAACCTCGAGCATCAATTTATCTTTCTTATGCACCAAGGGAGGAAGAATCTGTCGCCTAAACGATAAAGAATCATAATATACCCTGCGAAAGTGTAATGTAAATCTGCCCCTTCTTTGTCAACGTCTTCACTGCACCAAAAAAGTTTATCGTATATAGAAAAATAAAAGGTACTCCTTCCAATCTAGTATATAAGACATTTTTTTAAAAATTTATTTAATTTAAAATATAAGATATTATGTAATCTTTTATATTAATTTTTTAAAAATATTTTTTTAAAAAAATATTAGTTTAATTTTGTTTTTTCTTCTATAAATAAGAACAAAAATACAAAAAATGATAAATTTAAAAAATTTAAAATAATTAAATAATTTTATTAAACTGTGTAAAATAATTAAAAATATCTTATAATATAGACAAACGTTTTTTGTTAAACGAAGCGATGGTCACGTCAGAAGCTAAAGAGTCTTTTGATGGAGAGTCATTCAGGCATGTGTTAATTACTGTGCATCTTTGATGGCAGAATGCCGCAATTAAATAGATTTCTATACAAATCAATCAAACATTGTTGATATATATGGAAACAAATAAGAATATTTAAATTGTTTGTCAACAAAATTATATTTATTATACATTACATAGAAAAACATATTTGGCAACTTAGTCGACTCAGTTTATCTGATAAATAAATTATTAAAAAAATACATATATAGAGAAAGAAATGATACTATACTTGAAATTGCCATTAGAAAATTTATAATTTTCTATATCTTAAGTATGTACTATATTATTTCATGTTGCACTAGAATTTCATAAATAATCAGATGGAACTTAAGATTGAACAAAATATACTGGACAGATATAGAATATTACCTTATTCAAGCCAAATTGTTGAAGACTTCTTTCTATACAACATTAGCAGTACAGTTAGTTGGAATGCCTTCTTTATCGACGATAAGAATTTTAAGATCAGCTTTGCTTCATACTCTTGAAACGGCATCATAAATTCAGTGAATACAGGCCATGATAGGTATAAACCAACATTATATAGAGATTGACCTTGTCTTTTATTAACTTTATGGCAAAGCAAACAGCTATAGGAAACTGTTTACGTTGCAAAATTGAAAGGCAATCTTGAATCGAGAAGTTATATAACCATCCTGGGAATTAAAATTGTATGACCAGCCTTTGATCCATAAATTATTCTTGCTTCTAATACATACTTTCCCATTTGGCTAATAGTTAATCGTGTACCATGAGACAATCCAAGAGATTTATCAATATTTCTCATCAGCATCACAGAAGCACCAACCTTTAACTTCAACAGATGATTTGGCACACCTGACATCTTTATTGAGTTCAAGAATTTATTCGTGAATAGATCATCCATGCTGTCAACTTTTTAGTCTACTTTGCAAACAGTATTTGAACTTAAGTAGATTCTTCTCCAGGTAACATAAAGAGCACGTAATCATTAATAGCATCTACATTGAACAAAGTAAGTGCAAGGATTGCTCTTTCTTGAAAGTAGTTAACATTACCCATATTTTCAAAAAAGTTTGGGTACTTATTGTCTACAATTGCCCTTATAGGATCATTGTAGAAATTGATTAGAAGATCATCTGAAATAATTACATAATCTTCGCCATCAATTATTTTGTCACAGAAGCCTTCGCCTATCACAATAATCCAATTTGAAAATTCCCTTACCTCTTCATTATTTGAGCTACACTATGACGTTTGAAGTCTCATGTTAGTCAACCTCAACAATTTAACATGATTCCATATATATGATGAGTTGATCATTGCAAAGATGATGTCTTGTCTTGTTCCCTTGGGAATTATAGGTAAAATCTGTTTGAAGTCTCCACTTAACACTACCACTTTTCCTCCAAAAAGTTTTGAATTAAACAATGGGTCAGAGATTCTCATAATACCTTTTAAGGTATGATCAAGTGCTTCAAAACATAATTTGTTTGTCATGGGTGCCTCGTCCCATATTATAACTTTGATATGTACCAGTAGATCAGTGAAAAGGCTACCTTGCTTTATGTTACAAACTGAATCCTCGATAATCTGGAAAGGTATGGAAAACCTAGAATGAGCAGTTCTACCACTAGGAAGCAAAAGAGAGGCTATGCCACCTGAAGCTACATTTAAAACTATATTTCCCTTCAATTATAGAGAAGTTGATAAAGCTCTCCAGACAAATGTTTTTCCATTGCCACCATAACCATAAACAAAAAATACACCACCACTGTCAGAAGCTACAGCACTCATTACCTCATCATAGACAAGCATCTGATCAACATTAGGTGAACTTAAAAGATTATCCAACTTTGAAGATAAAATATTCCTATTGTAGCTAAACTTTTCATTTATCAATTTATTAGTGTTATAATATGCTTCGTTTGTATCTGGTATGGCTTTAAATTGCGGTTATGGTTATGTTGCAATTATAATTACGAGCATTGTAGATAATATAAGAAGGATTGCGGGTATTACGAATAATTGATATGGATGTGACTCACGTCGCAACAATAATAGTGTGGCCACATCATATGATGCAGATCGCAATTTAAAACATGATATCTGATAAAGGCATAGATTTAAACTCAAACTTCTTCCACTATCCCTCATCCAATAAGACAGAAATTCTTAATTTCATCTTTTGAAAGATTTAGGCGGAATACTCTTTAAATGTTATGATTAGGCACACATGAAAAATACAATTACTCACCCTTGATGGGCTAAATGTTCAAGCTGGGATAATATATATGTTATATCACATCCTAAAAATAAGAGTGTGATTGGCACGGAAGGTAAACACCCTACCTTCTGTAAGCCTAATAAAACCAGAATCCAAACCAAAACTCATTGGGACTTCATAATTTCCAATTCCTAATAATGAAACTAATTAGAACAACTACAATTTATAGACTTCTGTAAAAATTTTAGCAAAGTCTCTTCCAAATTTTGGACTTTCCAAAATTTTTACAATTAGTCAACTAACACAAATATATCAAAAGGATCTCTTGATATTAGTCTAGATCAATACACATCAATATCTAGGGGTAGGGGACCTACCCGTGATTCAGTCGAGCAACACATTTATTACAATGTGAAATCAATTACACAGTTACATCAAAATATGCTCTTGCCAGATTTATGCGAGGCTCACCACAACAAAGATGTGTTACATTCTTAAGCCACAGAAGGTGGGACAAAATCGATTCTATTATTTAAAATTGTTGGAAATGAAAGGAGTGAGTTAATTGCTCAATAAATAGATAATGCTAACTATAAAATATAAGAATAATTTTATATTAAATTTCTTACTACAATGGCAATCCCTCAATTGAAATTTTAGACAATGATTAATAAACCATCTAATAGAACCATTCATCAATTTGGCAGGAGCATCTAACCAGTACCCGCAAATTAGATGCAGAGCACACAGATCACGAGGTTAAGCAACCCAGACGCTGAGCAACTTGCTCGCGAAAAGAAGAATAGATCCATGTATGGTGGAAAAGCATATGGGGCTAACAATACCCCTACTAGTTAGGGTACATATCATGATGCATTGTGGCTAACCTCTACTCCAGATAGTTCTATAAGGAAAATCAACTGATAAATAGATACTCAAAATAAACCAAAATTTGCAAATTTGCATACATATCATCAAAAAATATAAGTGCTTCATTAGCATTTCAATTTACAAAAATATCAAGAAGGTAAAACAGAGACAATTTCCATCATCAACATTTATATTTCCAAAGTTCATAAATACTTAATAAACATTCAAATGTTTAAATATTTAGAAACACATTTAATAAAATAAATATATTAATTAAGGAATTTTTAATCATAAACCTTGAAATAAAACAAATAGTTAGCATTATTTACTCACCTTTTAAGATAACATTGAAAAGTTTCCTATTATATTCTCCTTTAATTCTTTGGTCGCACCTAACTCCTTGAATATTCTATTCACCAATTCACAAAATCTCATTGTTTGAATAACTTCAATGGTTAATCATGAAATTTACCACCTTTACTTGAACACCTAGTTGTAACAAAATTCTTAGGTATAGTAATTAGATAGGTCCCTTCCATACACCAATATAACCCTAATCACCCAAGTTACAATTTCAACATTTTATATGCTCCAATGGTGGATTTTGAATTTGGAAATGTGGTTATTTTCACTCATGAGTTGAGTGTCCACATTAGTATATATGTTAGAATTTAGAGTTCTACATAAACTTTTCTAATAAAGTGTTTTTATTAAAAAGTTTTTTATATCAAGTATTCCTTGTTCAACATTAATCTTTTAATTGTTTGAATTTATTTATTTATTCTTCATAATTTTCTCTAACTAATTTTATTTTTTTGATTAAAATATTATATACATATATGTTTATTATATAACTCTGCCTATGCTATACTTTAATGTAAATCATTTCATAGCCAATCCTAAACCCGAAAAAAAGATGAGGGTTATGTTAAGCAGTCAACAGCCAACATAAAACTTCATCAAACCTTTATAACATAGATCAAAGATATATTAACATTATTATTAGGGCATTACCCCAAAGCAACGCGTTGTATAGCTCTAATATAGTATCAAATGAGTAAGAGCCGCTACATTACCGCCTAGATGTAGTGAAAAATAAACAAGAGTTCCCACATTTTTGTGAACGAATATGGGTAAAGAAGTTAGTTCACGAAAGGAAAATTCGTCTTGGAATTTAGAATATAGGTACACTTACAGGTAAATTAATAAAAATAGTAGATACTATGATTAGGAGGAAGATTAATTTAATGTGCTTACAAAAAAAACTAAATGGGTAGGAGAAAAAGTAAAGGAATTAGACACTTCATATTTTAAAATTTGGTATACTGGTAAGATTAAATTTAGAAATGGAGTAGGTATAATTGTGGATAAATATTGAAAAAATATTGTGATAGATATAAAAAGATTAAGAAACAGAATTATAGCATTAAAATTTATAATAGAAAGAAAAACTTATAATATTATTAGTTCTTACGCACCACAAGTAGGGTTAGAAGAGTACTATAAGATAAAGTTTTGGAAAGATTTAAAAGGTTTAGTTCAGGGAATATCTCTAGGAGAAAAGATTCTCATAGAAGAGGATCTTAATGGTCATGTTAGGAGTATATCTAAAGGTTACGAGGATTTGTATCGGGGATATAGTTTAGGAGAAGAAAATGTGGAGGGTAAAACTATTTTAGACTTCTCTTTAGCATTTGATTTTACTATAACTAACACTTGTTTTAAGAAGCGTGAAGAGTATTTATCACATATAAAAGTAGGAGGATATATTCTCAAATTAATTTCTTTCTATTAAGGAAAGTGGACAGAAAGATTTGCATAGATTGTAAAATTATACCTGGTGAGAGTTTGACTACACAACATAGGGTCTTAGTTATAGATATTTGAATTAAGGGGAGAGTAAGAAGTAAAGGTCAAGATAAGATGGCAAGGTAAAGTAGTGGTAATTGAAAGGTGATAAATAAAAGAACTTGTAGAGAAAGATTCTAGAGGAGGGATCATAGGAGGTACAAGGAAGTGCAAATGATACGTCGAACGAAATGACTAAAGAGATTAAGAATGTTGCAATAGAGATACTCGGGGAATCAAGAAGTTTTGGACCTAGGGATAAAGAATCTTGGTGGTGCGATATAAGAGTACAAGATAAGGTTAAACTTAAAAGAGAATATTATAAAACATAGTCTTTGTGTAAAAGTGAGGAAAATCGAAAAAATTATAAAATAGCTAAGAAAGACACTAAAAAGGCATTGAGCGAAGCAAAAGTTAGGGCTTTTGATTGGTTATATCAATCCTTAGGCACTAAAGTTAGAGAAAGAAGTATTTATAAGCTTGCTAAAAGTAGAGAAAAAAAAAAAAAGAGACGTTGATCAAGTGAGATGTATTAAAGATGAAGAAGGAAGAGTTTTAGTCATAGAATAGGATATTAAAGAAAGGTGAAAGTGCTATTTTTATAGGCTTTTTAATGAAGGACATGGGTTTTTATTGCACTCAAATAGCCTAGACACTATAGAAAAATATCAAAATTACACCTTTTATCGTAGGATTCAAGAGGCGAAGTTAAAAGAAGTCTTGAAAAAGATGGAGAATGGTAGAGCAGTAGGACCAAATAATATACCTTTTGAAGTATGAAAATGTTTAGGAGTGAAAGATATAAGTTAGCTCACAAAGTTATTTAATAAAATTATAAGATCCAAGAGAATGTCAGACGAGTAGAGGAAAAGTACTTTAATTTCTACTTATAAGAATAAGGGGGACATACAAAACTGTGCAAACTATAGAAGAATTAAACTAATGAGCCACACTATAAAGTTATGAAAGAGGGTTATTGAACGAAGATTAAGGCAAGAGACTCAAGTTACAAAGAATCAATTTAGTTTTATGCCTAATAAGTTGACTATGGAAGCGATATACTTGTTACGTAGATTAATGAAGAAATATTAAAGGAAAAAAAAAAGATTTACATATGGTGTTCAGTAATTTAAAGAAAACATATAATAAGGTGTCAAGAGATGTTTTATGAAAGGTTTTGGAGAAAAAAAGAGTCCGTATTGCATATATTTGAGCAATTCAATAAATGTATGATGAGATTACAACTAGTGTGAGAACTCAAAGGGGCCCACTGAGGATTTTCTGATAACTATTGGCTTATATCAGGGGTCGGCTTTGAGCTCCTATCTCTTTACTTTAGTTTTAGATGTACTTACTGAACATATCCAAAAGCTGGTGTCACAGTGTATGCTCTTTATAAATGAGAAGTTAGAGATGTGGAGACTTGCTTTGAAAGATCATAAATTTTGCTTAAGTAAAAGTAAAACGAAGTATATAGAGGTAAGTTTAGTAAGAGGCACACTAATTCTAGTGTAGAAGTGAAGATCTTGGATCTATCATACAGCGTGATGGAAAAATAAAAGAAGATATAAACCATAGGATTCAAGCAGGATGGATAAAATGAAAAAGTATATCAGGTGTTATAGTGATAGGAGAGTGCCACTCAAACTTAAAGGTAGATTTTATCGTATAGTTATAAGACCGACAATGTTGTATAGGATTGAGTGTTGGGTAATAAAAGGTCAACAGGAGAATAAGTTCAATGTCGCAGAGATAAAAATGTTGCATTGGATGAGTGGACATACCAAATTAAATAGAATTAGAAATGAATACATTAGAGAGAAAGTTGTGGTTGCACCTATTGTAGAAAAGATTATGGAATCGCATCTTAAATAGTTTAGATATGTGTGGAGAAGACCTATAGAAACCCTAGTAAGAAGAATAGATCAGATAGAGAGTAGTCCAATAATTAGAAGTCGAGGAAGACCACGAAAAATTATAAGCAAAACTACTAAAAAAAATTTAGATTTAAATGGGCCATCCAAAAATATAATTTATAATAGAACTTTATAACGTCATTTGATCCATGTGGCCGACCCCACCTAATGGAAAAAAGCTTTGTTGTTGTATATGTTCATTGTATATTGTGGTATTAATAATGTAATAAACTAATTTATATTAACTCAAATCTTTGAACTTATATATATATACTCATTATATCATACATCTTTCTACTTGAAGTTTGCAAATTCTTTATATCTAAACTTTCTATTATTATTATGTCAAAAATATTTTTCATCTAAAAAAAGATCTCTATGCCGAATTGTCTTTTTATTTATCATGTTTTATTCTCTACTCACTGAATACTATGGCTTACTCCTTTATTTATATTTTTTTGTAGATAAGGAAATTGTGTCAAATGCTCCTCCAATGTAGGTTAGAAGAGGGGTTAGTGAAGAGTCGGCAATTAGTTTGTTTAGTATTATATTATTGTTATATTTGTATGTTAAGCTTCGCTCCACAGATTACAGGCAAGATCCTTGTGTTGTTGGTTGTATTTTGTCTTTGATTGAAAAATAAGAGTGGGGCCTCTTTCATTAATTTGATTGGTTGATAGTTGCAGATAATATAAGATATCATATTTAAAGAAGGTATTATGCTAGATTGGCTTCAACTTATTAAGTTTGAAATATTGCTATAATATTCAAATGCAAATGAAGTTTGATAGAATTAGAAGAAAGAGAATTCATTTGAAATGTACCATTATATTAAAGCGTTAGCTTATCCTTACTTTTTATTGAGTTCAACTAATATAATGAAGAAATGAGATTTTGTGTGTCTAATTAGACTTACCAATGTGAGATTAGTTCGTACCTTGTATGAGTCACATCTTTGTTCAAGGCGTGACATTAATAATATTTCTCTTCTAAAGAAAAACCTTCACTTTTCTAAAAATTAATATTTTAAAAATTAAATTGATCATTGAACAAGTGAAAATACTGATTCACGATTTATTGATTTGATTATAATTGAATCATGGTCAAATAAAAAAAGATGAAATATATATTTTTTATTTTGTATATTAAAAATATATAATATATTAAAATTTTAATATAATAAATATTAACAAGCAACTATTAATAAATTTTGAAAAATATTATGACTAATTATATATAAAACTAAATCAAACATGATATGATACTTAAAATTTGAATTATTTAAAATATATTTATATGTAAAAATTATATCAATTTTATTTTTGTTTATCTATTATATTAAAACTTTTCAATTACAACCAAAGCAACAACAATGGCTCAATGGTAAAGTTATGGCTTATTATTTCAAATGGATGTGTTTGCTGGCTCAATAGAAAAAATACCAACCAACATAACTCCATGAAGCTAATTTTGCAAAATAATATATAAGGACATTGTTGACCAATTCAACCACAGGTCTAAAGCCAATTTTCCCCCAAAATCAACCGATTCTACTTAGTTTTTTACTAAGTTTGACTAATTTGGAGGCAAGCATATTCTGAGACATTTTTGGATTGAACAGATGACCAGTTCATCGATTTTTCAGTTGAACTAATTGATTCGGTCTAATTTTAATAACATTGTTAAAAATAATTTGTTAAAACACTACTTCAAAAATACAATTTCAAAGTTTTATCAAATTATCTGATAAATATTTTAAGTAATATTATTATTTAAATAATATTATATTTTTTCTCAAAAAACATTAATTTATGCCTGTGATTTTACTTTGGAAGAGAAATTCTAGTTCTTTATTTTTTAGGGCAAATTATCATTCTTTATTTTCCTCTCAATAATATTTGACTGTCAATTGAAATGATTTTTTTAATTGGACAAATATATAAAATAACAAGAAAAAATTGCATACTTTGACCCTCAACCCAAATTAAGTTCTACTTTAAAAAGAGACTTGCCACTCACAGAATGTACCGGAAAAAGGAAGAGATTATTTATCGATTACTATCGAGCCTTCGAAACTACTAAGAAGCGTAGAGCAAATGGTTCTTACGTCTGATCACTTCAGCTTTCAGTCACTGCATTTACATGACAACTTTACACCAATTGAAGAAATCATTCCAGGGTTTAAATTGTTCCAAAGCTATTAACAAACCCAGCGTATGGCCCTGATTTGATGGAGATGGAACTCAAGGTCCAGAACAGAGTTTAGCCTTGTTCGTCAACGCTAAATCTAAAATTCTCGTCGGAAACAGTTAATCCGGGCGCTAGCTCTGAAGTCGAAACAGTTTCCATTATCTATAAAGCAAGAACTAACTGCCAATTTTGAACAAGGGAGGACTTCAGTTTTTGAAGTCGGACAGTTCGAGATTCTGAATTATCTCTTTTGATTCTATCCAAGTCCAACCGCTTTCGGAGCAAATAAGAGCAGAGGATGGATAAACTAGCAATATGTGGATTGCTAAAAGTATTAAAACTGGATCAGTAAACATGATCCATAAGTGAAAAATTATTCACATTCAAAGATAACTGCAGGATGAGGAAACTTAGAACAATTTTATATTAAATCACTCATGCTATTAGTAATGCTACAATGGCCTACATACTGATATCGTTAGACAATAGCTCTTTATCTTCTCCTCCTCCATAGATGAAAAATACAATTGTTAGGGGAGCAAAAGATGAAATGCAGCAAAAAAATAAAATAAAATGGCAGATCATAAAGCTAGCCCTGTCATCTGGTGCTTTCACCAGCAACCGATTTTCATTTTTCTCACGTATGTATGTGGATGAAGAGGAAATAATCCACAACCACTCCATAAACGACAACTTGCGTGTATCCAGGGCTTTATCCATCTCCCAAAAACAGATCACTTGTAAAAATAGTTGCCCTAGTTTTCCACCAAAATGCCATAATGTTTAATAACCATTGATAGAAGGCCTAGGGTTTGGACCAACAAGACGTGAAAATGGCTGCTGTGCCCACACAGTGTTCAGACCCCTTTGACCCGAAAACCTATCATTCGTTTTTGGATCTGAGGCAGATCTAGAGAAAGCTTGAGCAAGTTCGACTGCTGAAGCAGCTTTACCATGGTGCAGACCCACAGCATCAGAAGAAATTTGCTGCTCAATAGGCTTACGCCACATCTCAGGTGAAGGTTGCCTATCAAAGACCTGCTGCCTGTCAGTCACTCTCAAATTTCTCCAATTATCGCCAGGCCAATTCCTCCTCTGCACATGAACTCTCTCAGTATCTACCCATTGATCCCTCCTTTCAGGTTTTCTTCCAGCCCCCTGATCAAGAAGAGCATCCTCAGTTTTTTCAATATAATGGGTCTGCATTGAATGATCAAGAAGCTTCTCGGCCATCCAAGTATCATATTCAACCCTTCACACAACACAGTTTATTTGTAAGAATTCTTTCAGACTTTGACCCAGTAGAGACAACAGGAAACACATGAAAAGTCATTACCTATTTGTATGCTCAACTGCATCATAGTTGTTAATTGCAACATTATCAGCCTCTCGCTCCTTCAAAACCTGAGCAAAAAGATCAGCAACATGATCAAGCCTGAAACACAAAGCCAAGCCCAGAGGGGAGAAAGCAATGTGGCTGCTCTGGTTGACAGCATATGGCACATGTTAAAGACATATAAGCAATAATAAAAATAAATAAATAAAGTTCCACTAGAAGGAATTAAAAATGAACTTTGAAGAGGTGAACAATGTAAGCAAAACTACCTTTTCTATAACAATAACAACAACAACAAATAACATTTTCTCACTAGGTGAAGTTGACTAAAATCAATCAACGCTATAAAATCCTATCATATATCATATTTTTAAACAAATCATTTAAATTTAAATCTTTTTCTATGGTTTTGCCTATAGGTCTTCTTAGTCTCCTTATACCTTTGACCATTAAACTATTTTCCATTTAATCTATTCTCCTTACTGGAGTTTCTATAAATCTTCTCCACATATATCCAAACTATCTAAAACGCAATTCTACAATCTTTTCAACAATAAGTGCAATCTCCACTTTCTCTTTAATGCATTCATTTATAATTTTATCTTGTCTAGTATATCTACTCATCCAACGCAACATTCTCATCCCTATAACATTAAACTTATTCTTTTGTTGACTTTTTATTACCCAACACTCAATCTCATACAACATTACAGGTCTTATAGTTGTACGGTAAATTTTACCCTTATACTTAGTGATATTTTTCTCTCACAAATAAAACCCGAAGCACTCTTCCATTTCATCCATCCTGTTTGAATCTTATGTTTTACATCTTTTTCTATTTTCTTGTTATGTAAGAAAAATAATAAACTTTAATAGACACTCAAGACATGAATGAGATAACTCACCAGTTCTCTAGGACGAGCACCACCAAATAAAGCATTCCTGAGTCATTAGCATTGATTAATTCATTATTAGACATGTAGCAGTGGAATATATAATTAACCAAACTTGCTGAAAGTAGTTTATGCATACATGTGAAATAAGTAGCACAACAAACAACGTAATGGAAAGCTTTGACCAAATACCCAAAAGATAATTACTAAGGTGTTACAAAGTTCAACCATAACGATTTCTTCATATGCACTTGATTTTGAACAAGAAAACACAAGCACAAGTCCTTCTAGTTCGCAGGTCAGGAACAAAAACATAATTCAAGAATTCCCAGGAGCTGTAATTGTGTAATTTTGTTGAGAGGTCAGAAATGTATAAGTAGGACAGCCATTTTTCCAAGAACTGCTGGGCCATACATATGTGTAATGCTTAGTCTTGTATTACTTGTATGCCCAATATATTACAAGTGCCACAGCACCAATGAAGATAACAACCCAAAAATAATTTATGCTTTCTCTATCCTGATAGCTGTCCCACATTAGCCAGACATATGCAACCAAGCACTTGGCCTATCCAAGAAGGTTTTTTGATGTTATAACAGATTTTTCATTGGTCCTGAGGTGCCTGACAATTCTCAAATTCCCCAAACAGGAATTTTAAAGATGTCACGTCACCAACAAATACAATGTTGCAAAATCAGGAACTTAGCTGGGAAGGAGACAAATCATATTTTCACAAACCAGGAGAAACAAGTGTATTTGGAAAAAGATAATTTGAATTCCTTTAATTTAACCTCATATATGGCTTTGACCACAAACCTCAACCAAATTCAAAGAATTTGCTCGTTGTTCCTAATCTCACAATACAGTAAACTTTTACATCATCAATAAGCTTTGCCTTTATCAATTTCGCGGTTTAAGGCCTCGAGTCATAAAAAACTCTCTCAACAATATTGTGCCTCGAGAGATAACCGTGGTGCACATAAAATGGCACATGGGAGGAATGGAAGGTGTGAGAGATAGAGAGTACAGAATGTATAAAAAAACATAAAGCATTTTCCTTAATAGCAACTATTATTTGGAGAATGACCACAACACTAAACAAGCAATGCAGATATTATAGATAAAATGGAAACAGAAATGGGTACCACTAACCAAAAATATTGTTAAGGTAAGCTGGTTTTATTTGAGAAGTAAAATTCATGCACACATACTGCAATTTTATAAAATAAAAATTCTCTAACATGACAACCCTCGCAGAGGGTTGGGGTGGGGAGGGGGGGGGAAGGGTGGAGTTATATGGATATTCTTTACATTTTAGTTACCAAATGAACATATGAGAAATAAATCAGTGGTTTAAAGAACATCATTTAAGATATGGAGGGGAAACTTGATAAGGGACTCCTTTGCACTTACTCCAGGAGATGAGCATGTGACAAACCAGCCTTTCACCCAGCCTTACAGTTGCTGTTTAGGGACATGGATGAGTGGGAGGCGACAATTAGTAGAGAAAATGTGGGAGGTGGAACAAGGGCTGTACCCCCACGTCATCCATGATGAAAAAATGAGAAGGAGCAATATAGAGTCCCACGTTGCACCACTTTGTGCAAATTTCAGACTTCTCCTTCCTTTATTAGAATTTATGAGTTGAGATGCTAGCTCATATTCTCTAGAAAAGTTTGCTTTCAATAAATTCAATTTGCAACTCCTACTCCTACCATTTTTGGTATCAAAGCTTCGCTCAATCCAAAATCGTATCCACATGCTCTTCATCTACACCCCATGAATCCACCAATCCACCCACTAATCCATCCCCTATTCATTGATCCAATTGCACAACAATTTTCCTCGATGGCATCTTGCCTAGACATTATAGACAATTTGGTAGTGGAGGTAGCAACACTAAAAGCTAATGCTAGCAATTGCCAACTGTTGGAATGGGTTGAGCCCATTATCTTATTTTTTATGTCTCTATCTTTTATTTTCAAGTTCCTTTTTTATCATTATTTTACTGGTCATATGTTATCCCCCCTGTTTCCCGTTTTGTTCCTATTTCTTCGGCTAACTCAGTGGGATTTCCCGCTATTCAGTCGACGCCCACCGCTATATATGTATTCATCATCTCCAATGAATAATATAATAGTTTCTCCCAGAATTCTATATGGTATTAGAGCCTAAAAGCTCATGCGACCTAAGGGAATTCTGTTCGGCACCATGCGGTCAGACGCTAGCGGCAGAGTATCTCCCCTGATCTCGTCGAGAAGTGCTGACCCACAAATAATGGCTACCAAGCGAACAGAAATGGCCGACGAGCAGAGTAGCACGACCTCCAGTGGACGAACACCTTCAACGTTACCAGTACAGCCTACTCTCACATCTGCCACCAACGATAGTCTTTCCTCTCTCCTGGTAACTCATCGCCTGATGGAAAACAATTATCTTCTCTGGTCAAGAAACGTTCTCATCTTCGTTAGGGGCAAAGGGAAGGAGAAATACTTGACCAGCGAAGCTGTTGCACCTGACCCATCTGACCCACGATATGAAATTTGGCTTTCTGAGAATAACACTATCATGACATGGCTTATAGGCTCTATGTCTGTAGAAATCAGTGGTAATTATCTGCTCGCCACTACTGTCAAGGAAATATGGGAGTCTGTGAGAAGAACTTATGGTGTAAGAGATAACTCAGCTGTTGTTTTGTCAATCAAAAGACAGCTTCGGGACTTAAAACAGGGAGCTAAGATTGTAACACAGTATTACACGTCACTCATGCATCTATGGCAACAGGTAGATCTGTATGAGACACATAATTGGTCCTGCCACAGAGATGAAATCTACTACAAACAGTTGATTGAAAAAGAACGGTCCTATGAGTTTTTATTAAGACTAAATGATAGATTTGAGGAAATCAAGAGAAGAATTATGAGCCTAAAGCCAATGCTCTCTCTTGAAGAAACTGTAAACACCGTGAAATGTGAAGAAAGTAGGAAGGAGTTGACACAAAGTGTTCCACTCTCACAACACTCTGAGTCCTCTGCCATGATGACTAGAAGAGAACAGATATCAGAGTATCGTGGAAAGAAGCCTACAAAGTGGTGTAACCACTGCAGTAAAGGAGGCCACACCAAAGCCAATTGCTGGAAGATACACGGGAAGCCTCCCAATAGACCTAGAAATAGGAGTGAGAGCCGAGGTTTGCTAATTGGAGCAAACGCAAATGAAGAAATCCTAAACAAAGAAGAACTGACAATTCTTAAGAGGCTGCTGGAGAGGCACAATTTACAAAATTCAACGAGTTTCACAAGTGAGAAAAATCTCTCAACTCCCTCTGTAACTATGGCCCAAGCAAATACCTCGCAACTGTACTAAGCTCAATAATGAAACCTAAAGCTATCTGGATTGTTGACTCCAGGGCTACTAATCATGTTACTAGTCTTAAATACTGTTCTATCTATTCACCTGTAAAGGTAGCCAATGGAACCTATGCTAAGGTTCTTGGAATTGGAACTGTTACTATATCTAAGACCATTGAATTGAAAAATGTTTTATATGTACCCACAATTAAATGTAGCCTACTCTCTGTTAGAAGAATAACAAAGCAATTGAGGTGCACTGTTAGCTTCACTGATGATAATTGTGTTTTCCAGGATTTGGCTTCAAGAAGGATGATTGGCAATGCTAAGGAATAGGGAGGACTCTACTACTTAGAAACAGCACCAGTGAGGAATAAGAGTGAGAAAGCTAATATCTTCTCTACTATTTACAATAATGAGATTGAGTTGTGGCATTATAGGTTAGGCCACCCAAGTCTTCGTTACATGAAACGTTTTTTTCTTAATTTGAGTAATAAGATTGATTCTACCTCCTTCCATTGTGAATTTTGTCAGTTTGCCAAACTAACTAGAATTCATTATCCCACACACGCTTATAAACTCGCAAGACCTTTTGCACTAATTCATAGTAATATTTGGGATCCATAAAAAATATCTAGTTTATTTAAATCTAGGTGGTTTATAACATGATCACACCCGCCTAACATGGGTTTTTCTAATGAAAGAAAAGTCTGAAGCTTTACAAATTTTCAAAAACTTTCACATTTTCATAAAAAACCAATTTGGCTCCACAATTCAAATACTTCGAAATGATAATGGGAGAGAATACTTGAGTATCAACTTTCAAAATTATCTTACTGAACATGGGATACACCACCAAACCTCATGTGTTTATTCTCCACATCAGAATGGGATAGCCAAAAGGAAAAATCAACATCTCTTAGAAGTTGCTAGAGGCTTGATGTTTACTAACAATGTTCCTCACATCTTTTGGGGTGATGCGATTCTTACCTTTGCTTGCTTAATTAATAGGTTACCCTCAAAAAACCTTAAAGTTTGAAACACCTATTCAAAAATTTCAAAAACTCTATCCTCATTCCCATTTTGGTGTCAACTATACCCCAAAAAGTCTTTGGTTGCATTGTTTATATACACAATCATGGTAGGGGAAAGTTGGGGTCTCGTACTGAAAAATGTATTTTCGTTGGTTATTCACCTACAAAAAAGGGGTATAAGTGCTACTCTCCTACCTCTCGTAAATATTTTGTAACTATGGATGCTAAATTTTTTGAAAACATCCCTTTTTACCCCAAATTACCCATTCAGGGGCAGATAGGGGAGAATGAATGGTTAATTTGTGAAGATTCAGCACATGCGTCTTAAAGATCCCAAATATCACTTGATACTGAACCTGTCCAACTACCTCTAACTATTGCACTTCCCAAACCAACTACAGATGATTTCTCACCTGATAATACCCACCAAACTTCTGACAAAGACCAAATAGTTTGGAGAATCAATCTAAAACAAATTATGAGAATCAAGATAAATTACATATAACTGGGACAAAAGTGGATCAACCACAAATGCAGGAGACTAAGGTATATACTAGGAGGAACAAGGGCACCAAACAACCAGAGATTTGTAGTAGAGAAGAACCCATTCCTGAACAAAATCAAGAGTCCAACCAGAAGTCAAATTCTGATGAACTCGATTGGCCAATTGCTATAAGGAAAAGGAAACGATCATGCACGCAACATCCTATTGGTAATTACATATCTTATGATAAACTTTCTTCTAATTTGAAGATGTTTGTTGTGAATGTCTCTGAAGAAAGAATACCAAGCTCATTCTAGGAAGCTATTAGTGACCCTAAATAGAGGATAGCTATGCAAGAAGAATTGAAAGCACTGAAAAAAAATAGAACTTAAGAAATAACTCAACTATCTGAAGGAAAGAAAACCTTGGGGTGCAAATGGGTATTCACCATTAAATATAATGCAGATGGGCAGTGAGCAGATATAAGGCAAGACTAGTAACTAAGGGTTTTACTCAGACCCATGAGATAAACTACCAAGAAATATTTGCTCCAGTAGCTAAACTAAACACTATAAAAATTTTACTATCACTAGCTGTGAACCTGAATTGGCCACTTTATCAATTAGATGTGAAGAATACTTTCCTGAATGGAGATCTCGAAGAAGAAGTCTTTATGGAGATACCACAGGGGTTGAGAACCTAAGACAACAACTCAAGAGTGTGCAAACTCCTTAAATCTCTCTATGGTCTACAACAGTCTCTTAGGGCATGGTTTGGAAAATTCTCTCGAGTAATCAAACGACTAGGGTACACCCAATGCCAGACAGACCACACATTATTCATCAAACAAAATGAAGGTAAGAGTTCAATTCTTATTGTCTATGTGGATGATATTGTGGTAATAGGGGATAATGCTACAGAAATTGCAAGATTAAAAGACAACTTGATAGCTGAATTCAAAATAAAAGATTTGAGAAAATTGAGATACTCTTAGGGATGGAAGTGGCCAGGTCCAACAGCGGAATAAGTGTGTCACAAAGGAAATATACTCTTGACCTGCTGAAAGAAACAGGAATGTTGAGAGCCAAACTTGCAGAGACACCTATGGAGGCCAATTACAAGATGAACATGCAGCAAGAAGGAGCACCGGTTGATAAGGAGAGATACCAAAGACTAGTAGGTAAACTCATATACCTATCTCACACTAGACCTGACATTAGCTTTGCAGTAAGTGTTGCAAGCCAGTTCATGAGTAATCCATGAGAAGAACACCTAGAGGGACTTTATAGAATCTTGAAGTACCTTAAAATGACACCTGGGACAGGATTATTCTTTGGTAAGAATGATTCTAGGGTAAGTATAAGTTTATACTGATGCAGACTAGACAGGGTCAACAATTGACAGAGGGTCGACTACAGGTTACCTATGTATGGGGCAATTTGGTGACTTGGAAAAGTAAGAAACAACCGATGGTAGCGAAAAGCTCCGCAAAATCAGAATATAGAGCTCTAACCCTTGGAATTTGTGAGGGCATCTAGATATTGAGGCTTATACAAGAACTTGCACAAAAATTAACTATGCCTATCAAAGTGTGGTCAAACAAGATGGCCACTATTAGAATTGCTCAGAATCCCATACATCATGATAGAACAAAACACGTGGAAGTTGACAAACATTTCATCAAAGAAAAAATTGAATCCAAAATAGTAGATCTAGCCTACATCTCAACAAATCAACAAGTGGCTGATATTCTAACAAAAGCTCTTCCAAGAATCAAGTTTGAAGAATTAAGAAACAAGCTGAGATTGATCAATATCTACTTTCCAGCTTGAGGGGGAGTGTTGGAATGGGCTGAGCCCATTATCTTATTTTTTATGTCACAATCTTTTATTTTCAGATTCCTTTTTTATCGTTATTTTACTGGTCATACGTTATCTCCCCGTTTCCCATTCTGTTCCTATTTCTTCGGCTAACTCAGTGGGATTTCCCACTATTCAATCAACTCCCACCGCTATATATGTATTCATCGTCTCCAATGAATAATATAACAGTTTCTCCCAGAATTCTACACAACAAATGGAAACTAGCAAACATACACTGGACAAGGGAAAAGCCACGAAAACTAGCTTTGGCACTTGTACCCATAGACAATCCCATTGGACCAATGATGTAGAAGATGAATATAAAAATCCTTGGTGGGCCAAAGGTCATTCTCGGTTACCTCACTAAAATGGATTTTTTCCAAATTTGATGGTGGTAACACACAATTGGATCCTCAAAGTGGAAAAGTATTTTTGTCATTATCAAACTCCAGATGATTTGAAGGTTGATATTGCAATCATGCATTTGGAGGGAGATGACCTAGACTTATTTTCTTGGATTAACACTGAACGCACTATCTTATATTAGGAAGAATTCTAAGACAGTACAAGAATATCAACAAGAATTTGCTAAGCGATCTTTTAGAGTCAAAAATTGGCCAGAACACACCTATTAAGTGTGTTTCTTAATTGGCTCAAAGAAGAATTAAAAGCTAATGTGAAGATTCAAAAACCTAGAAGTTTACACAAAGCCATGAGTCTAGCAACTGAATATGAGGCCAAGACCCAACCAACGTGTGGGCTCAAACAATCCATTTGGTCTTCTCAAACGCGACCCATCACCTCCTCCACATCGGTCTCACAAGAAACACAAGCTTCTATTGCTCATTCTCCTCAACACATGGCTAATAGCTTGATGCAATCCAACACGTTGCAACCAACTTCCCAGGAAATCAAACAGCAAGTATGGAGAGATAAGGGGCTATGTTTCAAGAGTAATGAGAAATTTACTCCAAGCCACCATTACAAATCCAACACAATCTATCTCACGGAGATTACCGACGACAGAAAGCCCATCGTCGACTCCACTAAGGAATCCAAAAGCCAAGGCTACGCTACCAATCAAGCTGAAATTTCTTTTCATGCCATTTTGGGCAAATCTTTGGATGCAACTATGAAACTCCAAGGTACGTTGGTCGGCTCCTCTTGGTTGACAGTGGATCAGCCCACAATTTCATCTCTGAAGCATTGGTGGCTGAACTGAAATTACCAATTCAACAAATTCCACAATTCAAAGTCCAAATTGGGAACAAAAGTGTGATCAGATGTAACCAGGTCTGTAAATAGATTGACATCAAGCTCCATGGTTAGACAATTACCAAAGATTACTACCCTTTTTCAATGAGGGGTGCCGACTTGGTACTGGGAATCAAATGGCTAGCTTTCCTCAACATGGTTCAGGCCAACTAGAATTACATGTTCATGATATTCTAGGTAAATGGTTGTCAATACAAGTTACAAGGTGTTTCACAAGATGAAATCTCCAAGGAAACTTCAATATCTGGCAAAGCAAGTCGACACTACTGGTAACCAATTAGTTCCTCCACTAGCTCTTGATTATTTGTTGAATGAGTATGCTGAGGTATTTGTAGAACCAACATGCCTTCCTCCATTTTGCAATTACTTTCATGCAATTACACTACAACCAAATTCCAAGCCTCTTAACATCCGCCCTTACCACTCTCCTCATTATAAAAAAAAATGAAATTGAGAAGCAAGTGGCAGAGCTTCTTCAATTGGGATTCATTAGGCCTAGCTCTAGCCCATTTGCCAATCCCGTCTTGTTAGTAAAGAAAAAGGATGATACTTGGCAATTCTGTGTGGACTACCATAGTCTCAATCAAATTAGCATCCCTAATAAGTACCCCATTCCCAACATTGATGAACTATTGGATGAACTTCACAGAGCTTCTTATTTCCCTAAGATTGACCCACGCTTTGGCTATCATCAAATTTGCGTACTACCCGCAAACATCCACAAGACAACGTTTCACATTGATTCGGAGCATTATGACTTTGTTGTCATGCCATTCAGCCTCAATAAAGTACCATCTACCTTTCAATTGGCCATGAACAACCTCTTCTGTCCCTATCTCAAAAAGTTTATATTAGTCTTATTTGATGACATATTACTCTACAGTTCCACTCACCAACATCATCGGACTTATTTGCAGATCACTCCCAAAACACTACAAAGAAAC
This sequence comes from Erythrophleum fordii, assembly GCA_032878935.1. Classification (NCBI taxonomy): domain Eukaryota; kingdom Viridiplantae; phylum Streptophyta; class Magnoliopsida; order Fabales; family Fabaceae; genus Erythrophleum; species Erythrophleum fordii. Next base: position 9,163,609 of record JAVQMF010000037.1, on the reverse strand, counting down.
TCTTTTTATGCAAATGCTAAGAAATGTTTGTTTGGACAACCATAGGTACAATTTTTAGGACATGCGGTTTCCTTTGCTGGTGTGGGAGTTGACCCTGACAAAATCACAGCCATACAAGAGTGGCCTCAACCAATGTTAAAGAACTACAGGGATTTCTCAATTTAACAAGCTATTGCTGCTGTTTTGTTCAGAATTATGGGCTAATAGCTTGCCCCCTAATTAATTTAACCAAAAAGAATTCTTTCCACTAGTCTCCTAAAGCAGAAACAACATTCTAATAACTCAAGAAAACATCGACCTCAGTCCCAATCTTACAACCACCTGATTTTAGCATGCCTTTTACTATTGAGTGTGATGCATAATCAGATGGAATGGGAGCTATTCTACTTAATGTGATCATCCAATCACCTATTTTAGTATGGGATTTTCTTTCTCTAATCATTTTAAGTCTACTTATAATAAAGAGCTTTTGGCTTTAATCCTAGCTTTACAAAAATGGAAGCACTACTTGCTAGGACATCATTTCTTTGTCAAAACTAACCATGGCAGCCTCAAGCATCTTCTTGACTAAAGGATAATCACCAATTCCCAGCAACATCTTATCATGAAGCTCCTTCCATTTGACTTTACAAGTCTCTACAAAGCGGGAAAGGAAAATACCAAAGCAAGTGCCTTGTCAAGACGACCTGCAAATATGCTGATTTTTTTTAATCTAGTCATGCCTCTTTCACTGGATTTTATGGACCTACAGAATGCATTGGCTCAAGATCCCTATACACAAGAAATTATGGCAGCTGTTAAAAAAGATCCTACTTCTCACCCAAATTTTCAAGTGGGGGATAACAAGCTTTTCTTTAAAGGCCACTTAGTCATTCCACAACATCTTACTCTGCCCACCAACTTGTTAGCTGAAGCACATGAGACACCTACTGAAGGACAGGGAGGCTTTCTAAAAACATTAAAACGTCTTTTAGATAACTTTTTCTGGACTCGCATGAAACATGATCTCAAGATCCTTGTTCAACAATGTTTAATTTGTCAACAAAATAAATATCAAACTCTTGTTCCCGCAGGCCTTTTACAACCTCTTCTTATTCCAAAGAAGGTTTAGGAAGCCGTCTCACTTGACTTCATAATTGGTCTTCCTAAATCTGGGGGTTTTGACACTATTTTGGTAATGGTTGATAGGCTTAGCAAATATAGTCATTTTATTGCCCTATCTCACCCTTATACTGCAAAATCAGTGGATGGTCTTTTTTGCAGGGAAATTGTTAGGCTTCATGGCATGCCTCGCTCCATCCTTTTTTATCATGATTCAAATTTCTAAGTGCATTTTGGCAAGAACTATTACAACTAAGCCACACATGTCTACAAATGAGTACTTCATATCACCCACAATTAGATAGACAAATTGAAGTTGTTAACCATTGCCTACAAGCTTATTTGCAATGTTTTGCACACAAACAACCTCACTCTTGGAGCAAATCTTTGTGCTGGGCAGAATATTCATTCAACACTAGATTTCATGTATATGCAAGGAGCACACCTTTTAGGTTGCTTCATGGACGTCATCCCCCACCTTTCCACCCCTTTGTTCAGGGTGAAACTCATATTGTTGATCTTCAGGTATAGCTTGTAACATGTGATGTTGTGTTAAAAATACTTTTGTGACAACCTCTTGAAAGCTCAATCATGAATAGAAGTTCAAGCCGACACCAAATGGAGGAAGCTCTCGTTTAATGTAGGAGATGTTGTCCTCCTTCGCATTCAACTGTTCCACTAATGTTCACTATCTAAGCGTAAATTTGAAAATTTTGGCCCTTACGAAGTCCTTCGTAAAGTTGGACCTATAACCTATGAATTAGCATTACCCCCTAACTCCAAAGTACACCCCATCTTTCATGTATCACTATTCCAACCAGCACATGGTCATTCTCCAACTACACCACCAGCAACTCTTCCTCTCGCTGTGGATTGGGAGCTTAATCTGATCCCAAAAAAGGTTTTAGCTCATCGTTGGGTACCAAACACTAATGGACAGACTCTAGAGTTACTAATTCAATGGGTCAACCAACCACTTGGAGAAGTCAGTTGGACGGACTATGATATGTTAGCTGAGCAATTTCCTTCATTTCACCTTGAGGACAAGGCATTTTTCTCCAGGAGATAGGCACGTGACAAATCAACCTTTGACCCAGCCTTGCAATTGCCGTTTAGGGAGGTGGATGAGCAGGAGGCAAGAATTAGTGTAGAAAACGTGAGAGGTGAAACAAGGACTGTACCCCCACATCACCCATGATGAAGAAATGGGAAGAAGCAATATAGAGACCCACGTTGCATCACTTTGCACAAATTTCAAACTTCTTTTTCAATTTAATTTAATTTTTCTTATTCTAATTTGTATTGGCTACAAGTATTATAAATAGCCACTGGATGTTCAATTTAAGGTAGATAGAAAATATATTTGATTTCTTGTATTTGGAGATTCTCCTTGCTTTATTAGAATTTGAGTTGAGATGCCTGCTCATATTCTCTAGTAAAGTTTGCTTTCAATAAATTCAATTTGCAACTCCTACTCCTATCAAAACTCTTGCACATCATTATAGAATAACTAAATTTTATAACAATATACTCTGCATTTCTATTCTCATGGTCAAAATAGATGTCTGTGTGCATGGTCAAGCAAAACAAAACAGATATAAAAATAAACAACCTCCATTATTCATTATAAGTCTGCCAAAGACATTAACTATGTTGTTAAAGAATTAGATTAAAGTATAAAACATTACTAAAACCAACCAGAACTATGTCTAACTACAAATCAATATAAGATTTCACGCACTCAATTTAATATATGCTTGCATACCTCAATTCAAAATTACCAAATATCATACCAAAAGAAAGAAAAAGAACTCATGCCCCCATCCTTTTGTCTAAACGCAGATTCTCCCTTGGTTACAATGTGAAAAAGGGTAATATCATGGTTCTTAAACTAGCAAGAAATGGGACTTCAGAACTAATCAGAAATCAAAGTAGAACAAATATTCATGTTTTAGGTCAATTAATCCCCTGAATCATTTAATTTTCATAAAACTATAAACATCATGCAAAGTAAAATCTGCATCTATTCATCTTCAAATCCAATGGTGGTTCCTCACAGATAAATGCTAAAAATATGGTTCCCAAATCAACTGGCAGTGTCTAACAGACAAAACATGTGCATGCAGACACACACACACACACACATAGAACAGACAGATGGCACAGCTAAAAGCTTTCCAACTCACTTTATCAAGTAACAAACCTGTCTGTTTTAGTGTTTCCTTCCAATTGTTCAAGGGCCTGCGACTGAGGCTTTAAATTCAGCTTTGGGCGCTGTCCTTCCTCCTCAATGCTCTCAGTTCCAGCTGAGTCAGGCTTCACAATATTGGCATGCCCATGTGCCTCATGAACAGTTTCAGCATGGCTAGAATCACTACCACAGCAATATAACTGCCATGAAGCAAATAAGAGAATCCATGAAATCAATATGAATTCATATTCCTGTGAGGTAGTCCCATAAGTTGAATGTGTAAATACCTGTACATTATCAGTAACATAAGATTCTGAATTTTCCACCGGCTTTGTCCTAGGTAATAACTTCAATTTAGGCCGCTCTGTTAGTTTAGAAGCTGCTGAGCACTGCAGCTCAGGCCCAACAAGTTTGCCATCATTTAGAGCCAGTTGAACCCCATCACTTTGATGATGCCTCGATCGCACTTCTGAATATTTAGAAACCCCACACCTGTCGTACTCCAGTAACTCATTCCTACCACCTTGACTCTGGTCATCCATACCTAAAGTCCTTTCATCATCTCTTGCTAGCATCACATCACAGTATTCCTTCTCACCCACTGTATCCATCCTGTTGTAGGTGCTATTGCCATTGAGTGGCCCACTCTCCACTTCAGAGGATCTACCAATCTCAAACTCCATCTGACTATGAACTGTCTTTGACTGCCATCTACCAGAAGACACCTTGTCAATAGCACTTGCATGAGCCAACTTGGAAAAAGCATTAGGACCAGACCAAGCATATTGATCAGGCTCAACAGCATTGGCCACATCCTTCCCCATTGCCCATACGTTTGGAGAAACACCAGTGGTTCCCGGTTCCCTAGTACCTCTTAAATTCTGAGAATTCAACCCCATATGACTTGCCTCAGTCAGCCTTCCTGAGTATGAATTCCCTGTCTCAACTTGAGGTTCAGACACCGAAGCCACTTTCCGCCCTAATGAATTCCCTCCAAGTCCATAATCAGGCTTTACCTCAACGCGAGAAGGCTGGACCCAAATACCTTCAGCACTAATTGTTCTACAGGGAGTTGAGGTGCCATCCAGTGGCTTACGCTCATCCTCGTCAAAATTACAACCAATTGGAGCAGTGTGGGTGAGAAATGGGGTCTTGTCATCGTAATGCCTAGACAGTGAGGAGATGTGCGGCCAAGAGCGATGATCGAACCGACCTATTGGATTACCCCGTGATGAAGGTCGGTCATGACCAGAACGATCCGAAGTTCTAACGGTTCTGTGTCAATTTGATAAAATGTTACAAGGGTTTTCATATACAGATCTATGAATTTAAAAAATTAAAAATAAAAAAGTTGATTGGACCAAATATGAAGATAAAGTATACACAATCGGAAGCCATAGATCTACTTTCCCTCAAATTTAAAACCCAAGCGTATTTCACAACCACAGAATCATTGAAATACAATAGAAATATTCATTACGAAAAGCCAAATATTCATAAAAGTAGAATAAGAAAATAAAAATATGAATTTAAATAGAAAAAGGGAAACTGCAATAAAGAGTACTTACATGCCGGGAGCAGAAGGGAGAGGAAGATCAGAAGGAATAGAACCGCCATGGAAGTCCTTGAGTGTCATAGTATTGCCACTGCCTTTCTTCTTCGACATTCTTCCCCTCTCACTTCAACAGCAACTTCAAAGCCAATTCGGATACCTTCCCCTCTTTCCTCTTCCTGTTAGTTATAAAAGCTTTAGAATCTGTGAAGCGCAGTGAGAGAAAGAAGAGAGAGAGAGAAGTGGGAAGGGATGGTCCTCAAGCTCAACGGAAAACAAGTAGGAATGAAGAGAGAACAAGAGGGAGAAGGAGAAGCAGAGGACTCTGCTTTTGGTTTTGCCTCTTCCGACCACAACGAACTCCCGATTGGCGGTGTGAGGAAAATGGGGATCCGCGATAAAACATGGAACTGCGCTTTTTTTTTTTTTAAGTGAAATTATACTAAATATTTTTATTTTAAAAATTATATTGACTTTTATGATATATATATATATATATATATGTGTTAAAAAGTTTTTTAATTTATTATTTGTCAAATAAGTTAATTTTATGCATCATATGAAACTGTGATTTTATTTTTAATATGATTATAAAAATAAGTAAGTTAATATTAAAATTTAATATAAGGTTATAATTTTATTTTTAATATAATAATAAAACTAATCATATAGTATTATTTATTTTAACAAATTTATATTAAATTTTTCATTGATAAAAGCAAATTAGTGACAAATTGGCTATAATTTTTGAATGATTTCAGTTTTTAGAAATATCAATGTAATTTTTTTAAAATTAGGTAAGGCACCAATAGAGGTGCACTAGAAATGAGAAAATGAGAGGAAAAAAAAGAGAATGTGAAAAAGAAAAAAATACAAGATTTGAAACGAACTTACCACTTGTGAACATGTGTAGATTGTCTATTACACAACATGACATTCACACATTTAGTCAAAAAATAAAAATAAAAAGGTTAGCCCCTTGTTTGGGGGTTAATAATGCTGAGCAACAGAGAAGTTGCACCCTTGTAAATAATGGCAATGACTTAAAAACACTATTTGATAGACAACCTTCCTTCCTATATATATATAACTTAAAAACACTATTTGATAGACAACCTTCCTTCCTATATATATATATATATATATATTGGTGATGTCTCATAGGCAAGCATGGCTACCCATAAAATTCCAAATAGAAAATTTTAAGCAACCACAGGGAATTGGTTGTAGAGACTCATCATTGTAGAATCTATATATATATATATATATATATATATATTGTGGTGGAGTGCATTGTAGTTAAGGTGATTATTGTATAGCTCTTCATTGGACTACATGTTAGACTATTCATGTATTGTTTATATTTGTACATATTTATACAAATATTATTTTCTCACTTTATTTTTCTTTTTTTTATGTGGGATCCAATGGGGGATTTCTGAGTCCCTGCAAATGCAGGGGAAAGCACATAGTTCTTCCCATTTCTAGATCTTTAAATATTTGTAAAATATTTAGTTATCTAATGACTCTTTTAGTACACAAAATTCTTTTTAATGAAAATTAAAAAAGAATAATGAATGAAATGCAATGAAATCAAATACATTTGGCATAATTAAAAAAATTTAAAAAAAAACACTTTTTCATTTGTCTATTTAGTAAAATGAAAATAGTGAAAGAATATAAAGTAAGTTATAACAAATTGCCTAAATACCCTTAATAAAAAAAAAAAAGAAATGAACTAATTTTTTTAATCAATTTTAGCTTGTGCTAAGCCAATGAACTCTGGGCCCAATAATTTGTTTTTTCTTCTTGTTTCTTTACTTTTCTTCACTTTTGCATCTTGTTCATCATTGTCCACCCTTTCTTTTCTTTACTTTCGATCTCCCTCAGCTATGTCTCTAAGCTTCTTCACATTTGACCTAAACTGCATGATTCTCTTCCCCTTCTATCCTCCACATTTGTCCACCGAAGTCAATTGTAAATTTGGTTTTAATGCTCCTTGATTCCTCTCAGATATTACCCAGTAATTTTAGGTTTTGTTGGTTTCTCATGATTTCCTTTGGTACACTTTTTGTGCAGGATCAAAGCTCATCAGTAACGAAGGAGTTTATTACATAGATCGACAAAGACAAAGACAGAAGGAGTTGTTCAATCTTGGATTTCAAATCGTTCATCATGATATGCACACTAATGTTGGGTTTTGTTGGATTTATGCCCTATTTATTTTCACATGCTTTTGTTCTATGCATTTCTTCCTTCAGTCTTTACGTTCGGTGATTATTGATTTCCTCTTCCTCAAGCTCGTGAAGGAATTGATACAGCAGGGTAGAGTCAACATTTTCCTATTATGTTCTAAACCATCCCAAGAAATGCAGGCTACTATATCTGGAAAATACATTCCTTCAAGCTTTCCCTTTTAACCCTATTTTTTCTATACCAAACAAGAAAAAGCATTGAATTCCATTTCTCTTTTTTTATATTTTACTATTAATTTTCTTAACAAAAATATGACATATGAAAAAAAAAATTAAAAGACTCAGTGATATAATTTTTTTTTGGAAATTTTTTTTCGGGAAAACAGACTCAATCATATAATGATAATATACATTTAATAAATTTTTATTAAGAAACTAATAACAGAAGTATAAACATTGTAGTTAAGTTTTCTCTTTTCATTTTTGCCTATTTTTCTTCTACCTATTTTGTCAAGTAGCATAATTTATTGAGATACTTAAATAAGTGTAGAGACTTCTCCTAAGGAAATTTTGTATAAAATAAAAGTTTTTGATAAGATTTCTTGTACTTAAGAATAATTAATAACAAAATTTAATTAGTTTCCTACCAAAAAAAGTGCATATTAAAAATGTTTATTGAAATATTTTAAAATATATTGGAATATTCTTATATTCCTTTTTGAATTTATTTTAATTTCAAAATACACTTGATGGTCTTCATTTATCTCCCATATAATTTATAGTTTTACCTATATAAGCAGTTAGATAAGGAAGTAGGTTATTAGTTAGTATTACACATACAAAAAACTGACTCTTGATGGAGAGAGTTTTTGTACTATTTGACGGAGAGAGTCAACTATTCTGACTAGCTTTATATATGAGAGGATTCTTGACAGATAACATTATATGCTTTGTTCTCCTATCATTGAGATTGTTGATCTGTCAAAAAATAGCCTTTGAAATTTCTCTTTTCTATTCTTTATCATTGCATTTTTCAAGTACTCAGATTGTTTACAATTCCATATAACAATGTTTGGGCTTCCAACTTTCAATGGGAAAACTATGGCTAAAGGTATGTTCAATTTATTTCATGTGTATAAGTCTCTTCCATAGATAATTATAGAATATGAAGCTTCATTTATATCAGAATATCATGAATGTAGTATGTGATTGATTTATTTAGGAAGATATTGTTGTATTATAATGTTAAGGAGTATTCATGAATGAATATTAAAGTTGCCATACATGTGGTTTTTACCTTTGCCTTGTATTTATATGCCAAACTTTGTTATTATTCGAACATAATCTAGAAAATTTTGCACTATTCATATGGTGGTTATACTATTTAAATTACTATATTGATATGTGTATTGGCATAAAAGATTATTTATTATTACTTCAAAATCATTATATGCTAATATAGATACGCATCACGCCTTAGTATCCTTAAAAATTGCTTTCTAAAATATCTAAAAAAAGACTTGTTTGCTTTGACCAAAATTGCTAGGAATTTTTTTGATGGATTTGCCCATTCTGACTTTAGAAATCAATTTCTCTCTTTTTCTAATCAATTTTGTCTTTTGAAACACCCAAAATAAAATTCTAAAGAGAAAGAGAAATCATTGGGTCAAGTTTTGAGTTTGAACTATGTTAAAATTGAGTCGGATTAACCCAATTAGAGGTCAAGGTGACATAAAATGATAGGTTGTTTAGTCCATAACCAAAATAAGATGTCATTTTGGCATTATGCTAGGCTACATTTTGTCTCTCTGTTAAACAATATGTTGTTTCAAGTTTTATTTTAAAAAGAAAATTAAAAATTGAAATGCATATGACTAGATTAGGATAAAGGTGTGGGAATTAAGTTCATTTTTATCTTGTCTAACTAAGTCAAGTAAGACCTTCCATTATCTTCTGGTTATATTAAGGAGAATCTAAGAGAGATTAAAAAAGGAATTGAATAAGAATTTTGTTAATTTTCAATTTTCAGTTGACTAACTAAAGTTTTAGTTGACTCATAAGGGTTCTTCTAGTTTTTAATGAATTCCTTACACACTAATGAACTAAAATAGCAAGTCTTAAGGTTATAAACAAGTTGTATTTGTAATATAGAGGTCAGCAAAGTAATTCCTCTACTAACACAACTTTTAATTTAGCATTAAGTTGACTGAAACTTATTTGACAATTCTACCAGTGCAATTTATCTTATGTTTTCTTAATCCTAAATTAATATTTTGCAACATTTAGAAACCTAGCTACACTTAACATTTAGCCACAAAATTTTACACATATAGTCTCATCCATGTTAGAAACACACCATAAAATTATTAACCTCAAATAACCATAACATATCATCTTATACTATCAATTCCAAAACCTATATAGTTCTAAAATAGCATCCATCATTCTAACTAGTGAATTCATATACATGCCAAGATTTATCCATTCTAACATATACACCCCAATTACCATCTAGCTTACATCACATCACGTATATATATATATATATATATATTGTAACTATTTTACATTAATGCATTGCATCATATCTCACATTATTCTACGCTAAGCTTGGTTTCCATCCTTTAGCTACTTCATCCTTTCACCTAAAAGATTTTAAGAAAAACATTGGCAAATCATGGTGAGATTATAAAATCCCAATAGTTATCACAATTTATAAAAATACTACCTCCGGTCTTATATATAAGAAATAAATAACTAACTCATAAAAATAAAGAAAGTTGTTTAATAGTAATTAATCTTCTTAATTTTGTCTCAGATAAAAATTATTTTTCAAGAATATATTTATTAATGTGTGTACTTTCTTCTTAAAATTAATTATAGCTACTACTCATAATTTAAAAGGTTTATTTAACAAAGGATATAATTAGAATACTATAACTAATATACCAGATATTAGTGGTTTGTTTCTTATATTTTAGACCAAATCAAGTTTCAGAAAAGTCTTTTATATATGAGATCGGAAGTAGTATAATAGAAACATATATGAGTACTTTTAAGATTTTTAGTTAACTAAAATTGGTTTCCAATGAGTGCCCAAAAAATTAAAAACCATAACACAATGCTAAAAACATTTAACTAGTAGTGAATTTGCCTCGAGTATAAAAATTTATAATATTATACACTAGCTTGTAATGAATTTGATAATAGAAAGAGCAAGTGCAGCTAGTACATAAAGTACATCTTGCACTAAAGTGCCCCTCACATGTAAAGTGCATCTTGCATGAAAATTATCTTGCACATAAAGTGCCTCACACATAAAGTGCATTTCATTAGCCAACACTAGAGAAAAGCTCCCATCTTACATTCTCCACACATATCATATAGCATACCTTATCCACAACTAAATTCATGCAAGCAACAAATAATTACAACTTGATTACATCATAAAACACTTTGGACTTGCCACTAATAGGAATTAAAACATTCAACTCATATTTTGCAAATTGCTAATTACCTCAAGGATTTGTCAAAATGCCTTCTTTCTCTTTAAGGAGTTTCTTCTTGCTTACCTAAGAGATTTTTTGCCTATACTACAAATTAGTAGCTTAATTACTCAATAATTAACCAAATGTGGAAAAAAGAAACTCTTAAACTATTTAACCTAAAAAATTACTTATGCAACAATTTCTCTCTCTCTCTCTCTCTCTCTCTCTCTCTCTCTCTCTCTCTCTCTCTCTCTCTCTCTCTCTCTCTACCTCAGTCCTTTAATTCGGCCATACATGTTAAAAAAGAGAACATTTATGGGTTAGTCGAAAATGTGAAGATCAAGGCAAGAAAGAGTTTTACCTCAATTGCTCTTTTCCTTCTTCTTCCATCCACCAAAGATCCCAGAATCACAATCTAATTAACCACCATAAAATTGGTATTAAAAAACAACTAAGAGAATTCTCTACATTTTACTCTTCTATCATTAAGAGAAAGGAATTTTAGAAATACCTCATGCAACCAAATTCTTCTTCTTCTCTCCCTCCTTCAACAATGGCCTACTTTCCTCTCTTTGTTGCTTAAACTTTTGGTCATAAAATGAGAAAAAAGAATGTTAGAGGTCTAGTGTGTCACAATTGTTTAATGGCTAATGTAAAGAGATGGCTAGTAAAGGATTGGGTAGCATAAAGATAGGTCATGTTTGATTACTCATCTACTTAATGGCTTAGGTAGGGATTATTAGTGGGACTACATAGGAGGCATTAACATTACTAATGGATTGAATGATGGTGCATGCAAAATTCCTCTTTCTCTCTTACACTTTTTATTTTCACCAAACCAGAAAAAAAAAACAAAGGAGGAGAAAATGTTGGATGACTATTTAATGGCTAAGTGAGATATTCATATATGATAATGGTGGTAGGTAGAGATTTATATGATTAGTTCATCAATTCCATTGCTTGAGGGATCCAATTTAATATGCATATAAACATATTAGAGATGTGGATGCGTGTGTAAAGGATGATGCAGGGCTAGCACCTAAAATTTCCTTCTCAGCCATCTTTTATTCCTCCCATTTAATGTATCATGCAAAAAAATGAATTAAGTAAATAGGGAGGTAGCAGAGGTAGGTAGAAGTTTTGGTTAAAACAACAACAACAACAACAACAATAATAATCTTAGTACCATTTAATCATTAAGGCATTAATACATTAAGATAGGTTCCTGTGACTTATGTAGACTAATCCTCATATCATGATATTAAAAAATAATTTAGGGAATTATATATACTTTTTGCCCTCCTTTTCCTTTATTAAATACTAGCTTAATAAATCTTAACTTATTTATAAAACTAGAGAAGATAATTATATGGATGTCACACAAAGAAGGGGTAGGATAGGCCTTAATGGATCCACTTGAGTGGACCATAATCTTTCTTTTTTCTTTTGCTTATTGGAGTTCAATCACTACTATATCCTATACACATACATACACATATAATAAGAAACACATAGTATTTCTTCCTTGTTATGATTAAGAAGCCACAAAACTGAGTATAAAGCTATCACTATAGTTGGATGGGAGGAAATGGTGGATTCACAACTTAATGGAAAGTATGATGCACATAAGCTTAATGATATAGTTTTTTTTTTTTTTTTGCTTTTAAATGCATCAATGATGCCTTAAAAAATTGACCTCTATACAATTTTTTTTGCTTAAACTTTCTAAGAAGAGTAAATAAAATAGGTGGAGTGTCTAGGGGTAGATAGAATTAGTTAAAGTGCCTAACCCATAGTTGTTAAATTTGTAGGTTTAATTCTTACAAGATCTACACCAATATAACCCTACAAAAACTCTTAAAATTGGCTTTATTGGGAAAATTAAAATCAATAGACTCCTAATGTCAAATTCAAATTAACTATGATAGAAATAAAGAATTGAGTCTAACTTTTCTAGAAATTAATCAATAATCTTGTGATCATTTGTATGCAAATCTAGAGCATTTGAAAGTTATCAAATGAAAAGTAGTTTTTTGGCAAATCTAAAACAACCCTTGTTTAGATTCAAAACAAAATTTTTTGGCATGACATCTAAAATCTCTTGATTATCAATTTGATTTTTGAAGCACATAGCTTATAGTTAAGATGTTTTGAGAAAAATTGCTAGCCATTACATTTTTTAAATGTTGGCAACGTTTAGTTTATTACTGAGAAGTAGGCAACGTTTAATTTTTAAGGATTTCACATTCATGGCTCATGGAATATTCTCTTCACTATAGTTTATGACTTTCTTAATAGGAGGAAGCTTTCAAGTTGAAACTATAAATACAATAGTCCTTGAGTTCCTTTTTCATAGACTTAAGATTATTAAAACACTCTCATTTAATGAAAAACAAAGCCTAAAAGCATCCCTATAGGTAGAAAAATCCAAACTTCTAACTTCAATTATCAATGGCTGGAGCTATGCTTCTTTTCATGTTTTAATGGTTTTTAGATATCATTTATATGTTTTGTATATCTACTTAATTTTAAGGGAGAATTATAATAAAGGATCAAAAAGTAAAGAAATTTATTCTTAAAGACCTGTTACCACTTATTTTAGGATGATTACCACTGAGTTTGGCAACAATCAGTTAAACCTAATGGTAAAGGTCATTAAAAATAAATTTTTTTACTTCTTAATCCTTAAACGTAATTTTCCCTAATTTTAATAGTTAGTATTAGAGCCCATTAGGGCTCCACCTTGCCATTTTAAATGCTTGAAAATTTTTCATTATTTCTATCATTTTTTGGGTTGTTGTTTTTTAACTTCATTTTTGTGTTTTGATAGTAGAAAATTATTCCCATAAATTTTTCATCAATTTTGCCTTTTGTATTATTCAAAATGGAGGTTTAAAGCATAAGATATAGCTGGGTTTTATTGTTAGTCAAAATTAGACCTGCATTGGGTCAGATTGATCTGATGGGAGGTAAGGGATGAACTAAATGGCATGTCATTTTAAAGTTTCATGATGATGATTTGTGTGGTGCTTTGCTAATAAAGGAAAATGACATGTTATTTTTAGGCTTTTTAATGAAACACACATTTTACTTTCAAGGGTGCTAATAGGCCTTTGTAGTTTTGGACCTATATTACTAGGCTTTCATCTTTTTTCTCTGAAACATTGGACCAACATTTTTGGACATAAAGATTGGACAAGAAAATGGATTTAATTTTGTTTTAATTTTTAGATACCTTAACCATATTAAAAAAAATTATTTTCTAGAATAATAATTCCTTATTAACTTTTCAATTTCAGGCTTTTCGATTTTGGATGTCAATTTTGTGATAATAGTGAGCCAAACTTTGAAGATTGTTTTTGCTAAAATTTTTAATAGACTATTTTTGGATATTTTAGACATATTTAATTTATGGACTATTTTGGGCAAAAAAAAATTTTGGGCAAATTTTGTTCAAAATTTTGGTAATAAATATTTTCTTGGCAATTTTTTTGTCTAAAATTATTTAATGCCATTTAATTTAGTTCAAGATTCTTGGAAAAATTATTTTGGGCAACTTAATTTCATTTTCACAATATTTAATTGGCCTTTTCTAAAAAAATTATTGTAAAATTAATTTATGGTGCCACTTAATTTATACGTATTTTTATATAATTAATATTTAGGCAATAATTACCTCACAAGTTAAAAAGGGAGAATTTTAATCAATTAGTTAGTCACATTTTTGTTTAATTGATTAATTGATTGCTTGTTTAATTCTCATTATAAAATATTTATTTATGCATTTATATTTAGTCATATACAAGTATTTAATTTTAATAAAAATGTCTTGTGATTTATATAATTTTAGTTTAATTAGAGTTTAACCATAACACTTTTAATTATTCTAAAATACATTAGGTATTAAAATTATATTTAGGATCACAAAGGAGATAACATCAATTTGTAATTAATATTATGATAATCATTATTTTAGGGGAATGTTATCATATTTTATATGATTAGTTAAGGTAAGATAGTGAATTTTCCTTCTTGATTTGCCTATAAAAATTAAAACAAAGGATATAATTTGCTACTTTCATCATATTTTGTATATGAATTTATTTAAATAAAATTTAACCCACAAGCAATTTTATTTGATACTAAACTTGTGGTTTGAAAGTCTTGTTTTGCATTAATAGAGATGTGATATGGAATATTTAAATTGCCTTAAATTTTGACATAACATGTAAATTTTGTGTAACTTTTCAACTTCTTGATTCTTATGTTATTGAATCAAGTAGAGATAATTATAAAATCTAGAATGAGAAAATTCTTCTCCAATTAGGATGGATGGACATTGACTATGCAATAAAAAAAAAAAAGAACCTTTTAAACCCATAGACACTAGCAACATATCAAAAATAAATCTTTATGAATGTTAAGAGTGGTCAAATCTTCTCAATATGATGAACATTTAAACTAAGTTATCAGCTAGTGTTTATGGATCAATTAGAGAACATCAAAATGTCCAAGATTTGCTTATGAGCATAAATGAATAGTTCAAATTCTTGAACAATGCCTTAGCAAGGATCATGATGACTAATTTATCATCAATAAAGCTTACTGGCATAAGGGGTTACGAGAGCATATCATGTAAAAGATGGAAATAGTGGCTCAACTAAAGCCACTAGAGGTTGAGATGTTTAAGTATATCCTTGTGCACTTCATCCTGGCCTTTTTACTTCCTTAATATTTGCTTTTCAATATCACCTACAATACACATAAAGAGAAATGGTTGATAAACAAACTACTAACCATATGTGTTCAAGAGGAGGGAAGGCTTCTTATAAAGATGGGAGAAAGTGTGCATGTCATAACAAAAGGAAAGAAAAAAAGGCAAGACAAAGCAAAAGGGAAGAACAAGGAACTTATCCAAACAAACATTAAAAAAGAGTCCATGTATTTTTTTCCTTATTTTTGCAAAAAAGAAAAAAAGAAAAAAAAGGGCAGATAAAGAAAGATTACATCAAATTGAAGGGTTGGCTCAAAAAGAAAGGCAACTTAATCTTCTTCTTCTTTTATTAAGAATCTAATATGGTAGATGCCAGTAGTAACACATAATAGAGTGAATCTAGTTCAACAATTTATATTTTTAATACCTTGTAGTGCTTGTTCAACTAAAGGAAGCCAGTGGATAATGAGTAGTTTATCTATTTAAGAAATAAGATGGGCTCAACCATAAAGGCCATAAGAACTTGAAGATTATTACTTGATACTAATTTGTTTTTATTTTGGATAGGGCTTTGTATGTACAAAGTTTTTATAGAAACTTCATTTCTATTTCAAAACATATATTATTTGAATATTCTTTTGAATTTAAAAATAATATGTTTAAGTTATTTTATAAATTTGATGTTGTTAGAATAATATAATTTTTGATAGTTTATTTTGAATTCAATTACAAAACAATACCTCTTATGACTCAATTAATGTTTCTAGTAGTGTAAACATTAAGAAGTGTGTTACTAATGAAAGTTCCTTTATGTTATGGTATTGTAAGTTAGGTCATATCTTAATAGAGAGGGCCAAAAGGTTGGTAATTGATAGAATACTTAATATTCTCGACTTTATTGATTTTGATACTTGTACAGATTGCATTAAGATAAAGCAGGCTAATAAGACTAATAAAGGTGCTAAGAGAAACTCTGACATATTAAAAATCTTAGATATAGATATCTATAATTCATATTTAGACTCTAGTGGTAAGAAATAGTTCATCAACTTTATTGATAATTATTAGCAATATATGTATTTCTATCTACTTAATAATAAGAATGAGGCATTAGATGCCTTAAAAATATTTAAAGTAAAAGAAAAGAAATAATGTGGCGAACAAATTAAAATAGTAAGATTAGATAAAAGTTACAAGTACTACAATAGATACACTAAAGATAGACAAGCACTGAGTCCATTTGTTTAGTTTCTTCAAAAACATGATATTGTTGCTTAATACATCATACTTAGGTCTTCGAACCATAATAGTGTACTAAAAAAAGAAATTGAACATTGTTGGACATAATGTAGAGTCCTTATGGATTGAAACCCTTAATACAGCTACTTATATTCTTAACCGAGTTTCAACCAAGGTTATTAAAAGGATGACATTTAAGTTATCGAAAGATTGGAACCTGAGTTTAATGCATATGCGCGTTTGGAGATGCTTGTCTAAGATAAGAGTTTACTATCCATAAGAAAAGAAGTTACACTTTAGAACCATTATTAGTTACTTCATTAGGTATGCTAAAAAGTCTAAGAGATATATATATATATATTATATATATATATATATATATATATATATATATATATATATATATATATATATTTTTGTCCATCTTATAACATAAGAATTATAGAATTAAGAAATGTAAAGTTTCTTAATAATAACTTGATTAATGAAAATGATCAAACTTAGAACTTAGATTCTAAGAATAATTGATTTGGTACTCAAGCTCTAACATTAAGTGATAGATTGGTTATGACCTGTGCCCTTCAAATATTGAACTACTAATATAATAATTGAGGATCCATTAGTTGCTAACCATGACCAAGTTAATTTGATTATTAAACAGCTACCAAAAGTTATTAAGCAACATGCCCCTTTAAGAGAATATTAACTCAACATTAAGAAGTGAAGGAAGATTTAAGGTACTTTCTTGCGGAAGCAAATCTTATTCAAATTCTTTGTCCCATGCTGTTCTAATCTAAGATATTAAAGGCACTCCTGTCTAATTTTCCACAGCACATACACACACTTTACCAAGGAAAGAAGGCGTATATAAAGGAAGACTCACTTTTCATGTTTATGTTTCACTTTTCTATTCACATGGAAAAGCACGAAGGAGAAAGGGGAGTGGGAGTTTATAAGAAATAAAATTGTACTCCATTCTTCTTACTAACAGAAAATTAACTCCCTACAAGAATAAGAACCAACCCCAATTCTTCATTTTTGAATTTTTGAATTCAAAATCAAAATTTCAAATGATTTAATAATTAATTAACCTTTAATTAATTTCTTTTATAAGGAAAGTAGGTCGGGTCATAGGTTAGCCTATTATAGGAGGCTCATTTTCTAGCAAGAAGATTAATTAGGATAAGGAAGTTAGTGATTCCCAATGATTATGCTATGTATCTATAAGAATCTATCTATAATCTAGGAGTTAAAAATGATCATAAGACATTTTTACAAACTATTAGTTGTAGAAAATATGAATTGTCGCACAATGCCATGAAGGAATAGATGAATTCCATAGTGTTTAATAGAGTATGGGATCTCATTGAGTTGCCTAATAATTATAGGGCCATTGGAAGCAAATGGGTTTATAAGATGAAAAGAAACTCATTTGACAATTTTGAGAGATATAAGGTAAGACTCATGGTCAAAGGATTCACTCAAAAGGAAAGGATCAATTATACAAAAACCTTTTTTTAAGATTCACTCTATTTAGTAATGGCATTATTTGTCCATTTTGAGTTAGAGCTACATTAGATGGATGTGAAGACGATATTCCTTAGTGAAGAACAAGAAGAAAAGGTATATATGAAATAGCTTGAAGGATTCTCTTTTAGTGTTGGTGAGCATTTGGTGTGCAAACTCAAGAAATCTATATAGGATTGAATTAGGCTTTTACTAATGGTACTTAAAGTTTCATGGTATCATATCCTCATTTAGATTTATGAAAATGTCATAGATCACTGAATATATGAGAAAAGTTAGTAGGAGTAAACTTTATTTTCTTATGCTATATATAGATGATATATTACTTGCAACTAATGAGAAGGGGTTAATATATATATATATACACATATATGAAATGAAACACTTTCTCTCTAAGAATTTTAATATAAAAGATATAAGTAAAGTATTTTATGTCATTAAAATTAAAATCTATAAAGATAAGACTTAATGTATTTTGCAATTGTCGCAAGAAACCTATATTAATAGGGTTTTAAAAAGATTTTGGATGAAAGATCGTTCATCAAGTGTACTAAGCGTAGCACCTATTATGAAGGGTGATAAGTTTAATTTAAACCAATGCCTAAATAATGATCTAGAAAAAGAATATATGTCTAACATTTGATATGCTTTGTTGTTGAAAGCCTTGTATATGCTTAGGTTTGTATAAGACTTGATATTGCATTTGCAATTGTAATGTTAGGTAAATATTAAAGTAATTCAAGTATGGATCATAGAAAATTGCAAAGAAGGTTATGAATTACCTTGAAGATACTAAAGATTATATGCTAATATACAAACAAATTGAGAACCTCAAGATAGTCAATTACTTATATCCAGATTTTGCTAAATGTGTTGATTCACATAAATTAACATCAAGCTTCATTTTCATGTTTGTTGGTGAATCCGTATCTTTGAGGAGCATGAAGCAAACATTGACTACTACTTCTATCATAGAAGCTGAGTTCATATTTTGCTTTAAGGTGACTTTACATGGTGCTTGGCTAAAAAGTTTTATTTTTTGACTTAAAATTGTAAGGTCAATCTCTAGGCCATTAAGGATGTATTGTAACAATACAATTATGGTTTTTCTAACTAAGAATAATAAGAGTATAAGTCAAAATAAACATGTTAACATTAAGTACTTAACCATTTAAAAATATGTTAAGGCAAATAAAATCACCATTAAATAAATTAACAATGAATTGATAATAGTTAATCATTTAATAAAAGGCATGCCACCAATAGAAGTTAAGGATCATATAACTAGAATAAGACCTGATTTTATATTACATATCATTTGTAATAAAACTCTTATTCAATTTAAATTATTTTTCATTTTTTTTTTGTATACATTTATGTTTTGGAAATAACAACATTAAGTGGACATAAAATAAATATATGACTTATTCACTAAGTTATGATAAGTTGAGAAAGTAAAATGCATTAAGATACATGAAAAGTAATACTTGCTTATTGAAAACTTACTACTATGATTTATACATTTAGTTTTATCTTCTTTCAAATATAAGTATTCATGAATCTTGAAATCATTATGAATTAAGATATTAAGACCAATTGCAAGAATGTAGTCAGTGCATTTTTTGAATGTTGACAACATTTATTTTGTTTCTAACAAGTAGCCAATAAATTTTTTCAGTGTGGGTAAAATTTTTAGGGATTTTACGTTCATGGCTTGCGGAATATTCTTTTCCACCATGGTTTATGGCTTCCTTGATGGGAGAAAGCTTTTAGGTTGACACTATAAATAAAAGTGTCCTTAAGCTCATTTTTCACAGACTTAAGATCATTAAAATATCATCATTTAGTGAAAAATAGAGCTTAGAAGCATCTTTATATGCAGAAATATTCAGACTTCAAACTTTAGTAAGCAAGGGTGGGGGTATCTTCCTTTCGCATTTTAATGCCTTCTAGATGTCATCTATATGTTTTGGATATCTACTTAATTTTAATAAAAGCATCAAGGTTTTTTTCAGATACTTGACCAAATACTTGAACAGTAAGCTTATTCTTATCCAAACCTTTTGTTAAGTGATTGAAACTCTCCTTTTAACGTAGGGATTTCATAGCATATATTTGAGGGATATAACGAGGTGGCAAAGCAGTAGGAGACTGACAGATATGATATCCCATGACAGATATGATATCCCATCATATAAAATACTTGTTCAGTATATCACACTGAACTGCCACTCTAGATTATTATAACATGACCAGGGGAGCTTCTGCTAGAGCTTTGAATCTATAAGAATTCAATTTTTCAGGACTCCCTTGGTCTTGAAGTACTCCACAGTCTCGTCATAAATCTCTTCAATCCCAAACTGGAAACTGAACCCTTCTTTAATAAGCTTATCTGAAGAGATTATCAACTTGGCCTTGGAGGGACAATCATCAAATCTGCAGTTATAAATGATACTTGATCACTTAAAAATTGCTTTTTTGCTGCTGTAAAGAACATTCGAATCTTGCTTGAATAAGAAACCCCAAAGGCAAGAATCTTCTGCTAAAGTGTCATTCTTAAAATTTGAATCAGAAGCTTACTCAGTTGGAATTTTGTATTGAGGGTATCGTTTGCTAAGGAACTTTGCAAGGTCAGGAACACTTGTATTGTGAGCACAGCAAATGTATCGACCGGAAGCTGATTCTTTCTCAGCTAAAAATATATGTGCTCGGCAAACATCCTGCACATGAGCAATGGATATTGAACCTGACAACAGCTGCATGCCTTTCAAAGCATTTATGAGGAAATCATTGCCTGCAATGCCATTGACACATCGATCACTCCATAAATATAATGCTTAACAGATTTGGATCCTCTTATTTGACCTGATGGTATGTGAAAAAACAGATAGACATAGAGCAATTAACCAGTGGGCATGGCAGTTTATACCTGTAATTAGGGACATGGCTAGACCAAGACTGCCTGGGACTTCTGGAGTAAGAGAAGCACCAGCCACCATAGTAGGTACCACAGTGATGAGATCTATGTGATTTTCCTCAGCAAATTTCCATGCAGCCTTCTCTGCTAGTGCTTTGGAGGCAGGATATCCCTACATTTTCATTAACTTTTTCTTCAGAATATCTATTGAATGATTTGTCCATAACAGCAATTCCATGTTCTTGATAAGGTTTGATTATAAGAAATTCTTAGTTAAACTCAATTTACAAAAGATATGTAGATCAAGTGAATCATAAAGAAACATGTATATCAGTAAGTTCCACTAAAAAAATGTCTATCATGGTTACATGTATTTTTAAGATTGATTTTATCTATCTGTTCTAAACTAGATCTACTTAAGATCTTTTCATTAGATTATTACCCATGTAGGTGGTTTTGCGGTGTTCAAGAACTCAACGTCAGTCCAGTTGCTTTCATCCATAACCAAACCAGGCCCATCTAATGTGTTTATTGTTACAGCAGCTGCTGAAGATGTCAAGATCACTCGTTTTACCGCTTTTGCTCTTGCACATGCTTTCAAGACATTCAGTACGCCTTGTACTGCTGGTTTGATCATGTCATTCTGAATAGAGATTTGCAGAAGCATATTTGCATTAGTTTAAAGACACTCACATAAACATATAAAGATCTCTAGTTTGATTTTCAGTATTATAATTTGGTTCAATGTTCAATATATACCTCAGGATCTTCAGAAGCAAAGTTCACAGGAGTAGCAACATGGAAGACAAGTTCACAGCCAGCTATAGGGGCGTCAAATTTGTCTTCATCCGTCAGATCTGCTCCAAATATGTTCAATTCTCCCAAACTTTGCAGTTCTACGAGATGGGATACTTTTTGGGCATTATCTGCGCAAAACATGTAAGTCAGAACTTCTGTTCATGATAAAATCTGAACACTCCCGTGGAAATAGTCGGGTAGCCCAATTATCTTGTACTTTAAGACAAAATAAAACAGAAACACGAAATCTGAATCCGTGTTTCTCTTTACATCAATACAATTGCAGGAAGACAGGTCTAGCAAGGTTGGAAATCTTCACTGGATTTGCTTTAAGTATGCCAGAAGCATTGTTGGGTCAAGTATAAGTCAAGGTGATAAAAAGTCTCACGTTGGATAAAATTAAACTTAAGAAAGACTTGTGCTTTGAAATTTTGGATCTCGAAATGGTGTCAAACTTATTTATACAGGTTCTCTCAAAATCCAACGAAAAATGCCCAATCCCTGAAGCAATCTCCACGTATTTGTTTTATATTATTATTAATAATATCATTTTTTGTAAGGTCCTTGAGCCGTTTGTTCCATTAAAAACATTTTCTTATGTTTGTTATGTCAGAAAAAACAAATTTCTTACCATTCTAAATTTTACTTTAATTTTTGATAAATTCCTTTTAGAAAAAAATGAGTCCCTAAAATTCTTGTATCATACACTAAATACATATATACTCAATTGACAAAATTTAATCGCTATTCGTCGTATAAAACAAATATGTCGATCATTGATAGTATATGTATAATCAGCAAAATTTTGTCATGAGTCTAATAATAATAAAAAAAAAATGAAAGAAAGATAAGGGACCTGGATGTCTAACAGTTGTATTGACAGCATAGCCCTTTTGGAGCAACTGCTTAACAAGCACAGATGCCACAAACCCAGTTCCCCCGACTACGCACGCCTTCTTCTTTCCGATTTGCTGGATACTACTCGCCATTCTCTCTCTCTTCCTCTCTTGTGTGTGGAAACTCACGACTTACAAGCACAGGACAGGAGACTTGTTTCATTTGCTTCTTAAATAGCCTCCTGTTACTGCAGGATTAACAGCATCCGTTTGCCTCAACTCCGGTGAAGAAGGTGAGCACGTGATATGCTGTGTCGCCACCAACCCAAGCGTTTCGTAATTTCAAGCGTTTAGCCTATTTTTCTTCGAAACATCTCAGTGGAGGTTGTACCCTCAGCTACCAAGGCTTCAAATCAAGCTACAGTTCTTCTGACTTCTAAACCTACAATTCCCAGGCAAATAGTCACAAACCCTATCTACCAGCACGGCGTTTGATAAAATAAGTTGATTAATAGCCCCACGATGACGCCAACGTTTTCTCAGAAAAACAAATGAGGAAAGTGACATTAAATTGATTTTATTGCTTTTTCATATCATGGATTTTTTATGTAACCCAAAGAAAAAGCAGAAGTCGGAACTGGCCTGCAGACCTTATCTGTATTTCACGTTGTGGTTCTGGAAAATAAGATTTTTTATTAAATCATGACAAATTATTCATGACTTCTGAACCTACAATTCCCAAGCAAATAGTCACAAACCCTATCTACCAGCACGGCGTTTGATAAAATAAGTTGATTAATAGCCCCACGATGACGCCAACGTTTTCTCAGAAAAACAAATGAGGAAAGTGACATTAAATTGATTTTATTCCTTTTTCTTAATGACCTTTTTCATATCATGGATTTTTTATGTAACCCAAAGAAAAAGCAGAAGTCGGAACTGGCCTGCAGACCTTATCTGTATTTCACGTTGTGGTTCTGGAAAATAAGATTTTTTATTAAATCATGACAAATTATTCATTTAATATCTATACTTTCATTCAATTTTTAATTTAGTTTTTATTATTTAAAAAGTTATAACTAAATTTTTATAATTTAAAATTTTTTTAATGTAATTCATGTGCCATTAAACTTCAATTAATATTTTGTTAAATTTTGTTAATATAGTAAATTATATATTATTTTAACATTTTAAATATATATAATTTAAACTAATTTATTCACATAGCTAAATATATGTTGCATTACATGTCATGTATGTGAGTTATTTATCAATGTTTTTAAAATTGGATAAAATTAAATCAGTAAAGATATCCTTTCATAATTTATTAATTTGGCTGTAATTAAATTGGTAATAATTAAATTTATATTTTTAATTTTATACATTAAAAATGTAATAAACTAAATAATAAAAAATAAATGTTAAATATTTGTTATTGATATTATATTCTTTAATATGTTTAAGAAATAATGATAAAGTATTCATATAAACAAAATAATTACATATTACTATTACCTAAATCTACAAGTGAAAGTGAAAACTATCCATACTAAAAATTTAAGAGTACTAAATATCAAGCACATGTGGAGAAGCATTTGGAATCCAAAGAGGAAAGAGCAACCAAAGAGAAAAGAATAAATAGAAAATATGCTAAAGCTCAAGAAATACTACTAGTCATAGAATATCATGAGAAACAAATACTAAAAATTACCAATTTTTTTCTTAATTTCTCTTTTCTCCTTACTTCAACTCTTTTTTCTTGTGAGTGCTTTCTTTTAGGGTTTTTAATTTTTCACTTTTTAGAAGACAACCAAAGTTAAGGATGAAGGGAGATTGAAACATGTTTTGTCCATTTTTTTTTCTAAATTCAAAATGGTGCCATTTTCAAAATTGGCTAACTTGCTAGCTTATCCAATATTTATTGGTTTCACCAATTTTTTATTGGTTTGAATGGTTCTTAATTAATTTTTTTCTAAATCAATTTTTTAGGTTAATCAGATGAGAATCATAACTAATTTATTAATTTTTCAATTTGACCAATTATATATTTAAAATAGTAAAATAACACATAATAACCCATCGAAATTTAACAAAATATTATCAAAAATTTAATGACAAGGATTAAATCAAACATTTTCAAAACTATAAGGTTGAAATTACAAATTTTAAAAAATAAGAATTAAATTAAAAGTTGATTTAAACTATATGAACCAAAAGCATAATTTAATCTAAAATATATATTATGTTTTTATATTTTGTTTGAGATTTTAATTTGACCTCTATAATTTATTTATTTTTTTTCAAGTAACTCCTTACTCTTTGCTACCATTTTTAATTTGGTCCTTGACGTCATGTTCAATTATAACATTGTGTATCTAAAAACTCGGTAACGAATATACACGTATAATTAGGCCACACCAAGATAGTCTCCAATTGGCTTAAATTATTACCTTCACTGTGCAAAAAACAAAACAAAGAATAGAAACTCTGAACAAATATCTAACCTTCTTATAACAAGCTTAAGTGTTAGAAAAACTCTGACTCTATGCTCTGGACATATTTAGTGCGTGTTTGGATTCTTATTATAAAATTATGTTTATGTAAAAACTCTCAACCTTCTTCTAAAACGTGATTTGGAGAGTTATAAACAAAAATCTAAACAGGCATTTATTATTTTGGCTGTGCAAAAAATAAAACAAAATAAAGAATAGAACTCTGAACAAATATCTAATCTTCTTATAACATGCATGAGTGTTAGAAAAACTCTTGATTCCATGCTCTGGACACATTTATTTCTCTTGCTTCCCCTCATGAATCCACTTACTTTTGTTGCTGAAGAAGGGCTTCTAGATGTCATTAGATTTTACATTTTGGGCTTTTGGAAGGATTACTGGAATTAATTCAATACAAGAATCCAACTTTAAATGATAAATTGAGCTACTCGACACAAAGACATTTCAACCCTATAAATTAATAAACACTAATGGCATTCTCTCATGAATTCTTAGTCTCGACGTGAATGATTAGTAATTGGCCGAATCAAAATGTTGAATTAATTGATGTGTGCGCGAGTTAACTTGAACACTACTTGATTGCAAATAAAAATGGGACGGGTCTAATTACTTTGAGTCATGTTACTGTGAAACTCATGAGTACCGAACCAAAAAGAAATCACTGTGCTCCCCCCCAACTTTTACGAGAATTAAATATTCTTGCTATTCATTTGGTGCTTTCAAACTTGCATATAAAAAGTTTGTGTACCAATCTATCCATCAGCAGTAAATACAATGGAGGCTCCAAACATAAGAAGAAAACAACTAATCTGGTATATATGAGAATCACTTTTGTTGGAAACTAATATTCAAAATTTTTACCTAAGCTTTAGTTGAAGTATACAACTTTCAGGGTTTGTATATTACCACAAAGCAAGGAAGAATAGCTCTAGGATCTAACACATAAAGCTCTTCAATCTCTGAATTGCTGCTTCTCTTCTCTGCCAATGAATCAAACCCAGAATTAGCCACTTCTTGGATTTCTTCCAGAGGACTATATAGAACTCTCCCAGCTATTACTCTGCACACTATAACCGACTTCCTCTGAGATGGTCCCATATCAGAATCAGATGACCCTATGGATTCAAAGGCTTTATCGCACGTGGAAGTGGTGAAAACCCCAAATGAACCATGAAACTCTTTTTTGGTGTAGGATCCATGTCTCAGAATTTGACACACCCAACAATGTTCTGAAGTACACAAACCAGAAGAGCCATTTCTACCAAGTGAACATGTGATGGTTGTGCCATGGAACCTCAAAAGCTCGTTGCCATCAGCCAGGCAACGAGGTTGCTTCTTATGAGATTTTTCAGCATCATTCTTTACCATTTCTCTGTACTCCTCAAACCTAGCAAAGGTTCTTGGCATGTTCTGGACTCTGAGCACACTCTCAATCTGCCCTGACTTGGTTTCAGGGTTAGTCCAGCTTGTTCTGCATATTGTTTCAATGATCTGCCTTGATGAATCTTCTCCATCAAGTTCAATGACTGCAAACAAAAAAAAAATAGAACATTTTGAGGTCATAGTACAGCAGATTCTTGGATTCATTTCTTTCCAAAGACTTTCCATTATTTTTTTAAAACAGAAAACCACAAAAAGTGAAGGTATTTCTTTTCATTTTTCTTCCGGATATAGATAAAACCAATTTTTGTATATCATTTGTATTGCGATTAGTAGTGTCTGGCTCAATTTGTGTGCACCTCAATTATTCCACTTCCTCAATTTGGTCAAAGTCAAGCCTCATACTAAAACTAGAAGACTCAAAAAAATTCCTTATGGCCTAGCTTTAAAAAATTGTTAAATAAGATTCAAACTTATGATAGTGCACTTAATCACACATCACACGCTTCTTACATCACTAGACAACTTAGGGATTGAAACCATTACGTTTTAATTTATAAAAGTTAGATAGATAGTAGCCATATCAGTTATATATGCTAAATGCTATCTCATTTTTAGCTAGTTACCAACTGTTGTAGGAAATTTTGGATAAATGTTCAGGGACACGAAAACCAAGAAGCTCATATTACAGAATTTAAAATGAAATATAGTACAGTTGAAAAATGAGAGATAGGACAAAACTCAAAAAGAAAATATTCTAAGTATGAAGCTGTAAAATTTCAAAAGGTGAACAACCTTTTTTAGTTTTTTTTATACAAATAAGAAATTTATTCACCAAAAGAAGGAAGACCTTCTTCAAATAAAGTCTTCGAACAAGAGAAAAGATCAAGCAACAAATGTTCATTTTACAACAAATCATCTGAGAATGCTCTTCCTAATGTGCCAAGTCTCCATAAATCTCAGTCACCTCTTTCCTTCTCAACTTTCTCTGCTAAAACTCAAGGTTTTACTTCTGAGAGTCTACCCAAGAGATTACAATTAGTTATAACTACAGTACCCCAAACATGGTGCAAAGAAATGATGGCAACGAATAGAGGCTTCATATGAAAAATCTCAAGCTGAAGAGTACAGACTTGAAGCATTCAGGTGTAGGCTCAGCTTATATAAGCTCACCCATCAATGCTAGCCACACATAATTCAAGGGGGTTCATATTAAAATTGTAAATTTTTATTGATAACTCTCACTTATAGAAGTCCATGAATAACGTGATAGGCCAAGTCTACATAAGAAAAATCCTACAAGCTCAAAGAAAAATCCCATAGGCTCAAAAGGCGGAAACACCTCAAACTCAAACACGCTAATTCAACTAGGAAAAATATCGGTCGATACCTAAATGCTGGGAGGCATGGTGTGCTTCAACAGCATCTACACATCTTAGTTTCTCACCACATTTGTGACAAATCAAAGTTGAAGGATCATTATTAGAACCTGTCTGCACCAAAACCGTTGTGTTTGAGGAGGAGATGTTACAGTCGTTGCAATTAACATGATGGGTTTTCCTTGAAGGTGTCGTTGTTGGCCTTCTTGATCTATGAGGGCCTTCCACTCCTTTAGGACAAGGACAACACCGACAAATTCGAAATCCACCATTGGAGCTGTCATGGACAATCTCATGGGTGATGGGATTAAGGGTCTCATTGCTCCTCTGGGATTTCTTTGGGCTGCCACTTCTAGGTTTCTCTGAGAGCATATTGCTTATTCCTTGGATGCAATCGTTTACATTTGAATTCCTCTGAGAAATTCTTTGTTGGGCAATTGCATTTGGATCATGAACTTCCGATGGGTTTGGTTTGCACTGAAGTGATCTCTTCAGAGAAAGCCAAAAATCCTCGGGCATCTTCTTCTTCCTCAGTTTTACTTTTGCCCTCAAAGATTCAATAACCTTCTAAAGGCTTTGAGAGATGAAATATGCATAATATCTCCAACTTCAAAGGAAAGTGAACAATCAAGGAATGACATTTTTTTCTCAATTACACGGTTCCTTTATTTGCAAGATGTTTCCATCTATAGCAAGATATCCTTTTGAGCTGATATGGAATTTTCAAATTTTAAGCTATACAATGACTTGAGAACCCCAATTCACCATTCTTGGTTCAAGCAGCGTCCAAGAGATTTTGCTGTACCATTGATATTAGCCTCTGATCTTTGAAAAATCATCTTCTTCTTCCCTGAGATTGAATGAATCAAACAGAGGTAGGGATGGTGACAATATCACATAATAAAACAATAGAATAAACAAAGGTTTTATGATGCTTTCACAACCCAGAAATTTTGATTAACAAATTTTTCTTAGGGCTTGTTTGGTTCAAAGGAAGGGAGAGAAGGAAAAATAATAATATGTAGATTATTTTACTTTTATATATTTTAAAAGTAATGATAATACTATTAATTATTTTTTTATTTTTTAAAATTTAATATTGTCACTACCAAATTAAATAAATGTCAAAAATTATCTATAATTATAATTATTTTTAAAAAAATTGTAAACAAATAAAATTAACTAAATAATTATTTCAACAAATATATTATTTAACATGTTTTATTTTATAAAATTAAAATACATTTGAGTTGAAAATATTGGCATGTTTACTTTTTTCTCAATATGGCAGTATACCCATGTTAATTGGTACATTGAAATTTTTCCTTAATCATACCTATAAAAATTTTATGAAATATAGAATTAATAATTAAGATAAGGGGCATTTTAATCTTTTTTCTAACTTTCCCTCCTAATCCCCCCAAATTGGAGGGATAAGAGAGAAGGGGAGGGGAGGAAAAATTTTATTAAACTTTCTCTCCCCTCCCCTCCAAAATTGCAAACCAAACAAGGGGTTAGGGTCAATGGAGGGGAGGGGAGGTGATGTTAACAGTAGGGAGAAGAGGAAGTATAACGAGTTCTGTTTGGTCAGCAGAGAAGTAGAGAATGTGAGATTATTATATGGTTTAGGAGGGAAGGGAAAATAATTATATTTAAATAAATTTATTTTTATATTATTTTAGTTTTATTTTTTATAAAAAAAAAATTATTTATATCAATATTTTTTAAAAAAAATTATGAATTCTAATCTTTTTTTTTATTTTTAATTTTCAATGAAAAAATTATCTTAATTTTTATTAAATATTAAAATATCAAAAAAATTAAAGGGTAATAAAATAAATTACAATTTAAAAAAATACTCTTTCCCTTCTCTTTCTTCCCTTCTCCTTTAAAACCTCCCAATTTGGAGGGAAAAAAAATTTGCTTCCACTTTCCTTTCCTTCCCTTCCCTCCAATTTTGTCAAACCAAACATCTTATCCTCATTTCCTCTCCTCTCCTCCCCTTCAAAAACCTCCAACCAAACACATCTTTAGGCTCTGTTTGGTTCAACGAAGGGGAGGGAAGAAGAGAGGGTTTAATGAGTTCTGTTTAGTTAAAAGGAAGGGAGGGGAGGGAATGAGAGATTATTGTTTGGTTCAGGAGGGGAAGGGAGATAATTATACTTGGACAAATTTATTTTTATATTATTTTAATTTTATTTTTTATAAAAAATTTATTTATATCAATATTTTTTTAAAAAAATTATGAATTCTAATCTTTTTTATTTTTAATTTTTGATGAAAAAAATTATCTTAATTTTTATTAAATATTAAAAAATTAAAGGAGCAATAAAGTAAATTACAACTTAAAAAATACCCCTCCCTTCCCCTCCCTCCAAAATCTCCTAATTTGGAGGGAAGGAAAATTTGCCTCCACTTCCTTCCCTTCCCCTTCTTTTTCTTCCAAAAATTCCAAACCAAACACACCCTTAAACATTTATAGTCTGTGCATAGGCCAATTTCCCTTCCCTCCCCTCCTTTTCCCTCCAAAAACCCCTAATCAAACATACCCTTAAGCATTTGCAATATGTGTGCATGGGCTACATTCTGAAGTTTGAATTCTTTTTAATTACCCTTTACATCTTGAATTATTTATATAACAAATGATTGGGACTAGTCCCATTGGAGTGATTTAATTATTAAAAAAAAGAAGAATATAATTTTATGATAAAAAATTTGCTATTTTTTTGTTAACTATGTCCATCTAATGACAACCACGTACTAAATTGTCTCTAGTTTCAAGCGCATCGCATCATTCATTTCCTTTTTCTTCTTGGCTTTTCAATTACAAAAAAATAAGTGATTTTATTGAATGAACATAACACTATGGGTACATTTGGTTGGAAGAGGGAATGGAAAAAAAATATATAAAATATGGATAGATAGGAGTAGATAAGATAAGAAATAACTTTTTTGTTTTACTTTTAAAAAAGTAATTTAATAATTAAAATAATATTTTAATAAATATAATTAAAAAAATATAAAAATATAATAAACATTATACAACTTATATAAAAGAAATATGATTACCTTACGTGCAACGTGACACAGGCGTGCAATGGAAGAAGATTCTAGAAGCCTCTGGAATTCTCTACACCTTTCTTTATTGAAATATCTATGTAAATATCTAGATTTTTCCTAGGAAGGTTCTAGAGTACTCTAGGTAATTCTAGCATTTGTACATATCCTAGATTGTTCTAGAGAATGATTGTAGACCGTCAGATTAAGATGATCTCCACCGTCCATTGAGGAGGTGGGAGGCTATATATACCCCCAAGGTGCCATGGGGGAAGACACTTCAGTTTGTACTCTCATTCTTGCAATATACAAAGTTCTCTCCAAGCTCTCTTGTCTAAGTTCTCTCTCAACTTTCTGACTAGCTTCCTCTTGTGATCAAGCCTCCTAGTGGAGACCAAGGGAGAAAGGCTGACTTAGGTACGAGCTGGGAGTATCTAAGTGCCGCACGGTCGGTTGGAAAATCCAAGTCCGTGACAGTTGGTATCAGAGCCTTGGTTCATCTCTTTGGGAGAAGATCTTGCTAGCGTGGAGATGGCAAGCGAGACTACTCACGTTCATGGTGGAGAACACGAGAAGGTCTCAAAGAAGGAAGGCAAGACAAGGAAGTTCTGGCTAGAGGATGGCTTGCTCCGCACCAAGGGAGGATCTTTGTTTGTGCCAAAGCTGAGATGGCTAGGGCCTATCTAACCAAGGCGGCCAAGAAGATGAAGAAGTGGGCCGACAAGAAGAGGAGGCACGTGGAATATGAGGAAGGAGACTTGGTCATGGTGAAACTCCTCCCTCACACTCTTCGTTCATATGGGAAAGTGCACAAGGGGTTGTTGAGGAGATATGAAGGGCCTTTCCCAATTGAGAAGAGGGTTGGCAAGCTTGCCTACCGAGTTACCTTGCCATCCCATATCGAGGCACACCCCGTCTTCCACGTGAGCTTCCTGAAGCCTTACCATGCTGATAAGGAGGACGTGGGTAGAAATGAGTCCAAGAGAGCCCCGACTGCCGTCACCACAACTCATGAGCGAGAAGCCCAAGAGATAGTGGCGCATCGAGTCATCCCAAGGAGAGGTACTCATCCGAGCTACACTGAGTACTTGGTGCGTTGGAAGGGCTTGCCTGATAGTGAGGCAAGTTGGGAGCACGAGTTGTCTTTGTACAAGTACAAAGACTTGGTTCGAGGCTACGAAGACGCGACGAGGACGTCGCCGGATTAGGTGGGGGAGAATGACACAGGCGTGCAATGGAAGAAGATTCTAGAAGCCTCTGGAATTCTCTACACCTTTCTTTATTGAAATATCTATGTAAATATCTAGATTTTTCCTAGGAAGGTTCTAGAGTACTCTAGGTAATTCTAGCATTTGTACATATCCTAGATTGTTCTAGAGAATGATTGTAGACCGTCAGATTAAGATGATCTCCACCGTCCATTGAGGAGGTGGGAGGCTATATATACCCCCAAGGTGCCATGGGGGAAGACACTTCAGTTTGTACTCTCATTCTTGCAATATACAAAGTTCTCTCCAAGCTCTCTTGTCTAAGTTCTCTCTCAACTTTCTGACTAGCTTCCTCTTGTGATCAAGCCTCCTAGTGGAGACCAAGGGAGAAAGGCTGACTTAGGTACGAGCTGGGAGTATCTAAGTGCCGCACGGTCGGTTGGAAAATCCAAGTCCGTGACAAACGACACAGAGCGCAGGGGAATATAATCCAACATCTATGGATGGCAATTTAGACAAATGGGTCGGGAAAGCTAATGATGGAGCGGGTACTAGAATAAAATTGGGAAAAACTAAAAATTTATATAATTCAAGTTGGTGGCCCGTGCTCCGCTTGTAGCCTTATTATATAATTTTATGGAGTTAGATATAGTAGAATTCGAATATGCTACATGTGCAAATAACAGCTTGATCATTGCTTCAAGGATGTGACTATGTTATATTAGAACAAATTATTATATATAAAAATATATAAATAATAATAAATAATATAAATATATTTTTAACATTT
The DNA here is from genome assembly GCA_032878935.1 of Erythrophleum fordii. Classification (NCBI taxonomy): domain Eukaryota; kingdom Viridiplantae; phylum Streptophyta; class Magnoliopsida; order Fabales; family Fabaceae; genus Erythrophleum; species Erythrophleum fordii. The sequence goes on along the minus strand of JAVQMF010000037.1, from coordinate 9,130,724 downwards.
ATTACTTTATTTAAATATATTAAAAATATATTTAATATATTTACAAAATATATTTATGCTAATTTCTAATTACTCACCTTAATTCAAACATGATAAAATTAATAATAATTTTATTTGTTTATTTATCACCAAAAAAATTCATGTAATCTAAATAAATAAATATATAATAATTAACTTCAAAATGTTAAAAAATTATATTAACTCCATTAAAATAAGATAATTAAATTCTAATAATAATAAAATTTTAAAATATGTTTTACACATACTATTAAGTCATAAGCTAAGAGAGCTAACACTTTTTTTTTCATTTTATTAGTACATTTATGAATTAACTTAAATCAAAAAATAATTTATTAATAAAATTATATTTTATTAAGGATCTTTTATTAACTATTAATACATTGATATTTTATATTCTAATATATACACGCACCTCTGTGTATGTGAACATATTTGATTTGATTTGAAATAAATTTTTTTTTTATAATTTAAAGTGTATCCTTCAACTCTTATATAATATTTTTTAACACTAAATTTAATATAAATAATCATATAATGTACTTGCAATAAATGATTTTATTATTGAAAAGTATGTTTCATATATACCTTATATTATTTTTTAATCTTTTAAAATCATTTTTGGAATCAAGCTCATATTTAAATATTCAAAATTGGTTATTTAAATTATGGGGTGCTAATTTTATACACACATATATATATATCTACAGATATAGTTGTGGAATTTCAGAAAAAAAAATGCAACTTAGATTACTCTTATTATTCTATTTTTTATTATCCAGTATTTTTATTTTGAAAAAAAAAAATTTTTTAGTCCTTATATTTTCACTCAAATTTTAATTTAGTCCTTACAATTTAAAAATTTATAATTATATTCCTATGGTTTAATCCTTATGCTTTAAAAAACTTTAATTAATTTAATTCTTACCGTTAAACTTCTGTTAGTAATCTACTAAATTTTATTGACATATTCAATCATATATTATTTTAATACTCTAAATATATATCATTTAAATTAATTTATTTAAACAACTTAATATATATTGTATCGCATAAGGCATAAGTTAATTTTGCTTTATTATATGTTTTAATTTATTTTTTTAAATTATATATATTTAGAGTATTAAAATAACATACAGTGTTCATATCATCAAAGTTTAACATAATATTATTAGAAGTTTAATAATAAAAAATAAATTAAAACATAATTAGGGACCTATTAAATGAAACCAACTTATATTAAATAATATTGTCTACTCATGTTACATGAATACTAAGATTTGAATTTAGCATTAATAAATTTTCATTCTAAAATTGACTATTGCAAAAAACTATTACATTATGAATTTTGTAAGGATAATCCAAATTTCAGTCTTAAACATGAAGTATTAAAAACAAAACTTATTACATATAATATATATATATATATATATATATATATATATATATATATATATATATATATATATATATATATATATATAAAGCATTGCATAAATATATTGAAAACAAACTTGCAACTCAATTGTGAGTAAATGCTTTTGCAACCTTTTTGTACGAGTTCGAGCTTTTTGGTATTATTTTCAGTTTTAGGGCGGGGCAGGGTGGATACGGGACAACATAATACCCACGGGTTCGAGTATAGAGTAGGAAAAATAAAAAAAAATTGCTTGGCTTTGCTCCATTGCCATCCTTTCCAACATCACTTCTTTTATAAGGATTAGACTTATGTTGAATTGTGTATAGTTTAATTAAGAAATCATATAATTTTTCTACAAAAATCATATAGTCATCATAATATTATTAAAGAATTATGTACTTATTATATTTTAATAAAAAAATTTAATAACAAAGATATAAAAAAAAATGCATATAATATTTTTTCCTTTCTATAAACTCATTGGACCTATGGGTGGTTACACTTGGGGGTGGGGAAGGAAAGAATAAAGAAAAATTATAATTTAAAACCTCAAATTGAAAATATTTATATTGAACAATTTTTAAACTTGAAATGACTTTTAAAAAATCTTAAAACTTAAAATTTTAAATTATAGTTTTTTGTATAGTTTAAGTTTTCAATCTTAAAATTTTTCAAAATAATTTTAAAGTTTAAAACTCTTTAATATAAATATCTTTAATTTAAAATCCTAAACTATAATTTTTTTAAAAAATAAATATCAAGAAGAGGAAGTCAAAAGTTAAAAAAAAAAAAAAACTCTTTGTAGAATTTTGACCGAGACGGAGCAAAAAGATAAAAGCCAGAAATATTATTACTTCTAATTGAGTTTCAATATTTCTATATTTCAAGTCCAGGCTCATGTAGCATTTAATGTATAGTAACCAATTCATTGACATAGTCAAAATTTTCATTGGCTGGATTCCAAATTGTTTAGGTTCTCTTATTTAGAACAACTACAAAACCATGGCTAGCTTTTCCATTTTTCTTTCTCGTATGGTTAGTGAAATTGATGTAGATGTAATGTAACATAATAACAGCAATAATAATAATAATATTGCAGCCGTAATTTTATAATTACTTAATTTCAAAAAAGTAATCGAACAGTGAAGAAAAATACGCATGTCTGACTAAACCAATTTCTTAAGAGCCCAAAAAAACTGTCTTTGATTAACTCAAATAGATAAATTATTTGAAATTTTATTCCTTCAAAAAAAAAATTGATACTAAAATTTGCGGGTAAAACGTAATTATAAGATCACAGTGCTAAAACATTTGCTACTCCTCATTAATAGTTTATTCTTATGGTAGCGTACCTTTTTGGGAATACCACATAACTAGGAAGTTTGAAAATAGAAGACGACGAGGTCAGTAAAGAGAGGTGTTTTATTTTGTAAGAAAACAATTCAATTTATCATAAAATCACGCTGAACAGACAACACAACGAGTTACATAAACCAAACAAGCGAATCATAGAAGGCACAAATCTATATACAATTTCCCATCACTTTAAAACAGGAAATATGAGGAACCAAGAACAGATAAATGATTTCTACCCAAGTTGCGCCCCCGAAGGCATTCCACGTCCACCACGTGGGAGTGATCCACAAAGAGGTTTACCTGAAGAGAGGGATAATATCAGCAAAGCTGAAACTGATATGATTTATTTCTTATCCAGTAAAAAGTATGGTAAGGATAATTCAGTAGAGCATTTACCTTGGGACCATATTGTTGGATAAACCACTCAGATGTTCCTTGATTTGATGCTTCAAACATAGTTTTCTCAATACCAAGGCGCCCAATGACCTTCGCAATGATGTCCGCGCGCATAGAATCAGCATGTTTGCAGACATCATCAGCATCGATCATTATCATGTCTGCCCCTGCTTCTAAACATCTCTCGGCTCTTCTGATCAAGAGATCCACATCTTCTACAAATTCTGCGATAAAAGTTTAAACACATAGCCATACCACTAGAGTTGGTTCTACCATTTTGCTTCCTTTTTATAATAGATATAAAATCATTGAAAAAGTACGGACAATTTGTCATGAAATTTTTTCATCAAAAAATCAAGTTTTCGCCCCATAAGTTTTAATATATTAAGTACCAGTACCTAGCGTTCTTTTAGAGTTTATTGGCCACCAGCCAAGAAGGCTGTAGAAAAGAGTACTATATATATGTAAAAATAGCATGAGCATCAATTGCTTAATAAATTCAAAAAACCTCTAGGTGTATTTGAATCCCTTATCCTGGCCTTTCGCCCATTTAAGTCTGCATACATTCTAAGCCTGACCTATCTGAAAGAATAGAGGTGAAGGAAGACATCCATGATAAGCCATTAACCCATCTTCTGCATTCATTCATCTAATTATACAGTTTATCCAAATTTATAGCAAAAGCATTTAGACTTTCTGAACTTAAATATTTTCATTTCTTCTGAAGTATCAAACTTGGTTTCTTAAAAATGAGCTATTACTGCACACCTGAAATTAAATCAGCACAATAGTATGGCTAAAACCTATGAACATGCTTATCATGAATATGTCCCATATGAAGGAGATGGTTTTTCATACTTGTTTGCTTATTCTTCAACCATGGCATATTGCCTGTATTATATCTTATAGTAGAATTCAGAAGACAGCTGTTCACAGGAACTTATCAAGAATCCTAAATATGTCTATTTCCATCGTAAAAGAGAAATGGACAGAGTGACAGACACATGCATGCCACACACACACACACACAAAAACACACTCAGAAAGAGAATAAAGAGTTGCATCATTACCAAATGATCGAGGTACTGCGGGAACATAAGCCCCAAAAGCCCTATCACCACCTTTGGGAATATCAGACTTGTTAAACTTCACCTCAAAATGAGGCTTAGCTTTCAGACCACCACTTTTAACCATGCGAACAAATCTCAGAAGTGTTTCTTCAGGAATTCCAAGTGAGCCCACATTTAGTTCAATTGTGTCAAACCCCAACTGCTTGCATTCCTATAATAAATATGAAACCAGGTAAATTACTGCTCTAGGAATCAGAAACAAAAATTCATTACAAAATAATTATTCTAACAGCTCAGACCTCAACATATTCTTTAAAAGCTGAAGGACCTTTGCGAGCCATATGTTCAGCCCAGTCTCCTGTACTAACGTAAACATCATGCTGATGGGCCATGTCAATCACTTCTTTAATAAAGGTCTTTGGGATCAGGCTATGAGAACCTCCAGAAAACTTCAATCCATCCACAAATTCTCCCATAGACTCAAAAATATCCTGTGAAACAATATTTTCATTGCTTCAAAATCAGGACAAGAGTGTGACAATGAACCAGGTGCAAAAATTAATTAGACTTATATTCCACTATAGATATGTAGTAAAGTCAAGAAAGACAATTCACACATTGTATTCTGTCATTACAAAATAGGTTTGCAACGGTTATGCCTCCTAAATCCTCGGCGTCAGCACAAATAAAAATAAAACAAATAACTTTAAAAATTTAAAAAAAAAAAAGTGAAGCACCCTAATCTTGATTAGTTTATGCTTCTCCATGAAAAAACTTTCAAGTTGCTCCAGAACCATCTGTATTACTTTTATGCACCAGTTTTATTCATTTTATTTTCGAGCCGTGGCCTTTATCCAGAATTTCCCCAAAAAAACCAAAAAAAAAAAAAATCGAGGGAGAGGGAAGATTGCGATGCTTAATCATATTCAAATTCTTCTTTATTATTTTAAGATTCGCTTGAAAAGACAGGCAGAAATGAAATAAGAAGTTCAGCACTTATCTTTAGCTCAAACCACATGCAAATTCAAAGCCTAGCTAGATAGCTCCATCAACATCTGTTTCCCTATCTCTAGAATCAATCGCGCAAAAAGATCTTCATGACTATCATAAAATCTCAAGAACATGATACGATTGATTAAGGATTGAAATTGTGTACCTGAAGAACATTCTGATTTAAGAGAGAGTAATGAGGACCTCTCATCTCAGTGACACCGTAGCGACGAGGCTTTTCGGGGCGGTCCTCGTTCTCCTCGAAGCTTTTCCATCGGTAAGCTGACATTTCCGAGGGACTACTTAAGCTTCGAGAGTAAGAAAAGCAGAGGAGATGAAAGATGTAAACAAATTTCAACTACCCAGGATTCCGTTTTCTTTCTTCAAGAGCAGATTGTGGTGAAGAAAGATTTCCCCGATCATGTTTCTCTCACACACCCACCGCGATGTTTCACTTTGTCTAAATGGATGAGATGACCGGCTTCGGTCAGAGAACAATGGAGTTGTTTCTAGAAAATGCCTTAAACGTCGTCGTTATCTCTTATCAGTTATCACAATTCCTAGCGGCCTCCAGCTCAACAAGCATATCGCCGCGCCATACGCGTTGCGAAGGTTGGCTCTTCTCAAATTTTTTATGGAAAAGTTTTTTACAAAGTTTACAGAGAAAAATAAATAAAGAGAAAAATAAATTTATATATTCTTATTTTTTGTTATATTTTTGTTTAAATTTTAAAATAATTTTATAATAAAAAATTTTAAAAAATCTTTACACGTGTGACATTTGCAATATGGATAAGGCAAGACGGCAAACCTTGTTATTATATCATTTTGAATAAATTAATTATTTAATTTTTAAAAGTTAATTTTTTAATTTAATATTTTAAAAATAAATTATTTTAATTTGGTCCTATAAAGATTATTTTTCTCTTAATTTAATTAGATAAAATTTTTTAATTTAATTACTAAATAAAACTAATTTTTTTTAAAAAAAATAAAACTAAATAGACTTAATAATTTATGACTAAATTATTAATTTACTTATAAAATTATCAATATTATTTCAAGATTGTCTTGCCTATATTTTTTAGTTTACTCCCACAATTTTATAGCCGTCATCCTTATAAGTGATTAAGTTAAGATATCCCTTAATAAAAGTTTTTGGATCAATGTATTCACTAATTGTGGTAAATCCTATCTTAAAGTTGGAAGAGCTTATCAAATTCTTAAATTGCTTTTGTTGCCACTAGTGAGTTTTTTTTATTCAATTAAGTAGTGAGACTTTATTGTAAAATTATGTTAGGAAAAGCAACTTTCAATTTTAATTTCATGAGTCAAAAATGAGATGAGACATATCTCTCTAGACAAAAGTTTCACCCAAGTCTTTCATGTAGTTAAGCTTAAGATGGAGGTTCCAATAATGTATCAAAATGGGGAATATGTACTTTGTAAATGGAAATAGATGTTAAATTGAATTACATAAACTAAATAAGTTTCGGAATTGACAACAAAAAAACTTTAAAAGAAGCTAAATACAACTTGTTTAGAATTAGATTGAAAATCGTAAATAAAACAGTAAAGAAAGTGATAAACAAAATTGATAAAAGACTAAATTAAAAGAAGTTGTAAAGCAAGTTTTTTAAAAGGTTTCAATGTATTTTAAATGACATTCCTATTTCTCAATTTATAGTAGCTTCTTGTTATGCATGTTCTTAATTAAGTCATGTCGTTATTTGTGTCATTGTACTTGCATGTTGGCTTGGGAGTGGAAATCATGGTGTTTAACTATCTTTAAAGGTTGCCATTACCCTGGATCCGCACCTTCCTATTTTATTGATATTTTGTTACATTGTGCATGAGTCTTCGGCTAGTTATAGGAATTTGGCCAACACCTAGACTTCAACTGATAATCTTTATTGATTGTTTTAGCTAAGGTTTTTTTTTAAAACCAAATTGCACTAGCTATCCTTAATCACTAGCCATTGATAATATTCTCATTTTATTTTGTGCTAATGCATTTGCCCCTTGCACCTCTTGATATAGCATAGCCATTGGGAATATTAGGAAGCACGATTTTCCCTTAAGATTTTAAACCTCTAAAGGTTACCTTCTATCTTGGTGCCATTGCTGCAACTTCTATCCAATCAATTAGATTGGCAATATAGCTATTCAAATTTTCCTTTTCTTTAAATTTTTAGCAAACTTTACTATCCCATTCTCATCTTTATTTTTGAATTCATATCAAATGACTTTTGATTTTCAAGATCAATTTTCATATTCATATCAAGGTATTAAGTCCTCTGTTCCCCTTTTTCATAAACAAACATTGAGCTCTTACATGCATCAATCTATCATGTTGAATGATACACTTATTGAAACTAATGATGGTTATATCTTAGAGCTTGTGGTTTTGTTAGTCAAAGTAGGTACAAAAGGACTTTGCCTTTTCTTAGTTACTATTAGTTACCACATGAATTCTCAACCACCACTAGGTTGTTCTTATTTCTCTCTACCATACTCTTAACTAACTTTCATACCTTTCTTTTGTACATGGTATAATAGGTTCCATCCTTTCTTTAATAGACATGGAGAAAGGTAGGTATCACGAAAATGTTGCAGTTATTGCTCTTAAATATTCCACTAGAAGTCAACCTTCTTTTAACGATAATTTCGTTCTAGTCTCTTATAAGGAACACATTCTTATTCCTTTTTGGGATAGCTACTCTTAACTTTATTTGATGTTGCTGCCTTAAATGGGCTTCCCCCCATAGGAATTGAATTGGTTACTTTGCCACATAAGGATCCCCTTATAGTTGACTTCCACTGAAGAACAACCCTTTTTTTCCTCCCTTTTTGATGAAATTCGCCAAGGTTGATGACTATACCTCTACACATATGGAGCACATAGATTTCTTACTTTATTGGCTAACCTTAGTCAAAGGATTTTGAATGTCATTAATTATTTATGTTCTCCAATCCTTGATTATGTTACATTACTTGTGAGAGTTACTCTTTCTAGTTGTATTCAGCTACTGGGACCCTAATTTTGCCATATTTGGCTATGTTTGGCTTTGCGTGAGGTGAGTCAATTCTGTGTTGTGCGGCGATCCTTACTATGCTTTGGATAGTTTGGCATTACTATTTCTAGTGGGCTACTTTGGTCCATCATTTGTGGCTAGTCATGGTTTGGCTCTAGTTTGACTATGCTAAATGATTGAAAGATTCAAGAGTAACATTCTCTAATTGAGGTGGAATCAAGCTTGTTTCAAAAGTAGGAGTAGCTTTTCAAGACTCCTTTGCTTCAGCAGATGGATCTTAATTTATGTCCAATCCAATCTCCCATGATCCTCGAGCTTGTCATGGTACTGTGTTTCATTTTTAGCATTTAAGAATGCCCCTTTGTAATTAGGGTGTACTTGCATAACTCTTCTTCTTTACTTGGTAGTTCTTAGTTAAGATCCTACTTAATTGTTACAAGTCTCATAATTTAAGCTATCTATCCTATAATTAACAAGGAGATTCAATCAAATATTTAGATCCATGTTTGTACGCTAAATGTAATGTCCCACATCGGGTAGGAAGACCCTGGGAACGGCCCATATAAGTGGGAGCGAAGCTCTCCCCACCAGCGAGGCCTCTTGAGGGAAATGAGAGTACCTCAAGAACAAAACCCCAGCCACGTGGGACGTACTCCACGGGGTGCCGTAAATGGGGACAATATTGCTGGAGGCTCTGTGTGGTGTTTGGTATCAGAGCTGTGCGGTGTTTACCACAAACACCACACAGAGCCTCCAGCAATATTGTCCCCATTTACGACACCCCGTGGAGTACGTCCCACGTGGCTGGGGTTTTGTTCTTGAGGTACTCTCATTTCCCTCAAGAGGCCTCGCTGGTGGGGAGAGCTTCGCTCCCACTTATATGGGCCGTTCCCAGAGTCTTCCTACCCGATGTGGGACATTACATTCCACCCCCCTTGGGGCCAACCCGTCCTCGGGTTGCACATGCGAACAGGCCGGCTCTGATACCAAACACCACACAGAGCCTCCAGCAATATTGTCCCCATTTACGGCACCCCGTGGAGTACGTCCCACGTGGCTAGGGTTTTGTTCTTGAGGTACTCTCATTTCCCTCAAAAGGCCTCGCTGGTGAACACCGCACAGCTCTGATACCAAACACCACACAGAGCCTCCAGCAATATTGTCCTCATTTACGGCACCCCGTGGAGTACGTCCCACGTGGCTGGGGTTTTGTTCTTGAGGTACTCTCATTTCCCTCAAAAGGCCTCGCTGGTGAACACCGCACAGCTCTGATACCAAACACCACACAGAGCCTCCAGCAATATTGTCCCCATTTACGGCACCCCGTGGAGTACGTCCCACGTGGCTGGGGTTTTGTTCTTGAGGTACTCTCATTTCCCTCAAAAGGCCTCGCTGGTGGGGAGAGCTTCGCTCCCACTTATATGGGCCATTCCCAGGGTCTTCCTACCCGATGTGGGACATTACATTCCACCCCCCTTGGGGCCAACCCGTCCTCGGGTTGCATATGCGAACAGGCCGGCTCTGATACCAAACACCACACAGAGCCTCCAGCAATATTGTCTCCATTTACGGCACCCCGTGGAGTACGTCCCACGTGGCTGGGGTTTTGTTCTTGAGGTACTCTCATTTCCCTCAAGAGGCCTCGCTGGTAAACACCGCACAGCTCTGATACCAAACACCACACAGAGCCTCCAGCAATATTGTCCCCATTTACGGCACCCGTGGAGTACGTCCCACGTGGCTGGGGTTTTGTTCTTGAGGTACTCTCATTTCCCTCAAAAGGCCTCGCTGGTGGGGAGAGCTTCGCTCCCACTTATATGGGCCGTTCCCAGGGTCTTCCTACCTGATGTGGGACTTTACAATCCACCCCCTTGGGGCCAACCCGTCCTCGGGTTGCACATGCGAACAGGCTGGCTCTGATACCAAACACCACACAGAGCCTCCAGTAATATTGTCCCCATTTACGGCACCCCGTGGAGTACGTCCCACGTGGCTGGGGTTTTGTTCTTGAGGTACTCTCATTTCCCTCAAAAGACCTCGCTGGTGGGGAGAGCTTCGCTCCCACTTATATGGGCCGTTCCCAGGGTCTTCCTACCCGATGTGGGACTTTACACTAAGGACCTATAATTGGAAGCCACTTGGCCACGCTCATTTACTTTATCATTTTCTCTCTTGAGTATGTGCATGATTATGACATCCAATAAAAGTTGAAGCTTTTGCAGAGCTAGCTAGTGATGTGGCACTATGTTGGAATGCATGCATTATCATTCACCAATCTGTTGTTTGATCACTAGCTAAAAGTCTCTTACAATTTGTACAAAGTTATCATGCATGCTTTCCAATAATCTAAGCTAATAATTAATGCCTCGTACTTAGCTTAGTTGTTTAAACAACAAAACTTTAGCTTAAAATTGAAACATGCCTTTGAAAGGAAGTTGAGCTGACTGGAAGTAACTATAGCTACCCTTTTTTGTCAAAGAACATTTGCCAATATTAAATTTTTATGAATCCTATTGTGTTCAGCTTGTGACCTACCACCTCAAGGCATGGGTGTTTAACTAGGAAATTCACAAAAGCTTAACTTTCAACTATCTAGATTAGATGTAATACTTCAATTTGGTGTAAGCATAGCATAGTGAAAGACACAAATTCTTAATTAGGGTATATCTTGACTTCATGTCTGTCAATACCTTGATAAGATAGTGCACTAACTTTTTCATGTTGTCTTTGGCATCTTGAGCCAACAACACACTGATATATTCTTCTGTTGCCAAGAGATATAGCTTCAAGGATCTTTTGATCACTAGAAGGACTATTGCTAAGGGTTTTAAAAGGTACTATTTGATTTTGTTGAAAGCTACTTCTTGCTTAACCCCTTAATAAAATTCTTTCTTGTCGTTAAGCCACACAAAGGCTATAATTAGTTTAAGTTTGGTGGCCAAATTAAGAATAAAACTTTGAAGGAAGTTAATTTTACTAATTAAGTTTTATTGCTTTTTCTTGTTTGGTTGTGCCCTTGCCTCCAAGATGGCTTTAACATTATTTAGGTTGACTTCAATTCCTTTTTTATAAACTAGGAAGCCTAAGAAGTTCCCAATAGCTCCCCTGATGCACACTTGGTAGGATTCATTTTTCAATTATGCTTATGCGTTTGTTCAAATGTTGCTTTAAGATCTATTAAATGCAAGTCAAGGTTAAAAGATTTGACTATCATATCATCTATATAAACTTCCAATGATTTTTTGACTAAGTCATGAAAGATCGTGTTCATGGCTCATTAATAAGTAGCCCTTGCATTCTTTAGCCTAAAAGGCATGATTACCCACTCAAAGATGCCAATTGCTTTAGGACAACTAAATGTTGTCTTACTAATGTCCTTCTTAGCTAAGTAGATTTGGTTATAACTTAAGTAGCTATTCATGAAAGACATTATCTGATTTAAGGTTACAGCATCTACCAGCATATTGGTTATGGGTATAACATATTCATCTTTCAGTGTCACATTATTAAGGTCTATAAAGTCAATGCATATACAAATCTTCCTATTTTTCTTAACAATAGAGATGATATTTAATAGCCATTTAATGTACCTGGTTATGCGAATAAACCTATCATTAAAGAATTGTTAGATTTCCTCTTTTATTTTAGGGATGAGTTTTAGGAGCATCCTTCTCAACTACTATATGGATTTTAAGTTTTCTAAGTATAATGAAAGGTGATGTTTCACTAAGTCTCAGGATAAGCTTGGCATTTCATGATAGTACGAGATAAAGCCCTTCAATAACTAAACCATTCTTGTTTTCTATTCTAATGGTAATATGGTGTTAATGAAAGTAGGCCTTTTTGTTCCTATACTACCAATGTTAACCTCCTTTAAGGGGTCTTTTGTTTCCACAAAATTGATTGCATCTTTAATAGGTGACTTAGGAAAGGATACCTTGACCTTATTGGCTTTTGGTGTGTTGTTGATGAGGCTTACTTCCTTCATCATCTAAAGATATTGTTCTTTAATAGCCTTAATGATTTAGTTTGCCATAGGCCTGGCTAGAAGGCCAAATGTTGGCCTTAAGAATGCTAGTCCTGACTAATCCATTTATAATTAACTGGTAAGTGATAGTAGGATCTAGCTATAGATATGATGGCATAGTTATTAGTTGCATGTTGAAAGTGTAATATGATTCTTTTACCATCCTAACCTCAGTGTAGAATGGCTTGTCATTAGCCTTTACAATCTCTAGATCTCTTAAATTCTAGAAAATCAATAGTTGATGTAAACAATATAGGATACAATAATTGGCATATATCCAATCTCTTTTTATGAGCAAGGTATAGGACATTCTTGCTTCAACCATAAAGAACATAACAATAGAAGTCTTGCTGCCAATAGTAAGCTACACAAGCAACATCCCTTTAACCATCATAGGTCTACTGGTGAAATTGGTCGTCACCATGTTAGTTTTAATAACATCTTTTTCTCATTTTTCCTAACTTCTTTAGTGTAAACATTTGTATGATGTTGAGTGCTGCACCAGCATCAACAAATATTTAACTAGCTTGGCATTAACATAAGCCTTGATATACATGGGTTTAAGATGTCTAGACATAGATTCTTCAAGTTTCTCAGAGCTTTCTTTAATTAGCTTAGCCTATTCTAGCTTGAAGGCTTTAACGCTTACTTCTAGCCCAACAAGTGAAGGTTTTTTAACCAAAAAAATCTTTGGAATTACTTTAATCACGTTCATGGAGGACTATTCTAAAGATGATTTTCTGTGCCTTCTAGTTAAGTAATTTATAACCCTTTTACTTATTTTCTATTTTAATTACATTATGCATAGTGGACACTAAAGTTTTTCTATAACTTTTGACACAATAGTAAAAAGATTACACACACATAAAGCCATATCTAACACTTTTTTAACTATTATATTCAATTTATAATGTTATGTTAGGTCTCTATATAAGCCACTTGTTATATACTTTGTACAGACTATCCTTAAGGTTAAAATGTTATTCGGACATGGAGCTAATATTTACATAAATACATAAATAAAAAAGGCTCCATGAGTCAATTTTGCTACTAAAGTATGACATCTATTCCTACACAACTATCTCAAGCTAAAGGGATCAAAGGGAAAAGTCCTTGCTGAACCTAAAGAAAAAAAAAAGTTTTCACCACTAGCATTTTTTTTATTAGGACACGTTACCAAAAAAAGTGAGAATTCAAAAATTTTTAGGAAGACATAATAAAGTTTTAGAAAACAAATAATGGTCTAACTGCTTAGTATACAGGAAATATTTTTTAGATTCATCCTTTATCTACCTAAGAATATCATTTCAAAATAGAATATTTAAATAAGCCAAGAATCAATTCACAAATATATACAAGAAAACTTGTGTAACGATATAATCATAGAATAATACTCTGCACAAGTTATACAGTTTATATATAATATAATAATCTGCATAAATTGTATAACTCACAATAATTTATTGTTCATATGCAATGGCAAAGTCATCAAACAAATTCTTGTAAAGACCTACAGTTAATCACATCTTAAAAATGTTGGTCAATATAGAAAAAATTCTATAGGCATCGTACTAAGTATCCTATACTACTTGATATAGACATAAGTTTTCAAATACAAATGTGTTATATCAGGCATCCTATACTACCTACTATGGAATTTAGGTTTCTAGTATTTTTAAGATTGAATAACTATCTTCCTTATCCCTACAAATCATGAAATTTATTAGTACAATTAGCAAAATAATATGATTGCAGACTAAGGCGTCCTTAATAATTAATCCACTTACTATAATTAACTAAAATCCATAAGGGACCTTTTTCTCTTAGAATCATCCTTTAAAACTTAATATTGATAGCAGGGGAGTTTTTTCCCTTGATTGCATACTAATTTCATTCACGTCATCACAACTTTTACTTTTATTTCTTGCATATTAAACTTTAACGTAAAGACATCTATATGTCTAATTCATAAGAGCTATAGGCCGTATCAATCAATTATATTCAAAGTTGGAAGTAATTATGCTTAAATAAATATATCGAGCAAAACATTATAATCATCAATAACTACCATTGATTACACAAGAATTTTAACTTAAAAAATAGTTTAAAATTATTAATTTTATATTTAAAGAAGTTCTATAACCAATAGGTATACATAGGGGCAAAATCAACAATACAAAACATAAAAATAAGTGAAATTGTCAAAATCGCATAGCCCGATGCACTTTTGCACCTAAGGGCATGTAAATCTCTGGAAGGTAGGTCATGCTACACCACATGACCTTCCTTTATGATACATTTAGCTTTACTAACTCTTATATTATACATTTAAGTTTCATACTACAATAAATCACTAAATTAAGGAACTAAATAACAAAAAACACTTGAAAATTTTCCTTTTCTTTCATGAAATTGACTAACTTGATATGATAACATTTTGTTTTTATTACATAGGAGGGTAAGTTAGATTGGAGTCAATGCTTAAAAAAGTAGTCTAGCACAATCTCCACTTACTTCTGTGCCTTGAAATAATCACAAAAGATTACATAAATCTAGTCATAATTTAGCATATATTTGAACATTCATGTTATTATGTTAGTAGTCACAATATAACCAAAATGGCTAATTTCTTAATTTATTTTTTTGAAAAAAATTTCTCATAGTTTCCCTTATATTTTCAAGGGTCTAACCATCCAAATGATCATAATTCTTAATCAAAACTTGATTACAAACTAATCAAATATGGTATCATTATTTCCTAACACGATTATGCAATTTAGAGCTCAAATAGCAATTATCCTAACTCAATGCAATTTTCATTACTTATTATAGCATTGTATCAAAATATATCTTTCCATGAGAGAAATTACACATTCTTAGCCTCAAATATGAAATATGACTAAGCTTTTCACACATCGAGTATGATTCATAACATACTATATCTTGAATTGTATTATATCTTACCCAACTATCAAAATATACATCAAAATAAATATACAAACATGTAAATTCTATCCATTTCATAGCTTTAAGAAGTTATCTCCTTTCCTTTTTCTTACTCGTTTCACTTGGCATTATTAGCAGGAGATAGGGTATGAGATTTTAAGGAGAATCTCAATAGCAATACTCAACCAATTCAATACATACAATAGATAATTTAATAATGAATTATAAGCATGCATGGCAATCTCAACATAAAACTTTATAAAACATAAAATTGTCATAAAATATCTAAACATGTATAGCCATAGCATAGAACATATTAGCTAGACTCATTTCTGGGTTAAGGAAGAACTACTGTAATTTCTTACCACTTTTACCAAGAGCCAAATAAATATCTCATACATGCAAAAAAAACTCATACTAGTATAGCCAACTCAAGCAATAGTAAAATAACTAATATATATAAAACATTTCAACTCAAATATATCTAAAAGTATGCAAGAAAGAAAGTGTAAGCTACTTGATATAAGTCAAGAATCGTTTGCCCAAAGAACTATTTCACTTATTCTTTTTCTTTACTCTTTTTAATTCTACACACATGCATAAGGGTGTAGTTGTACTAGTTTGGTCTAAACATGATAAATTAGACATAAAAAGGTCATCAAGCCCATTTTATCTTTACTTAGTACTAGACATAGATTAAAAGCCTCTTTAAGCACACTTTAAATTCACTTTTCTATAATTCAACTTGCTAAAATTTTCATTTATCAATTTCATTATTCTAAGTACTCATTTTGCTTATTCTTGATGATTTAATCTTTAATCAAAAGCTTTGTTATAATTCTTTTCTTCATTTTTCATTCATCTAGGGCCATAATTAGGGTCTCTCTTAGGCAAATTTTCTTAACTAAATTAAGCTTTTTAAATTCATTAATTTGACCATAAACAATACTTTTACTATTCATTTAGTCATTTTCTTTAATTGACATACTTAGGTATCATAACACCACTTTGAGCTACAACAAGTGTCATTTTTTTCCCAACATCTTAGCTTTATTTTCATGACATATATGACTCATTTAGACCATAAGATACTCACTTGGATAGCCATAATCATGTCAAAATGTAATTTCCATTAATATGGTCATATAGGCAATTCTTAAGCTCAATTTTTCAACACATCAAAATTATGAGTTTTTCATATTAAACCTCATTCAAACCATCTTTGTAATTCATAATTAAGCATTTTTTATCATCAAAATGACAAACAATTATCATAGCTACATGATCCTTCATTGGCCAAAAGATGACTATACATGTTCAAACTTGATTTTTCCAAGATTTCAAGTCAAATACATATAATACTCAACATTCTTATCATTATAAATACCAAATTTCACTAAGAAAAATATCACAACATCCACTTTCTCTCTTTAGGAAAAATTACAATGGTTTAGGGTTTCAAGTTTATACACTTTTATGGCTTGAATTATACCTTTTTTGAAAAAAATTATGGTGGTGATTCCTTTGGTGAAATTCAATCTTCTAAAAGAGAAACATTTTTCTCTTAGACAACCACCAACTCCAACCTTTCAAGATGATATTTAGATAAAGAAAAAAAAAAGCTTTCATGGAACAAAAGAAATTTCATAACTACAAGGGAATCAAAAAGTGTCATTCATATACCTAAAAATTCCCTTGAAATTTTCTCTCTCCTCCCTTTCCTTAAGCCTTCATTTTTGCCTCCTCAAGCTCCATTTTGGTTGTTGGTATGGCAATGGGAGGATGAAAAAGATGAAGGATTACTAGAATTAAAAAAATCAACATAATGATTACTTTTTCTAAAATGACCATTTTGCCCATATAGTGTGTTTTTTCTATTCTAGCTCATTTTTTAGTGTTTTTATTTGAATTTGACTACTCTATATAAAATCTTCAATGCTCTTTTACATAAAAAGTAAAATTTTATAATTTTTAGAGGTTTAAAATAGTTCAGTGTAGTTAAAATTATATCTATATCATTTTTCTCATTTTTTATACTAGCAGTATTTTATACCACAATGACCCTTTTGGTTGAAGTACTCGTCCTTTGCTTTCATATTCTAATAAGAAAAACTAGTTTCTTTTTAGGTTATACACCATCCTTGATTTTCTCCATTTACAGTTAAACTAGTCCTTTTTTCTCTTATTTTAATGCTCTTATCACTTTTAGCCTTTTCTTTCATTTTTAGTTAGGCTTTTAATCCATCTTTATCATATTCCTTATCTTTCTTTTAATATGTAGGATTTTATAGAAATTACTAGTTATGATATCATGTGTTTTTTGGGTTTTGGTATGGCCCCACGCCCTACAGCACGAGGTGCTTATGCATAGAACCCTTGTATCATGAAATTACATTGTTTTTACTTTAAATTCATCATTTTCTTCAACCAGACCTTCTTAAATCCTTAAACAACAATATCATCAACTAAAATACACAATCTAACAGCTTACCCAATGATTTTTACCCTCTTCAAAACCCTATTCAACAACTTTTCTGCATTATGGTTTATAAACAAAATGAAGAATATGACATCTATGCTTCCTAAACTCTTTGTGTTACAACTTTCATACTTCTAGTAAATATTCAACAACTATGCTATAAGATTTTACTATCAAGAATCATTAACCTTTCATGTGTGAATAAAGATAAGGAAATAAGATAATGAAAGAAACAAAGAAGATAAGATGAAAAGGATCACAGAGAGAATGAAGGGATAAGATGTAAGAATCATCAATAAGATAAGGGTTCTGTCTTACCCTAGATGTTAGTTTGAAGCTTTTAAACTCTCATTTTTTTTTCTTCTTCTTGCTTTCACACTTTCTTAATTTCCCTCTTACTCTTCATAGTATAAAAAGGTAGAGTTTTAGAATATGTTTGTGTTGTGAAAAAGAAGGCAACAAAGGTTGGGAGTGTTCATGAGTGTGGATATGTTTTCTACAAAAAAAAAAAAGGTTAGCTTTTATAAAGAAGTGAGGTGGCTCTCTCTCTCTTCCTCTTGGACGTGTCACCTAAGAGAGAAGAAAAAATCTTCTTATTTCATGCAGATATTTTTCATATTTCTTTATGTATTTTAATGCGCAATATTTGCATATAGAGGGAGATTTAGACAAAGTGACAGTTATAGAAATTGTCCATCTGACTGTAATGGTCAATTTGAGCTAATTCAATTGTCCATAGTCCACTAAATTCTATTTGGCTAAAATTATAGTTTTTTCTTAGGAAAATTATATTTTGGCCTCATTTAAAATTATACTTTTAAACTCTAAATTTTTACTAATTATATTTTGACTCTTAAAATTAACCTAAAAGTTTTTATTTTTCAAATTATTTTCTTATACTTTTAGAGCTTGAATGGCTTTGGAATTCCTAAATTTTATCCCTTTGGTATTCATTTCTTAATTTACTATTATTTAATAACTTAATTTTACTTCTAAATAAATCCTAAAAACTTGTAAAACTTAAAAAATGGTTTCTTTTTCACAATTTATAAATTCCTAAATTCACCCCTTAAAGCCTTATTTTCTTAATTTAAGGGTCCTTAATCTAATTAATTTGATTTAATTAATCTAATAAATTAATAAAAATTCCATTTTAAAGAGGATGTTACATACTCCATCTCATTAATCTATTTTTTTTTTTACCCATATTTTAGTTGGTGGAGTTGATTTGAACTTCTTTTAGACCTCTTTTCATAACTTAGCTACATGTTTCCTCTACAATCTTTGTAGCTAGGTTTTGGTTGTGTGACACCTTAATCTACTACCGCTACCTAGCCTCTCTCTGGGCTCGGTTCCATATGATTCCTAAAGAAACAATACCAATCCGTGGCATTTTCATGTTATGAAACGGAGTTTCATACACTCATCATCTGCCCCGTGGGTCCTGTGAACCCATCATTTGCATCCTCAACTCAAAGTCCATATATATACGACTCATACATAGCATAAAACAAACCATAAGCCACGGGTATAGAGCCAAAAATAAAAAAAAAAGCACTTTTCTCACTTGTGCCCAAAAGTCATATTTTGGCTCTAACTTTGGAAAATCATAGCTAATTCTAGAAAAATGGGAATCTAGCAAACTTTGGCTTCATAGAAAGCTCTAAGTGTTAAATTTACACTAAAAATAATTCCCAACCACAAACATAGCGTTTGGACCATGTTTGACATCGAAAATGGGAAGGAGGTCTGGCTGTCACTGTTTCTGGTGCAGCTTGCTGTCATGACTTTCGAAAATTCATAACTAAATCCACAAAAATCCAATCTGGGCACACTATACCAATCTAAAATGCTACAGATGTCTACTAGAGGAGAAAAATAAGTCCAGATCAGTTCAGTAGCTCCTACTCCCCGAAAACCGATGGAACAGTAATGGGGGTCAGATGAGCTCCCTGATGCTGATACAGAACTTCAGACGGTTTGTTCTCTCTCTACAGACCTCCGATTTAGGTGATTCTAGTTCCTATAAGTCATTGTGGTTGTCTAGTTTACGTGTATAAAATTTCACTACATTTGGAATCCATTTGGTCTATGAATGCCACAGATTTCATTTTCTGGTTTATATAAACAGTACATGACCAATCCATTAAATTTTCCCAAATTCAACAATTCGCTAAATATTCTCTCGACCTCCGAATATTACCAAATTTAGCTTCTCAAGAAGCTTTCTACAAACTCTAGAGGCATGCCAAATTTCATGGCAAGAGGAGCTCATCCGGTCATACTTTGATGGAGCTCTCAAAAACACCGGTTTTGGCACCCCAAAGGTCCAAAACGGTTCCAAATCGCCTCTCACACACTCTAGCCACTCATGGACAAGTTTGAAAGCATACAACTAGTCTATATAACATGTCCATATGATCCAAATCAACATACATTCCAATCTCACTATGCTACGGCCAATTACACATTATTCCATTTATTCATCAGAAGGGGCAAAACCCTTATTTCCATTACTTTGGCTATATACATAGTTCATACATCATCATTTCATGCATATACACTTGTTACAACCTTTACATCTCAAAAATAGTGGGCACATATTCATTTGGCACCACTTTACATCAAAATACATCAAAATATCCCAAAAGAAAGTAATATCTAACTACGCATGCTCCTAGGCTCCTTGGTGTGTGCTCGGTTCTCCTTGAGCTCCACCTAGCATATTTAGTGGGAGGGGAAGGGGTGAGATTCAGGGAATCTCAGGAGCTTATGTACTCAATCATGTAAGCAATCAAGGCATATAACAAGTCAAAGCATGTGAATAAGCATTTAGCCATTCTCAATCATCCAACACACATTGTACATGCTATGGAAGTCTCAATAATGCCAAAAATGGGCTCCAGGGACTTTTGGTCTAGCCTCACCCGAGTTTAGGGACTTTTGGATGGCCTCACCCGAGTTTAAGGACTTTTGACTTGGCCTCACTCATTTGAGACTTTTGGCCTTGTCTCACCTATCTCAAGGGACTTTCGGCTTCACCTTACTCATCTCAAGGGACTTTCGGCACTACCTCACTCGAGCAATTCTCACATTTCCATACACAAGCATATTGGCATTCAATGCATCAAAGCAATAGCATATGGCATATTCCACACAACAAGCATATACATAATCATACAATGACTATTACATCCAAGAATGCAACAAGAAAGAGTGGGAAGAGAGAGCTACCTTTGGAACCAAAGCCAACACAAGCCTTCCCTTTCAAATTCACTTCTCCCTTCTTAAGTTCATAATCACACCTTGATGAAGGTGTTTCTCTTGAGCCTAGACACACAAAAGCATGCAATTACTCTCTTATCTTGGAATCATCAGATCAAACTCTCCTATCATACCAGAACCTAGAGTTCTCTCTCTCTCTCTAGAATGCCATCAACTCTTTCTCTCTCTCTAGCTCCCATGGTAGTGGAAACAACATTTTCAAAGCAAACACAAAGATTCAAAGGTGTTTTCCACTTTCCCTCTTCTGACCCATACCCAAAATTCAACCATTTTCACAAATAAAACCGTGGGAAGAGAGGGCAAAGAGAGGGGATCGGAGTTCTAAGAAGAAATGGGGGAAATTTCCTTACCTTTTCCTTGCTCTTCCTCCTTCTCTTGATCTCTCTCACTCTCCACGCCTCTTTTCTCTCCTTGGGTCGAAGTCTAGGGCAGATATGAGAGAAGAAATGAGTTTGGGCGTTTAATGAACTCTAATTCTCGCCTTTTACTCTCTTCCGGACTGACTCTCGCTACGGCGAAAATTAACCTTCGCTATAACGAGCTCGTGTTATCTGGCTTCGCTATAGCGAGGCTTAGCCTTCGCTACGGCGAACTCGCGTCAGTTCCCTTCGCTATGGCGAGTTTCGACTTTCGCTATGGCGAACTCGCGCCAGTTCCAGACTTCCACTCTCACTATGGCACACGCTACAGCGAGCAACTCCCCGATTTTTGTATGGACTGCTGCCAGCACTCGTTATAGCTAGAATCCCGTTCGCTATGGTGAGGAGGCATTCTCGCGACAGCGAGATCATTTCTCGCTATGGCGAGAAGACTTAGCAAAAATTCTGACTTCCGAAAATTTCCAGCTTCCTATTTTCTTTCTTTTCCCTTTTCTTTTCTTTTTCCCGGTTGTTACAGGCTGGCTGCCAGGCACTTAATCTTCTTGTGTGAGTCTCCTTCACATTCACCATCCATTTGCTATTGATCAGAGGTATTTTTTATTTAATGTACCTTGAAAAAGTTAGATCGTTAACATTCTTGACAATTATTTTCAAATGAACACCTCTATCAAGTGACTACCATTTGTGAGCTTTCTTTCTTCAAGCATAAGGTTTCTACTTAGTATCCTTTCTAAGTGTGCCAATTCTATCAAACACGCTTACCTTGTCTTTAGGTTTAACTCTTGATCTAGGCTCTATTGAATTTAGCTAGGCCTTTGATTTTACAAGCCTCAATTGTCCCTAGCTTTTATGGTGTATTTTTAACTCAAGCACTTCTTTCTTTGTATGTTCTAACTAAATGTGAAGGTTTCTAAGCATTCTTTCACAATGGTTATGACATTATTCAAGGTAGCTTTTGGAAAGGGGTCAATATCCATAATTGTATCTTTCTCAGCAAATTAAAACATCCTCCATTCAGAGTAGTATGGTATTTTTAAAAACAATGTAGTTATTAGTGATATGGCTATAAGAGTTATGCCACTTATAGTTCTTCTTTGCCATACTAAGCTAAGAACTTTCTAATGTGTTCTAGGATAGATTGCTCATCCTCTCCAGAGAAAGTTGAAAAGTTTAGAGGTTAGTATTCTCTAGGCAAAGGCATGTTCTTATCAACCCAATTTAAGTAAAGCTTCTTGTAAATGGGTCTATCCCTTATCTTTGACAAGATATCCAAGATACTTTTTCACTAATTCAATTAATATGCCAAGTTAATTGTGGCAACACCAGGGCCATTTGTTCATTGGGTGACTACTCTAGGTGCCTGTGGTGTTTATACTAAGGACTATTAGAATGGAACAATACTTATGGCATATGGTATTTGCCCTGCTAACTATTAGAAAGGAATACTAGCCAACATGCTAAATTAAGGTGTTGTATGAGTAATAAGAGACATTGATGATTATACTCATGGCTATTACATTAGCGTCATGTATGGAATTGGCTATAAAATATTAACCTAATATCCCTAGGCATCAACTGACTATTAGGTTGTCGAATTTTGATATCTAGAATTAATAATGGCTATATCACATCCAATACCCCTTCGAGAGAGTCCTGTGGATATGGATGACTTGCTCAGTGTTAGTATAGACTTTTTACTAATTTACACTTACCTATATTACAAATTATTAAAGTTTAATGTCACCATACTTGCCACTCTTAGAAAAAGATCTAAATTAGATCTATGAAAAAGCATTTAGCTGAAGGTAGCTAATGAAGATTTGAGTTTTGAGAGGGGTATTAGAAGTAAAACCACATGCTTACCCCCAACCAAAGCTACTTGCCCTTCAACCTACTTTAATGCTTTTCTTCATCATGTTCACTATACATCTCATTGACCACTAACAATTTTAGGATAAAGGTAGCCAATAATTCTGGCATGCATTCTTACATTTTAGAACATCCTTCTCAAAATAAAATTTAAGTAGATCAATTAAATTAAATTAATTAAATAGGGACCTTCAAACTAATAAAATTTAGTCCTAATATGAGAAATTAGGGATTTATGAATTTTGGAAAGGAAACCGAAGTCAATAGGAATTTAATTGAAATATCTTTATGAATTCATAGGATTTATTTGGAATTAAAAATCAAATTATCAAATAATAGCAAATTAATAAATAAATACCTAGGGAATGAAATTTAAAGAAATTCCTGAGCCATTAAGACCTTAAAAAATATCTAAAAAATTATTTTTAAAATTAAAATATTTAGATAAATTTAACGGTTAAAATACAATTAAAAACGTTTAAGGTTTAAAACTAATTTTAACCATGGCCAAAGTATAATTTTGGTGAAAAAATTGTAATTTTCCTTATAACCCAGAACATCATCTTCTTCAAGCAAAAGTGGCAGAGGCATAAGCATAAAAAAATGCCAGACACTTTGGAATACATTGTTTAATGATTACTAATCATTTTTATACCTTATATCAAATTAATAAGATCAAATTTCATTTGCATTCGAGCTAAGTCATCAGAAGATCTTTTCTTCCTTCCCAAATGACACATCCTAAGCTTTTATTACCTTTATAAGTTTTATATATACTTATCTTCTCCCTTTAAAAAATAGAAAACTTGCATCTAAAAACACTTCCCAAACTCCCCTACATTACATATCACATAGCCCTTCCATGCTCTAATAGCTCACAAATTGAGAAAAAGAAAAAGTCATTGAAAGGAGAAGAACAAAAGAGAAATTTGGAAAAACGATAGTAGCAAAAGTGGGCTTCAATCTATCATTTTAGGTAAGATTACCATTGATCTTACTGTGACTATTTAAATCTTTTTCTCCATCCCTTTATTTCTGTATCATCATCTTCTTTTTCTTCTTTTTTTCTTCTCTATCTTATCTTCTTCATTATTTTATAGCTAAACTCTTGGACAACTATTTAGGACAAACATATTGTGGTGGTGTTATTATTTTGATTGTTATTAAAGGATTAGATAATTCTTTCCCTATTTCTCTTTGAATACTAAAAAGAATATGAGTAGAAAATTTAGGGGAAAAGGTAGATGATGAGATGATTTGGGAAAGAAAACCATTGGATATTTCTCTAAATTATGTATTTTAGTTGTTTGATTCATTGCATGAAGGTTTGGGTAACTTTAGCTGAAAAAAAGCTTGAAAATGATGAAGAACATATCCATTTTCATAAAATAAGGGCTTTCGACACAACCAAGTCATATGGAGCAGCTTTAGCCTAAGTCCATCTTTGGTTTTGGAATACATATAGCCATGCCATGGAGATTTTAAGTTTAGTATGAAAAGGCTATGTTTTCTATTACAAATGTGTAATTGTGTAGTTTTTTGTGTTTTTTAGCTGTGGGTATAATATATATGGATTATTTCATGAGAAATTGTCTGTGTATGCATAGATTGCTTGCCTTTGTGAATATTAATTTAGATAATATATCGCTAATTCCTTAAATAAGGACATTTCTAGGATCCTATGCATAAAGATTGAACACGGAATAATATCTATACATGGATGGGGATGACACATAAAGCACTTTGACTAGATGATTTAGTTCCTATGTCTATTCCCATGCATAGAAGACTATATGCATAGAAAACCTTGATGAGGACCAATGCTTAGACCTTTGAGACATTAAAAACACTTAAAATACATACTAATAGGATAAAAGGTTCCATTAGACTTTCTTAAGTAGCTTAAGTTGATTATTGGTTAGCCTTCTAATATAATTTAGCAAGTTATTGGTAGATATTTTGATGTGCTTGGCATGCTTATTCTATAGCTAACTGGGTTGCCTGCTTTTGTCTATAACTCTTGCAAATTTAATATATAGATGGCTTTTATTCCATGGGCCAATAAGCTAAGCATATATGTCAAAAACGAAAAGGATAATATGATAGTGCTAATGTTAGTGCATAATCAAGGGTTAGAGTCCATTATTATTAATATTATAAAGGATGGTCCTAGGGATTAGAGTCCTTCATAGATTTTGTTTGTTTGCATTATGGGGATCCACAATAGGAGACATCTTAGTTTGCAATTATGACATGAATGGCTATAAATACTAATCATACAAACTAATGTTATGATATGTAGGGATAAGAATGGTGGTTATTTAGTCCTAAGAAGACTAAAAACTTAGGTTTCATATGAGGTAGTATGGATTACAAGATGTGATGCCTTTGATTTGTAAAACTTAAGTCTACATCAGGTAGTATGGGATACTTGGTATGGTACTTATAGGACTTTTTTATGTCTTTACTAGTATTTTAGAAATGATTACATGGTTCATTAAAGAAATTGTCGGACTCTTTACCATTATGTCTATGAGCTATATGACTTATGCATAATATTATTTTACATTTGAGCTATTGAGTTGGTTATCTTAAGATATGTGTTATGATGAGAATTAAATTAATTTCTCAGACAGACAAGAGATAAGCTAAAAAATATTTTTTACATACGAAGCAACTAAACCATTACTTGCTTTTAAACTTTATTATGTCTTACTAAGAATTCTTGAATTCTCACTTTTTTCTTTAATAATGTGTTTAAATAAGAAAGATGCCAGTGATCAAATATATAGTTAAAGTTAAAGGGGTTTATACAAACATAGCAAGAGTTGGCAAGGTGCAAGTGATAATACGTATGAACTCAATCACTATCATAGAGGATTCCCAGCAGATTCCCCCACTATGTCCATCCCCTTCACCAACTTACTTATGTGGGACCTAACGTAGCAATCTAACCAAGTTGTATAGTTTATTTACATAGAGCCCTAATGATTGTATATAAATATACATATTAGCTATATGGTTTAAATAATGTTACCTAGGGTTGTAAGATATAGACTATACGTATAACTAAGACCAATAGGGATCTTGACTAATGACTAGTATGGTAATCTATAACTGTAACAACCGGGAAAAAAAAGAAAAGAAAAGGGAAAAGAAAGAAAGTGAAATCTGGAAATTTTCAGAATCCAGAATTTCTGCCAAGTCTTCTTGCAATAGCGAGAAACGGTCTCGCTACAGCGAGAGAGCTAGTTCGCAATAGCGAAGGCGATTCTAGCTATAGCGAGTGCTGGCAGCAGCCCATACAAAAACCAGGGAGTTGCCCACTGTAGCGGCGCCATAGCGAGAGTGAGGTCTGGAACTAACGCGATTTCGCCATAGCGAGTGGTAAATCTCGCTATAGCGAAGGGAACTGGCCCGATCTCGCCGTAGCGAAGGTTACACCTCGCCATAGTGAAGCCAGATTACACGAGCTCGCTATAGCGAAGGTTAATTTTCGCCGTAGCGAGAGTCAGTCCGGAAGAGAGTAAATAGCGAGAATCAGACTTCATTAAACGCCCAAACTCATTTCTTCTCTCATATCTGCCTTAAGCTTCGACCCAAAGAGAGAAAAGAGGCGTGGAGAGTGTGAGAGATCAAGAGAAGGAGGAAGATCAAGGGAAAGGTAAGGTAACTTCTCCCATTTCTTCTTAGAACTCTGATCCCCTCCCTTTGCCCTCTTTTCCTACGGTTTTGTTTGCACAAATGGATGATTTTTGGGTATGGGTCAGAAGAGGGAAAGTGGAAAACGCTTTTGAATCATTGTGTTTTCTTTGAAAATGTGGTTTTCCACTACCATGGGAGCTTGAGAGAGAGAAAGGGGTTAATGGCATTCTAGAGAGAGAGAACTCTAAGTTATGGTATATAGGAGAATTTGATCTGAAGGATTATAGGGTAAGAGAGTAATTGCATGCTTTTGTGTGTCTAGGCTCAAGAGAAACACCTCCATCAAGGTGTGATTGTGAACTTAAGGAGGGAGAGGAGAAATTGAAAGGAAAAGCTAGTGAAGGCTTTGGCTCCAAAGGTAGCTCTCTCTTTCACTCTTTCTTGTAGCATTCTTGGTTGTAATAGTCATTGTATGATATGTATATGCTTGTTGTATGGAATATGCCATATGCTATTACTTTGATGCATTGATGCCAATATGCTTGTGTGTTGAATTGTGAGAATTGCTCGGGTGCGATAGTGCTGAAAGTCCCTTGAGATGGGTGAGGTGAAGCCGAAAGTCCCTTGAGATAGGTGAGACAAGGCCAAAAGTCTCAAACGAGTGAGGCCAAGTCAAAAGTCCTTAAACTCGGGTGAGGCCATCCAAAAGTCCCTAAACTCGGGTGAGGCCATCCAAAAGTCCCTAAACTCGGGTGAGGCTAGACCAAAAGTCCCTGGAGCCCATTTTTGGCATTGTTGTGAATTCCATAGCATGTACATTATGTGTTGGATGATTGAGAATAGCTAAATGCTTATTCACATACTTTGACTTGTTATATGCCTTGATTGCTTGAGTGTATGAGCTACTGAGATTCTCCGAATCTCACCCCTTTCCCCTCCCAACTAATATGCTAGGTGGAGCTCAAGGAGAACCGAGCACCCACCAAGGAGCCTAGGAGCATGCATAGTTAGAGATATTACTTTCTTTTGATATTGTGATGTACATATGATGTAAAGTGGTGCCAAATAAAGATGTGCCCACTATTTTTGAGATGTAAAGATTGTAACAAGTATGAATGTATGAAAGGATATTGTATGACCTATGTTTATAGCCAAATGAATGGAAATGAGGGTTTTGCCCCTTTTGATGCATGGATGTAGTAGTGTATTTTTGGCTGTAGCATAGTGAAAACAGAATGTATAATGATTTGGATCATATGGACATATTAGATATACTAGTCTTATGCTTTTAAACTTGTCCATGTGGGGTGAGAGTGTGTGAGAGGCTATCTAGACCCGTTTTGGACCTATGGGGTACCAAAACCGGTATTTTCGTGAGCTCCGTTTGCCATGAAATTTGGCATGCCTCTAGAGTTTGTAGAAAGCTTCTTGAGAAGCTAAAGTGGGTAATATTCGGAGGATTATAGAATATTTGGGGAATTTTTGAATTTGGGAGAATTTAATGGATTGGTCATGTACTGTTCATCTAAACCAGAAAATGAAATCTGTGGCACTTTTAGACCAAATGGATTCCAAATATGGTGAAATTTTATACACATAAACTAGAAAACCAAAGTGACTTGTAGGAACTAGAATCACCCAAATCGGAGGTCTGTAGAGAGAGATTGAACCGACTGAAGTTTTGTATCAGCATCAGTGAGCTTATCTGACCCCCATCACTGTTCCATCGGTTTTCGGGGTGCAGGAGCTACTGAACTGATCTGGACTTATTTTTTTCCTCTAGTAGACATCCGTATCTTTTTGAATTGGTATAATGTGCCCAGATTAGATTTTTGTGGATTTAGTTATGAATTTTCGGAAGTCATGATAGAAAGCTGCACCAGAAACAGTGACAGCTGGACATTCCTCCCATTTTCGATGTCAAACATGGTCCAAACGATGTGTTTGTGGTTGGGAATGATTTTTAGTGTAAAGTTGACACTTAGAGCTTTTCAGAAAGCTAAAGTTTGCTGCATTCCCATTTTTCTACAATTGTTTATGATTTTTCAAACTTAGAGCCAAAATATGACTTTTGGGCCCAAGTGAAAAAGTGAAATTATTATAGTTTTCGGCTCTATACCCGTGGCCTATGGTTTGTTTTATGCTATGTATGAGTCGTATATATGGAGTTGGAGTTGAGGATGCTTGAGATGGGTTCACAGGACCCACGGGGTAAAAGATGAGTATATGAAACCCCGGTTCATAGCATGTAAATGCCACGGGAGAGTAGTGACTCTTTGGAAATCATATGGAACCGAGCCTATAGAGAGGCTAAGTAGTGGTAGGAGATTAAGGTGTCACATTTTTTGTATCAGAGCAATGGTTCAGGCACTTTTGCTCAATGTTAGGCTCTTGAAGTATGTGAATTGCTTGTATTTGGTGTGAATGGTCATGGAAGTTGTAGCATCCTTGCATAAGTGTTGTGATATTATTGTGAACTGAGGATTGCTATTTTCTTTCAGACATGGTTGAGACTAGACGGGGCAGGGGTAGAGGCAGAGGCAGAGGCAGACTGCCCAGGGCTCAGAGAGATGAGCTAGAGGTTCCTACTGAGACTAGGGTTCCTCTGCAGGTCATCATGGATAGACTTGACCGGTATGAAGCCATGATGGGCCAGCACCAAGAGATGCTGGAGCAACAGAGATACATTACCCAGCAGCAGCATGATATGATCATGCATCTGCAAAACACCCTGGCTAGGCAAGAAGAAGCCAGAAGGGATGCCCTTGGACCGCAACCGTCTACCTCCAGCATTCCACCTATACCTCCCCAGGAGCCTGCTGCTCCACAGACCCAGACGCCTATCCAAAAAGTATTGAAGCAGTTTAGGCAGAACAATCCACCCTCGTTTGACGGGGAATTGGATGCGAATAAGGCAGAGGCTTGGGTGATGCAGCTTAAGAAAATCTTCTCAGTGATGGATTGTACCACTGAGCAGAAAGCCCAGTTAGCCACCTTTATGCTAGAAAAGGAGGCTGATAGATGGTGGGAGAGTGCGAAACCACTGATGGAGACCAAGAATATACAGATCACTTGGGAGACATTCTTGGTTGAATTCTATGAGAAGTATGTCCCAAGTTCAGTGAGGAAGAAGAAAGAGATGGAGTTCATGAGTTTGAGACAGACTGATGAGATGACTGTGGACCAGTATGTGGCCAAGTTTATAGAGCTGTCTCGGTATTCCTCTTACCTCCAGAGGTATGATGATGAACCCTGGAGATGTGAGCAGTTTGAGACTGGTTTGAGGCCCTTGATTAGCGACAGAGTCACTCCACAGCGGATCAGAAAGTTTAATACTCTTGTGGAGGTCAGTAGGGTGATTGAGACGAATCTGCAAGTTATCATGCCTACTGTGACGACGGCTAGTCAGAAGAGGATTCCGGATTTGAAAAGGCCGAAACCAGAGAAGGGTTCTAGTTTGACCCCTAGTAATAAAAGGAGAGGCAAAGGGCCATGGAATAGAAAACCACAGCGAGGTGTGCCACCTCCGCGGGGTCAGTCATCCTTCCAGCAGTCTCCGGTGACATGTTACAAGTGTGGGAAGCCAGGGCACATTGCTAGACACTGTCCTCAGATGGAGACAGCGCCTCCTCCTAGACCATAGACCCAGGGCCGAGTGTTCGCCCTTACTCAGCAGGAAGCCAGCGCATCTCCCAGTTTGATCCGAGGTACGCTGTTAGTGAATGATTTTCCTGTAGTTGCTATGTTTGATTCGGGTGCTAGTCACTCGTTTATATCTTATGATTGTGTGAGGAAATTGGGTCTGGTTGTTAGTGTCTTGCCCTTTGACTTATCTGTCATTACACCCACAGGAGGCCACGTGGTCACTTCCCATACTTGCTTGAATGTCACTGTCCAATTTAACCATTGTCATACCACTCTTGATTTGGTTTGTATGCCTTTCCATGAAATTGACTTGATTATTGGTATGAATTGGTTAGCTGCAAATAATGCTATACTTGATTGTGAACACCTAACCATTTCCTTACCTACTTGTGGGACCATACCTAGGGTAGGAGCTGAGTTATCTTTTATGACTACTACCCAGGCTGAGAGATATTTAGAGTGTGGATGTCAAGGGTTTCTAGTCTTTTTCTCTATTCGGGCTGAGGTAGAAGAAGGGATAGAGGAGATCCCAGTTGTCAGGGAATTCGCTGAGGTTTTCCCTGGAGAGTTTGATTTTAGTGGCCTACCCCCTGAGAGAGAATTAGAGTTCCCTATAGACATAGTGCCTGGTGCTGGACCGGTGTCCAAAGCTCCTTACAGGATGGCTCCCGCCGAGCTTGCTGAGTTGAAAGCGTAGGTAGAGGAATTGTTAAAGAAAGGGTTTATCCGCCCTAGTGTTTCACCTTGGGGTGCTCCGGTGTTGTTTGTGAAAAAGAAAGATGGTAGCTTGCGGTTGTGTATTGATTACAGAGAGTTGAATAAAGTTACCATCAAGAATAAATATCCTCTCCCTAGAATTGATGATCTGTTAGATCAGTTGGCTGGGGCATCTGTGTTTTCTAAGATAGATCTTAGATCTGGTTACCACCAGTTGAGAGTGAGAACTGAAGACGTCCCTAAGACGGCTTTCAGAGCGAGATATGGGCACTATGAGTTCCTTGTGATGCCATTCGGGTTGACGAATGCGCCTGATGTGTTCATGGATTATATGAACAGGGTATTCAGACCGTATCTAGATTAGTTTGTGGTGGTCTTTATTGATGATATTTTAGTGTACTCCCGATCTTTTGAGGAGCACGAGAGGCATTTGAGACTAGTCCTAGACACCTTGAGAGAGAAAAGGTTGTATGCCAAACTGAGTAAATGTGAGTTTTGGCTGACCGAGGTGCGATTCTTAGGTCATGTGATCTCACGAGATGGGGTTGCGGTGGATCCCCATAAAGTTGAGGCTGTGTTACAGTGGGATAGACCTAGAACGATCACCGAAGTCAGGAGTTTCCTAGGTTTAGCAGGGTATTACAGACGATTTATTCAGGACTTTTCTCAAATGGCCTTACCACTGACGAGGCTAACCAAGAAAGATACACCATTTGTGTGGGATGAGAGATGTGAGAAGAGTTTCCAGGAGTTGAAACTCTGTTTGACCACTGCCCCTGTACTGATTATCCCTGACCCTAGTGAACCATTTGTGGTTTATTGTGATGCTTCAGGCAAAGGGTTAGGATGTGTGTTGATGCAGCAGGGTAGAGTAGTGGCATATGCCTCGAGGCAGTTGAGACCTCATGAGGAGAATTACCCCACACATGACCTGGAGTTAGCTGCCGTAGTGTTTGCTCTTAAAATTTGGAGACACTATCTGTATGGTGCGACTATAGAGATCTATAGTGACCACAAGAGTCTGAAATACCTGTTTGATCAGAGAGAACTCAATATGAGACAGAGGAGATGGATGGAATTTTTGAAGGATTATGATTATGTGTTGAAATATCATCCGGGTAAGGCCAATGTGGTGGCAGACGCCCTGAGTAGAAAATCCATCCATGTAGCCCATATGATGATTAGGGAGCAGGAGCTCCTAGAGAAGTTCAGAGAGTTGAACCTCTCGTGTCAGGTGGTATCGGGTAGATTGTATCTAAGTGAAACCCGAATTGAGAATGTCTTGAGAACCCAGATCTTAGA
Organism: Erythrophleum fordii; assembly: GCA_032878935.1. Classification (NCBI taxonomy): domain Eukaryota; kingdom Viridiplantae; phylum Streptophyta; class Magnoliopsida; order Fabales; family Fabaceae; genus Erythrophleum; species Erythrophleum fordii. The sequence goes on along the minus strand of JAVQMF010000037.1, from coordinate 9,098,144 downwards.
TGCCCAGAGAGAGGATGAGTTCCTGAAATGGATCAGGAATGAGATCACCCAAGGTAAGACCTCAGATTTCAAGTTGTCTGAGGATGGCATGATAGTATATCGGGATAGAATCTGTGTGCCTAGTCAGAATGAGTTGAGAGAAAGCATTCTAGAAGAGGCGCATAAGAGTAAGTATACTATCCACCCAGGTGCCACCAAGATGTATCAGGATGTGAAAAGAATTTTCTGGTGGCCAGGGATGAAAAGCCATGTGACGGATTATGTGGCTAGATGCCTAGTGTGTCAGAGGATAAAGATTGAACATCAGAAACCGGCTGGGTTGTTGCAACCACTAGATATCCCTGAGTGGAAGTGGGATAGTATAGCCATGGATTTTGTCATGGGGTTACCCAGGACATCCTCTGGACACGATACTATTTGGGTAGTTGTGGATAGACTGACGAAGTCTGCACACTTTTTAGCTATTAAGGCTACTTATACACTGGATAGATTGGCCCAGTTGTATATCAGAGACATAGTGCGACTTCATGGAGTACCCAATAGCATAGTTTCGGATAGAGACCCCAGGTTCACATCGAACTTTTGGAGGTCATTGCAGCATGCCTTAGGGACGAGATTGCGGTTTAGTACTGCATATCACCCCCAGACAGATGGTCAGACTGAAAGGACCATCCAGACATTAGAAGATATGTTGCGGGCATGTGTGCTAGAGATGAAGGGGAACTGGGATGCGTATTTGCCGTTAGCAGAGTTTGCTTATAACAACAGTTACCATTCCAGTATCCAGATGGCCCCTTATGAGGCTTTGTATGGGAGAAAGTGCAGATCCCTTCTGTGTTGGGTTGAGCTAGGAGAGAGGAGTATGATAGGACCTGAGATTATGGACCAGACCACCCGACAGATAGAAATGATTAGAAAGAGGCTCCTCACAGCCCAAAGTAGACAGAAAAGCTATGCTGATAAGCGTAGGAGGCCGTTAGAGTTTGAGGTTGGAGACCATGTGTTCATTCGAATATCTCCAATGACGGGAGTAGGTCGGTCAATGAGGGTAAGGAAGCTCAGTCCTAGGTATATTGGTCCGTTTGAAATTCTTGAGAAAATTGGACCCGTGGCTTACCGAATAGCCTTACCTCCTAACCTAGCCCAAATACACAGTGTTTTTCATGTCTCCCAGTTGAAAAAGTATTTACCAGATTCCTCACATGTCATAGAATATGAGCATGTGCAATTGCAGAAAGATCTTTCCTATGTAGTGAAACCGGAGAGAATTGTGGATGCTAAGCTTAAACAGCTGAGAAGCAAGAGCATTCCTCTGGTGAAAGTGATCTGGAGAGGTCTGACATCTGAGGAAGCAACCTGGGAATTGGCGGATGAGATGAGACAGAAATATCCAGAATTATTCCCTTGAGGTAAGTCTTTAAATTTCGAGGACGAAATTTCTTTTAAGAGGGGTAGAAATGTAACAACCGGGAAAAAAGAAAAGGAAAGGGAAAAGAAAGAAAGTGAAATCTGAAAATTTTCAGAATCCAGAATTTCTGCCAAGTCTTCTCGCAATAGCGAGAAACGGTCTCGCCACAGCGAGAGAGCTAGTTCGCAATAGTGAAGGCGATTCTAGCTATAGCAAGTGCTGGCAGCAGGCCATACAAAAACTAGGGAGTTGCCCGCTGTAGCGGCGCCATAGCGAGAGTGAGGTCTAGAACTAACGCGATTTTCGCCATAGCGAGTGGTAAATCTCGCCATAGCGAAGGGAACTGACCCGATCTCGCCGTAGCGAAGGTTACACCTCGCCATAGCGAAGGCAAATTACACGAGCTCGCTATAGCGAAGGTTAGTTTTCGCCGTAGCGAGAGTCAGTCCGGAAGAGAGTAAATAGCGAGAATCAGACTTCATTAAACGCCCAAACTCATTTCTTCTCTCATATCTGCCCTAAGCTTCGACCCAAAGAGAGAAAAGAGGCATGGAAAGTGTGAGAGATCAAGAGAAGGAGGAAGATTAAGGGAAAGGTAAGGTCACTTCTCCCATTTCTCTTCAGATTTCTGATCCCCTCCCTTTGCCCCCTCTTTCTGCGGTTTTAATTGTGAAAATGGATGGATTTTGGGCATGGGTCAGAAGAGGGAAAGTGGAAAACTCTTTTAAATTCTTGAGTTTTCTTTGAAAATGAGGTTTTTCACTACCATGGGAGCTTGAGAGAGAGAAAGGGGTAATGGCATTCTAGAGAGAGAACCCTAGGTTGTGTGTGATAGAGGGTTGCTCTAAATTAAATTACAAGAGAGTAATTGCATGATTTTGGTGTGTCTAGGCTCAAAGGAAACACTTACGTCAAGGTGTGTTTGTGAACCTAAGGAGGGAGAGGAGAAATTGAAAGGAAAAGCTTGTGTTGGCTTTGGCTCCAAAGGTAGCTCTCTCTTTTCCCACTCTTTCTTGTAGCATTCTTGGTTGTAATAGTCATTGTATGATGTATATGCTTGTTGTATGGAATATGCTATATGTTATTGCTTTGATGCATTGAATGCCAATATGCTGGTGTGTTGAAATGTGAGAATTGCTCGGGTGCGGTAGTGCTGAAAGTCCCTTGAGATGAGTGAGGTGAAGCCGAAAGTCCCTTGAGATAGGTGAGACAAGGCCAAAAGTCTCAAATGAGTGAGGCCAAGTCAAAAGTCCTTAAACTCGGGTGAGGCCATCCAAAAGTCCCTAAACTCGGGTGAGGCTAGACCAAAAGTCCCTGGAGCCCATTTTTGGCATTGTTGTGAATTCCATAGCATGTACATTATGTATTGGATGATTGAGAATAGCTAAATGCTTATTCACATACTTTGACTTGTTATATGCCTTGATTGCTTGAGTGTATGAGCTACTGAGATTCTCCGAATCTCACCCCTTTCCCCTCCCAACTAATATGCTAGGTGGAGCTCAAGGAGAACCGAGCACCCACCAAGGAGCCTAGGAGCATGCATAGTTAGAGATATTACTTTCTTTTGATATTGTGATGTACATATGATGTAAAGTGGTGCCAAATAAAGATGTGCCCACTATTTTTGAGATGTAAAGATTGTAACAAGTATGAATGTATGAAAGGATATTGTATGACCTATGTTTATAGCCAAATGAATGGAAATGAGGGTTTTGCCCCTTTTGATGCATGGATGTAGTAGTGTATTTTTGGCCGTAGCATAGTGAAAACAGAATGTATGATGATTTGGATCATATGGACATGTTAGATATACTAGTCTTATGCTTTTAAACTTGTCCATGTGGAGTGAGAGTGTGTGAGAGGCTATCTAGACCCGTTTTGGACCTATGGGGTACCAAAACCGGTATTTTCGTGAGCTCTGTCAAAGTATGATCGGATGAGCTCCGTTTGCCATGAAATTTGGCATGCCTCTAGAGTTTGTAGAAAGCTTCTTGAAAAGCTAAAGTGAGTAATATTCAGAGGATTATAGAATATTTGGGGAATTGTTGAATTTGGGGGAATTTAATGGATTGGTCATGTACTGTTCATCTAAACCAGAAAATGAAATCTGTGGCACTTTTAGACCAAATAGATTCCAAATGTGGTGAAATTTTATACACATAAATTAGAAAACCAAAGTGACTTGTAGGAAGTAGAATCACCCAAATCGGAGGTCTGTAGAGAGAGATTGAACTGACTGAAGTTCTATATCAGTATCAGTGAGCTTATCTGACCCCCATCACTGTTCCATCGGTTTTTGGGGTGCAGGAGCTACTGAACTGATCTGGACTTATTTTTTTCCTCTAGTAGACATCTGTATCTTTCTGAATTGGTATAATGTGCTTAGATTAGATTTTTGTGGATTTAGTTATGAATTTTCGAAAGTCATGACAGAAAGCTGCACCAGAAACAGTGACAGCTGGACCTTCCTCCCATTTTTGATGTCAAACATGGTCCAAACGATGTGTTTGTGGTTAGGAATGATTTTTAGTGTAAAGTTGACACTTAGAGCTTTTCAGAAAGCTAAAGTTTGCTGCATTCCCATTTTTCTACAATTTCTTATGATTTTCCAAACTTAGAGCCAAAATATGACTTTTGGGCCCAAGTGAAAAAGTGAAATTATTATGGTTTTCGGCTCTATACCCGTGGCCTATGGTTTGTTTTATGCTATGTATGAGTCATCTATATGGATTTTGAGTTGAGGATGCTTGAGATGGGTTCACAGGACCAACGGGGTAAAAGATGAGTATATGAAACCCAGGTTCATAGCATGTAAATGCCACGGGAGAGTAGTGACTCTTTGGAAATCATATAGAACCGAGCCTATGGAGAGGCTAGGTAGTGGTAGGAGATTAAGGTGTCACATTTTGAGACAGACTGATAAGATGACTGTGGACCAGTATGTGGCTAAGTTTATAGAGCTGTCTCGGTATTCCTCTTACCTCCAGAGGTATGATGATGAACCCTGGAGATGTGAGCAGTTTGAGACTGGTTTGAGGCCCCTGATTAGCGACAGAGTCACTCCACAGCGGATTAGAAAGTTTAATACTCTGGTGAAGGTCAGTAGGGTGATTGAGACGAACTTGCAAATTATCATGCCTACTGTGACGACGGCTAGTCAGAAGAGGGTTCCGGATTTGAAAAGGCCGAAACCAGAGGAGGGTTCTAGTTTGACCCCTAGTAATAAGAGGAGAGGCAAAGGGCCATGGAATAGAAAACCACAGCGAGGTGTGCCACCTCCGTAGGGTTAGTCATCCTTCCAGCAGTCTCCGGTGACATGTTACAAGTGTGGGAAGCCGGGGCACATTGCTAGACACTGTCCTCAGATGGAGACAGCGCCTCCTTCTAGACCACAGACCCAGGGCCGAGTGTTCGCCCTTACTCAGCAGGAAGCCAGCGCATCTCCCAATTTGATCCGAGGTACGCTGATAGTGAATGGCTTTCCTGTAGTTATTATGTTTGATTCGGGTGCTAGTCACTCGTTTATATCTTATGATTGTGTGAGGAAATTAGGTCTGGTTGTTAGTGTCTTGCCCTTTGACTTATCTGTTATTACACCCACTGGAGGCCACGTGGTCACTTCCCATACTTGCTTAAATATCACTGTCCAATTTAACCATTGTCATACCACTCTTGATTTGGTTTGTATGCCTTTCCATGAGATTGACTTGATTATTGGTATCAACTGGTTAGCTGCAAATAATGCCATACTTGATTGTGAACACCTAACCATTTCCTTACCTACTTGTGGGACCATACCTAGGGTAGGAGCTGAGTTATCTTTTATGACTACTACCCAGGCTGAGAGATATTTAGAGTGTAGATGTCAAGGGTTTCTAGTCTTTTTCTCTATTCGGGCTGAGGTAGAAGAAGGGATAGAGGAGATCCCAATTGTCAGGGAATGATTATAACAAGTATGAATGTATGAAAGGATATTGTATGACCTATGTTTATAGCCAAATGAATGGAAATGAGGGTTTTGCCCCTTTTGATGCATGGATGTAGTAGTGTATTTTTGGCCGTAGCATAGTGAAAACAGAATGTATGATGATTTGGATCATATGGACATGTTAGATATACTAGTCTTATACTTTTAAACTTGTCCATGTGGGGTGAGAGTGTGTGAGAGGCTATCTAGACCCGTTTTGGACCTATGGGGTACCAAAACCGGTATTTTCGTGAGCTCCATCAAAGTATGACCGGATGAGCTCCGTTTGCCATGAAATTTGGCATGCCTCTAGAGTTTGTAGAAAGCTTCTTGAGAAGCTAAAGTGGGTAATATTCGAAGGATTATATAATATTTGGGGAATTGTTGAATTTGGGGGAATTTAATGGATTGGTCATGTACTGTTCATCTAAACTAGAAAATAAAATCTGTGGCACTTTTAGACCAAATGGATTCCAAATATGGTGAAATTTTATACACATAAACTAGAAAACTAAAGTGACTTGTAGGAACTAGAATCACCCAAATCGGAGGTTTGTAGAGAGAGATTGAACCGACTGAATTTCTGTATCAGCATCAGTGAGCTTATCTGACCCCCATCACTGTTCCATCGGTTTTTGGGGTGCAGGACCTACTTAACTGATCTAGACTTATTTTTTTCCTCTAGTAGACATCCGTATCTTTCCGAATTGGTATAATGTGCGCAGATTGGATTTTTGTGGATTTAGTTATGAATTTTCGGAAGTCATGATAGAAAGCTGCACCAGAAACAGTGACAGCTGGACCTTCCTCCTATTTTCGATGTCAAACATGGTCCAAACGATGTGTTTGTGGTTGGGAATGATTTTTAGTGTAAATTTGACACTTAGAGATTTTCAGAAAGCTAAAGCTTGCTGCATTCCCATTTTTCTACAATTTCTTATGATTTTCCAAACTTAGAGCCAAAATATGACTTTTGGGCCCAAGTGAAAAAGTGAAATTATTATGGTTTTCGGCTCTATACCTGTGGCCTATGGTTTGTTTTATGCTATGTATGAGTCGTATATATGGAGTTTGAGTTGAGGATGCTTGAGATGGGTTCACAGGACCCACGGGGTAAAAAATGAGTATATGAAACCCCGGTTCATAGCATGTAAATGCCACAGGAGAGTAGTGACTCTTTGGAAATCATATGGAACCGAGCCTATGGAGAGGCTAGGTAGTGGTAGGAGATTAAGGTGTCACAATAACACTTGCCAAAACTATATAAAATATATGAGATAAAGCAAATATAAATTATTATGTTATGAATGTGTAAGATCTCTTTACTTATATGCTGCAACACTGTAAAACTTTTACTTCCATTACATGTAATAGTTAAGGATTTAAACTAAAAGAAGTCAAAATGTTATAGTTATGGTATTAGAGTGGTTCATCCTATAAAAAGTTAAGTGTAGATTAGGATAAAAACATGGCAACCTAACTTTATTTTGATGTGTGGGTAACCATAAGTGAAAAGGTTAACATTGCTTATGTACTAACATATCTGAACTTGATGTTATGACTTTGTTTCATATGTAGGACAAAAAGTATTAAGCCTAATCACCTTAATATAACTTATGCTATTTATGCAACAAGACATGGCATCAACAGCAACAATTATAATTATGGCATGATGAATAATACTGAGAGGATGGCTACTACTAAGAAAGAATAGACTGAAGGAAAGGCCATTGATACAACAAATACAAGAAGGTGAAATTAATCATTTAGCTTTAATTAATGAGAATTGTAATGTAGCACAAACCTAGTTTTGAATATGAACTTTCAAGGTTTATTTGAATTTAGGAAAGCCAAACCTTCATCTCTTTGCAAAGAACATAATCTTATAATGGCAAACAAGTTGTTGGAAAATTTAAAGAAGATGTTTAGGATGTCAGAGTGCACTAACATTCAAAGGGTGACGTTTGCTACATATATGCTAACTAGTAAAGCCAATACTTGGTGAAAGAGACTAAGATAGGATTGGAGGCCCAAGGTACTCAAATTACCTAGGAAAGGTTTAAAATTTTTTTTCTTTAAAAATACTTCTCTAAAACTGTTAAGAATAGAAAAGAAATTGAATTTTTACAATTAAGATGGGGCATTATGATGATAGATTAGTATGTGACAAAATTTAAAGCATTGTTCGAATGTTCTTTTTACTTGAGAAATAATTTGAATGAGGCTTCAAAAGCACAAAAAAGTTCGAGGTAAACTTATTACTTGGGATCATGGGCTTTGTAATTGCTCTTGAGATCCAAGATTTTGCAACATTGGTAAACAAATGCTAAGCCATTAAAGAACACTTGGCAAATATGGATAGGGAAAAATGAAAGAAACAATTCTACAAGAGGAAAAGGATAGAAAATTCACAAAAGAAGAATTTCAAGCCCAAGATTAATTGGGCTTGAATGTAGGAAGCAACATATTCATCACCTACGACAAATATGGGAAGTTTCATGGTATTAGACCTTATTTTGCTAGCTAGAATGTCTACTACATGTGGAAAGTCAAGACACTTCTCATGAAAGTGCTTGCAGAACAAAGAGAAAGCTTCAGAGGGGAAGATGCCAAACTAGAAACCACTAACTAAAGGAAAAATATTTATAATGAATGAAAAGGAAATTAGTTAGTCTCCCAATTTGGTGCAAGGTGCATGTTTTATTCAAAATATTCCTTTATTTTACAATATTTGACTTAGAAGTAATACATTTTTTATATCTAATGATTGTGTAAAGAGACTAAACTTGAATTTTTTTAGGCTATCCTTTGAATTGCATGTGCCTAACTCTATAAGAGAGAAAGTTTGTACTTCCTTTGCTTGTTTGAACTGTCCCATTCAGATTGAGAATAAATCATTCATTACTCATCTAGTTTGTTTACCTTTAAGAAACATTGATGTTATTTTAGGAATAAATTAGTTGTCTGCTAATCAATTAACCATAGATTGCTGTCAAAAGACAATAATCTTTCCATCTACCTCAAAAAATTCTAGTAACTAAAGTAATATGGAGATGGATGAAAGAAATGTAAATAGTGTATTCCTCAGAACTCTAAAAGAAGAAATGAAATCAAAGTTAACTAATATCCTTGTCATAAGAGAATTTCTAAAAGTTTTTCCTTTTAAAATTACCTCCTGGAAGAGAAATTAAATTCATTATTGATCTAATTCTAGGAACAAGATCTATCTTAATAACACTTTATAGAATGTCCTTGTTAAAATTGAGTGAATTAAAGACTCATATAGAGGATCTACTATCTAAACAACTCATTTGTTTTAATGTATCACCTTGGGAGCCCCGATACTTTTTATCAAAAAGAAAGATAAAAGCCTTATATTGTGTATAAACTACAGACAATTAAATAAGGTGATCATTAAAAACAAGTACCAACTCCTTAGAGTAGATGATTTACTTAACTAGTTGAGAGGAGCCTCTATATTTTTTTAAGATTGACCTTAGATTAGGATACCATCAAATTAGGGTAAAGGCTGAGGATATACTAAAAGCTACTTTTACAACTAGATATGAACATTATGAATTTTTTTGTTATGCCTTTTGGGTTAACTAGTGCCCTAGATAAATTTATGGATTACATGAATAGAATTTTTAAACTTTACTTAGACTAATTTGTGGTAATATTTATAGATGATATCTTGATCTACTCAAAATAGAAGAAGAGTATAGGAATCACCTTATGAGATTATTACAAGTGTTGAAGGATAAGTAATTGTTTGCTTAACTAGGTAAAATTTTTAAGTCATGTAATTACATAAGAAGGAGTAACAGTAGGCCCTAGTAAAATGAAAGTAGTAGATATGTGTGTATTTCATTTGTTTAATAATCATCCTTTATCTAAGTTGATTTTACCACTGCATGTTAGTAAAGTTTTTCTCCATCTTCTTGTTTGTATTCTTTTGCTGATTTGATATGTAACAATGGTGCTTTCATTGTGTTCTCCTTCTCTCATACTTGACGAGGCCTACAATAGCTTGACGTATTGTTTAGCCAATATGAGCAATTGAATGGCTAATTTGGAAACACATATGCAAAGCATGAACATGTTGACGCATCAACTATGTGCTCAATATTCTATCCTTGTCCCTACCACATTTATTGTTACTATTTCTTTCGCTCCTATTATTACCATCATCCAAAATAAGAATAGTCAAGATGAACTATCTCTAATTGCTAGAGTTAGAAAATGAGTAAAGAAAAGTATGAATGAATCTGTAAGTCATTGATTCAATTGGTGACTAGCCTCTAAAGGAGAAAATGAATATATTAACAAAGTAGTTACATGATATCCTATCATTTAGTGATTGGTGTCGAATAAAGGAACATATAACCAATATTTACAAAATATAATAATAACAAAAAGATTAAAAATAAATAAGAAAATAACTTCTTTTACATAGAACCAAAACCTTCCTCCTGCTTAGATCCCTCAGGTTCTACTGTGTATCACAACTTGTCCTAACATTCTCCCCTAAAGTGAAGGGTGGTGAACACACTCCAAGTTTGTCTCTTAAGACCTAAAATCTTGAATGTGATAGTGCTTTATTTAAGAAATCTACAATTTGTTCAAATAATGGAACATAATGAATGGCCAGTTGCTTTTTGATAACTTTATCATGTATATAGTAGACATTAAGCTCAATATACTTAGTTCAAGCAGGAAACATAGGATAACTAAGGTAGTTGCACTAAGATTGCCACATTAAGTGATTAGTGTTTACCTAAGAAAGAAGCCTATTTCTTAAAGCAATGACTGAACCCAAGCCAACTATATTGCTAGTGTTGCTAATGACTTATATTTAGATTAGATATTAAACCTTGCAATCACTTACCAGGATATTAAGGAATCATTAAAATATACACAATATCCTACTACTAACCTTTGACTATCAAGACAAGCATGCCAATCTACATCTAAAAAACTTGATAGCAACAAGCTTTCAAATGGTTTAATATGCAACCTAAGAGTCATGGTCTCTTTAAGATATCAAAGTACTCTTTTCATAGCTTACCAATGCACTTTTGTTGGTGAGCTCAGAAATTGGCTAAGCGTGTTTATTATAAAACGTATGTTTGGTCATGTATTTGTCAAATAATGTAATGCTTCAAAAGTGCTTCTATAAATTTAAGGTTGTTGTAAAGGCACACCATCATGTAAAGACAACTACTTCTTAGCCACTATAGGGGTTAGACGAGCTTTATGTTTAGTATGTTAAGCTTTTGAAGCAAATTCTCAATATATCTTTATTAATTAAAGCAGAGACCAATATTGTCCTTATGAGCTTGAATTTCCAAAATGTAATAAAGGCTTCTTAGATCTTCTAGATCAAATAGACTATGTAACCTTTGTCTAAATCTTTGTTGACTTTGAAGGTTGCTCTCTGTTATGATAATGTCATCTACATAAATTAGGACAAATAGAATTTGTGGATTGTCCTTAAGATAGAACAATGAATTGTTAGCCTTAGAATTATTGAAGCCCCAAGAGAGTAGTGTACCCTAAAGCCTTTCAAACTATGCTTTAGGTGCCTGCTTCAATCCATATAAATCCTTGATAGCTTGCATATGTAATCTAGTTTGGACTGATCAACAAATCCAACAAGTTGATTCATGTACACTATTTTTTGGAAGAAGCTATTTAAAAAGGCATTATTGATATCAAGTTTTTATATCTCTCATTCATAAGATATAGTTGTGCTGAGAATGATTATGATTATTGAAGTCTTGACCATATGATTAAAAGTTTCCCCATAGTTAAAGCCTGGCTCTTATTGAAATCCTATTGCCACTAATCGTACCTTATGTCTTTCTATAGTACTATCTAAATTGTATTTCAATTTGAAAAACTATTTACATTCAACAGGTTTCTCTTGCCCAATATGAGGAATCAGTGTCTAGGTTTTATGGCTAACTAAAGCCTTATACTTATGCTCTATAGCCTTCCTCCATTCATTGGATTTCAAAACATCTTCAACTAAACTAGTTCAAGTTCAAATGTGTCTTTGGTTGTAACCAGACTAATGAAAGGGACCTTAGGTTTATAAATCCCACTTTTACTTTAAGTAATTATATTGTAACTTTCTGGTGCCTTTACATTCTGATTGTTATTGTTGTTGTTAGATAATGAGTTTGAATGAAAGGAGTTGCTAGCAGAAAAGGTTCTTTCTGAAGCCTCATAAGAACCAAAGTTTGAAGATGAAGGTTTAATTTTGTGATAAGGAAGGGAGTATTCATTTATGGCAACATTTTCTAATTGCTGATGTTTTGTACTAAACCAGAAGTAATTGTACTTGATATAGAAATAACAGGACTAGAATTTTCTAATGGCTGATGTTGTTCATTAAGAGAAGGTAGCTTGAAGAAAGCAACTGGTTGAATTACTTCAGTAGGCACTTGCTTGGTATTCCAAAAAAACTTAAAAAAAAAGGGAAATTCTACATCATTAAACACAATATGCTTAGATATAAACACTCTTCTAGTTAGGCTTAAACACTTGAATCCTTTGTGTATGTTGTTGTATCCAAGGACAACATGCTCTATTGTGTGGCCTTACAATTTGTGTTAGTTATATGGCCTTAGACAAGGGAAATAATAGCAAACAAAAGTATGTAAGGACTTATAATCTAGGTGCTTGTTATGAATTTTAAAGTAGAGTGATATTTATCCCAAAATAGTTGAAGGTAACTTATTAATTAAAAAAGTAACAATGCGGAATGCCTCTACTAAAAACAAAGTGGCATTTTGGCTTAAGCTAAAAGAATAAGCCCCACCTCTATCATATGCATGTACTTTCTTTCTCCTTAACCATTTTATAGAAAGGTGTAGAGACAAGAATGCTTGAATAAAATGCTAGATTCTTGAATTAGATTAATGAAACTTCTAAACTCACTACCCAAATCACTTTGTAGTATTTTAATTTTAGTATCAAACTAATTCTTTACTAGATTTTTAAATTGTGTAAAGGCATTCAAAGCTTTATTCTTAGATTTTAAAGGGTAGATCATGTGTTCCTGTTGTAATCATCAAGGAATAAGATATAAAACTAAAGGCCATTAGTGGAAGCAGCATATGCTAGTCATCAGAGATTAGCATGTACAATATCTAAAAGTCTAAATGCATGAGACTAAGATGCTTTGAAAGGTAGAGAATGTAACTTTCTAAATTGACAAGAGTTATAGAAGTCTAAATTCTCATTCTCATTTACCTTCACTTTACATTCTTTTAATTCTTAACTTTATACATGATTTGAAAGATGGCCAAATTTTCTATGCCACTCCTCTTTAACAGACACAAAGGCACTAGCATAATTACTAACATAGTTATTATTTTTTTGAAGGCCTTAAGTTACCAATCTTGTAAAGTCCATCTTTAGCACTTCCTTGTAGTAGCACATTACCAGTTACTTTATCCTTTATTAAGCATCTTTTTGAGTCAAATTCAACAAAGACAACATTGTAAGAAGTAACTTTTGAAATGTTTAGTATATTTTTAGTTCTTTAAGGAGTATATAAAACATTATTCATCAAACAATTTTTTCTATTTCAAAGTGTAATTTAGAATTTCCTACACCTAAAACATTAATTTCCTCTTAATTATTGACAATAATTTTCATCTTATCACTATGATTAGTAGAGTGTTGATTGAGGGAGCCATCATTAGATATATGATTGCTTGCATCACTATTGAAATACTAAGAACTATTACTGATTGTATTTGGTGAAGCAACTAAGGCTAAGCTTATGTGTCCTATGCTATCTTTTTTTGCCTGTATCAGTAAATCTAAAGTAGTTTTAATCAAATCTATAACAGTAAGTTTTGTTTATATGATCTTGTTCCTACAAAATTTCTAAAGCTTGTTGTTGTTTCTAAAGCTTCTTCCACGACCCCTTATTCCAATAAAATTTCTTTATTTTATTCATGTTAGGGGAGTATTTTGAGTTAAGTATAATCAGCACTTGAGAAATTAAATGCTAAGAAGAAATAAGACACCTTGCAAGTGCTAGATTATCTAAAATGCTCTTCATCTTTATAAAATTCTCCTATATTTTCATGTTCCTTTTTCTATTGCAATGAAATTCACCTTTGTACAAGGTCACTCAAGACTTGGTACAAGCACCAACAAGATCTTTATTTGCTGTCCAAAGTTTTTGAGCTGTCATTCAGTGAGACATCTGATAGGCTATGTCAATGGCTATTGCGTTTAAGAGCCAACCAGCAATAGTTGATCCATAGTAACCCATTCTTCATAAGCTGGGTTAATTTTCATCTTTCTAACAAACTGTGGATGATAAGGCTTAGACCTTGGTATGAATCCTTCTTATTTATGGCCTTTGATGACCAATAAAATCAATGACTAGTAGATCAAACAATTCAATCAATCTAGCTTAATCAAATAAATCTGGTTAAGCAAGTTAAGAATAAAGATTCCTTTTTGTTAACATCGACAATTATAGGCGATTTGACCTCAACAGTAGGTCTATTCTTGATCAAAGCTTGGGTAGTCAATGAAACCATGGCATGTGCCATTAAGGAGCTTTGATACCAAGTAAAAAAATGAGTAAAGCAAAGTATGAATGAATCTGCTAGTCATTGATTCAATTGGTGACTAGCCTCTAAAGGAGAAAATAAATATATTAGCAAAATAGTTACATGATATCTTGTCACTTAGTGATAGGTGTCAAATGAATGAATATACAACTAGTATTTACAAAACAAAATAGTAATATAAAGGATCAAATAAATAAGAAAATAACTTTCTTTATGTAGAACTAGAACCTTCTTCTTGTTTAGATCCTTCCTCTTGTTGCTATTGTGTATCATAACTTGTCTTAACAATTAGGCATACCATTTGATTATCAGCTATAAAGTAGATCATATAATCAATGTCAATGATGATTACTTACAATGTACCATACTCCAATGATAGTTGCAAAGATAGAGTTACAACTTTTCTAATCTCATGATGCCCAATAAGATTCTCTGGAGGTCACGAATGATGCTTAACTTCTGTTTGACAAAATACCTTTAAGAGATATAGTCACCTACAATATCATTGTAAGACAATGGATCATGATAGGTAATGCTTTTATGGCCTATGCTCTTCCTCTTAAACCATCCTTACCTGATGCTTAAAAAGAAGGCTATAATAAGAGTTTATATGAGCCCATCCATCCACATGTTGCCATTGTGAATGTTGGAAGTGGAAATGAACCTAGTAATGCTTATACTGGGACAAGGTACTTAAAAGCTATTGTGATAATTGATTATGGCTGTGCCATTATGACTAAGTCCAATTACCAAATTGACTCAAGGTGCACAAATGAAATTTTTGCTCTTCTCAATCCTCAATCATCTTTTCAACTTTAAGAATATTATGCTAAGCTTTTATTCATAAGGAAGTGTAATAGACTCATAGTCAAACAAAATGGCAAAGCTATAAAATGGAATTATAATTTGCTTGATTGGTCTTTGTGTTTTGGTGTAAAAGAGATTTTAGTAATTGCTCCCCATATGACAAGTGGAGTGGTGCTTGATGCATTAAAAGCTAGCAAGCTCTTGAATGCTACTGTAATTGCTCTTTCAAATTATTAAGTTTATGGCTAACATTTATTCTAATTCATAATCCTTTTTAGAAAGAATGTATTGGAATTCAAAACATTGGAATTGCATTTACTAAAAGATTTAAAGCAGATCGAATTAGTAGCCAAGTTCCAATAAAATATATGCATTTGGAAGGGCTAAATAAGTTATTTATAGCTAAGTTTGCCTACTCCATGTTGGATCTGTCCATTCATCTTTTTAAAGTCCAATTTGCAATGAGGCTAACATAAAATGCTTTCCATAGGTGAAATTACAAAATCTAGAGAAAATCATATTAGTGAAATCTCCAATAGGACATGGTGGCATGATGATTGTTCTTGGAAAGGTATTCCATAGAAGATCATATAAAAGAATTTGAATTGATTGTAACATGGTTAGAAAATATGGTTGAAAGTTTTATAAACATGGATAAATTGGAAAATGCTTCAACTTATGAAGTTGAAAAGTGGTTGATATCTCTGAGTTTTTCTTCAAATTTACTTGCTGGTTTTAAAATGAATCAAATTGGATTTTCTTCCTAGTTTTACCTTTTAGTTGATGCATTGGAAATGTAATTTAAGGGCCAGTATAAAAGAAACTTATCTTAGTTAAAAACCTAAGTTTGAATAATTTAAATTCTTCAATGGTTGTGCTTTCTATTCTTTTAATTGACTTTAAAACATGGTACACAAGCTTAGCCATTTACATACTCATATGCATTATTGTATTGGCATTTCAATGTAGGATTAAGAGCAAACAATTTGGGAGAATTTGTAAACCTCTCACATGGAAGCATGGTGACATTTTTCTTAATGTATCTTTCCTTGTCTAAATATTGTTTAATTACATATTAAGGCAAGGGAGTTTGTCTTCTTCATATAAGTCCTTTTTCAATAAACATGATGGAAAGTATATTGCTATCTTACAAGATGTAAAAGATATATAAAGTGGCATGCCTTTTCTAATTTGGAAGCAATATGTAAATAGTACAAGGCAAAGGATGTTAATGTGCAATTAGATTCAAATATGGAAGTTTCTTGCTCAATTATACTTTAGACTTATTTATATGATGGACCTTCTCTTTCTTTTTTCCTCGAAGCTTACAAAAGAACATTATTTATTTTATCTTCTAGTTTATATGATCCTTACACTCTCAATTTAAAGGCAAGAATTTATAAAGAGGCCTTACATAATATTAGCCAAGAGTCTTGTTAGCATGCTAAATCAAGCTTGTTTTAGTCTACTTATTAGTCATCTATGGACATGCTTGCTCTTTAGAATCCTTAGAAGATGTAATATTCTATCAATTGTTAATGGAACATTCCTTATTAGATTTGCAATGGTTATTGAGAAGAAAAGCATAGAAAAAGAGATATCCTTATGTTAGAAATCCTTAATTATTGTAATTATATTAATTATTGTTAAAGAATCCTTGTAATTATTGTAATTGATAATTGACTTTAAGAAATAGTTTTTAGTTAATCCTTAATTGTTAGAGGCTTATCTCCTATTCATTTTCTTTTCTAGAATGGCTTTTTTTTTTTTTATAAATACCCATGTATCTTGATTCTTTTTAATAACAAGAATTTTATACTTCTTGTCATGGTATTAGAGTCTTAAAGTTTCTTGTCATTTTTTTTCCATAATCTTGGTCTTCATAGCCATTTTTTCATTTATAGCCTTCATTGTTGCTATAGGTCTTTGTTTTGGATCTTCATTTGACCTAAACAACATTGACCATAACCCTAAACCTCACCAATCAGTGTCTTTGTGTTAATTAGATGCCCAATCATCACTGTATGTGTCACCACATTATTTTTGTAGCAAGTCCCACACATTGGCACATGATACCTCTTCTTTGGCTATAGTTAATCCATAACACATTGTTAGACATTTTGAAAGCTAGCCTAAAGGTCCCTCAACTTTGTTTTGACTTTAAAAGTTATGTTCTCTTATTTATAGTCAATTTTATTGATTCTGTTTGATGTCTTTCATTATCTCTACTATTTATTTGTGTCGTGTTGTTGCATTGACCACTCTACTCCCATAGGTAACTAGCAAGATCTCTAATGTATCTCTGAGTAGCCACTTTGCTCTCATAGGCGATTTACCACACATTTAGCCAACATACAAGTTAAACAGGAAAAATTATTTGAAATGGTTGCAAATGGTTGGCATATTCCTTAAAGGACGAGGCAAATAGAGTCATTTTCTAGGTGCTGGTCCTAAACTGAGGGATCCAAATGTGATATCTGAGATGAAAGGGATTCTTGGGTAATGTCTTAGTTATGGAACTCTATGTTATTAAAGATCAATGACACATGCATGTTCCTTTATTCGGTTAAAGAGATTGGGATGTTGTTCAATAAACCTATTCTAAGGCTTGTGATGTAGCATAAATTTGCAAGATTAAGACTAAAATCTTTACCACTAAACAAGTCAACTCATCAATCACTAAATACTCTAATTTGTTAAAAGGTCGTTGGCAGGAGATAAACCACTACTAATGTATTCAAATGAAGTGTAGTGAAGATGTAGTTATTTTTTACCAGTTTGTTGAAAAAGAGGGGATTTATGAGTCTCTCACAGGGTTGACCATTAAGTTTGATGTTGTACGAGTCCAAATAATTGGCAAGAAGAAGTTACCATTCTTGAATGAGACAATTGCCATTATGCCAACTAAAGAAGGAAAAAAAGGGTGTGATGATTGACACCTTGTTGATGGAGAGTTCTGCTTTAGTGTCCAAGTATTTTGTGCAATGTTTTGATGAAGTAAAGGGGTAAATTAAATAGTTAAAAAAGTCTAACAAAGACTTCTTATAGTGTACCTATTGCAAGAAGCCTAAACACACTAAGAAGAAGTGTTAGAAGCTCCATCGTAAGTCTCAACCTATGAAGAAGGGACCGGGCCAATCCTATATGACAACTACAAATTCTAGCATTGAGGAGAACTTTCCCTTTGCTAATTTCAACAAAGAAGAGATTGAAAAGTTATGAAGCTTATTGGGAACATTAGAGAGTCCATTAGCTATAGTGATTGAGAAGTTATAAAGCTTCTTAGCTATTTCTTCTTACTCTTCATCTATCTTTAATTATGTCTTTAACGTATAAAATGAAGTTTCCTTTAACTCATAGGTCATTAACTCAAGGGCTCCTAACCATATGACTCATTCTTCATAAAAAGTCATTTCATATACTCCTTGTCCTAGTAATCGAAAAATTACCATAACTGATAGATCAATCACTACTGTGGTTAGTTAAGGAGATATTTGTTTAATTAACTATCTTACACTTTAAAACGTGCTTTGTGTTCCTAAACTTTACACCAACCTTATTTCAATTTAAAAACTTACAAAGTGCAATATAACTTTTTTCCTTAATTATTATGTATTTCAAGAATAAGGCATGAAGAAGATGGCTTATATTATCTTGAAGAGCATAAAGGACAAAATAAAGTTTAGAGCTTGTCACTTGTTTCCCTTCATTTCAAATCATTCAAATATAACAAAGATAACATTTGACTTTACCACCTTCATCTTGGTTATCTATTATTTCATGTTATTAAAATAATGCTTCCTTCTTTGTTTGAGGAATTAGCCATTGAAACTTTGTCATTGTGAAACTTATGAACTTGCTAAGAATAAACATACTTCCTTTTTAATTGGTAATAAAAGAACTTTTATTCCATTTACTTTGATTCTTAGTGATATTTTGGGCCCTTTCATAATATCTAATATTTATAGAGTTCGATAGTTTGTTTCATTTATTGATGATTGCATGCAAGTAACATGTATTTATTTATTGAAACAAGAATTTGATGTAAGCTTTATATTTTCTATTTTATACAATATGATTAAAACTCAATTTAGGATTAAGATACCGAGATTTTAATCTAACAATGCAAAGGATTTTTTTTTTAATCATCTCTATTTATCTTTTTCCAAAATAGGGAATAAATACGTGAATCCTCTTGCATTCATGCACTTTGAAAAAATGGAGTGGCTAAGTGAAAAAGCAATCATCTTCTTGCTATAAGAAATCTTTGTTTTAAAACAATGTTTCAAAATAATATAAAAAGGGGACATTTTAATTGCTACTTATTTTATTAATAGACTCCTTACCCAGGTTCTTAGTTTCTATAGTCCAATGCAAGTTCTCACACAATTTTTTTCAAATTTCAATGCATTTAATAATTTTGTTTTCAAAATATTTAGATATGTTAATTTTGTTCATGTGTATTCTCAAAATAGGACCAAACTAGATCCTTTTGCTCTTAAATGTGTTTTCATTGGCTATTCTCCTATTAAAAAAAAGTTATGAATGTTATTATCATTTTAAGAGAAAATTTTATGTCTTCATTGAAGTCATGTTTACTAAGAGTACTCCATACTTTAACAATTCTTATCATTCGAGGGAGAATTTCTTTATCATAGATATAGATGGAGATTTTTTCCTTCTTGAATTCTTATAATCACCAATAAATGTCTCATTTGAGACTCAATTGTAGCCCATCACTATACTTGGACTAGAGTTGCAGCCCAAGCAAACTCACTATTAATCCATTACAGATTTATTCTTAAAGGAAGGCATTGATCTTTTAACCATAGTTAGTTTAATCATCTCCTTTTATCCCTGACAGTGTTAAGGTGACACCTTTACCTATTGATAATGTTTTTGAAACATTTCCATATAATGATTATGATATTCCAATTGCTTTAGGAAAAGGCAAACAACATTGCACTAAGCATCCTTTGTCTTCTTTTATTTTGTTTTATAACCATAAAGCCTTTGTCACTAGTCTACATGCTATCCCTATTCCCAAAACTTTATCTACGGCATTGCAAAATAAAAATTGGATACATGTTATGAAGGTTGAAATGGAAACACTTGAGAAAAACAAAACTTGGGACCTGGTGCAGTTACTAAAGAGAAAAAACTAATTAGTTGTAGATAGATATAAATAAAATTCAAATGGTACCTTGGAATAATACAAAGCTCAGCTTGTTATTAAAGGATATACCCAGACTAATGGCATAGACTATGTGAAAACATTTGCTTTGATTGTTCAAATGAATATAGTGAGAGTTTTATTATCTATGATCGCTAATTGTGTTTGGAAACTCTAATAGTTTGATTTCAAGAATGCATTCTTGTATGGCGATCTAGAGGAAGAAATATATATATGGAGATACTATTGGGATTTAACTCCCATATTGAACTAAGCACTATGTGTATACTAAAAAAGGCATTATATGGGTTGAGACAATCCCCGAGAGCATGGTTTGGGAGATTTTCCCAAGCTATGCTTGCTACGGGGTATAAATAGAGTCAAGGTAACCATACTTTATTTGTGAAGCATTCATCCTCAGAGGCAATGACAATACTATTAGTCTATGTGGATGACATTAAATTTATAGAAGATGATTTGCAAGGGATACAGTTATTAAAAAGGTAGCTAGTAAAGGAGTTTAAGATCAAAAAGTTGGACAAACTAAAATACTTTCTTGGCATTGAAGTTACTCACTCATAATAAGGCATTTTCATATCGTAGCAAAAGTATGTGTTGAATTTATTGATAGGATCAAGCAAATTGGGATGTAAGTTAATAGAAACACCCTATAAAGTTAAACCATAGATTTTGTGAGGCTTTAGAAGATTAGCTGATTGATAAAAGGTCTTTATCAAAGACTTATAGGAAAACTAATTTATTTGTTTCATATTAGGCTTAATATAACTTATGTTGTGAGTGTGATGAGTCAATTTATGCACAATCCTAAAATATCAAAGCTCAAGGTGGGCCATAGAATTTTATAGTACTTGAAGGGTATACTAAGGAAAAGAATCCTATTCAAAAAGGGTGCTGGATTGACTTTTGAAACTTATACTGATGTAGACTATATAGGATTTTTAATTAATAGGAGATTAACCTCAGGGTATTATACTTTCTTAAAAAAAAAACCTTGTCACTTAGAGAAGTAAAAAGTAAAATGTGGTTGCAAAGTCTAATGTAGAAGCCAAGTTCAGAGCAATGGCACTCAAAATATGTGAATTATTATGGCTAAAAATAATCTTAGATGACTTAAAGATCAAGTAAAAAGGTCCTATGAAAATCTTTTATAATAATAAATCTTCTATTAATATTGCTCATAACTTGGTATGACAACCATATTAAACATATTGAGGTAAACTTACACTTTATTAAAAAAAAATTGAATAGTGATCTGATCTGTATTCTCCTTGTTCATATTGGTAGCCAACTCGTAAATATACTTATCAAAGGATTGTCTAGTATCATCTTTTAAAACATGGTCATCAAACTAAGTATGGATAATATCCACTCACCAATTTAAGAGGGAGTGTTAGAAATCTTAATGATTGTGATTATGTTTATTATAATTATTGTTAGAGAATCTTTGTAATTATTTTAATTGATAGTTAACTCAAGAAATTTGTTTTTTAGTCAATCCCTAATTGTTATGGATTTATCTCTCATTTATTTTCTTTTCTAGAATAGCTTTCCTATCATTATATAAATACCCATGTATATTGATTTTTTTCAATAACAATAATTTTAAACTTCTTGTCACCTTATATTGTTTTGTGCAAACAGTTGGGAAATTTTTCACATGCTTAGTTGATGTAGGTTACTTGCAACAATCAAGAAGGATCAGAAGAGTCGATATTATAGTTGTCAACAACCAACGTAATGCACTACTATAAGCCAGAGAGTGGAGGACATGGTTTCCATTTTTTACTATCATTTTTCTTTTGTTTCCTATCTCTATTTCATCCCCAAGTACATGGTTGATTTTGTAATGGTAAATATTGTTAGCATAAAGCCTAAAAAGGAAGTAGGCCCAAGTGAAACCAACTCTTTCAGCAAAGCCCAAGGAAGCATAAAGGCACCTTTGCCTTATGTTAAAGAGATGAAATTTGTGAACAGTCCTGGTTCTCAGGAGTTGCCGACACTCAAAACAGGAACTTATTTGTGTATATCATTTGTCTGATAATCATCTTTCATCTAAATTGATTTTACCATTGCACAACAGTAAAGTTTTTCTCTACCTTGCTATTTGTGTTCCTTTAGTAATATGATACGTAACAGTGCATGGCACAAATTCTTGACTATTATTATTATTATTTTTTAATTCACCACTAAGCATTTCTCTCCTTAATTAATGCTTTATGAGAATGTCTATCAAGATACGTGACGTTTAGGATTTACCCTTGGATTCCCAAAATGAGTTTCGGGACGCGCGCATCTCTAGGCTCATTTTGGATAATCCTTGGTTGGATGGCTCAAGCATTTTTTTTAATAAAATAACAATAATTTATTTTATATATATATAAAAGCCATAGATCATAATATTGTTCATTTATTATTGTCTATAGCATCGCGTTACTAATATTATTTATATATTGTTTATGCATTGTGTTATATTATTTATTCATATTTTTTTAAAAAATAATTTTTTTTGAATTTCTTTTATTTAAATTTTTAATTATAGGATTCATATTTTTTTTTACAACTCATGAATTTGCAAGGATTATTGCTAGTATATATACTAAGTAGTGATTTGTTTAGTTATGAATTATTAATATGACTAAAGAGATTTTTTTCTTAACTATGCAATTTTTTGTTAAATTAAATCAATATGTTAAAAGCTCATTTATGTTAAAAAAATGTTATTATTTATGATGAATTAATTGAAATGATTTAGAATAATAATTTAATTAAATATGATAATAATAAAAATAATTAAATATTTTAATATTAATAATATTAATATATACTTTAGAATTTATTTATGTATTGTATTGAATTTTAAGCATCTGGACAGAACGGAATTCTTGTAATTAATAAACTTTGACTCAATAGTCTGAGAGTTATTTCTTTCAAAATGGAAGGATTTGTTTGAGATTCTAACTAAGGAAAAAAATAGGATCTTTATATACATGTTTCATTTCAGCAATTGAGTATAAAATACTAATTATTAATAAATAAGTAGGAATTAATTTTTATTAATTTACATAAGGCTGCCCATACTTTATAAAATCTATATAATGAACTTTATCATACATTTTTACCCTTTGTTTTTTCTTTCTAAACTTATTTCAAGAGATTGAAAAAGATAGTAAATCCATAAATTTAATCTTTAGTTCTTTGGAGTGTTAGATAACTAAAATCTCACTCTAGTTATCTAAAAAATCTATTAATATTATTTAGAAAAGATTTTAGGTTCTTGATAATTTTGTTTGGTCACACTATGTTTATAAAAGATAATAATTATTTTTTGTTGCAAAAATAAAATAAAATTTTAAAAATTGAGAATTAAGAAAAGCGGCAGAAGAGGGACTAAACTAAAGTACATCAGATTCTCTTAATACTAAATCTAAAAAAAAAAATCACTTTGAGGCAAAACTTAATAAATTGTAAGCAATTTTATGGGAGATTAATACTATTATTATTGGCCCAAATGAAGGTCAAGAAAGATGGTTAACATGTTTTAGAAACCCGGATATATACTGGACCCGAAGATTCCTGCCTCACGCTTTGAAAAGGATAGGAAGGAGGAGTGGAGAATTGATGCAGCGTGGGCGTGTGGCATTGGCAACGAGGCAATCGCTTTTGTGGTGGTGGTGATGGATGATGGGGGCCTATTCCCTCTCTCTCAAATCCCTTTCGCGTTCGCATCTCTCTATATTCCCATTCCCACCTTTTTTGCTCGTTATATCTCAGTCTCGCCCGTTCAACCTAATTCATTCATTGTTCATCTTGTCCTCACCAATTCCCAAACACGGCTGCTAACCCCTCTTTCGTCACACTCTACGGGAGCCTTGTCGCTGGAAGTTTTGAATTTCCGGCACTCAATCGCATATGGGTTCTCCGGAATACCCCAATTGGGTATTCGATTTCGGTTATTTAGACGACATTCCCGTCCCTGGCGGTGACCTTCCATCCCTCGACCCACCCAATTTTGCTTGGCCCTCTCATTCCCTCATTGCTCCTCCCGCTGATTTCAGGTTACACCTTAGCTTTTCCAATGTTCTTCCTTTCTTTATTGTTTACTTCTTCTGTCTTATATAGAATGCTGAATGATTGTGTGGTGAATTATGGGCACAACTTCTTTGGTATTGAATCTGAGTTCAATTGGATCATCAACAATATTATGGGACAATCATAGTTGTTTGACTTACTTGCTCTAATGTTCTCCCCGTGTTTGTTGTTTACTTCTTCTGTCTTCTTGGCAAAGCTGTGGAGAATTATTGCATACTTGTTTTTGCCATTGAATCTGAGTTCATTTGGATCGACAACTATATTATAGGACAGATAAAGCTCTTTGACTTAAAAAAAACAGGACTGGGTTGTACAAAAAAATGCTATTTGATAGGAAAATGGTTATTGTCTTTATGACATTCCTTGTATAGAGTTTCTCTAGCAGTGTTGTTCAAGGGGAAATTACAACTCGTGTAAGCAAGCAGCTTATCCACTATGCTGGGAAGAATATTTGTATCTTTATACCGTGTCTGTTATTTCTTACTGGTTTATGAATCCCTTTGAAGGAAGACAGATTTCCTAGCCATCAACATGTAAGGGACTCTAACATCGTCATAAAGATAAATGCATTCAACTTCTTTTCCTGCGTGTGGATTTTTTTCTTTTTTTTGGGTTCCTTAGAACGTCAATGAAAGTATTTTCCAAGAAAATATTCAATTATAGATTATATATCGGAATCTCATATCTTTACTGGACTCTATGTTCTGTGATAACTCATCTATTTTTTTTTAAATAGTTTTTAATTATTGTTATTTTTATGCTATCTTCAGATGTCGTTGACTGGTGGCTATTGGAAAATATTTACTTTCCTTTACCCTTCCTCCTCTATCGGGACTTATTTTGCATTTCTCTTTGACTTTTTCCAGTGTGGAGTTAGATGATACGTATGGGAATTCTGATGGTCTTAAGGAAACTGGGTCTAGAAAACGGTAAACTCTATTCAGTGATACATACCT
This sequence comes from Erythrophleum fordii, assembly GCA_032878935.1. NCBI lineage: Eukaryota > Viridiplantae > Streptophyta > Magnoliopsida > Fabales > Fabaceae > Erythrophleum > Erythrophleum fordii. The sequence continues at coordinate 9,073,117 of JAVQMF010000037.1, read as the reverse complement.
TTTGTCTCATAATCTTTGCCAAATTGATTAATGTGTAGCATTTTAGTTCTGGTGGCAGGTTTTAGATGCTTGAAATCGTTGTTTTGTTTTTACTTTACTCCCATTTCATGCATTTAGAAAATTCTTTCCCTTTATATTACTCTCAATTAATTACTTTCATTTTCTTATTATGCCCTTGTCTTGTTTGGTTGTTGCATACTATCTTGGTACTTGAGTTTTTGTTTTTTAGCCTTCGGCTGGATTTCATTATCAATATCCCCCTTTTGGATGTGTACAAGGAATAAGAATAGTATTGTTTTATGCATATTAGCATGCAGTAATTTTTAAAAATACATTTTTTTATAAGTAAAATCTTAGTAATAAAGCTTATATACTGCTTTATAATCACTACTATATAAAATTTTGAGAGAACTTAAAATTCCAAATCTGTTAGAGATAAAATTTAAGCAAGGAATTGGATACTTCATTGCAAAGAGGTTACCGAATCTGAGGGGGTTTTTTTCCCCTTATCTAAAGGCATAATATACAAATATCGATGTTTTCGTGCTTTTTTAAGTTTGACAAAGATAGTTTCTCCTTTAAATTGTCTTACTCTTATACAGTGAACACTTATGAAGTTCCATAGTTTCTTTCTTTTTTTTATTTCTTTTTGGTGATTACAATAATTCTTTAAAATTATATCTGCATGGAAAATAAACTTAAGAGACTTTTTTCACCTCTCAAATGTTGTTATTTACTCCACAATTAAATTAGTACGGTAGCAAAATTTTTATTTCTTCAATCATTTCAAAATTTGTTGCTTTATTAATGATGGGATATTGGTCGTTGTATCTTTTCATTGCGTGATAGGTCTTTTCTTAATCGAGCGACTACACAGCTTTTATATGTGAAAGGCGTTTTTCTGTTTGGGTTTTCTGAAATGCACCTATTTATATGCATACAAGTTAGAACACAAACACTCCCTTGCATTTTATGAACGTAAGTTAAAGATGGTTTAGTGTAATATGGTTTCTGTTTAAAATATCAAAATTTTATGTTTTTGGGGGGGGGGGGGGTGTTCGGGGAGAGGTGTCTTCCTGTCAAAATTGCAGTGATTATATTTGTCCTCAATGTGAAATAGCTCCACCTTCTTTTCTTTTTTTCTTTTCTTTCCTATCAATTCATTTCTCTGTGATATTCCTATCTCAGCCTAAGGTCAGAATCCAGCACTTCATCTGGTTCCAAAGCATGTAGAGAGAAATTGAGGAGGGATCGATTGAATGACAGGCATCTTCAATTTTTTCATCCTCTTTCTATCTCTCTTACTGTCATGATTTTTTTTTTGGGGTCTAATCTCCGTCGTGAGACTGATTCAAGCAATGTTTGAAGGTTCCTAGAATTGGGTTCTATCCTTGATCCTGGCAGGCCTCTCAAAATAGACAAGGCTATCATTTTAAGCGATGCAGTTCGAGTGCTCTCTCAGCTACGAGGCAAGGCTCAGAAGCTTAGAGAGTCCAATAAGAATCTGCAGGAGAAAATAAATGAATTGAAGGTGTGTGTGATTCTTGTTATGAACACTTTAATTGTCATATTGATGGTGAACCTATGGATTTGGATCTTTTCATATGACATGATGGTTACAAAATAATCAATTATAAAAGGGCAACAAAAGAACAAGTGTCTATCTCTCTCTTCACATGACTATTATGTCACATAAGAGGATCCAAATGCTTAATCTACCTTCTTATTCTTTATTCCCGTGAGATTGTTCGTATAGGCTGAGAAAAATGAGCTCCGTGATGAGAAGCAACGACTAAAACTGGTGAAAGATAACATCGAGCGGCAAGTTAAAGCCTTGAATTCGCAACCAGGCTTCCTGCCTCACCCTTCCACCCTTCCAGCTCCGTTTCCTGCACCAGGACAAGTTCTTGGGAGCAAGATGGTGCCATTCATTGGCTACCCAGGAGTTTCAATGTGGCAGTTCTTGCCACCTGCTGCTGTTGACACCTCACAGGACCATGTACTTCGTCCCCCAGTTGCATAAGTTGGCAAAGGCCATGTATTTTGGCCTTTCAATCTTAATTGAGAAAGGGCTCCTCTTTTATTTCTGTGATTCTACTTTCACCTTCTTGAAAAGTTGATAATCTTTTGAGTTGGAAGAACTCCCATTGATTGCAGAGGTATCTTCTTTTGTGCAACTTCACAGCTTTTGGTTGTAGTTCCTGCCAGATTTGACGCTAAGAGTGACCTGCCTTTTGGTAATTCTAGCAACAAAACCCTTCTAAGCATTAGGTAGCTTTGGTAGTTCAAGAATTCGCCGAACTTGGCGTTCTGAGCATTAGATGACAATCATTACGTTTCTGATTTATCTGATTTTTTGCTGTTATATTTCCTTGCACTTTTGATATTGTTTAACCAATCAGAAATAAGTAAAATTATGGAAAGAAGAATTTAAAAAAAAATCTCAACTTCAATATTCTTTGTGGGCACTTCAATTTATGTAACTAAAATTTTACTTATGAGATGTTTAGACATGGAATATGTAGAAACTTTAGAATCTTATTATTGTTTATGAAATATCAATCTTTAGAATATTGAAGTTCTCGTAAAAGTAATACATAAATATTACAAATATTTGTTGATATTTTTCTTTTTGGAAAAAGAAAAGTACGAGGATATGATCAATTTGTACCTGACAAAAGACCAACATGAAAATCCAAGTTTACTAATAAAAGAGTATTATATGTGTATTCAGGAAAGCCCCCCCCCCCCCCCCCCCCCCCCAAAAAACAAAAACAAAAAAAGAACAAAAAAAAAAAAAAGGAAGCTTTAATTTTTATTGTTAATGCTCATTCACTAATGAGTACGATTTTGTGGATTGACCTAAACACACTATAAGGGCACCAAAATTTCGTGGCAAGAGTTTGCTAAAACATGATCCTAAAGATGTTATTATTCATTCATGGATTTAGTACGAGTTGATAACTATGTACATAACGTTACTGTGCTGAGTTGAAAGTCTAGCAGACAATCACGAGGTGAAGTAAACAAAATTGTTTTAACTCTCAACAGGGCATTTTGAACCCCATGTATTTTCCAGATTTATAGTCTCTCCAAACCTGAATGGCTCCAAAGGTGGTCATTAGAATAATGCTTAAAGCCATCACTATGCCAACGGAGAAAACTATTAAGGATGCTCTTCCATACTTGTGAACTGCTCTCTGCACCACTAATAACCCAACCAGTGATGCCGCAAAACATATAATGGCCAAGATTAGGGCAGTCTCTGTATATTCCATTTCCAACAACAGGTACTGCGACGCTGACATCGTAGAAGAGAAGAAAACCATGAAAGAACATGTTGCTGCTGTTACCTGTGCAACAAAAATGATTTCGTAGTTAATACCAATTTAGCTGTCAATGTATATAAAACATTGATATCTTAAAAAGTAGAGCATTATCATGTTTGATGCATGTTTGACACTCTTATAAAACATGATGCGACATTTTTTATTGCATCTGATACCACACATTTTGTTGTGTCTTTCATTCATGAGTCTTATCGTGATGGAACTCACCTCAGGTGCTATTCCAACTTGAAGAAGAAGTGGACTTATCAGCATTCCACCTCCAATTCCAAAGACACCACCCAAAATGCCTGCTAACAATGCCATGAATGGAAAGACAAGCTTATTTGAAGGTCCATTTCTAGTCAAATCCTGGCCCTGCGTGTCGATTTGATTGAAGTTAGCTATAATTTGTTTGTTTGAAATTGTGAAAAACTAGTTTTAAACAATGATCTTTAAGAACCTGTCTTATTAGAGGTTGATCCTGAAGTCTTTCTTTTCTTGATACAATCCAAGAAGTGAAAATCACTGCAAGAGGTACTTGAACTGATGAGAGAATCCAATATCCCACACCACATGGCTCCATTGGAATTATACTCTGCGCATAATTTATCATTTCGCTATCTATAAGAATCAAAAGTAGATGCAATGGCATTCCCCAAAAAGAATAAAGCAGATAATCAATTTAACTTATGCATTCTACTACAACAACTATGTTCATTCACATCTATTGTTGTTTCAAATTTGTTGAAGTACAGAATTTGTAGGAAATTTTTGAAGATTCTTACCTACCTATAATGTATCAGCCGGTCACACACATCAAAATGAGTATTTCGGATGGTGAAGTTTATTAATATACATATTTTAATGAATTTTTTATTGATTTTTTATACCGGCTGATTGTCCGCTATTATATATTTTTAATAAAAAACTTCTATTTTAATATTGTGAATTTCTTCTTCATTCTTTTCAATCAGAAAAATAAGACAAAAGTAGAGTTTAGTATAGAAGTAAACATATTAGTAAAAGTTTCTGCTAATCAACGGGGTGAGATTTTGATTTGACTTTCAGGGAAATTATGCAGAACAAATAAGGTCAAACTGCATATGCCAACTACCCATCTGCACTAGCATGCTCCAGATATTCTTAGATACTGGAACCACCAAAGTAAAGGAAGCTTGCAAAATCTAAAATTGACTAATGTTGAGAAAATAGTTCTCTACCACTGACTTTATATCGGTACAGACCCACTAGATTCTGCAGCAACGAAAAGGGACAAAAACAAAACAAACAAACAAGGAAGAATCAAAGTCTCAAAACTCTCTGAAACTAATGTTTTATAAATGTATCGCATGCGAAAAGATGAAAAATTTTTGGGAGATAACCTATTTTGGTTCTCAATAGTAGGTGATTTTTTAATTTTATTTTTTACATATAATATTTTTAATTATTAAAATACTTGTAATATTATTCTTCTATTTTATCTCCATCTAAAATTTAATGCAAAATATAACAGTTTAATGGCTTCAATGCCAAATATAAGATGTGAGTAACTAAAATAATATCTAAATTAGGAGATTGTTAAGTTGAGAATTAAATTTTGGATTAAAACGAGAGGGAAGGATAATATTACAAATATTTTAATAATTAAGAGATTAAATTAAAAATAATAATTTATGAATCACTAAATTGAAAATATAGGTGCATATATCCGGAGCGGCTTCTCTCCAGTCCTCTCTCTCCTTCCAGTCCGTCCAGTCTGTGTATTTGCTTCTTCTTTCTGTTATGTTTTTGATTTTTCAAAGAGCAAAAAATAAAGAAAAAAAACTAATCCTTCGAGACTGGATGACGGGAGAGAGGATGGACTGCAGACAATCTAAACCCGCATATATCTCCGAAAGTAAAATAAAATTTTTTAAGAAGGAGAAGAAAGAAAGCAAAAGCAGCCATACCTGTCCAAACTTATTGCCACGAAGAACATAGAGAGAGAAGAAAGAAAACCAGACCAAAAGCAAGACCCCCAATTTGGGCCAAGGAAGCCTCAATTTGCAATTCTCTTCATGACCCAAAAGAGGCTCTTTAATACTTTTCAAGCTCCCATTTTCTTCTACCATTCCTTTCTCAACTTCCCCACACGCATTCTTCCTAATCTCATCTGATTCAATCTTCCAAAACAGAACCCCACTTCTGCAGGTCTTTGAAGTAGACCAAGCCAGAAAAAGAGCAAAGAGTATAGTGATCAACCATTCGGGGAATACGAGGTTGCAAATAACCCCTACACTCACTCCAAGCAGCATACTAGGTTCCGATAAAAGTGCTATGTCATAGTCAATCAATGTCCTGCCACCAAACTTAGGACTCTTAGTAAACAAATTGCATACAACGTTTGCAGCAGAACCCCCTGTGACCATGAAAGCTGAAAGGCTCGAAGCTGTTTTGAGGTCTAAGCCAGCGACAATGGTTAGAATGGGTATGAAAATCCCACCTCCTCCTATTCCACCAGCACTAGAGATAGAGGAAGCTATGAAGCAGAGGAATCCTGCTAGAACTAAAGGGCCCGATAGGTGGAGTTCGGTTTCTACAAATTTTTGTGCTTGAGTTCGCAATTCAGAAACTTCGCGAAGAAGAAAATGGTGGATTCTGAGAATATCTGAAATGGGTTGATGGGTTTGATTTGCATTAGAAGGAATGAAGAAGAAGAAGATGATGATGATGAAGGTGAGGATTAAACTTGTGAGGCTGCGAGTACTCATTTGGTTAATTTGATTTCAGAGAATGACGGTGAGTGGTGACGAAAATATGCTTGTTCAAGTGGCTTTTATATAGGGACGAAGGAAGAACTGTCAGACAGCCTCTGGGTGACACTGAAATAATAATAATAATAATAATAATAATAAATAAATAAGATAAAACATCTGCACGGAAGACACGATAGTGACAAGAAAAAGAAAAATGAAAAAATAAAAGGAAGATAGAGATGCTTTTTGGAATCCCTCAATTTTGTTTGTGATTCATAGAGTGAATGACAACGAGATACTGAAAATTGTATATAATAAGGGCTAATTAAAGTATGGTTTATATTCTATAATTTGTCTTATTGTATGATTTAAAATGTATCATTCAATACTTTTATAATTTTTTATTTTATCACTTAAATATTTTATAATATTGTCTATATAATTTTTCTCAGAAAATATCAAGTGAATATTACAAGTATGAATTTTTTTTATTCTTGAAAGTTTGTTTAACATATTCTTCATAGTTTTATAGTGGTTTGAGATATTTTCTATAATTTCAATTTATAAATGTCATATTAATCCCCACAATGACTTTAAAGGATTATAAAATTGCTCAAAATCTAAGTAAAACATGTTTTCATTAATAAAAATTATTTATTATCTTAATATTCACATAATTTTATCTATTGAAGCTAAGATAATTAAATACACAATAAGAAAATAACAAAATAAGAAGGAATTTAGCTAGCGGGAGAATAGCAAGGACACATAATTCCCTCATCAATTTACTACAGCATGGAGCGAGAAAAGGTGCAAAAACTTGCACCAACTTTTGCGACAAATTAATAACCGAATGGTGAGAAAATTGTTTCTCACTACGTTGTTTCTGTCCCTAACCATTTAGTGAAAGATATATTCCTGATTTGGATGAGTCAAGAAGGACCAAATTGTCTGATAGCCATAGGAATGCCCTGTAGGTCACATTTTAGAGACTTCGTGCGCACTTGCCTAACTGCTTTTTCAATAATGCAAGTGCTTTTGGAGTTTGCTTTTTTCTTTTTTTTGGGTTTTTTTTTTTTGTTGGGGGGGGGGGGGGGGGGGGGAGGAAGAAAGAAAGCTGCAAGTTTATCATGAAATAAATATCTGGGGTTAAACATTTCTTACGTAAACAATATAAAAGAAGTATCGGTTATCTTCATGAAGTAAAATATTAAAAGAAAATCTTTTCTTCAATAAAAGATTGGAAAAACAAGTTAATTTACAAGACATCTTTCATATGGTTTCAACTATTTCTCACTAAATATAATTCCACCCCCCCTTTTTTTCACCACATATACATCACCCATACTTCTTTGTTTACGTTAGATTGATAAAACAATTTTATGCACATATTAGTGTATAACCATGAAAATTATACATACATTTATGTGTGGAACTTTCCAAGTGTTTGTTTCGTATGCCAAGTATTGCCTTTCATTCTGTCTCAAGGAAAAAGATAGCAGATATGTGTAAATTCTCTATAAAAGCACTTCATATGAAACAAAATATTAACTAGCATCTGGGGTGTACACTTAATTTAAGAAAAACCTTTTTTTAGTATATTTACATGTTTATTTTGCATATGGTTAGAATTAAGAAGATAGCCTAGTTCCTTCTTCTTTTGCGAACAAGAGGGAATTGATTTGGATAACCACTAGAGATCCTTCATAAGTATTGCCATGAACATTGATATTATTTTAATTTACAATTAAAATGTGACATTAATTAATGTTAGAATTAAGAAGATGGCCTAGTTCTTTCATTGCGGGATTTGATTTAAGCCTATGAAGATCACTACTTAGATCATCCACCAAGTGTTAACTTAGATGTTGTGCTTAACTCCTAAATGAAAGTACTATCTACAAGACATGAGGGATGTCTTGTTTGCTAAATTCACAATATTAATTAATGTTATTTAATTATGTAACTAATTATTTTGATTTGGTTGGCATTCATTATTTGCTTTATGTTTATAGGCCATATATCGCTTTGTCATGGATCAAGAACATTTCCTAATAAAAAGTGTGTGGGAAATTGTGCAATGCAAGAAAGGTAGCCATAATAATAGCAAATATGACCAATATTCAAGAAACCAGAGGTCTTGTTATGCCAAACATGCATGCAGAGGTTTGGGATAGTCTCTTGGATATTTGGTCATAGGAAGACTAATAGAATATCTCCATGACTACTAAGAGGGACTAGACCTTTGTGCCTAAAACCCTTGTGTATACTGGCAAGTCTATTAGCTTTGCCAAGTAAATGAATATGGCAATTAATTTTATTAGTTTTTCTTTCATTTCAAGTTACTTTAATTTCTTTAGCCATTAAGTCCAAATTAACTTGTAAGAGGATGAGTTGAAGTAGGAAGTATCATATTAAGAAGTATACAATGCAACCTACAAGAAAGAGGTTACCGGCAATATGTTTTAGAGCACTCGAGGCAATTTACTATTAGTTGTCACCTATCATTTATGTTTCTCAATTTGCTGTTATTTTGATAACTAACTATTTCTAATTGTATGTTTTTAAGAGAATCTTGACACTGAAATGACTCAAAAATATAAGGAGGACTTTTCAACACATCCTCCTTTCAATCTATATGTTTGAAAGGAAGTTGTTAGACTAAACAAAAAAGGGTGCATTCACAATCTGAGTAGCCTCAACTTTAAAGTGGCCTAATCAGAATTTGTGATGGATCCCCTTATATCCCAACCCCTTAGCAAGATGAAGTAAATGATACATTGGCCCTGATCATCACAATTATCGACTAGTAATTCAAGGAGTAGATGGATCGATAGATATGTAGCTTTATAAGTAAATGATACATTGGCCTTGATCATCACAATTATCGACTAGTAATTCAAGGAGTAGATGGATCGATAGATATGTAGCTTTATACAAGTGTTTGTTAGTGCTCTTAGCTTTCCACTAGAAATCATTGTAGAATTTGCTTCACCATGATCAATAGCACCATTGCTTGCATTAGCAATTGGTTCATTAGGGTTACAAGTAAATTTCTATGACACAAATAGAGTGAGAGAAAGATAAGGGAACAAAGAGGGTTCAAAAGAAAATTTAGATGTAGATGGCTAGTCTTTAGTTCTTTAATTATGTATTGAATTTGTAAGTATTTAGAAAATATACATATTATTTAAATAATATATAATTTTTTTTCTTTGCATTTAGTTGTACCATATTATAGTTCTATATAGTTTTTTAAGTTATTAATTAAAGGAAGGATTAAAAAAAACAAACAAAATGCATTTCATTGAGAGGATTGGCAAGGGAATAATTTTGTCATTGCATGGTAAGGGAAATGTGTGAAAATGACCTAAAGTTAGCAAGAGAAATTGCCTAGAGATTTTCCATTGGAATTTTGTTAACTAAGGAAATTATCTAGGGACCAGGAAGAACAAAAGTTCCCTTGCTACATAGCGATTGATATATGATAAGGGATAGACTCCTCATTGTTCCCCCACTAGACCCTCATTGTACGGCTTTAGCGAGAGACAACGAAATTTTTTTTTTCTTGTTAAATTTCAATTTCTTGTAGTGTAAAAACAAACTATAATGAGATTAGTGAACACAATTTAATCACATGAAAGACAACGTAACTTCAAACAAAACCAATAAACTACAATGTATGAAAAGCCATTATATAATCAATCTTCATTTTCACGCACAAACACACTCACTCACTCACACGCAAATGCTCATTTCCACTTATGTTTAACAATTTTCATTTATAGCAATTTGACAAAAATATTCTTATTATTTTACCAAAAGATAAAATAAAAATAATGATATATATAAGTTATTTCTTCATCATATATTAATGATGTTTTCATAAGGAATAAACTTGAATATCCCTAATTTATTTTTTTTATAAAAGAATGAAAATCTTTTACTTTTTTCGAAATTAATGGAGAGATTGCTAATCTCTAGGTTGGAAAAATAGCATTTACTATAATATTTACCGGACATTTCCATGTTTTATATTAGGCATTTTGAGTGTAATGTCGTTTAAAAAAATTAACTTAAATCCCATTCCATAAAAAAAAAAAAAAAAATCATCCAAATCCCATATGCTTATGAAAGTTGTGATGAATGGATCCCACCGTCACCTAATTCTTTTTTGTTTTAATTTATAAATCTGTTAGCAAGAAAGATACAATGATTCATTGAATCATATGTTAGTCATTAATTGTTAGAAGTAATGATTGGTAGTTATATATAACGATTAGTTAATAATTAATAAAAAATATCTATAATAATTACTAATAATTTAGTAATAATTCAAGTAATTGTTAATGTATCAAATAACAGCAGCAAAGTGATATAATATTTGCTTTAGAAAAGTAAACATAATAGCAAATTACAAAAAAATAATATATTTAAAAAACTATATGTGGATACAATCAATTTAACAAAAATTAATTCTCTACATATAATTTACCTCACACACACACATATATTTTTCCTACAACTCTAAACAACCAAACTTTTTTTCTTTAAATATTATTTCTTTAGTAACTTTAAATATTATTACGTGCAAAAAAATGTTCAATAACATAAAAATAATTAGTAAAATAACCAAAAAAAACAAAAAATAAATACAAATAATATAAATCCATGCATATTTATATATTTGTTTAAGTGAAGTAAATATAATAGCAAACTACAAAATGATTATATATTTAGAAAAATAAATGAAAATAAAATAAATTTTACAAGAAATTAACTCCCTACATATAATTTATCCAATATATATATATATATATATATATATATATATATATTCCCCAAAATTCTAAACTGCCAAATTTTTGTCCTTCAAATATTATTTTTTTTCCTAACAATAAGTATTCTTACCTAAAAAAATTGTTTAGTGAACATAAGAATAATTAGTAAAATTACAAAACAAATATGACAAACAAATAAATAAATGCAAGTATATTTACATATTTGCTTTAGTAAAACAAACATAATTGCAAATTACAAAATGATAACATATTTAAAAAAATAAATGCAAATAAAATAAATTTAACCAAAAAAAATTTACTCCCTACATATAATTTACCTAACATATCTATTTTCCCCCACAAATCTAAATGGCCTAATTTCTTTTCTTTAATATTATTTCTTTCGCAACTTTAAATATTATTACATAAAAAATATTCATCAAACAAAATAATATTTGTTTCATTTGCCTTGCTAAAGTAAACATAATAACAAACTGCAAAATGATAATATATTTAGAAAAATAAAAATAAATAAAATAAATTTAACAAAAAATTAATTCCTTACATATAATTTGTTTAACAAACATATACAAAATAAATAAAAATAATAAATGTAGCACAAAATTTTTTGATTATGTAAGCAATAAATATGCTAATTAAAAAATATTTGTGATATAAATTAGTTTAACTCACCTTAAAATAATCAGATAAAAAAAATTCAAAAAGAGAGTTTACAAGGAGAGTTTAGTATGTATGGCTGGAGAACTAAGAAAAATAAGCTACAGATAAAAATGAAGCAAGCTTCTTTTATTTGGCAAATGATTCAAGCCTTTTATATGGCAAATGGTTTGATATCTCAGATCATTTCTTGTGACCCAAATGTCATTTCCGTGACAACCCCTACCTGTCACGGAAGTCACAACCAATGTTATTAAAACCGGACCGGTTATTGAACCGGTGGAGGTACTGGTTCACGGTTCATTGGTCGAACCGTGGTCGAACCGGTGATAATTAAATATATTATTTAAAAAAATTTTATGTATTAAAATTTTAATATAACAAATAAATATTAGTAAATTTTAAATATTGATTACTAATTTAACATTTCTTAAGATATTACAAAAATTAATGTTTAGTTTAAAATAAAAATTATCTATGATTAAAAATTAAGAATATTTAATATTAAATTTTTAAAATTTCTAAATTATATTAAGATTCTACTTATTATTAAAAAATAAAATAATAAATAATAATTTTAGCTAAGTATCTTGATATTTGAGAGCAATATTATTAGAAAATTGAATATGATAAAAAGTAAATATAAAAAATAATTAATAATACACATTTTATTTCTCTTATATTCTCTTTTTAAAAAAAAAATCATATTTCAACCCCCTCATCTTTTTTATTACTTTCTATTTTTAATTTGTTAAAATTATTTAAAATGAATTATTCTGTTATATAAAAAAAATTAAAAAAAAAAGAAAATCAAAATATGCTTCAAACCGGTTTGATCGGTTTTTTGTCCGATTTTTTTATCGGTTTTTTACCGGTTTTCATCGGTTTTTGACCGATTTGACCGGTTCTTGACTAGTTTTCTAACTCAACTGAACCGGACCAGGGACCGGTTCCCGGTCGAACCGATCCGGTTTTCTAAACCATGGTCACAACTAACAAGCCTTAAGAAGCTTGTCATAGCTACTGTGATAGGCCTATTAAGACTTCTTATATAAAGCAAAATCAGAACTATTGATTTTAACTTTGTTTTAAATAATTAAAAAAATAAAAATTCAAGTTGGAATTGTATGCTCCGACTTCCATTTAAAAAATTTAAAAAAAAACTTATGAAAGTTAGAACTTATGGTTCTATCTTTCATACATTGTATGAAATTTTGATGTAAAATTTTTTATCAAATGAGATTTAAGTAAAATTTAAATAAAATAACTAAAAAAAAATCCCTTTATACTGAATAAGGGAAATTAGCAGGTGCTGATGTATTGGATTTTATTACACGGGAGACATTGGGATGAGAAGACAGGTCCAGAAGAGGTAGGAGTTGTACTTATTATTATACTTACTTGGGAGTTGAAGTTACCAGATCGATTTTGATCTAGGAAATAGAACATGAGTCAGAGGCAGAGAAAGGGGAGACACCGAGAGACAAAACACAGTGTAGAATCGGACAAAGACGAGGAGGTGGTCACGTGAAAACAAAGATAGTGATAAGAAGTGACCATAAAATGTAGTATAATAAATGACAGCAAAACAAAAAATAAAACAAAAGAAGAAACACTATTTATTATTCCAACAGTGAGCGGGTTGGTATGAAAGAGTTTTAATAAATGAAAGGGTTGCTAAGGAGATATTAGGCATAGTTAATTGGGTGTTTGTGTGTGTGTGTATATATATATATATATATAAAAGAATTGAGTGTGAAGTTTGTACGGTTTAATGTGTGTGCTTTTTCTGCTTTTTTGGTTTGATTACATTCTATATCTTGTTGTGCCTAATGGGAAAGAAAAAAGAAAGATATAGGATAAGATTTGAAAAGATTTAGTAGAAGGATGACATGCGTGTTCCCCTTATGACACTGGCTTGAGCACAACATGCTCCCAAGTCCCAATCATGTTGGTTTTTTTTTTTTTTTTTACTTCTTTTCTAGCAATATATATTTATTAAACATTACTTTCCAAGGTTAAGGAATAACATTGAGTTCGATCTGTGTTACATATTCACTGAAGAAAATTATGACAGCAAAAATTAGAAGCAAGTTGATGGAGATGGTGACGGAATGGTTTTTCATTTCCCTGCTTGAAGTAAATTAACAAGTCAGTATTTAAAAAAAAAATGATCTTTAGTGGACGTGTGACATATATCCATTTGTGCATATTATTTTATTTTATAAGGTGGTTATATATATGAAAATAATGCTTGCATATACATTATGGATTTTGCATGAAGTTAAAGTAGGAACCAGTAGGTAATAAGCGTTGGCAGTTTAAGAATGAGTCAAAATTAGGTTTCAACTTTTCACTAGTTATTTCCTCATTAACTTAACATTCCATATGCACGCTCCACGCGCGCGCGCACGTGTGTGGCACGTTGGCATTTGTCAGATGAAGTTCTATGCATGTTTATAAAAATATTTCTATCTTCCAAATCGGTTTTGAGAAAGTAATAAAGTATTACTTCAAACAAAAGTGAATAAATATGCGTGATTTTAAAATTTCTCACCATTTATCCAAACGCAAACTATGTCTAATGTCTTTGTCGTTTTAGTTTTGCAACAAAATGTAATTATTTTCTTATCCGTCATGTATATCTGTGACAATTTAATTAACAACTAGAGACAAAAATAATCTATTCGATACTAATTACCATCAATCTGACATCGATGTTTACCCACTTCGCAAGTTGATCAGCAAAAACAAACGTAAGCTTTCAATCGTAGAAATTAGATGTACAGTTACAAATTTAAATTATAATTTTGCCAAGTTTTAATAAGTTAGCTCACGACAAGATTTTAGTCGATTTTATATTTTTGATATGAACGAGTTGTGTTTAATCGGGTTGAAAAATTAAATTAATACATAGAAGTGAGCATAATAAGTCTAAACACTACTTATTGTAATACTAAAAAAAATAGTGTTCTTTTGGGTTTAAAAATAGTATACACACCTTCAATAGCTAGGTAATAATAAAAGAAAATGCTAAACTTTAAAATTAGATCAAAATTTTTGTAATTTTCTTAAACTTTGGACTATATATAAGTAATTTCTTAACCATTAAAACTTTAAAATAAAACTTCTCAAACTTGAGATTGTATATAAATAACTCTTATTATTAGTAAATTTATTATTTTACTAATGCAAGAGTAACATGACAAATTAAATGGACTTCTAAATTCTATTTTTATGCACATAAATTCTTAAATTTTGAGTCATATATAAATAATTTTTATTACGTATCATATTTTAATTAATAAATAATAGACTTACTAATGATAAGAGATAATTTGCAAATAATGTCAAATTTAAAAAGTTAATTTTAAAATTTTAAAAATAAAAAATTATTTGTATATAATTTAAAATTTAAAAAATTTTATGTATTTTAGCATTAATATAAACTTTAATGTCTACTTTTAAGTTCATTACTTTAACGCAAAGCGACATCAGTTTGAAGATAATAAATTTAATTAGTTTACTCATTGAGTGAGTATGTTAATCTTCACTTTTGTGCTGTCTTAGAAAAAGGCCGAACATAATCAATCATTCTTTTGAATTGCGAGTTACAAGATATAAAGTTTACTTATTTCTTTCTCGACCATTTTGTTAGTTTGTGACAACATTTATGAGTTGCTACTTGCTAGTGCATGCGCAAGTAACCACAATTTATTCATTTTCGAATCGCGAAACTTCCGACAGACATAACGCATGACAAGGTGGCTCGATGCCTCTTCTTTATTTTCTTGATAGGGATGACCCGTGTTAGTGCATAACTTTACCTCCCATTTGAGGCTGGGACAAAACATAGTGTCCATTTTCCATAGCAACTATTAAAAAGTTGGGATTTGATTTGTTGATTTTGTTTATTTATAATTAAATTAAAAGTATAGTGATATTAGCCATGAATTAGCTTAGTTACATAGCATTATGGGAAGGTTCTGATGATCTTAAGTTTTAAGCAATAATGCAATATAATGTCGTGCACTGCATGCCTTAACAAGGTTTATGGAAAGATCAAAAAATTCTTTTAACCATAAAAGAAAAGATTTGTTACTGTCACGATGTATGTGGGTGAAACTTCTCCTAATTTCTACATAAGCCATTATAGAGTTCGTGTTATGTTATTCCATCGCCCCCAGCTCTCCCTTATCCATATTATGGGCCTTGGCTTAGTCGTAGAGCCTAAGTGAGAATTTGTAAAGGAATTTTTTAGGTCTTAAAAAGTTTGTTTACTTTTATAGTTGGAAAAAAAATTCATATAATTAAATTACCTCTCAAGCCAAAGTGTTTTACTCTTTTTTCTGAAAAAAATGTAATCTATCATGTTATATGGATGATATGCACTATATGATGAGCTTACATATTATATAAATGAAAAATTATATTCAAAGATTCAAATTTTGTAAAATTTATAATAAAAAATTTTAAGAATCAAAATTATTATTAAATTTAAAAAAATTATAATTTAAATAATTTTAGTGTTAATCATATATATATATATATATATATATATAATCTTGCTATTTTTTTATCACTGTTTAATAACGTTACATCAGAAGGATTGTTCATTCAAATTTTTTTTGGAAGAGTTGCATTTTTTTCTTTTTTATCTTGTGGGGTCCACATATTGTTTTTTTGAAATCCCCTGAAAGATGCAGGGGGTTGGTTTTAGTTTTTAAATACTAAGTTTCAAAAAAGTTATAATTTAAATAATTTTATTATTAATTTTTTTAAAAAAATTGATAGTAATTTTTAAAATTTAATAGGGAGTGATAATAATTTTAATCTTTGAAAATAATTTTAATTTTTAAAATTTTTTATTATAAATTTTATAAAATTTGAGTTTTTAAATATAATTTTTCTTTATATAAAGTTTATGTACGGACTACTGAAGATTTAGATAATAATGCTTAAAAAAGTTTATTTGATCATAGAGCCAAAAGCTGCAAGCACAAATGAAGAACGCAGAATATGCTTCTTTTATTGACCTGCATCTGGGTTTTTCCAAGCCGAAAGCAGGTACGGGGTCGAGTAGGCACTAGGTAGGATCGTGTCCTTACACTAGTAAGATTTCCTTTTTCTTCTATATCTTATTAACCAAACATTTTAGATACTTAGAATCTAATTAATAATTCGATCTCGTTGGTTTCAATTAACATATTATTAATTGTAATGCATTAATTTATATTTGATTTTGATGCCCTTGACTTCGTATTGACTATTAAAATTTTATTCTGGTGTCTCATAAAAAGAATTTTTTTAATTTAATCTTCTATAAAATTATTTTTTAATTTAATTCTCCACAAATAAAATATTTTTTAATTTAATTTCTCTTAAAATTATTTTCTTGATTTAATTATTTTAAAAATAAATATTTTTAATTTAATCATTCACAAATAAAATAATTTTCAATAATATCTTTTTGGTAATCTATTATAATTGAAATTAACATATGTAATAATATATAACATAATTTTTTATAAGTGATTATTTTAATCATTATTATATAATAGATGGATTGATTCTTAGTTTCATTAATAATATATTGATAAGAAAAAATTTATTAATAATAATTTTACTTGTATTGAACAAAATTAAAAAAATATCTTTATATGAAGGATTAAATTAAAAAAATAATCTTATGAGAGACTAAATTAAAAAATATTTAATTTATAAAAAAATAAAGTAAAAAGATAATTTTATAAAAGATTAAATTAAAAAGTATTTATATGTGCAAAAATAAATAAATTTTAATTTTGAACTTTTAATATAGTGTACTTTTGGGAATAATTTTTTAAAAAACGAAACTACTTTTTCTTTATTACGGTAAGAAATTTGATAGAAAATTGCAATTACTATGGGTCAAAAGAGAAGAAAAGCAAGCACCGAATGAAGTTCATAGAACAAACTCTATAGAAAATCACGAAAGATTCCCTAGACTCAAATTTAAGGTTCACAAAACAATATATAGGGCTATAGCCTAGGGGCACTTGGAGGCTGGAGCAATATGGCATAGCCACCCCGGACCAGATTTCAGAAAATTTAGTGGATAACAGAGGCGCACTGGTCAGTGGTCTCAGTCTTTTACACTTGGCTCTTCTGTGTCCTTCCAATTTCATCTCAATTATCACGCCGGATTCGTTACTTTCGTCGGAAGGGAGAGGGTGACTCAATTTCAGTTGTGCGCATATTGATTTATTGATATTTTCATTAAACAAATAAATAAGATATTAAATAGAACACTTTATTTATCTCTCGAGTTAAAATGGGCAAGATGCACATAAATCAATGGAAGAATTAAAATATAAAGTTAAGATTATGTATGGATTAAATAATTGTTTGAGAAATTTTTTAAAAAATGAAATGAAATGAAATTTTTTGAAAAGTTCAAACAAAAATTCAAACAATGAAATGGCATATTGTCCGTCAATCCACTCCATTATTTAATTTTATTTCTCGATAAACATCCAAATATGACGTAAGCTATCAGGTGGTGCTTTAACAAGAGGAAAATTAATTATCAATTATCCCTCGATTTACCAACCACGCCTTTGATAGTGGGTAAATAAGTATAGTTTATTATTTTGTTTATTGATTTTGAAAGACTTAGTAATGATTCAAAGTATGTTTGTTGAAATACAGGGAGGAAGATCATAGCTGATGCAGTGGGGGCATCGATGAAAGAAGCAAAAGATGATCGACTTTGCTGCAAACAACGCCTAACAATCCTACTCCTGCCTCGTCTTGACCCCGCGATGGGAGAAGCCTTTTTCTATCCCTGTTTCCTGAGTCCCTGCGAGAATCAACAAGGATCCCAAAATTATAGTAAAAAATCAAAAAAAGAACAGGTAAAATCCAATAAAATAGGAAAAATATATAAAGATGGAAAGAAAGCACAAACTCAAAGCTTAAGCACGATGCCTACATCAATCTCAAGTCCAACAATAAAAATAGAGAATTAAAATACAGAGCTGATCATGATGGGAACCAAATTCTCAGTCAATTAATCTATCTGAGAGGGCTTAGTCGTTTGACGGAATTAAGTAACACTATAGTCCCTATTTTATGAATAAATAATGGGGATGAGATGTGACTCGTTGAAGATGGTTTACGTAAATCCTAAACACAGTTAAACCTTTCAAAAAAAAATTTTTTAAGCAGGAGTGACAGAGAGAGTAATAATGATATTGGAAATGCTTTTTGTAGTTAATATATGGCATGTACAAGCTTAGATGAAATTGAACGGCAATAAAAAAAAAATTCAAAATAATCTGATTACAACTCTATTGACTAGTTGACAATCAGATTTAAGGTTTTAAATAAAATGTGAAAAGCTGTCAATGAAACAAACATATAAGGATTGAAAATAAAAATTCTATACCAAGTTCTTTGTGAGGATTATGTGTGTCTTTTTTCTTTGTTTTCTTCGCCCTTTTATAGCTCCCCTTAGGGCTAGCAACTACCCTCACATTCAGTCATCATCCATTTTCTATGTTTTTGTTTGTTTCATGACCTCATCGGGGTAATCGTGGTGTGTACTTGCTCAGCGAAGTTGCTTAGACCAAGATCCTAGGTTCTTTTTATTTTTTGCTATTACGTTATTTTTGACTATAGTCCTTGGCCAACTAGATTCAACTGAAAATTCAGCTATATAGGTTTTTCTTAACTATCACCTTAGGTATAGCTTTGATTGAATCTCAATTTTTTGTGCTAACAGAGCGGAATCCAAATCTGAACGAGTACCTTTCCCAAAACGAAAGCCATGAGTATAAAAGCATAGAACCAAAGTATAAAACTCAAGAAAAGACCTAAGATACTTTGCCTGCTTGTGCAGAAATCTTGAGCTCAATGGAATTGTGGAAGTAGAGAACTAAAGAAAGTTGCAGCCCGGTAAAGCACAGAAGCTACCAATAACGTGGCGAATGGACCCGAGCAGCAACATCCTAGGAGAACAATGAACAACGTAGTAGAGAAAGCAAAGGCGTTAGGAGAGAAGAATGGAAAGAAGCGATGAAGTGATCTATGGGGGTTGGCTTCTAAGTTCTAATGTTACCTATTTATTTTTTTAAAATTTTTAGTTAACATAAAAGGGAAATCACCAAAAAAGGACAACATAAAATAAAGCATGGATATAGCATCTAAAGTGGTACTTATCTAAGGGGCAAAATAAAGGGGCGTGATTCTTGTCCTTGAAATTGCCTTGTTTATTCCATTCTTGTCCTCATGAGATAAAAATAAATCTGTCAATATCGGCCAACTTGTCTTGGTGTAATCCTAGCCATTAAGATTTTAAAGTCAAGTCAATCAAACCCTACGTGAATATAAACTAAAATGTTTTAGCTTAACCCAATATAAGGATGTCCAAATAACAAACCCTTAAAGTTGGCTCTAATAACTTTTTGCATTCCTATCTTATAAATTAAATAAGAAATATACAATTCAACAATAAATAAATTATGGCTATTTTATTTTATTTTATTTTTTGTCTAAATAATACTATGAAATTACAAGTAAACATACATTTGTCTTCAAAGTGAACACTTGAAATATTAAAACAAAAGAACAACCAAAAGCACCTGTGATAAGTTAATGAAGTAGTTCATCTTTATCCACCATTGGAATGACGAACACGGTATGTTTGGCATGTATAAACACTTAGTAGCCAATACATTTAGTCATTTAGAGCAATAAAGGCATCCAACTCGCAGAAATTTTCAGTCAGGGTAGGGCATCTAACATTCCAATCCACATTCCACCGTAATTCAACTCATAAATTTCCGTAATTTTTTCTGGCCATTTCAATCCACAGGCTCAGTTTAGGGGCTGTGTATTTCAATTTTAATGGAATCAAAGAATATAGTAGTGTAGTATCCATTCAATTAGAATATTCGATCTTAAGCATGTGTTCTTGAAAGGAAAATATGCATACATGTTCAAGTGAATTTATGAAATCCATGAGGGAAATTGCAACGTAACTCGGCAGCTTCAAAATCAAGTAAAATCAAAGTATTTACTAATTCAGGTACAAAAAATAAAAAGAACTCAAACTTACCCTTAAGTGATATGACTCAGCTTGATTGACCCTAGGGCCAAATACAGCCAAGCCGAAAAATGCCCGAATCAGAAAATGGGGCTTTTTAACATAAATATATGTATTAAAAAAAAAAAAAGATACATATAAGGTTAAAAACTTATTCCGCAAATATATAATTAATTTTTTTAAAAAAAATAAAAATATGAGATGCGAAGCCTGTAGCTCCACGTTTCAATTAAATTTTTTTTTTTAATTTTAGGACGCGCGTCCCTAATTTTTTTTAAAATTTTTTAAAAATATTCTGACCCTTTTGGGTAAAAAAAACTGACCCTCAACGGGTCAATTTTATTGAACTGACCCATTGAGGGTCAGTTGATTATTATACACTGACCCTTTGAGGGTTAGTTTGACTGACCCTCAAAGGGTCAGTCAAAAATCTGACCCCTAAAATGGGGGTCAATAAAAAAAAAAATTTATATAAAAAGTTTATTTGTTTGCCTTTTCCTACTCATTCTTCTTTTTTCAAATTTTCTTCTTGCCTTCTCCTACGCATTCTTCCTCCTTCAAATTTTCTTCTACTCAATTCAATGTGATTATAGCTCATTCCTCCTTACCAATACATCATTCTAAATATCTGTATTTTTTCAGTAAGTTTATTCTTCTTCTTCATCTATATTTTAAGGTGTATATTTTATTTTTTAAAAAAAATTTTATTTTTCAGGTGCTTAACAAATATTCATATTTTTTTCTTCTGAGGAATTTGGAAAATGAAAAATATTTAAGAAATTATAATACAATTCATTTACAGTTGAAATGTTCATAAAATTTTTTTGTCTACCAAAAAAATTCTCTTATCTATAATTTGGAAAACATAACGTCTTCATTTGTTTATATTTTTTTGAGAAATATTAATTAATTTTGTTTAAATTGTAAGGATAAAAATTAATTAAAAATGTAAATATTAGTAAAATAAATTGTAAAACAAAATAGTTATTTATGTATTTATTGTTTAAATTTGTATAAAATTAGTTCAACGGTGAAGAAAAAAATTTTAGTTTGCACCATGATAAATATAATATTTGAGTTTCTTAAATATTGTAATTGTGAAATATTAATGTTTTGAGGAATATTAATATTATTTAACAAGAATTTAAATAAGTTAGTAAAAGTATTTCTAAAATTACATTTGAATGATTTTTTTCAAATCGAAAAAAATATTAATTTATGTATTGAAAAATATAATGAGAAATTAAAATATTAATTTATGTATAGTTTAAATTTTGAGAAATTAAAATATTAATAATAAGTTTTAAAAAGTTCAGATTATATTTTAAGAAAATTTAATTAATTTCATTTAAATTTGAAAAAGGTGAAATTTAAATAATTGTGAAAAAAAGTGAACAAGAATTTAAGTAAATTAGTAAAAGCATTTTTAAAATTTCATTTGAATGGATTTTTTTTTAATTGGGAAAAAATATTAATTTATATATTGAAAAATATAACGACCTAATTTGTATATATAATTTGAATTTAATTTGATAAATATAATACATTTATGTTTTAAAGAATAGGAATTAATTTTGTTTAAATTTTGAAATTGTAATTTTAAAATATTTATGTTCTGAGAAATATTAATCAAATTATTTTCATACATCTGGACATATATTTTTTATTGTTAATATATGAGAATAAATTTGTGCAAATGAAATATAACAATTTTAAAAATAGGACGCTTGCAAATTAACAAATATTCATATTTTTTTCTTCTGAGGAATTTAATAATTTTTTAACAGGTTCTCAAGCGTTGCCCTATTTTTTAATTTGAGATTATTTTTATATTATCTCTCATTCCAAATGCGTAGAAGATTTAAACTTTTTTATCAGCATTCGTATTCTTGTTGAGGTTTGTTATTTATTTTAAAATATTTTTATATTTCTTATTTTCTTCTCATATATTTTGATTTTTTTGTAGAAAATGCTGATAAGTTTTTTTTTCTATTTGTACAGATTCTTAAGAGCTTCTATTCTACACGAAAAATTTTGTTTGTTTGAAACTCTTTGTGATATCTTCGGTATTATTTATCTTTGATCATTTTGATATATTGTGTTTAATTATTATTTACACAAAGATATTGAGTAAAGATCGACAATGAGTAGAAGGAAGGAAATCATATACATTCATGCAAATGGAAAATTTTTTGACACTAACAAAGGAACAACATTTGTTTGTGATAAGCCAAGATTATTAAAAGTTGACCTTGACATTAATCTCGAGCAGTTGAAGGCTGTGGTTGGAGAAAAATTATGACTTCAGTCAAGACAGTATATATCTGAGTTGGTGTACCAATACCCACGATCACTTAATCCATCTTGGTACTTGCCATGCACATTAGAGGAAGATTCAGATATCCAAACCATGTGGGAAGCGAATCGACACTTTTAATCTCAACTGGGGGCACTTGAATTATATGCACACATCTCAACTAATGATGTGGGTCTAAGTGATGAAGAGACTAATATGATTGAACCGTTGACAAATCCATGTGCAAGTCAGATTAATAGAGTGGATGAATCGGTCTCCTTATTTAGCTCTTATCTCAGAAATGTTCATCCATTTGAGACCCAACTTTCTAATACTCAACTAATACCGCTCACGAATGATATATCTCAACCAAGTTCATCGAGGGATGAGATGTGTCATAACAATCCTTCTGGTCCTCCAAATGCAACCGAAGATATAATGGATGAATTTGAGGCAGAAGATGAATATGATGCTCCGCCAGATGCCAATGAATATGGAGAGGATGATGTTGCTGTAACTGATACTAAAGGGAATCCTGTAACTCTATTGAATTTTCATTTTGAGCAGGCATTTGCTTTTTTGTCTCAGATCAGCAATAATAATGTGAGTGAATTTGAGATACCTGACATAGAGGGGGTCATTGATCTAAATGATGACCAAGAGATGTATGTTGGCATATGATTTTCTGATAAGCAGTTACTGAGTCGTGCTGCAAAGCTTTATTCAGTCCGCAAACACCACACATTCAAGGTGCATCAATCATCAATGAAATACGTGGAGTATCGTTGTCCAGAGTATGGTGTTAGATGTAATTGGCAGATAAGGGCATGTCAATCTGAGGGAGAAAATGATTGGCGGATAACAAAGTATGAGAGCCCACACACTTGTGTCTCTTCTATGCTATCACAAGATTATCCGAAACTAGACTCTGATATAATAGCATCAAATATTGTATCGATGGTCACAGAAAATCCATCTGTTTAGATCCGCGATGTCATTGAGGGATTCATAGTACCTTTGGATATACGATGTCTTACAAAAAGACATGGTGGGGGTAAGTAACGGGTTATTGCAATTACTTTTGGGAATTGGGAGCGATCGTATGCAGTTCTCCCGAGATGGTTATCTGCTGTCCAACACTTCAATTTAGGCTCATACTTTGAATTTGTGACTAAGGAATGCCCACAGACAGCATCAGATACAGAGACAACACTTATGTTTCATAAGGTATTTTGGACATTTAAGCCTTGCATTGATACCTTTGATCACTTGAAATCGATTATCCAAATAGATGGTACATTTTTGTATGGAAAATATAAAGGGACGTTGTTAATTGCCAGCTCACAAGATGGTGCTAGAAAAGTTATCCCTCTTACATTTGCCATCGTTGAAGGTGAAACGTTTGAGGCATGGGGGTAGTTTCTTAGTAACCTTAGGCGACGAGTGGTACCGAACAAGTAAAATATTTGTTTGATATCTGATCGTCATTCTAGAATATTAGCAGCAAGTGCCAACCCAGAAAATGGGTGGTAGCCATCCCATGCACATCACATGTTTTGTTTATGTCATATTGCGAGTAATTTGAATACGACGTTCAGGATTAAATGGTTGAAGAAGAAGTTTGTCAACATTGGCTATTTGAATAAGCGTCATTTGGTGGATGAACAATTAGCTCAAATTCGATAGTTGCATTCAGAAGCAGCGAATTGGATAGAGGATATACCGAAAAGTAAGTAATCACGTGCATATGATGTGGATGGCCGTCGTTGGGGGCACATGACAACAAATTTAGCCGATTGTATTAATAGTGTTTTCAAAGGTGTTAGATTCTTGCCCATTATTGGCTTGGTTAAAGCAACAATGTATCGGTTGAATAAATATTGGGTTGAGCGATCACAAACCACATTTGCTCAGATGCAAGCAGGCATCTTATTCTCTGAGGATATCCACAAGAAGATTTCAGTTAGAATTGCAAGAGTATCTGCTTTATCAGTTTGTGCGTTTGATAGAAGGGTTTCAGAATTTGAAGTCGAAGAACCCTACGATCCATCCAATAAACAGTATGGGTGAACTTGCAAAGTTAGCTTGACGAATAAAACATGTGACGGTGACGAGTTTCAACTCCAAAAGTATCCTTGTCAACATGTATTTGCTGCATGTACCAAGGTCTGTCTTGATCCTCTACAATTTGTGCACGCTATTTTTCGGTTAGAGACAATTTTAAATATTTACAAGACAGAATTTTATCTAATGGGAGGAGACGTTTATTGGCCTTACACAAGTGGGCCTCGATTGGTCCCTGATCCTTCTATGATTCGAGATAAAGGTCGGCCGAAAGCCTCACAAATACGCAATGAGATGGATTGGCAAGAAAGCTCCAATGACAACCAAAGATGTGGGTTATATAGACAGATCGGACACAATCGTGCCACATGCCCCTCTCATCAACCACGAGGATAGATATTCATTGTCGATGATCATTTGCATATGAGTGCTATATGTATTGTCAATGATTAATTTGAAAGTGCCTATTTGCTTATGTCTTTCTTATGTATTCATTGTTGTTCATTAGTTTGTCGTACTAAGATTATATTATTGGCTTATGATATTTTGTTCATTAGTTTGACATATTAGTGTTACTATTAACAGATATTTGAGTTATTGGTTTCCATTATGAACCTTCACCAGAGTGCTGTTCATCTTGGACCAGAGGATGAGTCTTTACTATATTTACAGTCCCGTCATGTGTCTCAAGTTATGTGGCAAGGACGAGTGAGTAGAAAATGTACTTTATTATTTATTATTGAGTTAACTAAATTCATGATAGTTTGTCTAACATAATTACATAGGATGATAGAATTCTATGCATAAGGCAAATAGTGCAACAAGATAATATATTCTATCCCCCTCCAGCTATTGTCCCATATCTCGTGCAAGCTGATTTTTACGGTGTTTCACGACTCGATTATTTTGACTTCAATGCCGCCCTCGTGTCAGCCTTGATTGAGCGGTGGCGCCCAAAGACACATACCTTTCACCTCACTAGAGGCGAGTGCATAATCACACTGCAAGATGTCGCTATCCAGTTGGGTTTACTCTGTACAAGAACTGCATTATGTGGACGGACAGACTTTAATTGGTCAATTATTTGTAATGGGTTGCTTGGTGTCATACCGTCTCCTGAGACATTGGATGGCCAGAGGTTGAGCATTCCCTGATTGACCCAGACATTTAACAACTTGCTGGATGACGCAGATGATGATACTATTCGCCAGTTTACACGAGCATACATTCTGCGTTTGATTGGGGGGTATTTGATGCCAGATAGGACTGGACATAAAGTTATGTTAATGTATCTTCTGCTACTTGCTGATTTTGTAGGAGCTAGTCAGTATAGTTAGGGATCAGCAGTGTTGACCCATCTATATAAATAAATATGTAATGCCACCCACTATGACGAGGTTAATATAGGTGGTTGTTTGACTCTACTTCATTTATGGGCATGGGATTGATTTTCCCGTCTTGCTCCACCCAGACCCCCCAACCCGATCCTCGGATGACTATTTATCCTACTGACCCCCACTGGGTTTCAGGTATAAGCATATATAATTTTCAGATATGCTATTTTGTGATAATTGATAAGTTAACGTATGTTCTCCCTTTCCTCACAGGTGGCGGGATGTTCCACAATATCCTCGGGCGACGGTAGATGTCTTACGTCAATGTAGAATATTGTTAGACCAAATGAAAGACGATGGGGTTTGTATTAGGGTACTTACTTATTTTTCGTTTTACAATTATACCACAGAATAACTATCTTTTGTTGTGTAGGTCATTTGGCTTCCATATGACTCACCCGAGGTTGTCCAATTGATTCCAGAGTATTGCTTAGCGATGTCTGATGTATGGCGTGCATCTGTGCCTATACTTTGCCTTTGGATAGTTGAGTGGCATCATGCTGATCTCGTTCTCTGTCAATTCGGTAGGGTGCAACATATTCCAGAAAAACTATTTAATATAGGATCACTACATACTCTCCAATTAAGAGGAAAGATTCATAAAGATTGGTGCGAAGAGCATGTAATTTTTATTACATCATGGAATTCGTGGCCCTTAGTAGTGGCACAGAATGATCTTACTGATACACCACTAGATCGTGCATCAGACTATATGCGTTGGTATTGGCGACATACGCGAAGATGGATCCATCCTGCTAGTAGTTCTCAAGGTTTTGTGGTATGATTTTTATATAATTCTTATCTTCATATTACGTATCCTTAAATAAATATATATACATATAATTTTTAACAATTGATTTTTTCTTTAACAGACTGATGTGTTGGAGGACTTATACAGACTTATTATCACTGACCCCCCGACACTTAGTTATGGAGATTTTAGACAAAAAACAAGCAGTGATATTCAAAACATGTTGCATGCTTTAGAAGAACATCGAGATATGTTCATTTCTCAACCAACTCCGTCAGCACCTGATCTATCCAGACCTCTAGAGCCAGAGGCGAGACCAGGAAAAAGAGGTCATGGGTTCCTCTCATCTAGAGAACTAATGTCTGGTGGAGATTTTAGAGGATTGCACACGAACATGCCATCGTCATCTTACATGACAGTCCCTATGTGTAGTGGGGACGTTGGTCCTTTTTCTGTTTTACCACAAACTGTCGGAGGAGATGTTTGTTCTTCTTCCTTTCCATCAGCTGTCGATGTTGACATTCCAGGACCATCTTCCTGTACACCTTACTATATCCCTTCATTGCCTACCTCCACTTCATCTTTCTCCACACCGCTACCGCAGTCAATGCAATCTGCTGGCGTTCCATTTACATCATTATTTACGGATCCAGCTGCATTTAGTGCAGAATATTGTAATACTTTGTTCTCACAGTGGGTATCCTACCAACCTCAACAAGGCTTTCTCACTCCAAATCAACTAATTCTGCCTGTTCATTCTCCTCAATGGAATTTCAATTTTCAACAAATTCGCCATCAATCAAGTGGAGAATGAATCGTCTGAAGAAGAAAATGAAGAGGGACTTGTCAATGACACCGAGGAGGACCAAGAGGAAGAAGAGGAAGAACAACCACAACAACGCCAGCCACAGCGAATGAGAAGAAGGCCTCGGTGTGGGACAGACAGTCATTACGGCTAATAATTATTATTGCTATTTTTCAAATTTCATGTTCATTTGTATTATTTAATTATAAATTTAAATATATTTTAAGAAAACTTTATTCTCTTCTTCAACAACAGTAACTTATCAAAAAATTAATTAATGCAATTATATACACATCTATATAATCACTATATTACACTACAACATTATTTTTTAATTTTCAAGCGTCATATTTTTAAAATTGTTATATTTCATTTACAAAAATTTATCCTCATATATTAACAATAAAAAATATATATCCAGATGTACAAAAATAATTTAATTAATATTTCTCAGAACATAAATATTTTAAAATTATAATTTCAAAATTTAAACAAAATTAATTCCTATTCTTCAAGACATAAATGTCTTATATTTATTAAATTAAACAAATTATATATACAAATTAGGTCATTATATTTTTTAATATATAAATTAATATTTTTTTCAAATAAAAAATAATCCATTCAAATGAAATTTCACAAATACTTTTACTAATTTACTTAAATTCTTATTTACTTTTTTTAACAATTATTTAAATTTCACCTTCTATGAATTTCAATGAAATTAATTAAATTTTCTTAAAATATAATCTGAATTTTTTTAAACTTATTATTTATATTTTAATTTCTCAAAATTTAAAAAAAATTAATTCTTATTCTTCAAGATATAAAATTAAACAAATTATATATATAAATTATGTCATTATATTTTTCAATACATAAATTAATCTTTTTTCCCAATTAAAAAAATTTCATATATATGTAATTTTAGAAATACTTTACCAACTTATTTAAATTCTTGTTAAACAAAATTAATATTCCTCAAAACATTACTAATTTTTTCATTTTTAATTAATTTTCTTCCTTACAATTTAAACAAAATTAATTAATATTTCTCAAAACAATATAGACAAATTAAGATGTTATGTTTTTCAAATTATAGAGAAGAGAATTTTTTTTTAAGCAAAAAATTTTTATGAACATTTTACCTGTAAATGAATTGTATTATGATTTTTCAAATACTTTTCCTTTACTATATGTTTAATAATTCTTATCTGCATTGTTAAAATTTATTATTTATATTTTACTTGTTTAAAATCTAAATGTAATTAATTACTATTCTTCAACATATAAATTTCTTATAATTATAAAATTAAACAAAGTATATATATATATATATATATATATATAGTTATTTTATTTTTCAATATATAGATTAATATTTTTTTCAATTAAAAAATTTTCATATAAATGTAATTTTATAAATATTTTTACTAATTTATTTAATTTTTTTTTATTTTTTAAATTTTACCATTTACAAATTTTAATAAAATTAATTAAATTTTCTCAAAATATAAGTTTTTATTATTTATAGAATTAATAAAATTATAAAAAGATTTTAAGATATTACATTTTTTAATATACAAAAAAATTAATATAAATTTTAAATTTTTCTTTATTTTTATAAATTTTAAATAAATTAATTAAAAATATATATATTTTAAATATTTTTTTTAAAAAATTGACCCACGGGTCAAATTAACCCGTTGGTCAATCAAACTGACCTGTTGGGTCAGTTGATACTGACCCTTTGATAATTCATAGCTTAAGACCTTGTGTAGGATTTTACACTTGGACAAATTGGTTCAATTGTAGATGCTAATTTTTGTAAGCTAAACTTTGTACAACATCACATTATATTCATATATTGCAAAGTATAGATATTTTGATGTTTTGTAAGTTGGGGTGAACTTTGAAGGTTTAGGCTTTAAATTTTGTTTAACTTGATGACTTTACTTGTAACTAAGTAATTTTGGCTTGCTATTTGTGTATTAAGGATTACTTTATCAAATGTCGAATGTGGTTATGATACTTCTTCTCATTGTTGGCCTTGTTATTGTCAAAAAGTAAGTTGCTTTCATGTATGGTGAAAAATTAATGTTGATGTTTGTAAAAATGTGGTTTTGTTTTGGATGATAGATTAGAAGCCTTGAAAATGTATTTTTGGTGCTTTGGTTATGTGGAATGCTTAATGGTCCACCCCTTGGATGTTATCATAGCATGTTCTGCTATCATAAATCCTATTTGGATTTTGGGGTGTGACATAGTCATATTTTGAATTTAGTGTTATATCAAAGTTTTAAGGATGAGGACAAGCTTATTTTATCAATTGAAACTTGTTCAAAGTGGTCAAGTGAATTTAGGTGATGTATTATGGATTTTTGTTTGCCACTTAAAACCATTCCTCACCATTTGTTGTCATAAAAGAGTCCTTATGCTGTCATAGTGGAGTTTGATTAGTGTGGTTAGCTTTTAGTCCCTTAAGTTATGTATGCTAATTGGATGGTGATTATAGGAAGGTAAACCCTTTTTATAAACCTTGCTTTTTAACTATAGAAAGATCCAAAGATTGAGTTTAAGGTGTTAGCAACTTGTTGGTTCGCACATTTAAGTGTTTATGGTCTAATGGGATAATTAGGTCTAATGGGAATTATATTGTCATGTGAACACGAATATTTTTGTATGGTCTTGGTAGAGTAGTTTATTAATACAGAGTTTAAATTTTTTCATATTTTTGTATCTTAGAGATCCATTATCTAATTTTATACATTAATTATAGTTAATTAAGAACCAAATTATGTTGTTTAGCTTAATAAGGAATTAAAGATGTTACACTTGTTGTGTGATAAACTATAATCCCTTGCATGTTTATTTATGGGATAGTACTAATAGTTAAATGATTAAACAAAACATAAGGTAGATTAAGGTTACTTGGTGTGTTAGGTGGCCATTTGGCCATATGTACTTGCCCATACTACAAAACAAGCTATAGTATTGATTCATTCAATGTTTGCCCCCAAGATTATCTAGATTTGTGACCATAATGACACTCAAGGCTATAATTAGATGTTAAATTGATTGACTACCATTGAAGGATGATGCAAAATGCTTTCTGATTTGTACTTGCCTTTCCTCTTGAGCATTATACCCTTCATTATGTACCATTGGTTTGACAATCTTAACAAGTTAATGAGACATTTGATACATGAGATCATTAAATCCTACGTTGACTTATTGACAGAAGAAAGATGTTGTCATTATTAAGGGTTAGGTTTGTTCAACTATCTCTTCAATGGCTGGAGTTGCTTGTCCCGTAGTTGATGGTGGAGTTGTCGTAATAGGTTATCCCTTAGCTACTGGCGTCATAGTCGATGAAGATGCCATGCTTAAACTTGACATAACAATTAATTAAAAAGCTTGAAGTTATAAGTCTTTCGACTATCACTCTTTTTTATAGTTAATTGTGGAATATCCATGTAATTTATACTTTTTTTTTTTACCACAAGTGCATATATTACTTATAGTCATAACTAGGTAATGAGAACTTCACTAGAAGCTCTTCTTCTAGTTTCATCAAGCATGCAAAAATTTTTGCTTGTGAATTTGGGTTGATAAGTTGAATTGATTAGCTAATTCACACTTTTGGTTCTCATGTTCAATCAATATGCTAAGAAGGGAACTTTGTTCCTTAGCTTTGGGTTCTTAGACTACTAAAGGAAGAACTTAATTTAAAAAATGATTAAAAGTGACTAACACCTACAAATAGAAAATTGTGATAAAAAAGTAAAGGCATAAAATGAGATAAAGAAAGTTATAAATAAAGTAATAAATTCTAAAATTTAAAGGCATGAAAGTAAAAGATAAAATTGAAATGCTTGTATCTAATTGATTGGATGCGTGTTTTTAAAGTGAATGTACAATGAATATTTATAAGTTTAAAACTAGTAGTTAATCCACTAAAATTGTAGCATGCCTTTATTTGAATTTTTGGCCCATGTTTATAATAATGTATGATCATGGCCAATAACCTTAGTGTAGGTGGGTGCCATGTTAGCATTTCTAAATATTAAAATACTATATTTATTTGCTAATTAATTACTTTGTCAATTAACCATAATATCGATATCTTTAAAATTTAAGAAAGTCAGTCTTCAAGTATATTTTGCACATCTTTTTTTATTTGGTTAACTCACAAATATTTTCTTATTTTCAATTGATCTAATTAATTATTTTTAGAATATTTTACAGGCTCAATCCATAATTTATAAGAAGATGATTAAATGGTTGAAAATTACTTGAGATTATATGAATATTCTTCTATGTTTTAACTATACATTATTAGGCTATTTTTTTTAAGTATTTCAAAAAATTCAATAAATTATATGCATTGCCTAAAGACACTATAGACACTATAGCCCATTTTAATATCAAAAAGCCCAATTTTATTAACTTATTCATAAAATATGACCCAATCTATCTAATATCATCTAATGACCCAGCCAAAGCAGCTAAACTATAGGCTTGAGCTTGATGCAATTTAATTATTTTTTGTTGCTAACAAGTGCTTCTAAAACGAGAGAATACAATATAAATAGTGAAAATATATATGTAACCCACTTCCTTTCTTTTACCCACTCCCTCTTTTCTTTCTTTCTTTTTTTTTTTTTTCCTCATATTTCAGAGACATGACTTCACGCTTTAAAGAATCTACACTATTTTTACTCCTTGATCACAGCTCCTACTTCCATTGAATGTCTGGGAGGTAAGCTTCACGCTTTCTCTGCTACCACCTCTCTCTTTTTATAGACTCTCGGTTTACGTTGGAACAAATCCACTTCCTTTTTCTTTTCCATGTTTCATTAGAAGAGTGGGGGGCCGTCTTTCAATTCAAAGAGGGTGTTAAGCAATATATTGTGTATAATTAAGACTGAAGTTCAAACAAAAGTATGGCATATGGTTTTTTCAATATTTAGTTAGTTGAAAGTGTTTTGCTCAGATCTATTGTGTATGTAAAACTTAGGTTTAGAGGAAAGTATGCCTACATTTGAATTGCACTTGAATTAATCTATGATTTGATTATGTATTTTAATAATTATTTATTAAAAAAATAAAATTTTATCATTTTATGAGTTTACCGAATATATTCGCACTGTCCTTGCAGTTTGTTTAGACTTAGTTTGACAACCTTAATTGTGACTTATATTTACCCAGCTAACGTGTGTTTATTCTCCCCAAATGTACATTTCACATCCAATCACAATATGTTTATTGTCTTTAACATGATTCTCCTGAAAAAAGAAAAATAATCTCAACTATATAATAGTATAAAATCTGTTATTTAGTATATTTTTAATGTCTTAAATTTTGTAATAAATAAATTCATTAAAAGTTTTTTGGGCTTTAGAACAAGCCCAATTAGACATTATGGGCCTAGCTTCTTTTAATTAAAAAGGTAAGCCCATAATGTCTAGCTGTACTCATGCTGTCTTAATCTGGTTGATTTTTTTTTTGGACTCCACTATTTTTCTATTTCGGTTCTTTTTTACACTATGTCATAATCCAGTTTTTAATTGTACTAATTTCCATTTTACGCGTTTATTTTAATCCTACCAAGTTATTAATTTGTCAGCGAATTTGTGATGAATTGTAATAACATCCATTGGATCACGAAGTTTTATAATGAATATATAGTATAAAAACTATTTGAAATCGAGGTGAAACTATAAATACTTGCAAAAATAATAGTTTTAAAAAAATTGATAATCATACAGACATGAATACTTTTAAATTTAAACATGGGCTATTTCATCTTTTTTATTATAAATTTACCGAATTTTTATGACTTTACTGACAACTAAAAAATGTTGCTCAAAATTTCAAATGACAACTTTCCTTTTTTCAAAAGGAAAAACAGAGTTTACGGAATGGGTGAACGTGTTTGCCATGTATCATCTCATTTTCGTCCATAAAATTAAATATTAGCCCAAAATTACCAAAATTTCGTTTTGAACTTCGATTGATCAGAATATCAATGAGATCCAATTGGCTGAGAATTTAATTCACATATAAATCAGAAGTATTTGAGATAATGCTCCATTATTGTCAGGAGGAACATCATTTCTGGGGAAAGTGGACAGCTCCTTATGCCTTTTGAGTGTATGTGTCTATCTTAAGCTCTTCTTCTATCTACCCCATAAACTTTTGGAACCTTGTAAGAAAGTAAGCCATTGAAATCCACTTTAATCATGAGATGCTTTAAGAAGAATCAGCTAGAGATGGTGCACCATGTTCTCATGATGACTCATTTGAGGTGTTCCTATTCTTAATCAACAATTCTTAGGTATATATATATATATATATATATATTAACAGTATTATTTTAATAAAATTTTACCAGTCCCTTTCACTTATTTTGAGTACAAAAACCTATAAAACTTTTTCATTCTTAATAATTTGAAACCGAACCTTACAAAATTTTTTTGGATAGTCTACAAAATAAACATATAAATATATTTCGCTAAAAAACAATATTTCCTAATATATTAACATGTTTATTCAAAACTAGGGGGCCGTGCTATGAACAGGAATTAAAAAATGTAAGGATAGAAAACATAATATATATATATATATATATTGAGAGAGGAAAAAAAAAAAGGAGAGCACGAAGCCTAAAATAAAATTATGGCTAACTCTTATTTTAATGTTTGTTTGTTTTTTCTATAAACTAAAAGTTTTTAAATTTTACAATGTTACTCTTCTGCTTCCCCGGATGAGATATAATCTATTAAATCTAATCATTAAACAAAGGACAATAAAGTTAATTTGACTTTTCATACAAAATCTTCTCAGATATGTCATCAACTCATCACCCAAAAGAGCTGACTTTGCAAACTTGCATAAACTAAAAAAAAAAAAAAAAAGAAATTTAATAAAATCAAAGTCATTATTTGACCAACAATAGAACTTAAAATTATATATAAGGTGACGCACCCAACAATTCCTGACCCCTCAATCTCATTTTCCTCTTCTCTCCGAAATCATTTTTGACACTTCAATTAATCATAGTGATGAAACCATTGATCTATTTCGCTTTTTTCTGTATTCTCTTCTATGTTTTGCTCCTTCCAATTAGCCTCTGCTTCGCTGACACCAATGTTCAAACAGATTCACAATGCTCAGAAACTGACTACTCAGTAAACGAAGATGCATTCCTCACCAATCTCAGAACCACAATGGATTCTCTTGCTGCTAATGTAATCAATCATCATGGCTTCTACCAAACCCACGTGGGAAACAAGAAATCCAACGAAGTCTATGGTTCAGTACTATGTAGAGGTGACATATCTGCAGACAATTGTTCTAATTGCATCCTTAAATCGATCAAAGTAGCCTCCGATGATTGTCCAAAGAGCAGAGACGTCTCTGTGTGGTTCAGATGGTGTTTCCTACGCTATGCGAATCATAGCTTTTTTGGAGTTATGGAAGAAACTTCAGTGGCAATCACAAATGATACTGATTTTGATGAGGCTAAGGTGGTTTCTGAAGATCTTGCATTTATGGGTGGGCTAGCAGCTTCTGCTTCGGAGCAGCCATTTATGTTTGAGACAGGAGTGTTGAATGTGAGTGAGAGTGGTATTAAGAGGTATGGGATGGCTCAGTGCACGAGAGATATCAGAAGGGAAGATTGCAGGAAGTGCCTGGAGGCTCAGTTGGTGAGCTTCAAAACTGTGATTGGGAACAAGAGAAGATGGGAGATTTATGGGTCCAATTGTTTCATGTGGTACAATGACTATTGGTTCTATTCTAACGCCTCCACTCTTCTAAGTGGTGAGTACAACGAAAAAATTTTTATAATTAGAGCTCTCAATATATGTCAGGCTCTTAGAATAAGTCTGTTCAATGATAAGATGAGAACTCATGTTTTTTTTTAAAATTTTAGCCCATCTTATTCAGTCCTAGAGCTGAATTAGGTTGGACTGGGCCCAGTAAATCAAACTTATATTGACAACTTTATAACCATAATAACATAAGTAAGTGATAGTAGACAAAAATAAATTCTCTAATCGGATAGTGCTGTCCCAGCAAATGTACGTCAATTTTTTTTTCAGAAAAATAAAAAATACAAAGAGAGGACGGCTCCCTCATTTGTGGGGCCATAACACCCACAATAGAGAATGCCAACTCAAAAGTAGATATAAATTTTCTTGTCATATGATATGGGAATGAATCAACCTAATATGCGCCTTTTACTTCATATATAGCTGCTAGGAGATGCTGTGCTGGGAAAAGATATACAGTTGGGATAGCTATTGGAGTCTTGGCAACCCTTCTGATGGTTTTCTAATTCTGGATGGCTTCAGGAGATATGTCAAAGAGTATTTGGAAATTTTTTTTTTTCTCTCTTTTTTTTTTCCCAGTAATGGAGTTGCATGTGCACTGGCAATTGTTGTAATTCTTTTTACGTGGCCTTTGTTGCTTTTATTTATTATTTATTATTTATTGTTAGTTTGGTAAACTTGGTGATTGACATTGATTGGGACCTGACCTCCCTTGTATCTGATTAAATAGATAGTTGATTACTCAACTGTTCGACTAGAAATCATTATGGGGATTTCTTCAGAACATAAACAGTAAGGTTGAGACATGAATTTGAATCTTATAAGCTATCTGTTGAGTCATAAAGTGTGGTTTATTTGGTACATGAAGGTTTTACTTTTTAAGTGTTTGAAAACTTATTTATAGACTAAAAAAAATTCAAATTCATATATGTTCTATATGTTTCAAATACTATAAGAATGGTTATTTTTTTTAATATATCAAGGTCAAAATTTTATAAATAAATTTTTAAGAACTTTAAAAATTAGAATAAGCATGTACCAAACACTATTTAAGAAATTTTTATAATTTGCAAGAAGTTTTATAATTTCTTTTTTCCCAAGCATGAGAACAAATTCCGGAATGGATGCGTATTGAAGCCTCACTTATACTGCAAGCCTTAAACTATCTTCTATTCTATTCCAGCCTGGGTGGTGGGCGGCAAAGGAGATGAGGAAATGGAGAGAGAGGTGAAAATTTGAATTAGACATATTTGGTACTTTGACGTAAGTTTTTTTTTTGGAGAGAATTAATTTTATTTAATATGTGAGGAAATGAGCAATCTTTCACTGAGCTGATGAAATGAGTAAATTTTTAATAGAATGGTAGATAGAATATCTATTTTGCCCTAAAACCATATCTATGATAATATTTTATTATGATTTTTATTATTGGTAAATGAAAAAAAAAGTTTAATTAAAAAATGAATATATTATTTTATACCCAAAAGAATGAAAATTTTAATATTTTTATGAGTGGTATTATTATCTTTTGCATAATTTTCCATTTCATTCTTATATTATTTTTACTCTATCAAATATGTAAATAAAAAGATATTTTCATTTAATTTAAGATTCCAAATTCTATTTTATTCTTATTTTAATTTTAATTTTTATTCTTTTAAAGATTTTTTCACTTTACCAAACATAACTTTAGTTGCCTTGCTTTGCCTTCATAAACTGGCTTACCTATTGAACTTATGTAATATTGAACATTCAATATTATATTTATTTATATTATTATGTAATTTAATTTATTTTTCGAAAAATTATATAATTTATTTTTAAATTATAATTGAATTAAATCCTAAATTTTAAATAAAATTATTCATTTGTTAAAATACAAATGACTATATATGAAATTTGTTAATACTATAAAAATGTAATAAATATTTTTCTACTCAGTATCATAATCATTAACGGACATACTTTAAGACAACACATGGGTAAAAGAAAAATAAATAAAGAAAATACACATACTGTGAGGAGAAGTCAGATAATGTGGGTCCTTAGTTCAATATAGAATATATAGCGGTTTCAAAAGTCAGCTGATATCAATGTATTAATAATTGGACTGATGACGAAAACAGAAAACTAGAAATCATCTGTGAATTCAGTAAATATTTTGAAATTTTAGGTTATAGGTATTGATTGGATGTTTTTTTTTTGGGGTGATAGTATTGATTGGATTTTAACTCGGGGCTCTTTCGGAATAACTTAAATTTAGTTGATCCAGCTTGACAGATAAGCCCAAATGGGTTAGTTAGACTAATAAAAATCAATGGCCCAGATGGATTGACTAATGTCTAATGTTCTAAATTTACCACAATAAAATGGGTTGATATCAGTCATATGGTGTCTAGACATCTTAATAAGTATGAAAACAAAACTGTGATACAACAAAATATAAAATATTTACAATGAATTTTTATTTCCTTAAATTATGGGACAAAAGCCTAAAAAAGAAATTAATATTTAATTAGATGTGGTTGAATTTTTTTTTTTTTAATAGCAAAGAGGCCAAAGCCAAAAAAAGTAAAAGAAACTAACGTCAAGTTAGAGGCTTGAAAGTCACGCCCAAAAATCAATCACTAGGTGGTGCTCACATCTAATAAGGGGATGCATAACGCAATAATAGCCCATCGAGAGGGAATGAGCATAATTTGCCAGCTAATTTGCACTACAATTTGCCTCACAATGGACGTGGTTGAGGGTAACCTCCAAGGGAGTTCTAAGAGTTTCTGATTCTCCCAAATGATGTTAGAAAAATTAAGAATAGGAAATCATAAATAGGCTTTGAAGTGTGAAAAATTATTATTTTTAAAAAGCGATTGCCAATATGTTAGAGGTTTACACATAATACTCTTTCCAGATATAATGAAGCTTTTAGAGAAATACTCAAAAGAACATAAAACTACTAATTTACCAGAAAGTTATTTATAGATTTTGAACTGTCATTTTTTAATAATTATATTTGTTTATTTTGTTAATAAATATGTTCATTTTTTATTAACAAATATATTTGCTCTCTTTCAACTATTGTCTTTTAATAGATATGTCTTTTTTTTTATTAATCGACATACTTATTTTTTATTAATATGTGTCCAGTTTAACAAACATAGAGTTTTTGAAAATTCTAGACAATGTTAGAAAAATTAGGAAAAGAAAATAAAAAATAGACTCTAAAACATGAAAAATAACTATCTTTAAAGAGTGATTGCCTATACATTAGGAATTTATAAATAATACTTTTTTATAATACAACAAAACTTTTAGAGAAACACTAAAAAAAAAAAACATTTCTAGTCTAAAAGAAAGTTATTTATAAGTTCTGAACAATCATATTTCAATAATCATATTTGTTTATTTTGTCAATAAACATGTCTATTATTTATTAATAGATATACTTGTTTTCTTCTAATGATTGTCTTTTAAAAAACATGTCTTTTCTTTAGTAATAAACATATTTGTTTTTTATTAACAGATGTCTAGTTTAACAAATATACCCATTTATTTAATTTTAAATTCAAAAATTTAAAATAATTAAATTAAAATTGTCAAACCTTATTTATCTTAAAGGATTTTAAAAGCTCTTTTAATATTATATATATGTTAATTATATATATATATATATATATATATATAATATATATATATATATATATGTATGTATATATTGATTATTTTTGACATATTAAATGGACTTACTTTTATATATCTCAAAATAACAATTGTCTTATCTAATGTGAAACTTAAATCTTACTTTATATTACAAGTCATATAACAAACAAGGTTGAAATAAGGATGATGTTGCAAACACCCATTACAAACTAAAGAAATTGCAACCAACAAATCAGCTTGAATCACAACTCTTTTCTCATTCATATCCCAAGCTAACTTTAGCCCCATTAGTAAACCCCAAAGTTCAGCAATAGTTATTAAGCACACCCCAAGGTTTATTCCACAACCCATCGACTAGAATCATTTCTTATCAGGCCTCCATAAGCAGCACTTCCAGTTTGATACACTGAGCCATCAACATTGATAGAAAACCATTATGGAGGGGGGTCTCCATTTAATGTGGTGCTCAAAACTCATGCCTAAAACTTTTTAGTGCTCCCAGAGGAGAGTAGCTGCTTTGGCAGTCAATTGCTTGCATCTGAAAAAAAAGTCCTTGATTGTGCAATCATCCTCAGTAAAAGTATATTTACATTTGGCCTTCCACAAAGCCAAAAACGTGTACCCAAATATGGTTTCCAAAGGCAAGTCCGAAACACAGTTGCTTTTAACTTCGTTCTTGTAGTTCTAAGTAAGCCACCCTCGAGCCGAAGATGAGAAGAAAAACTACTGGTGTCTCGGGTCCACAAGCTTTTTCCAGAGGCGCTGGGTTCGATCACAATCTCTTAAGTAGTGAATGGAGGTTTTAATCTCCTGGCAACCAAGAAGGCACGCATCCAAGTTAGAGATGCCTCTATTGCAATGTAAGCCCATTGTATGCAATCGATCTTGAGCAAGAAACCAAAGGAGGTTTCTAATTTTCTCTGAGGCTTTCCATCTCTACACCAAGTTCCAGATGCTATTATTATTCTTGCAAGTTAGCTCTGCTAAGAGACTATAAGTACTTTGAGTTGAGAAACATCCATTGTGAGCTGCTTTCTAAGAAACCGTTCTTCCTAAGGAGGTAGACACCCATCATTAGTTCGAATGTTAGGCGGAAGAGAGTTGTTAATTATGTCCATAATATAAAGGGTAAAGAACATGTTGAATAGAGGCCAATTCCATCCACCTTGTTAGGAGTATCAGCTAAGTATTAATACACGTGTAATCTATTAGAGTAGTTATAATATTAGTTGTATTAGTTAGACAATTGTAAACCACTCTTTCATCACTCTCTTTATATAACACACCCTGTACATCTCTACAGTATGATGAAATGAAATTAGATCAGAATACAAAATAAAACTTTAAGTGTACTCTCTATGACTTTACTCTTTCTTCTTCTCTTGTGCTATTAAACATGGTATCAGAGCTCTTCTATCTCTAGTGGAGAATAGATATAAATCATCATATGCCTGTCCAATCAACTCTTTTCCAACGTCATGTCCACTCAAGTTTTCACAAAAATCATACTGATAACATTACACATTCAATTTCCATAAAGCTAGATCATAATAACTTCTTGATGTGGACGTAGCAGATACATGTAGTGATTCATGGCTATGATCTGCAGAAATTCATTAATATCATCTGATTATTCCAGAGAAATATGTCACTAAAGATGATACACAAGCCAAAAAATTGAATCTAGAATTTCCTCAATGGAACAAACAAGATAAACTATGTCTTGGATGCTGTCCTTTATCTCTGAATCAATGTTAACTAGAGTTATAGGTAGCGAAACTTCATTGCAGGTATGGAAACAAATTCTTGTCTTCATTGCATCATAGACCAGGGCTAAAATTAAATAGTTCAAGTCACAACTAAGAGAAACTAAGAAAGGAACTATGACAATAAATGATTATCTTCTTAAGATAAAAGCAGCAGTTGATTCCTTGATATCGGTTAAGAATCTTATATCTACATGTGGTCATATGGAAGCCCTATTTGAAGGTTTACCTAAAGAGTACAATTCATTTGTTACATCTGTTTCCTCATGACTTAATCCATATATAGTCTCTGAAATTGAATCATTATTACTTGCTCAAGAAAGTAGAATTGAGAAACATACAAATGTTAGTGATACAGTCTTAGCCAATCTGGCTCACTCTAACTCATCACAACCTAGTGCTCCATTTAATTAATATAATAGAGGAAGGACATCTACTAGAGGAGGTTTTCCTTATAGAGGTCGAGGATGGTTTCATAGTGGTAGAAGAGGTAAAGGAAGAAGGAATAATGGACAGAAATCTAATGTTATCCATCAAGTATGTGGAAAGGTTGGACATATGGCATTTCATTGCTATCATCGATATGACCAAAATTATCAAGGATTTGCAACTTCCTTTACTGGTCCAGTACCTTAGTAGTCATGCTTTCCATATCAATAGCCTCATACTTCAGTAAACTACACTAAGCCTCAAGGAAATATGGTGGCACTTACAGCTCAACCTAAAGCGATATGTGATCCTTCTTGGTATCCAAATTCTGGTGCTAGCAATCACATGACAAATAATCTGGATAACCTTTTATATAAATCACCACACTATGGGAAGGAAAGACTTCATACAGCAGATGGCATAGGTTTGAAAATTATGAATATAGGTAATTCATACATACAATCTCCTTTTCAACCTCATCCTCTAACTTTTGGCAATTTATTTCATGTTCCTTTAATATAAAGAATTTGTTTAGTGTTTCTTAATTTTCTTATGATAATAATGCATATTTTGAATTCCATCCTTTTACTTGTTTTGTGAAAGAGTAGCATTCTTATAAAATCCTTTTGTAAGGGAAGATTAAAAATGGATTATATGCATATGATGATTTTCAAATTTGCAAATTAGATTTCACTACTCATAAACCTCCTGCTTCTTCAAATTTTGGTTTTCCAACTTCTAGTTCTATTCGTTCTACACATTCCACCGTCATTTGTACTCTATGTTCAAGTTGTCATTTAATTTCAAATAGTTTTATATCTCTTATTTGTTTAGATTCATCTCCCAATGTAACTTCATTTCTACTATGGCACAATCAATTAAGGCATCTTGCCTCCAAAGTTGTATCCTCCATTTTACGTACTTGTAATGTTCTTCATGTTAACAAAACTATCTTTGATTTTTATAAGGCATATTGCTATGGTAAATCACACAAATTATTATCTTCTTCATCTACTATTATTTACACTCAACCTTTACAACTCATACATACTAACCTATGGGGTCTAACACCCATTAAATCTACATAAGGTTATGCATATTATATCTATTTTACATATGTTTTCTCATGATTCACATGGATTTATTTTCTTAAAGCCAAATCCAATGCTATTTCAACCTTCAAACTTTTTGAAGCTTATATTGAAAATCAATTTAATCTCAAAATTCAAGTTGTCCAATTGAATAAAGGTAATGAATTTCGAGCTTTCACCCATTTATTGCAAATCCTATGGCATTGTTAATTGATTAATTTGTCCCTATGCCCATGAGCAAAATGGTTTGGTAGAAAGAAAGCATTGCCATATTGTTGAAACAGGTCTCATGCTTTTAGCCATAGCCTTTGTACCCTTTATCTGTTCGGATTACACTTTCCATGCAGCTGCTTATGTTATTAGTAGACTATCCACTTCTATCTTATCTCATCTATCACTTTATGAGATCCTATTGCATGCTAAATCAAACTATGCTTTCTTAAAAACCTTTGGTTATGCTTGTTATTTGTGTGCTAGGCCATATAATAAACATAAAATTTAGTTTTGATCTACTAAATGCCTTTTTATTGGCTATTGTGGACGTCATAAAGGTTACAAATGTCTTTCTCCCATAGGCAAAGTCTATATTTCTAAGGATGTCATCTTCAGTGAACATTCCTTTCCTTATTCTAATTTGTTTCCCTTTCCTACTTCTGAGTCACCTAAAAGTTTCTCATTTCCTTTTATTGTTCCTCCCTTACTATGTGTGAATGACTTAAGTTCTACAAATTTACAATTAAATCTATCATTCTCATTTATTGCTATTAACTCTACTAACAATTTGGCAAGAGCCATTGCTAACAATGCTACAGGTACCTCTAATGGCTCTGAGATAGTAGCTTCTACAACTCCAGATATTGGTACTTCTTCTACAAGTCTAGTTACTAATGTGTAGCAACCTTCTCATCTGCCCTTAGTACTGTTGGCCACTCATCCTATGGTCACTCAAGCAAAAGATGGCATCTTTAAACCTAAAGTCTATACGAGTTACATAGAAACATCCATAGCAACAAAAGCTCTTACCATTCCACATTGGAAACAAGTAATGCAAAAAGAAGTATGATGCTTTGCTTAAGAACAACACCTTGACTCTTGTCTCATGACCTCTAGACAATAATGTCATAAGCAATAAATGGGTTTTTAAAGTAAAATAAAATGCTGATGAAAGCTCTCAAAGATACAAGGCCTTATTTCTAGCAAAGGGTTTTCATTAACAAGAAGGGTTTGACTTTACTGAAACATTTATTCCAATTGTTAAATCTTCTACTATTCGAGTTATTCTTACTTTGGCTCTTAAAAATAAGTGGTGCATTCATCAGCTAGATGTCAATAATACATTTTTGAATGGCTATCTTAGTGAAGCAGTCTATATGCAACAGCCTATTGGATTTGAGCATCTTAATAAATTGCTTGTTGGTAAACTAAACAAAGCCTTGCATGGCTTTAAATAAGCTCCAAGAGCTTGGTATGATAGACTTACTAATATTCTTTTCAAGCATGTTTTTTCTCATAACAAATGTGACAAGTCTTTCTTTATCAGAATTACTCCTCATCATACTACCTTTCTCCTAGTT
This sequence comes from Erythrophleum fordii, assembly GCA_032878935.1. NCBI lineage: Eukaryota > Viridiplantae > Streptophyta > Magnoliopsida > Fabales > Fabaceae > Erythrophleum > Erythrophleum fordii. The sequence continues at coordinate 9,028,841 of JAVQMF010000037.1, read as the reverse complement.
TATGTAGATGACATTTTGATCACAAAGAGTTCATTTATAGTAGCTCAATGCCTTATTTCTCATCTATTCTAAATTTTCCTTAAAGGATCTTGGTCCTCTTTAATATTTTCTAGGGATTCAAGTTTAGACTTTGACTGATGGTAGTCTTCATTTGTCATAAATAAAATATATGCAGGAATTGATTGCTAAGGCTAGAATATCATCTACTCAAAGCATATCAACTCCCATGGTCACTGGTTCGAAGTTATCTAAATATGGGAATGATCCTATGCATGATCCTTAATTGTATAGATCCGTGGTTGGTGCACTTTAACATACTACTCTTATGCAGCTAGAGATATCCTCTATGGTTAATAAAGTATGTCAGTTTATGCAAACACTGTTAAAGTCTTATTGGAAAGCTATTAAATATATACTTTGATATCTTAATGGCATACTTCACCATGACTTGCACCTAAAACCATATACTCCATGAATATAGTTGCCTACTGTGATGTAAATCGGGGGTCTGAAGTAGATGGTAGACATGGTACTACTAGTTCAAGTGTTTATGTTAGGTCAAATCTTCTAACATGGAGTTCTAAGAAGCAGTTAATGGTCTCTAGATCAACAATAGAAGCTGAATATCAGAGTATGGCTAACACTTTAACTGAGGTCTTATGGCTCAAAAGTTTATTACAAGAACTACATGTGTCCTTCTTTGATGCTCCTATTATGTTTTGTGACAATAAAAGCACAATATTGATGAGTGCTAATCCCATCCTTCATTCCAAAAAAACAAAAAAGCATTTTAAGTTAGATTTACATTTTGTTTGAGAAAAGGCTTTGTCTAAGGCTGTCACTATTCAACAAATTCCATCCTATATTCAAGTAGTAAATATTTTGACTAAACCTCTGTTTGCTCTTTATTTCCAAGCTCTCAGATGCAAACTTTAAGTTAGAAACCTCTCTGATATGAGTTTGAAGGGAAGTGATTAGAATAAGAGTTCATTTTAACGGTAAGTGTTAGGAATATCAGCCAAGTATTTATATACATGTAATCTATTAGAGTAGTTATAATATTAGTTGTATTACTTAGACAATTGTAAACCAGTCTCTCATCACTCTCTTTATATAACACACCCTGTATGTCTTTATAGTATGATGAAATGAAATCAAATTTGAATGCAAAATAAAACCTTAAGTGTACTCTTTGTGATTTTACTTTTTTTTTTTCTTCTCTTATGTTATTAAACACACTTGAGGTGGAGAGAAACTCGTGGACCATAGAGTTAAGCAAAACATTAGAGATCTTTATTACAATATATATTATAAGGGGTTTGGGTAAACTAGTCCAATGGTCATGCTAGAAGTTAACTTTGGATCCATTTTTTAGGTTCCAACTAATGCCATTTAGGAACCTTTCCTAAACACAGATGATCCATGCTAGGTGTTAAAGGAGCTACTTCTCTTTGCCACTTTTGGCATCAAACTTATGGGCTTGCAACCATGTTTATGTTGGAGTACTTAGACCCAAAGTGCATTATGATTACCAATGAGACCCTAACACAACTTCAATAAAAAAGCTTCATTTTGGCACCACATCTTTCTTATTCCAACTCCTCTATAGTTTTTCTGGGCACATACTTCCTTCCAAGAAGTAGGGTGCACTTTCCTTTGATTTTCAAAAGAGCCCCACTAAAACTTTCGACATACCTTTTCTGTTTCTTCGCAAACACTACTAGAGAAAAGCATAATTTGCATTGCATAGCTTAAAAGGGCATAAAGGATAGAATTTTAGTCTATAAAGGTAAGAAGGTTCCCCTTCCAAGACAAGATCTTCTTGGTCACCTTTTCCAAAATAAAGATGAAACTAGCTTTAAAGGTCTTTTTATGAAGTAAGGGTATACCCAAATACATCTTTAAATCACCCATAAGAGAAATGCCCAAGATGTTACTTAAGTTGAAGCTTTAGAGTAGTGAATATTTTTGGAGCAGTATGTCTTAGTTTTAGCAAAATTTATTTTCTTACCCAAGGTGGCATAAAAAAGGTTCATGTGATCCCCTCATGACTTCAATTTTCTTTATGGAGGCTTATAGGAAAAGAAACAAATTGTTAGCAAAAAAATAAATGAGAAATAGGGGCCGCTTTCTTGGAGAGTTTAATGGGCTTCCATAATTTATGATTGATCACCCACTCAATGTAATGACTAGGTCTTTCTATTCAATGGACAAATAGATATAGGAATAAAAGGTCACCTTGAAATACCCCTTCTAAAAGGTTAGAATGAGTCTAAGGTTTCCATTCCAAAGAACTTGCATATCTTACACAAGGAAATACAAGTCTTGATGAGATTGATAAAAGGGTCTTAAAGACCAATATATATAAGAGTATTTCTAAGGAAAACCCAGTCAAGATGCTCATAAGCTTTCTTCAAATTGACTTTAATTTTACAAAGCCTTTTTGACCTTTTTTAGATTTCATTAAATGAATAACTTCTTGAGCAATGATAATATTATCACGACTATGCTGTTCAAGGATGAAGTTGCATTGCTTAAGGGTAACAATCTTATTGAAGACCTCTTTCAGGCAATTAGCCAAAATTTTCATCATAATTTTAAAGATAATATTATATAAATATATGGGCCAAAAGTCTCTTATAGTCTTAGGGCTTTTAATTTTAGGAATTAGCATAATGTGCATTTGATTAACCTCCTTAATACTATTTGGATTCCAAAAAACATCTTTTATATATTTGCAAATTGATTGGCCAATCAGGTTTCATTGACTATGGAAAAAGATTACTTGAGGACCATCGAGGCTAAGAGCTTTAAACAGGGAAAAAGGTTGTACTATAATAACAAAAATTAGTTTTTGCCTAAATAATAGCCACCATTCTTTTTGCCCTAAATACAATAAGCTTTTTTTTTCCTTAAAGGGTTATAGCTATGGCTTTTTTTAATTTTTTTTTAAATTGGAAATAAAAGGATAACCCTTTTAATTTTATATATATATATATATATATATATATATATATATATATAAATTAACAACCATGACTCTTTTAATTATTTTTTTAATAAATTAAAAGTCACAATTTTTTAATAAATCAAAGGTCACAATTGGAGCCCAACGGTGACCCTTTTATTTTTTTTATAAGTTAAGAGTCATGGTCACTTAGTAACCGTAATCTTTCTAACACGCATATAAGGTTGATCCACGTGGCAGTAAATAATTGGCTTGCAAAATTACACTACCACGTGGATCAATCTTATTAGTAGTTATCTATATTATTATCTAAAAAAAATTTACAACTTTGTTACCCTTATACATTACTACTCCCCATCGGCCCACTACCCCCTTTCCACTATTTCTCTTCGTTTCCTTTCTTCTTTCTTGGCTCCCTATTTCACCATTTCACCCTCATTCTTTGGCTCCTTGCTTTCCACCTTTTATCATTTTTACAGAAGCAACATTCTACCATAAAACAACATGAGTTGTTTAGATTTGTGATCTATTTGAGTACACTTTTAGTTGGTATTACAAAAAGTTAGGTGGTCTTAACAAATAATCTATCTATTTAGATTAACCACCTGGTATATCAATACTAATTAATTTTTTTTTTCATTTCTTCAAATATGATTGTATTTTATTTAAATGTTAAATTTTTGCAATATATGCCTAATATCTTCATTTGATTGTTCGTCAATTAAGGGAATTTTTTTTGGGGAAGAAATGTAGTATAGTTAAATTAATTTTAAAGTATAATTTAAATGTATTATGTGAAAACAAATGAAAACATTGGTCCTCTCAGTTGCTAGATAACGTTATTTGCCTAATTCTGATAATTTTGAATCACATGTAATTTTATTGGTGATTCATATTAGAACAAAGTAAACTAATGTTTTTAGTTATATTTAATTTCTTTTTGTATTATTAATGTAATGTTCTATTTATCTTGATATTGATATTTTTATAATATATTTAATATCTATTGACATGTTTATAAAATGTAATTTTAATATTTATTGATATATTTAATTTAATATTTATTGATATAGTTAATATATATATGCAACTAGTATTTAATTTTTTATAATATTAAATATATGTATTTAGTTATTTATTTTTTATTTAATAGTTATTACAAAAAATAAATTTATAATATTAAATTTGAGTTTAATTTTATTATTATTATTATTATTATTATTAACATTTGTGTTTATTCCATAAAATGCAATTTGCATATTATGTTTTTAGTTATTAATTGTTGCAAGTATAGTATGTTATATTATTTGATTGTACATAAAAATTATATTGTTGAATAAGATGTACAATGCAGGTGTCGGAAAAATAAATTTGGAGTGTAGAAAAAATAAGTCTAAAAGATTGATATGAAATAATTGTAAGAGTATATATTGTTAAAAGAAGTTTGAAATAAAATATTATATTGTTAAAAGAAGTTTGTAATTTATGGACTTTGTACACAATTATGGCTGTTAGTAGCAGTGTGGCTTAGACTAGCAAAATGAACAACAAGAAAAAGATTATATGCATATATTCAAATGGATAAATATACAAAACTGATGAGGCATAATGCTTATATCGGATACGATTGATGTAACGACAATCGATTCTAACATTTCGTTGGAGAGGTTGAAAAAGGAGGTTGAGAAATAGTTACAGTTAGACCTAAATCAATATATATCTCAATTAGTATATAGGCATTTAGTGTCACTAAGCCCCACAAAGTATCAAGCATGTAAGTTGAGGAGAGATGCCAACATTTAAGTGATATGGGCAGCGAATGTAAAGTCCCCATCATAGTTTGATTTAGTAGAGTTGTACTAAGAAATCTCGATAGAGGAAATAGACTTAAATGTGGCAACTTAAGTAACTTTTGACTATATACCAAACCTACTCCCGTCCTCTAACCATGTTAACATCATAGAAGATTAACTTACCTTGTTTAGCACATACTTTGTAGGCATGGGTTAATTCCACACCCAACATATAACAATTCAACAATATCTAGCTTTTCATTTGGTTAACAATACCTTTTAGTTAAGTTCATCTCGCGTATTAGTTGATTATACCTCCCAACCAAGTTTGTCACATGAATCGGTTGGTAACCCCTTTTCCTCTAGAAAAGACAAAGGACAAAATGGATGAATTAAAGGAAAGGACAAATATGATATTGCTCTTTATAATTACAATGGTGGTACTGATACAGATGACGACAATGATAATATAGGGTAGATGATGCTTTGAATCCAGCAACCTCCATAAATATTTATGATAACTTAATGGTTGCATTCTTTAAATAGATAGATATAGATAGTGTAAGGGCTCCTGACTATGACGAGATGGAAGAGACAGTGGTAAATATGAATGATGGCCAAAAGCTACATGTAGGCATGCTGTATAATGATCAGTAGTTTTCTCACCTAGTAGCAAAGATATATTCCATGCATGCACATCATACTTTTAAGGTGTTCCACTCTTCAAGAAAGTATGAAGTATACTAGTGTCTTCAATATGGATAAGGGTCATGTAAGTAGAGAGTTAGGTCATGTTATCAAGAGAAAGAAAACTATAGTGAGAGAACAAAATACAATAGGCCCCATACATGTGTTTTAGCATATTTGTTATAGGATCACCCGAAGCTAGACTCCAATATTATCTTAGTGTACATTGTCTCAATGGTGACTAAGAATCTTGAAGTGTCAATTTGAGAAGTCATTAGGTGTATTTTATCCTTGGATATAATGTTTTATACAAGAAGGCTTTGAGGGAAAAACACCGAGCTATCTTACATGCATTTAGGAATTAGGAAAAGTCTTATACTTTGTTGCTTAGGTGGTTGGCTACCATTCAACATTTTATACCTAGATCATACTATAATTTTGTAAACAAAGAATGTGTATTGACCAACATAGGCAATTATGATTTAGTTATGTTCCTTCGAGTATTTTAGACCTTTAGGACTTGTATTGATACTTTTAACTACTTGAAGCCGATAATTCAAATAGATGGGACATTATTGTATGGTAAGTACAAGGAGACTTTACTGATTGCAAGTACACAAAATGGTGAGAGAAACATTGTCCTACTTGCTTTTGCCATAGTAGAGGGAGAAAGATATGAGGCATGGATATAGTTTTTGTTCAACCTTCGAGCACATGTGGTGAAAGACAAATACAGGATTTACGTGATTTTCGATAGACATATTAGAATTTTGGTTACTATGGCTAACTGACACCCTGGGTGGCAGCCACCATAGGCTCATTATATGTTCTACCAATGACATTTGACTAGCAACATAAAAAAGAAATTTAGAATGTCATGGCTAAAAAATTTGTTCACCAAAACTAGTGTGACATCCGATTTCTCCGTAAATGCACAAAACTCACCAGATATAAAAGCAAGTCCCTTGAAATGAATAATTTAAGGTCAAATAAAATTATGATAAAATTTTAAATAATGAAAAATGGGGATTTCAGGTTTGAGTTACCTAGAAATTAGAGCCAGAGTGATTCAATAAAATTGCTGAAAGCATAGTAGTATTTTCATTATTTTTGGCACTTTTTAGAAAACTTAAAAGAGTAATTTTTAAATGAAAAAAATGAGTTTCCTAGGGTTCTTAGAGGCCTAAAAACTATAAGAATCCGTAAAATAGTTTAAACCTCTTTGATTTACGTTTTAGAATGATAGTTGATCTGAACTTTAACCTTTTCATTCGAAAAGGTTTTTGATCTAAATTGAGTGATTCCAAAGGTATTTTATAAGTTAGAAAACTTAAATTTTATGATGGAAAAGATGATTTTTGAAAAGAAGTTAAAATGATCCTAAAACAGAAAAGCCAAGAAAGGGACATGGATGAAACTTTTAAGAAATGATTTTAAGACACGTGGCTCTTATATATGGCATCCCATTCTCCTTTCCCTTAAACTGACTTCACTTGTGTCCCAAACTAGAGGAGATCTCTGCTTAAAGAGACGTATAAAGAGGGAGGAGGAGGAGGAGGAGGAGGAGGAGAAAGAAAAGGTTAGTGAAAAGGTAAAAAAATCTTAAAATTTCATGGTTCTTCCTTTACAAAAGATATTCCTTTCCTTCTCCCCCTTCTTTCTATAGTTTCCATCAATAATTTGGGACTATTTTGGGACTGGTTTAGAGAAAGAAAGTTAGAGTTTGAAGGAGAAGATTATACCAAGTGAAAGAGCTCTTGAAATAAGCCTAGAACTAAGGTAACTTTAATCATTTTCCTTGCACTTCCTTGTCTTCTTGCCTTGGGATGTTTTGGCCAGCATAGAGCCCATTCTCTAAGGAATAAATTCTGGTCCTAGCAAGGAAGAATCATAGGTTTTGGAGTGTGAAGAATAAGTATATGCAAAGAAATCTAATTAAAATGCATTAGAAACAAAGTTACAAAGTTTAGGGATTCTTTTATACCTTGATATGTATAAAGCTTTCTAGTGATAATTTGAGTTATCTAAGAGTTTATATGAGTTCTCAAGACACTTAGGAAGTCTTACAAGTGGCCATTCCCTAAAGGAAATGAAGCAAACTCCATGGGCCATAAAGCATGTGCATATCTTAACCTAAGTAAGTCTGGCTAGCTAGGGAATATTTTAAATTGTTCCAAGGCTAGAATGAGACTAGATATGATAGAAGAAAATCAAAGGAAGCCTTAGAAAAAAGTTTAGAAAACATAGATTATGAGATAGAGGTGTAAGCTCTATAATGAGACATAAAAAAGTAACTTATAGCTAGACTCCTTAGAATGAATTTGTGATGACTTCAAGGAGTTTAAATAGAGTCAAGAGACTTAGATTGAAGGAGAAAATAAAGCCAAAATCATGAATTCCAATAGTTGCTTCATGGTGTCTTGTATGGAACCATAATAGAGTTATATGAGAAATTAAGCCTCCATAGAGTTTGTATAAAGCTAAAGATTGTTTTAATGATTGAATCATGTCCCATTTAATGTGTGTAGGCCAAGAGAATCAAGTACCACCCAATTCCATGAGCTTGGCTAAAAAAAGGAAGACAAATTCAGGGAAAAAAGGTATGGCATTGGCTCTAAGGTAGCTTTCTAACCTTTCCCTCATATATGCCTTGGATGTTGCTTGTCTTTGAGTACTTGTATGTGTGTTTATGCCATGAGAAATGTTTTTAATTATTACCTACATGTTATGATACCATGATGCTCTTGAAATGTGCCTTATGAATGTGTTTTGACTTAAATTAGTTTGGTGATGCCAAAAGTCCCTTAACAAGAATGAGGATGAACCAAAAGTCCCTAGGATTAGGTGAGACTAGGGCAAAAGCTTTAAGAAGAATGAAACTTAGTTAAAAGTCCCTTAAAAATGGGTAAGACAAGTCTAAAAGTCCTAAGAAAAATGGGTGACGCTAGACCAATACCTTTAAGAGTCTATGTATGAAATGTATGAGTTTCTTGAACATGAAAAGTGCTTTATGTATATTTATTAGTAGTTTAAATTGCCATCCATGCATTCTTAAACTTGAAAATACATCCATTATGTATATTTGAAAGGGTAAAGAGCTATTGAGATTCTTTGAATCTCACTCTTCCCTATCTATATGTCTAACAATGCCTAGATAAGCCAAGAAGACCAAAGGTTGGAGGCCAAAGCGTTGGAGCATGATACTTTAACAAAGGAGTAAGAGAATGGGTATTTCCAAAGATTTTGATGTCAAAAATTTTAATCTTATGATGTATGTATGATGTAGGCTCTTGAACATGTCCAATATGTATAATGATGATGTATGTATGAATTTTGGGACCAAATGAATTGATGTATAGATTTTTGCCACCTAGGTTCTATGATATGCATGTATATAAGTGTGAGTGGCATGGTGAGATTGAGCTCTATAATGTTTTGGACCATTTGAGATGTTTCACTGGGCTGTGTTTGTGCTTTGGGATGTGCTCAAGTGGCTATGGAATATTAATAAAGTGAAATGGTGCCTTAAGAATCCCTTATGACCCCAAAAAGTGACCAAATCTTGAGCTGAATCTTAAATTGACTAAATAAATGAATTTTCCCATGAATTTGACATGAATATAGGTCTCATATAGAGCTTTTCATAGAGCTAAAGAGCACTCAATTTGGAGCTCTAGAAAATTTATTATGATTTTTCAAAGTTGAAAAAATTTTGTTGAAATGGTATATGCACTATTCATATGGTCAATTTATATTTCTATATCACATATGGGCCAAATGATATCCAATACTTATGAAATTTTACAAACAAAAACTAGATACCATAAAATTTCCATAGCCATAGGATCACCTCATTTAGAGCTCTGTAGAGGGAGAACCAAAATTTTGAAGTTGCATGATAATACCAGTAACATAGCTCAACCTTTCATATTATTTCATCAATTTCTATGCATTAAAGGCCACTTCATTGGTCTAGAATGATTTTTATTCATTATTTAACATCTAGTGCTTTCTAGAATGATATGTTTTGCTTGATTTTGAATTTTCTAGAATTACTTATGAATTTTCAAGAATTACTTATGAATTTTCAAAATTTATATCAGAAACTTATGACAATAGACCCGACAGCTAGACCTTTGGTGTTGTTATATTATTTTTCATAGTCCAGTCGATGTTTTTGTCATTTGAAATGATTTTTAGCCTTTAGTTGACATTTAGAGCTTTTTAGAAAACCTATCATTTACTTAATTTTAATTTTTTTAGAATTAATTATGATTTTCCAAAGTTCATACTAGAAAATTAGAATAGTAAACCCGAGAGTAAAGCTTGAATTTTCTTATGTATGGATGTGTTATATATGGAAGATGATAATGATAAGTTCATATGACACATGAAGTATGAAATGAGGAAATGAGGCCTTACGTAATGCAAATTAATACATTAAAATATATGGATTTTCTTGCAAAGTGTATTAAGTTTAACTCCTGAAATGGAATGGGAAAGCTTAAAGAGTATGGTATTACAACTAGTACATCTTGTCATCACTTAAGCTCATCAGTATTTGTTCAGTATATTACTCTAGCTTCTCATGAGTTATTAATCATCATATTTCACAAATTACCTATATGAGTAGCATAAAGTGTATAAGGAATTAGCCCGTATACACCAACTAAACTTACATGCTACTAATTGGATTGATGAGCTACCCAGTGGTCAATGGTGTTAGGCATATGATGTTAACAATAAATGGTGGGATCATATGAACATGATCTTAGCAAATGGTATAAATGAATTTTTTAAAGGGGTCAGGTTCTTAACCATGCTCGAGTTGGTTTGGGCAACATTTTATAGGTTGACCAAGTATTGGGTTATCCTAAGTCGTAACACTTGGCTTTAGTGCTTTGCTTGTTTTAATACTTGTTGAGTAATGGCAGCCAGAAATACATACTTTTCATACCAATCAAGGTGAGTGTACCATTACGCTTTAAGATATGGCAGTGTAGTTAGGTCTTCCTATAGTAGGTCACCTTATCATTAGTTCACTTAAATTCCACTTGCAAAGTATTTACAACATTCTTCTCGAGGTCAAACCCTTAAAAGAAGAGTTTAATAGCTAGAGGTTAAGCATTACTTAGTTTGCAAACCACTTCGAGGCACTTTTTAGACAATATGGACAGAAATGAAATACAATGTTTCACTTATGTATATATATTACGTTTGATAGTCTAGACATAGAGTCCCTCTTATGTACTTTACCTTCCTCTAAGACTTTTATGTAGCATACCAGTTTAACTGGGGCTCTGCAGCACTAATGTATCTTTATAGAGAGCTGTGCGATGCCACTGATTACAATAAGGTTAACCTCGATAGTTGTTTGATATTAGTACACTTATAAGCCTAAGACTGGCTCCTTAGGCTAGTGCCACAAAGGCCTTCACCTTCAAACCTTCACGTAGATGAATATGATGTGCCCTTTCCACTTGCTTATAAATATGAAATCTATTATCATCTTAAATGTTTAATATATGGTTTATATGGATTTTATCGATCATAATTGACTACTATTTCACTATACATCTAGTAAGTAGAGGCATGTAGGCCAACATCCTCATTCAAGGAAATCAGTTATACAACATTATAAAGTATTATTAGATCAGATGAGACCCAATGAGGTTTGATACACTCCACAAACTATTGCATGGTTACCTTTGTGACACCATATCTTTACACAAATAATTTATTGTTCGCAGATTATATGGCATCCATATGATTTAGATGATATGTGCCAATTGACACTTGATTATTGCTTGGCATACTTAGAGATATAGTTAGCATTTGTGCCTTTTATTTGCTTCCACATTATGGAGTGGCATCATGTTGGTCGTGTGCTTTAATAGTTTGGTAAAGTGCAACCAATATTTCATGCTGCAGATGATTTGAAAAAGGTCCATACCATCACGCTTAAAGGGAAAGCCCATTTGGACTATCGGAAAGAGCATAAGAACTTCATGCTTCTATAGTGGAGCTAGCAGGATATGCTATTGCTGATGTTGATGTTATTAGAGCCCCTGGATTGCTTTTCAGAGTACATGAGATGGTATTAGAGGTTTACCCACCAGTGGATCTAGCTTATAAGTGGCGCCTAGGGTTTTGTGGTAATGTTTTTAGACTTGTCATATTTACTTTGCTTCACTTTTCACATATATATTACACATATGATTATCAGTTTACATTTCTTATAAGTCGATCTAACTAATGGCTTACGACTATTTGCTATAGATGACCCTTCACTTTTTGATCTGGCTGTGGTGAGTGATTATACTAGCATCCTCTATGCATTTGGTAAGCATTGAGACATGACAATCTCCCAAATGACTTCTCTTGTACCTCATTTTCTTAGGCACCAAATTCTTACAAGTTGTATGGAAAAGAGAACTCGTGGCTTTATGTTTACCAGAGTACTTATGGTGGATGATCAGGGTTATCATAGTTCTAACACTGGTGTTAACACTCATCTATGATAACTGGTCCATCTTCTTACACATTTACACAAATGCAGGTCCACTATGATATCAGTGGTCCATCTTCTTACACACTAACACAGATATAGGCCCACAATGACATCGCTGGTTCATCTTCTTCCATGCCATCCATGCATTTTGCTAATTTTGGGGGTACTAGTTCTTCCTATTATACTTTATCAGAGCCCTATTATGCAAGACCACAGCAGTAGGGGTATATTACATTCAATTGCACTATACTACTGATCTCTAATCATCATTTATCTTTCCTTAACCGCATATGCTATGTGGCTTCATCCCTTTTAGAACCCTATTTTTTTAATAGGAAATATCTTAGGTGTGAACACCATATTTTGTCTAGATATTTAATTTAAAAAAAGAAAAAAATAATATATAAAAAAGTAAAAAATCAAAACCAAAAACCAAAAGAAAATCAAATGAAAAAATAAATATTTCAAAAAAAATAAAAATAATAAAAAGAAAAAAGAAAAAAAAGAGTAAAACTAATTGAAAAAAATAAAATAAAATAAAAGCTACTCACTACAGCCCAACTCGTTCAAGTCCATCAGTACTACCCCATTCTCAAGCCCATTAATTTCAATGAAGAAAATACAAGCAAACTAAAAAAATACCTTCAGCCCAAATAAAAGGAAAAGTAACCCAAATTTGAAAAGGAACCTGTGGCCAACTCTCTTAAACGTGGCCATCAACTCAAACAAAAAAAATGGATATAAAAAAATAAAATTTTAAAAATAAAATAACAAAATAAAGAGAGAACTTAACTTTTTTAAGAAAATTAAAAAGAAAAAAGAATGAAAAAAAAAGCCCATCTTTACAATACGAAAAAAAAGGGAGAAAGAAGAAGAAATGGGCCAAAAAAATAAAATAAAAAAGTTTGGACTGAACTCTTGTTAGGTCGGATCAACCCAACCCGGATTCATTCATTACCCTACCCATATCTCTCTTTGGCAGCCTCCCACTCTCGCACGACTCCAGAACAAAAAAAAGGCAGAAAAGGAAGCAGCATGATAGCTCTGGAGAAAGAGACACATCGCCAGAGTTCTGGGGAAAAACGATTCTAGAAAAGAGAAAAAGGCAGAAAAGAAAACACAGCATCAGTGCAGAGGAAAAAGGGGAGAAAGCGATGCATCAGGGGGGAGAGAGAGCTGATTTTGAGATCAGGGAGGAGAGAGGAGGAGTAAAGAGAGACAAAGGGGGGACCAAAAAAATGGAGAAAACAGAGGAGGGTTTTCAGACGGAGATTGAGAGAGCAAGAGAGACCGAAGAAAAATCGGGAGACAGAGGGGGAGAGCTTTCGAGATTTGGGAAGGAAAAAAAAATGAAGGCATCAGAGGGTTCCTTCCTTCGGTTCGAGTCAAGGAGAAATAGGAAGAGGGGCGATGAGAGAAAAACTGAGGGGAGGCCAAGAGGAAGAAGAAGACTGAGATTGAGAGAGCGGAGTAGCATAGGGATAAAGAGAGAGAAAGAGAACGATCAAAAAAAAAAGGGAGGGGATTTCGAAGAGGGGAGACCAAAAAGGAGAGACGGAGAATGAAGGCAGGGGAAACCGAAAAATCGAGTGAGGGAGTGAGAGATTGAGAGTGACCGAAAAATTGAGACCGAGGAGGCGAATAGTGCGAGGGAGTGACCAAAAAAAAATCGATCGAAGGAGGAGGAGGAAAAGAGGATTTCAGAGGAGAAGAAGCAAGAATCAGAGGCAGAGGTCGAGGAGGTTTCTGGATTCGAACAATAGCAGGCGAGAGAAGTCTTCGGACTTGGAGATGAGGAACAGAGAGAGCTAGAGAGGTCAGAGAATAACAGGGAATTGAAGAATCCATCCTTCAACCACCATCCTTACAGGTAAGCCGCCAGTGTTGTTTGCTCTGTCTGTGATTACTGAGGATGTAGAATTGAAATGGAAAAACTGGAATTCAAAATACTATGTTCATTGTATACTTGGAGATATGCACAGGAGGTGCTCGACAAAATGCCTAAGAGAAATTTGAGTTAAGTCTTTGCATTTGGTCATGTAAACTATGCTGGAATCTGAACTCTGGATATGATGGTTCTAATGTTACTATAATGTTTTGTTTGCCTACCTCGTATGCTTGGTCCCCTGTTCCGTGATTATTCTTTTGTTCGATTTGATATTGCTTAAGGTTCAGACATTGGCTAATACTTTCAGATTAGGGTTTTGATGTTTTACTGTGACATTTCATTCATGCATTTGATTCCCTATCACTCATAAAGGTTATTGTTCTTTGTTTCGCTTGTTACCAGATCGAGGTTTAGATTTTAGTTAATGATTTTTAGGATCAGTTTCCCTTCTCAGTGTTGGATTTAAGTGTGGCTGAAGTTTCATAAATGCCTCTCATTGTGATTTCCCACTGCTGCATGAGAATGGTTTGTTGTGTAGCCGGGTCTCTTGATGTTGGTTATATATTTTGAGTAATGAAGCAAAGTTGTGAGATTATTTGTGCATTTATCTCTTCCTGCTGCTGTTAATGTGATTGTCTATTTCTTTAATATTTGGCTATCAAGACCAATGCATTTGGTGTGATCTGATTTAACTTTAGATCAGCACATCGAGGGTAACGGATACCTGCTTGGTATATAATTCTATCTCTAATGTGGGAGCAGTTCCTGATATATAATTCTGTCTCTAATGTGGGAGCAGTTCCAGATTTTGCTGAACATTTCTCGTGTTGTTATGTATGTCGTTATTTGAAAGGGAACCTACTTTTGTTTGTCTTGTCAAATAGAGATAAATCTGATTCATGCATTCTACTGCCTTGTACATGTTATGCTTTGGCACACAATCATATCGGAATATTATTTTGCTTCTTGGCTGTTTTTGGATCCAACTAAGCCCGAGGTAAATCCTGTTTTGTGCTTGGGACATATATTGCTGTTGAACAAGTTCTAAATTCGCATCACACAATTTGTCTATAGTGCTAAACTACCAATTGAATCCAACAAATGAATGGCCTCTTCATTCTGTTTGATCTAATATTATAATATGCATTGTGATTTCTTTTAATGCGTTGATGAAGATTTGGAAAGACATAAGAGTGTGCCCATTACTTGATGTTTGCATTTCTAGAACTGTTCCTCCCATTGTCCTTTTTTTTTTTTGCATGAGATAAAACCATTTTGCTTCAAGCATGACTGAGGAGCGCGAAGCAACTGATGAATATAGTGGCAAGCAAGGGATTGGAAAGGGCAAGCGTAAGGAAGTTGAAAGACAAAAGCACTATCATGAAGACAAATTGGTTGTGTTTCATTTTACACATGTTTTATTTTATTTTATTTTATTTTCATACTTGAAAAGTATTTGAATATGATGTTTAATTGGCTACATAAGCACCCACGAAATTGTATATATTACATGCTTGTAAATAGTTTATCTCGATTTTATCTTATTTTATTTTATTTTAGAGTTGCCACGTAGGATTCTATATCCTCTTAGGCTTATAGGAGTCATCCAGAGTTGTGTGTGATAATAAATCTCCTCAGATACCAGTTTGGGGTCATCAAATGTTTAGGCCTAAGTTTTAGGCTTCAATAATTAACGCATAAAAAAAAGGGAGGGTTTCAAAACAAAATAAATCACTGTTTTTTTAGAAAGGTAAAATGTGGTTCTTTCCAAAAGAGAGAGAGAGTTCAAGTATTAACTAAAGATATATGATTTTGAAAAAATCAAATAAATTTTATCTTTTCAAAATAAAAAAATAAAACCAAAACAAAACGAAATTAAGATGATTAGTTTCTTTCTTAAACTTTTGTTTTGTTGTTGAACAAAAATTTGAACTTTAAAAAATATGCTTCATGAAAAAAAAGAGCGAATAAAGGACAAAAAACAAGAGATAAAACAAAAATAAGAATATCGTTCTCAAGAAAATAAATAAAGTAAAAAATAAAAGATAAAAATCCAAAAATGAGTAACTTAATAATTAAAAACTTTTGAAGAATAAAAGATTAAAGATTAACAAAAAAAAAAAAGTAAAGAAGTAGGATTAATTTGGGTTTTTGCAAATTAATCACTTCTAAAGTTATTTGCAAAAATTCAAAAATGATTCTTACTTCTTTTCACTCATCACTAAAAAAAAAAAGAATAAAACAAATAAAAAAAATAAAAATAAGGGAAAGAAGAAGGAAAAAACAAAAGCAGAAAAAAATAGTGAAAAAATAAAAATGAAAATACTAGAAAAGCAAAGAATTAAAATTAATTCTACTTTTAACAAATCAAAATATATCCATCAATTTCAAAACTCGTTTTATTTGTTAAAGAAAAAATTAATTTTTATTTTCTTTGTTTTTTTTCACAAAAAAAAAAGAAAAAAAAGACAACGCAAAAACACAAAAAAAAAGGACAACTAAAAAAAAAAAAAGAAAAACAAGAAAAACAAGAATAAAAAATTTGAGAAAAAAAACAAAATGATACAAAAAGAGTAATAAAAAAAAGAAAAAATTCAAAAAAAAAAGAAAAAAAAACAAAAACAAGAAAAATGTAAAACAAAAAAATAAAAATAAAACACCAACTAAATACAATTTCTGATCGAATTACGTGGACTTTGATCCCTTTGAGGGGTACGTAGGCTCTAGGCTTTCATCCTAAGTCAATTCCAGCCTTGTAAATAAAATTTTCTGTTCAATTTTCATTTCCTTAATTTCCTTTCTTTCATTTTGTTTTTTCAAATTTTATTTCTTTAATTTATTTTTTTTCTTTTTCAACTTTATTTCCTTTATCTTTTATTTCTTATTTTGCATGTGATTTGTTAGGAGAATTAAAATAGACTAAAGGCCATATTGATTTTGCACGACTAACTTAGGGTAACCGTTCTTAGCAACGGGTGTTGTGGGGTGCCTAACACCTTCCTCACTCACAATCGACTCCCGAACTTATTCTCTGGTTCGCATACCGTTTTTTCTTATTTTCTAAATAAAAAGGCTTTTCCAAAGTTTTTCCTTTTCAAAAATTAAAATTTTGGTGGCGACTCTACTACTTATCTTAATTTTGATTTCAGTTTTCATTTTTTTTGGTAATTGAATCGAAATTTCTTCTTTTTAAAAATTTCTTTTAAAAAGCGCCACGCGGTCGCATTTTCGGATGTAACATTAGGTTAGGTTTCTTTTTAGGTCTTATGCATATGCAAAAAGGGATGTATTACACCATATTAGTTTTCTCCAATTCAATCCCTCCAATGGGATTTGAATCATCCTTTGATGACCATTTAAAAAAACCCTGTTCCATACTAATAGGCAAACATGACATACACGATGGCAATGATAAAGATGAAGACAAGCTAAAATTAGGGGAGGATGAAGAAGAAGAAGAAGAAGAAGAAGAAGAAGAAGAAGAAGAAGAAGAAGAGGACCATCATATGTGACGATGAGGCCAACGATTAAGAACAACGACTTGATATGGCACATAAAGTCATTTTTTTAAAAGTATATATAACTTTTTTTTTACCTATATGTTTAAATTTTAGTTCATTGTTTTAGGTTACGATTTTCCTTTTCAATAATTATAAAATTTTTTTCATCTTAATGTAGACTTTAATAATACTTAACAAGTGCACTTAATTGTTCATCAAATTTTTAAAAAACTCCTATTAATTTATCAACTTTAAAGGAAATTAAATTAACATATAGTTTTTTTTATGTCATTAACATTTATATTTTCATCTTAAATATTTTTATAGGTTTCAATTTAAATAATGTTCTAAATGTTGTAATTAACATTTAGCTTTTTTATTTTACATGTCATACTTAACATTTTTTTTTTCTAGTTTCAATTTAAAAAATAATCAAATTGAGATAAAATAAATAAAAAATAAAAAGGTTCACAGTTAGGCTCCAATTGTGACCTTTAATTTTTTTTTAAAAAATGATTAAAAGGGTCATGGTAAGACCTTAATTGTGAGCCTTTTATTTTTTTAAAATAGATGGGAATTGTGACCCTTAATTTTCAAAAAACAAAATAAAAAAGGGTCATGGTTGTGACACAATTGTAATACTTTAGCTATCTAACTCTTATTTAATTACTATAAATCAATAGCAAGTACATTTATTGATGAAAGAAAATATTGGATCCAAATTTTTAAAATTACAAGCACTTGCCTTTTTTGTAATTTCCATGTCCATTAAGTTTTAATCATAAAAGTAAAACATACATAACATTTTAAAGAAAATCTAGTAGAGTTTTTCCTTATAAAATTAACTATCTAGACTAATAAAATGATCGTATTTCGGCCTTAACTCACAGACATGAAAAAATATAGATAATAACATTATCATGTATCATAACCTGGGCATAAAACATCATTTAAATCTAAATAAATCAAGCTTGAGTTACATTACTATTAATAGTATTCTAGTATACATAATCCATCATGGTAGAATTAAACATAATTCATATACATTCTTTGAACATTACAACAACATTAAGTACAAAACATTCATATAGTTATACTAATCCAAACATCATCTTTTTCTTTTCCTTTGCTAACACTGAAGCTTCCACCTAGCACTGGATAGTGGAAAATAGAGTTAGGGGTGAGATTTAGGAGAATCTTAGTAGCTATACTCAAATAACCTAAAATAAGCATAAGATAGTTAAGCAAGAATAATGCAAGTATGTATGGTTATGGAAAACTAACATAAATACTTTACAAGTTTACTACATGCTCTATCATGGCCATAAATCTCAGCTTAACTTAGGCTTTTCTCTTGAGCTTAAGAGAACTACTAGGTTTATTCCCATTGTCCCTCTTTATCTTATAGTCTCAGCTTATTGAACATAGTATGCAAAACATGACATATAATTGATGTAATACACTATAACATACACTGTGCAAATCAGCCATTATAATACAATGCATATCAAGCTCAAACAAGTCTGCATGTAACTACATAGGGAAGAGTAAGCTATCTTGTATAAATAATAGAAACCCAAGAAAACTTATAAATTTTTTGCTCTATCTTTGGCTCCATTTTTTTTCTTTCTCGGCTCCATACTTACAATGAGATAGAACCTTACTAGCTTGTCTTAAAATATCACATAAACATATCATTAACATCTAGAGTTCATAACAACTTCTCTTAAACTTCTTTAACTTTTAACTATACTATAGGCCACTTAAAGTACACTTAGAACCCCACTCTTACATACTTTCAAGATGCTTATTGGGTGGTAATTTTGTTATCTGAAATGCTTAAATTTGACCATATTCAAGAGCCTAAATTTATAAAATTCCTTTTGGACTTTTGCTCCCCATATTTGGTTCATCACTTAGGCTTTAGGTTAGGAATTTCACTAAAGTTAAATCCTAGGCCAACTTATACTTCTAGAATTCATAATTTAAGTCACAAATTCCACATTTGTTATTCATATGGTCATTGGCACTACTCATGTGGTATTTTCACTTTTATACATAATGGAACACATTATGTAACCTTATGCCTCAGGGGTAACTTTGAAAATTCAACTTCTAAGCTTCAAAATCTTGTCATACATGATCTATATAGCCAGATTAGTATTTATTAGAAGCATTACAGACTTGCTCATATAACTTAATGCCAATTGGTTCTATATTACCCTTTCTTAAACCTTAAAATTTCAACTTCCAAAATCTAACTTTTAAATTCAACTTAATGCTTCCATTATTGTTTTTTCATGATTTGAAGACTATCCATAACCTAAGAATCTATTGAACAACTTCCTAGCTCCTTGAATTTCTCATTGGCTGAAATATGTACCATAAAATTCTAACTTGGAGATTTCAAAGTTTCAATTAATTCTAGGTTTAGATTCTTGTTCCTTGCATCGTAAAACATCTAAACATACTAATTAAGAGTTGAAAATAAAATGGTTACTCATTCATCTAGCCTTGGCTAAATCCATCACACAATATGGTCTAAATTGCTTTCTTTCATGATTTAATGAAAACCAATGTTAAATATGAAATTCTGGCATGCTAAAACCCTTGGTTCCATCAGGAATTTATAATGAAAAACTCTCCTCCTCAGTTTCTCTCTCTTGGCTGAAATTTACAAGGCCTAGAATGCAAAATTTTGCAAATGTTTCGAATAGAAACTTACCTCATTATGAAGTACTCTTTGCATAGATTAGTTTCTCCTGATTGGTTTCTTGAAAAGAGCTCCTTTTTAGCTTGGGTTAGATTTGAATTTTCAAGTTTTCATGAAAAGAAAATCATCATTAGAAAGCTTTTAGAGAGAGAAACAATATTCCTAACTGGCGTGAGGTGAAATGAGGTTGTTTACTTACCTAAATGGAAGCTTAAACTTTCTCTCTCTCCTTCCTTAATGTGACACCATGAATGGTCTTCCAAGGTCTGGTTTTAGAATATGGTAGAAAATGCTGAGGTATGGCTTACTTAAGAAGAATCATTTATAATTTTTCAAAATGATCATTTTTCCCTTACTTGCACATATGCTCCGTTTAAACTCATTTTTTAGGCTCCTTACAAATTTTTGGTTACTCTTTGACATAAAAACATTATTTTTGGGGTTTAGATGACTTAAAATAGTAAAAGGTAGCTCAGCTTAAAGTCTTGATACTATTTGGCACTTTTAGTACACCGAAAAGGTCTTAAATGATTCTAACTGTCCTTATGATTTTTAGAGCCTTTGAAAACTCCAATGAGTTTAATTTTAGGATTTAAAACTTTTTCCCTTGATTTTTCTAAAATTTTCTCACAATTACAATTTTTCCACTAATATATCATTTTTCTCTATTTAACTATTTTTGCTTCATTTTCTTTCTATGTATGATTTCCTAAACCCATTCTTGATATGTTGATTAATGTTTTACCCTTATTTGACCTTAATTCAATTTACTTTAGGGCCATCTTTTATTAACATACTAGTCCCAATTCAGTTAAAAGCTAGATGTTACAACAATCGTGACCTTTTAGAAAAAAAAAGTATTATATTTGGGGCGAAAAGAATGATGGCTATATTTCTAGGCAAAAATAATTTTTACCATTGTAGTATGGTCTTTTTCTTACTTTAAATGTTCTCGTACTAAAAGTAGGATTTTTAATTTTTGTGTCTGTCACTTCATTATGATTAGCACTTAGCTCTATAGATTTTTAAAAGAAGGAACCTATGGATCCCATTTCTCTATATCTCCAAGGGATGTGCATCTTACGCACATCCTATATGAACTCTAGACGGTTCAGATTCTAAGTTTTTTATTTTTTATTTTTTAAGTTAAATCATTATTTTTTTTCAAAAACTTGTAGTTGAAAATTTCTTTTTATTCTATATTCTGTACCTTTTAAAATAAAAAAGAATCAAAATTTTTTTAAAAAAATTAAAGAATGTGGGCTGTCTAGATTAATTTAGAAGGTCCATAGAAGATATGATCCAAGAAAGTTGCACGCAAGAACCTATTAGGTATAGGAGTTGTGGTTCTAGCCCTAGTTTCCTAACTATAGAGGTTTTTGAAGAAATCAATAGCCATACTCTTTAAAGCATGTTGGCTAGCTATCCATTGCCCAGTCTCTTAATGGTGTTAATATAAAACTTTTCTTCTTTTAACCATTATGGAGACATGGAAGAATCTAGTGTTACGATAGCTTCATTGTAACCAATTACTTATAGATTTTTTACCCCAAATGAGCTCTTGTTGCGATAGACATCTTTCATAATTCTCCCATAGCTATTTTTTTCTTCAAGGTGTTAAAGAAAAGGATTTACACTATTTGCCAGTTGTCTCTCTACCTCGCAAGTAATTAAGAATCTTTTCTTTAAATGGTCTGTTATTAACATTTTCATGGTTCCACATAATAACTACATTTTTTAATGTCAAAGCCCTTTGAGTCCAATCCTAATTATGCCAAGCATCCTTAACCACATTAGTAAAAGAATCTTCAAGAAGCCACGTAACATGAAATCTAAAAATGTTTAGCTTGTTTCTTCATTTATCACCAAGCCCAAAAGAAACAAAAAAAGGTCTATGGTCTGAACCATTTTTCAAAAGATGTTGCACTTTTATATGCGGGAAAGCAAGTCTCCAAGAGGTATTCCTAAGAGCCTAGTCAATTTGTTCCTTTAACTAGTTCTTCTCCTAGGTGTACTTTCGTCTGTTAAAACCAAGGTCCATAAGGCTAACATCCGAAATGCAATTAAAGAACTTATTCATGGAAAACTGAGTGGGAGGCCTACCTATACTTTTGTCACTAGAAGTGAGATAGGTGTTAAAATTACTAAATGCAAGCATAGGATCCTTCATGGATTGAACAATATCAATAATAATATCCCAAAATTCTCTACATTTACAAGGGTTGGGGTCACCATAAATGCTTGAGATGTAGAATTGGTCACTAAAGCACTTTATTCGCATATTCTAGTAAGGAATTTGAACATGGGACGTAATATACTGAAATTCAAGCTTATCAACGTCCTAAAGAAGCCAAATGCCCTTAGAAAATCTCGTGGCTTACATTCTGATCTAGTTAGTGAACCTTAATCTATAAACCATGTAATTGGCTTGAAAGCCACTAATTCTAGGTTCAATTAGAACCAAAAGAGAAATATTATGCTTTTTAACAAGGTCCTTCACTCTAATAGGAAAAGTTAGCACTAGCCTTTTTGCAGTTCCAATACACAAAATTCATTAGAAACAAAAGAAGATAAACAAAAAGAAAGGAAGCAAGCCTTACAACTCATTTGAGTATACTTTGGTGGCACCATAGGCCTCTAATAGATGGTCACAATCATCATTTAACAGGGATTATTGCACATAACCTAGCATAGATGTGGCATTATAAAGGTCAAGAAGCTTTCTAGGTAACTTGCATTTCATGTCTTTCTCCTCAACAAAGATATTCCTTTGGCCATATTCAAATCCCTTTATTAAACTTGGACACTGTCCTCCTCTTAAATGATTGAACAACATGAGAATTGGGTTTAACCTTGAAGGCCACCTAGGTGATGCTAACTTAGACAATATAATGGAGCTTGCTACCTTCTTTGTATCTTTGGTTGCAGATGGGCTCACTTACACCCTTTGGTTCAGAAGGGACTTGATTAATTAGGCCCAATAAATGGAGGTTTTCTATAACATGTGCCCTTATTTGTCTAAATTGTCTAAGTTCCATGAGGGTCACATTCTCTTTTCCTTTAGTTCATTGATTAACTCTTTCTTCCAAGTTCTCAGCTAATGCATTCTTCATCATATTAGATGACAGTTTTGATGTGATTTGCACCAAAAAAGTGGAAGTATTAAAGATGGGTTCAATAAGAAAATCATTCTCCTCCAGATTAGCTAGTGCCTCAAATCTTAAGGAACCTTTATCATTGATACTTGAAGGTTGTAGAACTTGTAGGTGTTTTAATGCGTGAGATCCCTTCTTGTTTTTAGGAATTTTTCCATTGGCAAATATCGATCTAAGCCTTTTTCTAGCTAGCATCTAGGGTTTGAAAATTTCATTAGTATGAGTGGGTTGATTTTTCACAGTATGCTTGTTCTGTGATGAGAGGATCGTTGTCAAGGTACCATCAGAATTCTCCATCTTACTAGATGCATTTGGATTTGTCAAAAAATCATATTTTTTGCAGATCCTTACCTAGATAGCAATTCTGTTAATATAGTTCTGAAATGGATCAAAATTTGTCGTCCATCTCTTAACTATAAGGTAGTGCTTCATAATAACCCAAGACCTTCATTAAAACAAAATGGTAGTCTTCAGGGCTAGAGAACCTCACCAAGAAATAATCTTTTTGATGTATTTTAAAAAAATTAAGTATATCAATGCAATAGATAATCTTTTTTATGCATTTTAACCCAAGACTATTGCATTCTATGAACAAATAGATACAAATAGTGTGAGGGCTACTGATTTTGTTGAAATGGAAGAGTTGATAGTAAACATAAATGATGGCTAAAAGCTGCATGTAGGCATACTATATTCAATGGTCTTTTTGCTAGGCAATAAAAATATACTCAATGTATGCACATCACATTTTTAAAGTGTTCCATTCTTTGAGAAAGCATAAAGAATACTAGTGCCTTTAATATGGATAGGGGTCATGCAAGTGGAGGGTCATGGCATGTTATCGATCGAAAAAAAACTTTTGGGAGATAACAAAATCCAATGGGCCCCATTCATGTGTTTTGGCATCTTTGTCACAAGACCACCCAAAACTAAACTATAATGTTATCTTAGTGTACTTTATATCAATGGTGATTGAGAATGCTGGGGTGTCAATTTGAGATGTCATTAAGTAGGTGCATTCTATATTTAGATACAATGTTTCATACAAGAAGGCTTGTAAGAAAAAAGGTTAAGCCATCTCATATGCATTTGGAAACTAAGAGAAGCCTCAGGTAGTTGGCTGCTGTTCAACATTTCATGCTTGGATCGTACTATGACTTTGTGCATAAAAAATGTGTATAGACTGGCATAGCCAATGGTGAGTCAATCATATTTTATCAAGTATTTTGGACCTTTAGGCGATATGTTGATGTGTTCAACTATTTGAAGCTAATAGTCCAAATAAATGGGACATTCTTTTATGGCAAATATAAGGAGATTGTTCTAATTGCAAGCACACAAGATGGTGAGAGAAATGTTGTCCCTCTTACTTTTTCCATAGTAGAGGGAGAAACATATGAGACATGGGTATGATTTTTGTTCAACCTTTGAGCATATGTGGTGAAGGATAAAGATGAGATTTGCTTGATTTCCAATAGGGATACTAGTATTTTGGCTATTATAGCCAACCGACGCACAGGGTGGCAGCCACCACAGGTTTATCATATGTTTTTACCTCTGACATTTAACTAGTAATATCAATAAGAAATTTAGACTATTATGGTTGAAGAAGTTGCTTACTAAAACTGGTATATCTTGCTATTAGTTACCTTCATTAGTAATTATTTAATACATTGGTTTATCTTCGCATGAGTTATTAATTATCTTGTATTTCTATATACAGGTTACCTATATGAGTAGTATAAAGTGGATGAACAATTAGCCCACATACATCAATTAGACTCATACACTATTAATTGGATTGATGAGATATCTAAAGGTTAATGGTGTCAAGTGTATGATATTAACGATAGATAGTGGGGCCACATGACCATGAGTTTAGAAAAAAGTATAAAAGCAATTTTTAAAAAGGTCAGGTTCTTACCTATGCTCGGATTGATTTAGGCAATATTTTGTCAATTAACTAAATAAGTCCAGCGAGCAAAAAAGGTGAATACACAGCTACAAGTAGGAAAAGTCATATTGAAGGACATCATATCAAAGTTGACAGTCAAAACTCAAAAAGCATAGGTAGGTGCAGTCTATGGATTTGATAGACAAGGATCAACGTTTAAGGTGAAAGAGCTATATAATCTAAATAACTAGCAATTTGGTTGATTGTGTAAAGTAAACCTAGCAGACTATACATGCAATTGTGATGAATTTTAGGCTTTGAAATATCTTTGTCAACATGTGATAACAGCATATGCCCACATCCAAATGAATTACATACAGTATGTTAACCACATCTTTCAATTGGAGACTATTTTGAAGGCCTACGAGAATGAATTTTGCCCTATTAGTGGTGAAGTGTACTGGCCTTAGGTTCTATGCCTAATTTTTATCCCAGATCTTGCCATGAAATATAGTAAAGGTCACCCCAAGTCAAGCCAAATAAGAAATGAAATGGACGAGAAAGAAGCTCCTAAGAATCTATAGAGATGTGCATTGAGTAAATAGACAAGCCATAACCATATAACTTGTCTATCGCATGGACAGTAAAATTCATAGTTATCTCATTATTTTTTTTCCTTTTTTTCATAAGTACTACACATTTGTTATATATGAAAGATGGCATGCTAAAAATTATTTTGCTATGTATTTTGACATGTACTGATCAAATATATTGCTATGTATTGCTTATATATATTCTAATGTCTTGATGTTGCCATCAAATATGTTATTTTTCATTATTCAATCCATATAGTGTGGTTTGGTTTTTATAGGCTTTAAAATATTTTTCATGTTTGAATGATAGCTATGTATTTTGCCATGTTTCGATCAAATATTATGTTATTTGTTTTTTATAGGATAGCACTATGTCTGACCTAAGAAATGTTATCCATCTAGGTGTAGAAGATGAGTTATTATTGTATCTTTAGGCTAGGTATGTCTCCCAGGTTGTGTGGCTTAACAAAGTACATTATTGATGTTTTATAGAGATTGTATCTTTAACGTGTGATAGTTATGTCATAACTGTAACACTATTTTTTTTCTCTAACAGGTAGATTGCATTTTTTAACTAGGCTAGGTTGCCCATGGTCTACGATTATAGTCCCCCCACCAGTCATAATGCCACATCTCAAAGTCACTTGCTTTTACGAGGTGTCTCTACTCATGGCACTCAACTTTGATGCTTTGCTTGTTTCAGCACTTATCGAGCGATAGTGTCCAAAATCACATACTTTCTATACCACCCAGGGTGCCAAGGTGAGTATACCATTACATTACAAGATGTAACGAGGCGGTTAGGTCTTCTAGTAAGGGATCATCCTATCATTGGTTCATAGAACTTTCACTGGCGAAGCATTTGTGACATTCTTCTTAAAGTTGAGCCACCAAAGTATGTGTTTGATGGCCAGTGGTTGAGCATTACTTGGCTTGCCAATAACTTTGAGGCAATTCCAAAAAATGTTAACAAAAATGAAATACTACATTTGGCTCGTACCTATATATTAGGTTTAATAAGTAGGATCCTTAAGCTAGATAGGTCTGAACATAGAATTTTCCTTATGTACTTGACCTTCCTTCAGGACTTTCATGTAACAGGCCAATTCAGCTGGGGCACTGTAGTGCTAACATACCTTTATAGAGAGTTATGCAATATCACCAATTACAATGAGATTAATATTGGTGACTGCTTGATATTGCTTCATTTATGGGTCTGGGATCGATTCCCTAGGCTAGCACCCCAGAAGCCGTTACCTTTAGACCTTCACTTAGATGTATATAATGTGTTATCTTCACTTGCTTATAGGTATGAAAACAATTCTAATCTTGAAAGCTTACTATATGGTTTACGTTAATTTTATCAATCATAATTAACCATCATTTCATTTTACATCTTGCAGGTAGAGGTGTATAGGTTAGCATCCTCGTCTGAGAAAATTAGTGATACAATATTATAGAGTATTATTAGATCAAATGAAGGCTAATAAGGTTTGAGAAACTCCACACCTTGTTGCATAGTTACCTATGTGATATCATATCCTTACATGTTCTAATTTGTTATTCATAGATTATATGGTATCCATACAATTCAAATGATACATGCTAGTTGATACCTGACTACTGCCTAACCTCTTCAGATACATGGCTAGCATCTATGTTGCTTATTTGCTTTCACATTATGGGGTGGCATCATACTAATCGCGTACTCTGACAGTTTAGTAAAAGGCAGCCCATACCCAATGCTCTCTATAATTTAGAAGAGGTTCATACACTCATGCTCAAAACTTGGATTGGCAGAAATAGCATGAGAACTTTATGCTTGCATAATGGAGCTAGCGAGATACTTTGTCACTTATGCTGATATCATTAAAGCCCCTAAATTGCTCCTCAAAGTACATGAGTTAGTATTAGAGGGTTACCAGTCAGTGGATTCAGCCTGTTAGTGGTGCTTAGAGTTTTATGGTAATTTTTAAAGACCTATCATAGTTATTTTACTTCACTTTCCACATACATATTACATATATGATTCTTGTTTTTTTCAACAAGCCGATCTGCCTGACCACTTATAACTATTTACTATGGATGACCCTTCACCACGTGGTCTGGCTGTGGTAAGTGAATGTACTAGTATCCTTTATGCACTTGGCAAGTATAAGGACATGATTATCTTCTAACATACTCCTTTTGCACCTCAGTCGCCTAGGCCTTAACTTCCTCTAAGTTGCATAGGAAAGAGAATTCATAGATTTATGTCTACTAAAGTGCCTATGGTAGATAATCGAGTTATCATAATTTCGCCACTAGTGTTGGCATTACATCTACGATAGTTGGTCTATCTTCTTACATATCGACAAAGACGTAGGCCTACCATGATGTTGCTGGTCCATTTTCTCCCTCAACAACACAAACACAAGCCCACCATGACATTACGGGTTCATTTTCTTCTTTGCCACTCATGCATTTTGCTAATTTTAGAGATGCAGCTTTTCATTTTATATGCCATGCATCTCCGTCCCTCTCAAACCTTTATTTTTAGACTAGACAATATTTGCTTTTGGGTTTACTTCTAGGTCTTTTGCATATGTTGGATCATAGCAAGCGAGGTATATCTCACCACATTAGCAGATTCCTCTAGTTTAATCCCCCAAATAGAATATGAATCCCATGGCATACTAATAGGCAGAAGATTAATGAAACAACAATAACGAAGAAGATACAGACAAAACCAAGGATGAAGAAGAAAACAAAGAAGATGAGGAGGAGGATGAGGAGGAAGAAGAACACCATCTTGTGCAATGATGAGGCTAACGATTAAAAATAAGGACTCGATGTGGCATACGAAATCATTTTTTTAATGGTATATATCACATTTTTTGTACATATGTGTTTATATTTTAGTTCATTGTTATAGATTATGACTTTCTTTTTCAATAATTATAAAATTTTAATTACTTCAATGTTGAGTTCAACAATATTTAACAAGTGTGATTAATTGCTTATCGAATTTTTAACTGCTCTTACTAATTTATCAAGTTTAAAGAAAATTGAATTAACATTTAATATTTTTATTTTAAATAATTAACCTTTATTTTTTAAAATTAATTTTACAAGTTTTATTTTAAATAATTTTTTAAATATTATAATTAATATTTACATTAATTTTATATATATATCTCAATTTATCAAATAATTAAATTAATACAAATAATTTTTTTAAAAAAAATTAACTTCACCCCTCATACATTAAAAAAATTATGACCCTTATTTAAAAAAATTAAGGGGGATTGGGGGCCAACCATGACCCTAATTTCAAGAAAAGAAAATTAAAAACAAGGGTCATGGTTGGTCCCTAATTGTAACCCCTCAATATATATATATATATATATTATATTTAAGGAAAAAAGTGATGATTGTAGGAGTCGTTTGTGATCTTCTTCATTTTTGGAGTAGAGAAAGAGATCATTAATATAGATAAAGATACTGCGAAGGATAGGCTTAAAAATTTTTGTCATGACCTTTTAAAATTGAGATAGACCTACTTTAAGGGCAAAGGGCATGACTGTCCACTGGTACTGAGCATTTGGTATATAGAATGCAGTTTTATACCTCTCAGTAGGATCAATTCTTAATTGCCAAAATCCAGCCTTAATATCAAATTTTGAAAATACTTTTGCATCTTTCAATAGACTAGTCTGTGAACTGATCTTTAGTAAAGGAAAATTGTTATCTTCAAAGAACATATTGAAAGGCTTGTAGTCAATAACTAGTCCCTTTTTTCCTCGCTTTTACTTTGAGCATTTGTCCACATAAAAGATTTGGCAAGCCCAATAAGACTTTGTTGGTTTCAATAAGACCTTGTTTTAATAGGGCTGCACATTCTTCTCTGGCTAGAGTTAAATCATTAAGATTCATGTCAAGATGAGTAGCCTTTGTATGATTAATATCTTTATTTCTTTTAAAGGGAAGCTGGATAAAAAAGTATTGATTTGTTTAGAGTGGAAAAGAATGAGTAAATTAAGCATGAGACTCTGGACAGTATTGCATTAATTGACACAGAGATCTTCATATCTAGCAGGGACTTGTTGTAATTGAAACACCTTATGAATTGTAGTATAAGGCTTAATGTTGTTTGAACCGAAAGCCATCAGGAAGAATTTGAAGTTTCTTGACTTGGCATTATACATTCATCCCAATAAGGATGTCTTTATTAAGAAGATTGCTTTCAAGCACTTTTATCTAGATGATACAATCAAGGAAAATCCTAATACTAATTTTCTTTGTGGTACTAAGATCAACCTTGAAATTTTTTCCATAAGTAGCACTAAAGTATTCAAAATGTTTCATCTAGGCCTTCAGAGGGAGAAATGCAAGATTCATTAAACCTTTTGAAATATTGGTATCCATATAAGTAATTATAGATATCAGCTTATGATACTTGTTTTTAAGAATCTACATCTCAACATAAGGCATTGGTGGTTCCTTTTGTTTTGCCTGGCTATATGGTTAGACAGAATAATTGTGCTGGATGAAATGATTAGTTTGATTTGACCCATTAGAATGTTCAGAATAAAAAATGTCTAAATCTAAAGAAGGTAAGCCTGGTAGGGTGACGATAGTGGAATCATTGGCATCCTCCTGCTCTGAGAAGAGCTCTTTTATTTCTTGATCACTGGAAAGAGGAATGCTGACCTAAAGTTGGTGAAGGAGCCTAATGTTGTTTTTAGACTTATCAGGACACTATTTAGCAAAATGTCATTTTTTGCCATAGATGTAACAACAATCCTTTCTTTTTTATTTCATAGTTCTCTTTTTAAAAAATTGAATAGGCTTTTTATACCTCTTTCTCTCGAAAGCTTTATATTGAGCTTTATGAAAATGAAATTTCTTTTTTGTTGAGCAAGAGCACCTATGTTTGTCTTTGCATTTAATCTGTAAGTAGGGCTTCTTGCAAACTTTCTGAAATGCCAATTTGTCTTCCATCATTGAATCAAATATTTTATATTGTTCGCATAACTTCTCAAGCATAGCAATGGCAAGTTAGTAAATTTCTCCCAAAAAAATATCTATCATATCTCTGTGGAGAGA
The DNA here is from genome assembly GCA_032878935.1 of Erythrophleum fordii. Taxonomy (NCBI): domain Eukaryota; kingdom Viridiplantae; phylum Streptophyta; class Magnoliopsida; order Fabales; family Fabaceae; genus Erythrophleum; species Erythrophleum fordii. Next base: position 8,998,051 of record JAVQMF010000037.1, on the reverse strand, counting down.
TTGGATAGCTCTTTATAATTATGGTTGAAGTTCTTCATGTAAAGAGATGATGAATGTATGCGAAAATTGATATCATTAACCCAAGTCTCAACCCAATTTGAATTAGGGACAAAATTTTTGTCCCAAAGCTTGGCCTAATCCTACTCAACTTGAACTTAGCTAGGTTATTATTAGGCTAGGGATTGGTCAACAAGGCCAAATATCTGTTTTTAAATAAAAAATTTTTAAAATTTTTAAAATTCATATTTATATTTACTCAATTATTTAAGACATATAATTATTCTTTTTGATACTTTTTTTTTTAATTTACACAATGGACATGAAAAAGCATGAGTTTAAAAGAGTAAATAGGAAAAAAACGCAAATATATTAGTTAAAACTTCAAAAAACATATATTTTTAATTTCATTTTTTTATCTGAATGTGATAGTCATATATAAGAGAGTCCTGGCATAAGCTTTGACTTCTCTAATTATTTATAATTTATAAAATATGTTTAAAAATTTTTGGCTAAAATTATTAACAAAATTTTAAAAAATAATTCTTTTCAATTTAATTCCTATCTTTATATATATATATATATATATATATATATATATCTATGTATGTATATATATATATCTATGTATGTATATCTCAGGTTAGGTTGGACTTGACAGGATTAGAAAGCTGGCCTCAAACCCGTTTGACCCAACTTTTGTCCCAATCCAATCTTGTTCAAATTTTTTTTTTTTTTTTAATTCTCAACCCAATATTAGATGAGTAAGGTCTGGTCAACGGGCCAACCAAGTCATATACACCTCTAATAATTAAAACAAATTTTAAACAATAACTATTTCTTAAAAGTAATACTTATAACTAGCTTTAACATTCACTGTGATTATTTTTATAGAGGGTAAATTAATCTAACCGAGCATTAGAATTGGCAATGACATTAATGTTTGAGCACAAACAAAAAAAAGGGGGAATAGAGGGAGAAATTACCTCTTCGCTTCCTTGCTCTTGTAATGCAGTGGCAGCAACTTGGCTGCTTTTGTAGGGCGAGTTTGATATTTCTGTTTATTGTTTTTGATGGAAGCGACAGCATTTCTCCTCCTCTTCTTCAACTCTGTCCAAGGCTTATAACAGTACGTGGAAGAAACTATGACTGAGGCTGCTGAGCAAACATAAGCGACAACAAAACAGTACCAACTGATCTATCAGATGATTTGTCATCACAGGGTCCCAACATCCCCCCACAGTGACCACCATCATCGGCATAGTTCAGGCTAACATCAATATTTCTTGCATAGACAGGCACTACCCCTAACAAAAAAATTGCAGAGAAGATGTGGAGAAGAAAACTGGAAGTTCTCATGTCAACTGAAACAGAGTTCATTTGCAAATTTGTTGAACTCAAAAGTTGTTTATCTCCCGTAAACTCCCAAAGATGAAACATATGAAGATACAGTGTTGATTCTTTTTTCTTTTTTTCTTTTTAAATATTTTGTTGACAAAGGGTTGAAATGACTTTGAAATTGATCTCTTTCTTGGCTTCGTAGTCAGAGACCATTAACCACGGTCACGCGCGGCAGTGCTTTTGAATTTTTAAACCTAAAACTGTTAACCATACTTACAAGGGGCAGAGCCTGGACCCGCGAAGTTGCTAGGGTCCTATTTTATAAATATATATTTTAATTTTATTTCGATTATTATAATAATAAACTTACATTAATTTAGAAAATTTGCTATTAATCCAAATTGTCTAAATTAATGTAAGTTTATTATTGCTAAAAATTATATTTATGAGGTTTGGATGAAAGTTATTATTTTGATGTCAATTTTTTCTTAAAAAATCTTATGTTCTATTAAAAACATTACTTTTATAATATATTGATTAAATAAAATGTTGAAAGTTAAAATTATAAATTTGCTTCTTTACTTCTATATCAACAATAGATAATAAAATTATAGCACAATCAATATACTTAGCATTCAAAATTATAGCAACATAGTTAATTTTTAAAATTTAAATTGAGTTTAAAAATTACTTAAAAAAGTTAAAAGTTTAATATCAGAGGTGTGGGCATTACACTCTAGAAACTTACACCTAAAGAAAAAGAAAAAAAAAAGGTAGGGAGAAAAAAATTAAGAGGAGGAAAAGAGAAAATAATAATAATAATAATAATAATTATGATGATGATCAAAATTTTTTTTTAAAGTTAAACACATAGTAAATACGTGGATAGTTCAAAATTATAAAAAAGATAAGGGCATGACATTGAAACTCAACACTATATACAAATAAATTTTGAAAAATTGAGTTAAATGTGGCTCTACCACAATGTATCTTCTTTTAAAGTTAATCCTTAAATTATTGTCACTTAAAAAAAAAATACCAAGAGCAATGTAAAATACAAACAACGTAAAAAACAAAGTTGAAGTAGTTAAAAGATTAAACATCATAATATTTTCAATTTCAATTTTGTCTATGTATATTATCTTCTCTTTTTTTTTCTCTCTTTAATTTTGTTGATGATGTGTTAGTTTCCACCCAAAAAAAAAATAGAAATGGGGGAAAGAGACAAGCAATTATTTGTTTGTGTGAGTAAGTGAAAATATATTGGGAGGTGTAAATTTATTGGATTTTGAGTCAAATGTCAAATAATTTTTTAAAAAATTAGATTACATTCATAGCATTGCATGAAACTTATTAGACTTATGCAAGCATATCTCATTGTTAAGAAATAAACCAAGATTCAAGTATAAAGTCATGCAAGTTAATTATCATAATCATGTTGTACTCAAACACAAATTAGTATTATGTTTATAATATATGTGTCATCATCAAAACCTATAACAGCGAACCTCATAGGAAGATTGCTACTGAAGTTACTTACAATGCCAACTTACCATATGTCCTATTATAAATTGTCCAAGAACGAGGCTGATAAGTGTGACTCCTTGATGGCAAAATTCTTTCGTGGAAGTGACTTTCAAACAAACAAAACCTCAGATGATATATCCTGGAAGAAAATCCGTTGTCAAAAGGATACTTTGCTAGCTAGGCAATAGGAAGAACAATATTTTCAACTATGCTTTACTAGTCATACAATGTTGGAGACTCCCCAGCAATCCAAATAGTATAGTTTCAAGAAGTATGTGGTTAACCAAGATCGCATGGAGGATTAAAATGCCCACCTAATGCTTCGACTTTTTTGAAAGACATTTCCAATGATTTTCAATTTAAAAGGGACCGATTACACTGGCAAGCAGGAGATGGTAAAAAATCCATGTAGGCAGTAAATCTGGTATCCTCTGTGAGTGATGACAAGTCATAACCTATGTTAAAGATGTTAGCCCCAAGGTTTTAATTTAATTATTTTGATGATAACAAAATTCTTAAGTTAAAATTTATACAAGTATTAAAATTAAGAATAATCATTTGTTAAGAAAAAGAAAATGCAGTAGTATCACATGTTTTATATATATATATATATATTATGGCTATTTAAAGGCATTAAGAAAGATGTGTTATTTGTATAATATAATATATTGTTGGGTTATATTTTGTTTTTGTAAAACATTAAATGAAGCATTAGAAAGTGAAATGAGCATTGGACAATATAAAAGCAAAAGTTCAAAAAATAATAAAGGAATCCAGTACCATAAAGTAAAAGAAAAAAAGAAGTTTTGACAAATTTATCCCACACCAATCAAAAAAGCTATATCGAAGAAGAAGAGAAGAGCAAGAGAGATGAAAAGGTAAAAAAAAAAACCATTGTTGGAAATGAAGAAGCATTGGAAACCAAAATAGTACAAAGTCTTTTGCAATCTTTGGTTCATCAAACTAGTGAAATATGATGCCATAAAGTAAAACCAAATCTCTACATAGATAGAAAGCTTCATCAAAGAAATATGAAAAGAGCAAAAGAAATGAAGAGACAAAAACCATTGTTGGAGATGAAGGAGCATGGGAAACCAATACAGTAAGCTCTCTATCCAAAGTATTTTCTCTTCATCTAAGCAAAGTTCCAGAGGCAAGTTTGTGAAAAAAAAAGGAGAGAGAGAGAGAGAGAGAGCAAGAGCAAGAAGATAAAGGACTATTTAAAAGTTCTCTTTTAGAAGCTTTAATGAGGAAAAGCAACAGATAAAAACAACTTGTTTTATAAAGTCAAATCTTCCTACTCTCATGGACATGCTGACCAAAAGAAGAAATAGTGAAAGAAACTCTATGCTAATTGATTAAAGCGCCTATGATTTTCTGCTAAATATGCAAAAACGCTCAGCTACCTCTTGGCTACTCAAACTCTACTGTATTCCAATGGATATATTTTTTTGGGAGCCATTATATAACAGTAGGATGAAGAACTGAAGCAAGACAGAGAATTGAAACAAAGAAAGAAAAGATAAGTTATATTATAGTATTCATTGTTCTCTTCATCTTAAATATTCTGAGTTTAGTTTCTGGGTAAATTTAGCTTGTGAGAGCTTTTGAAAGTGAGCTTATTGTAATTCTTTATTGATAAAGATTTTAAATACATCCTCATATCATTCTTCTGTAAATCTTTCCTAAGTGTGAGAAAAGTAAGTTTTGGGTAAGCTTGTGTGAAACCAAGTATTGTAAAAGTTCTAAGTGAGCTTGAAAACTTAGGCTCTGTGGGTGTATACTCTGATTTTATAGTGAAAATCCTTTATTGTGTATCAAAGGGACTGGACGTAGGTCTTGAGGACTGAACCAGGATATATCAGGTGTTTTTTTCTCTTTATTTTACTTTTTATTCTGTTTCAGCCTTTGTACTAAAACCTTGTCGACAAAGTCTTATTTTATATTCTTGATCTTTACTTCTCAGTTATCTTTTAGAAGATCCTGTCGACAAGATCTTAATTTGGCTACAAGATTTCTGCACCAGTACTCTTTATCAAGTTTTTTATTGAAATCATTTGATATTTATATATAATTTATTTAATTGTCTTTAATTCTAATTTTTTTACAAAAGCATCTATTCACCCTCTCTAGGTGCATTCTTTAAAAGATCTTCTTGACAACTCGAGGAGATGGAAAGTAAATCTTTAAAGGGAGTTGTATGGAAATTAAAAAAGTCGCATCGATTTCCTATTTTCACTTGGAAACTATGCCACTCATCTTTCCCAGCAGGAGATCTTAAACATTGAGGTCTTCAAGTCCAAGGATATGGCTGTAACTATCTAGAGACTTCGTATCACTTGTTATCTCATTTACTATTGATCGAGCTGTTTGGTTTTGAATTGGCTGAAAATATTAAGTTGGTCCTGAAACCTTGTCACCACAAGCCATTGTTGATTGGATTCAATCTCTTCTTTCTAGATGGAAGGGTTCAACCTAGTATACCTTATACGATTTCGTGGAAGAAGTTATTCTCTTATGCTGGTTTCTTTATAATCACAGGAATAAGGTTTTACTTGAACAAGATACTCCTTATCTTACAGCCCTCAACCATTGTTAACAGAAAAATTCAGAAGAGAATTATATACGAACTTGTAGGATCAAGAACGTACATTAGGGCCAAGTAAAATATTACTTCCCCTTTGCTCTACTAGAAAACTAACAGAGCTTAATTAACTTGTTGAAAACCTAATACCAGCAAAAAAAGGCTAAACAATCGACCTGCAATCATCCTCCAAACTGTACAAGTTTTAGATAGTGTTTGTTCTGTACGAAGCAGAGGATAGGACAACTTGACATATCATGAAAGACTTGAAATATTTTACACACTCCTTCCGATAGTATCCTACACAATATTACACTAATTGGTAATAAGGTTGTTCCTACCAAAATGAAGCTTCCAAAAATCCTCTTCTTATATCTTTTCTTTTTATCCCAGACAATATAAATCTTGTTGACTCTCTTCCAACTATGGTGTAGGAGTTGTTTTAGTCTAAAACAAACATCCTGTGGCATTTTCCAGCAAGCTGTTGTGTCCTAAACTTCAAAGGTCATCAACTTATGTTAAAGAATTGTATGCTATTACTCAAGTTAAAAAAAATGGCAGCATTATCTTTTAGGCAGGCATTTTCTTATTGTAATTGATCATAAGAGTCTTAAGGACTTAATGAATCAAGTCCTTTAAATGCCAAAGTAACATCATTACTTGAGCAAGCTTATGGGATATCAGTATACAATTGTGTATAGACTCAGGCGTGTTAATCAGGTGGCTGATGCCTTGTCTCAAAGTACAAAAGCAACATCACTTTCACTTACAATGTTTATGGCCATTTCTTCACTTCAAACAACCTTGTGGTCTCAACTTCAAGCTAAAAATATGACCAATCCTAACATTCAGAGTAGTTGCAGGATCAGGTTTAAGCTAGTTAAGTGCCCAAAGGATTTACTATTCACAATGGCATTCTCTTCTTCAAAGATAAATATTATCTACCATCTACTTCTGAACTCATTCTAATTATCCTTTATGAATGTCATGGTTCAAGTCTTGGAGGTCATGATTTATCTAGCAGAAGGAGGCAGCATTGGTGTCAAAAACATCCCTCCTGAACAAATAAATCCAAACTGACTAAAATTCGATCAAAACCGATCAATTTTCAGTTTCAATTTGTTTTGAATTTCTCTGGCTCGGTTCGATTTCCAGTTTAAAAATTAAATTTTATACTTAACCGAGCTGAATGGCTATATATCTTGATATCTTATTTCAATGATATTCTGGTTCAATAAATGGCAATTAATCAAACTTCTACCACATTATAAGTAACATAAAATTACTTAAGATATAATTCATGCATCTTTATTTATGTGTTATCTTTTATATTATTGTGCCCTTATTATTATATTTAAACTTAAATTATGAAAAAATGCCTGAAAATAAATAAATTGGATTATATTAAGATCAACATAGGCCTAAAAATTAGGCTCAAATTGCCCAAAATGATCACTCTTGATTTAATTTTCCTTAAATTCAAGTCTATTTAATTTCACTCTCTGAAAATTAATAGGTTTAAAAGTATTTAATTTTTAAAAATAATAAATTTTCAACGAATTTATTATTTTCAATCACTGAAACGAGTATACTAATTTTCAAAAACAAATCTAAACGAGTATAACAATCCAATGACTAATATTATTAGTTTCATCTAAGTTATTTATATATTGCATTGATTTTACATTTCCAATATAATCTACATAGTATGACGTTAATGGATACAATTTATTAACGAAAAGTTCATTACTACTCAATTAACACATTCAATTTCGTCATTACGTGTTATCTGAACAGGGCAAACCTTAGAAAGCTTTAGCCTCCTAGAATCAGACGTGAGTCCATACCCCTCACGAAAAGCACTTATAGTTTTGTAGGTATCAACCATCTCTGGCCTCTGCTCTAACGAAGGCTTAACACAGTCACATGCAACTTCAAGAAGACGAAGGATTTTATCATCAAATCCTTTTCCAATGAGAGACTTATCAATGGCATTGTAGAAATCGTGAGGACGAGTGAACAAGTTTGTACTGATCAATTTCAACAAAGAGCCATCAAAACTGACAGGAGAATCAGTGGTTGGACTCAATCTCTTCCCTGTTATGAGCTCAAAAAGAATAATCCCAAAGCTATAGACATCTTCTTTCACAGACCGTTTCACCCCAAATGCATCGATCATAAACGACTTCGTCCTCAAATGATCCTCAATAGTTTGGTCGATGAATTTTGCCTTCCCAAAGTTGGAAATTTTGGGCTCAAAATCTTTGTTGAGCAGAACACACCCAGAACTCAAATTAAGATGGACTATCTTGCACTTATGGAGCCAAGCTAAGCCTCTGGCTAGCCCAAGTGCAATATGAAGCCTCACAGGCCATTCCAATAAAATAGGCTGAGGTCCTTGATCAGAATGTAGCCAATCTTGAAGTCTTCCTTTTGACATATACTTATAAACCAGAATCGTTTCCTTTTTAACCAGACAGAATCCAAGAAGAGGCACTATGTTGGTGTGTGTGTGTCTCCCTGGAATCATTGCTTCCAAGAAGAACTCTCTCCTGCACTGTTGAGAATGATAGAGTCTCTTAACTGCCATGAAACTGTTATTTAGTAGCTTTGCCTTGTACACGATCCCTGTCGTTCCCAATCCTATGACATTGTCTGTGCTGAAGAAACTAGTTGCCTCACATAGTTCCCCAAAGTCCATTTTAGAAATCACTCTCTCCAAGAATCTTGAGAGCTATGGTTGAAATGTCACAATGCATTAGCAATAATGGTCAGAAAAATTTGAAAGTGATGCACCCATTTTAAGATAAATTACTATTTAAATATCTTCTATGATTGTCTCCAAAATCAGGGCACCTTTGATTTGGCCCAAAAGCTATTTGTCACTTAGGGTTAATAGTTTGCCATTCATCAACGTGTTATTTGTTCCATAACGCCTAGTTATCACTTAACTACATTGCAATATTTATAATGTCATTACTTAATATTTTAATCACAATATTGTTAAAAAAAAAGTGTTTCACTATTTAAGATATACTTTGCTTATACTGTATAACTTTTCAAAATGTATGTTTAAACTCATCAATAGCCTCAACACTAAAAAACTACTCAAGATATGAGTAAAACAAATTTTAAACAATGATTTTTTCTCAAAATTTGTTTTAACATTTACGTGATTATTTCTTTTAAATTTTGGATAGAAATAGCACATGGTGATTAAGTGATAAGCTAACAAATCACAAGAAATTATACAGAGTAAATTAATCTGTCCTAATACTCTAGCATTAGAAATCGCAATGACATAAATGTTTGAGCATAGACAAAACATGGGTGAAAAGAGGCAGAACCTACCTCTTTGCTTCCTTCCTCTTGTAATGCCAGTGGCAGCAACTCAGCTACTTTTGTAGGGCGAGTTTGATTTTTCTGTTTATTTTTTTTACTGGAAGAGATAGTATTTCCCCACCTCTTCTTCAACTCTGTCCAAGGCTTATCACAGTACATGAAAGAAACTATGACTGAGGTTGCTGAACAAACATAAGCAATAACAAAACAGTACCAAAATGATCTATCAGATGATTTGTTATCACAGGGTCCCAAAATCCCCCCACAGAGACCACCATCATCGGCATAGCTCAAGCTGACATCAAGATTTCTCGCAAAGATAGGCACTGCTCCTAACAAAAAATTGCACCAAAAAATTGCAAAGAATATGTGGAGAAGAAAACTAAAAGTTCTCATGTTAACTGAAGAAGAGTTCATTTGCAAATTTGTTAGACCCAAAGGTTCTCTGTCTGCTGGTAAACTCCCAAAGATGAGAGATATGAAGATACAGAGTTGATTTTTCTTTTTTTCTTTTTCAAAAAAAATTGTTGACAAAGGGTTGAAAATGACTTTGAAAATGATCTCTTTCTTGATTTTTTAGTCAGAGACCATTACCCTAGGAAACAGTTAACCCTACTTACATATACAAATTGCAACAAGAAAATCATATAACTGGCACTCATAGTAATCAAAACACAATTCAATTTGTAAGTAAGAAAGCTAATTTTTTAATTAAGAATCATAAGTGGTTTTGAATTGTATGATTCAAAGATATATTAAAAGTAATTTGAAATTAAACTTAATTATGAGTGGGGTTCATTTACAAATAAGTTGGACCCGTAAAAAAAAAGGTCAAAAAAATTGAGACTGAGTCTCATATTATTTAAAATAAGAAATGAGCTCAGTTTGTATAAAAAATTTTATTTACATACTCCAAAAACACAAATTTTGTGACCCCAAATGTGAAAGCTATGCCTTTTTCTTGGTCTTTGAAGTAATAAATGAAAGGAAAAATAGCCATTTTTTGACCTTTTAAAAATTGCTATACTTTTCAATTTATTATAGATTAGAAAAATGAGTCCCTTATTGGGTATTCTTTGATTTAATCTAACGTCACCAAAGTGCCCACATCCTTTTTCTATGAATCGATCCAAATCAATATGTATAAATGTTCGTTGGTGCGTAAACACTTTGTCTAATAAGGGGCCCATATATATAATGCTTTGATGTGCGATTTCTCTTTCATGCGGTCCCATCTTATAAAATTGTAGGACAAATTAAATTTGACTACTTATATAGAAATATTTCAGAAGTGAACTTATCATCTAACAGATAATATTTTTTTAAAAAAATTGACTATAATATGAGTCAAGATTAAACTTAGGTTAGGTTTAAAAAATTCAAGTTCAGTTCATTTTATAATCAAAATTTTTTTAACAATAAAGCCATTTTTATTAGATTCTTTTTTTCAAGTATTTTTTTTTTTCGCCGAATAGATTTTTCAGTCCATAATAATCAAGTCTATCTAAAATGTATCATATAAAATATAAATAGCTTGAAAAATATCATATAAATATATCATAGCTTAAACCGTAAGAGAAGAAAGTAAGAAAGGATAATACTAGGAAACTTTATGACTTACCACGTCCAAAACGATGCACAGAGGGAGGGGGATGTTTTGCAGCCAAAGTATTGGTTGCGATTGAAAGTTTGTCGCTTTGGAGTGAAACATTTCATAAGGCCGCTGAACTGAAGTATATTAGGGTTAATTATTGAAACGAGTTGTTTCAAGCAAAGAAAGAAAAAAATATGCATATCACAGTTCCACACACTCTAGTTGCTAGACGGACCAAACGAGTCGTCTCAACATTCAAGTATTGCTTAAATTAAATGAAACGATTCATTTCAAGTTTTTTTTTTCTTTGAGACAAAAACAAAGGGAGGGGGTTTATCATCTTCCTTCAAAAATTGGGATTTATCCCTTTACGTTAGTTACTTTCACATCATATGAATTGTGGACAATTGGAAAGCCAAATTTAAGCGTTTAAAACCATAGGAGTTAGCTACTTATTTTCATGACACTTTCCATAACTATGGGAAATTAACCTAAAAGGCAAGAAATGTATCTTTATTAGATACTAAAAATAATCAAAATGATATATCTTCATTAGTAAAAATGAAAAAGGGAGTGTAATTGAAATTGAATCAAGAGATATTACATTCTTTAGAGCACAAATTTCCTAGTAGGGAAAGAGTGATAGGAATACATCACTCTATGAAACATTCAATCAAAAAAATGAGGAATAAACAAATTATACCTCAATCTATTGATCTAAGGGGGGCTTTATGCAACCAAGTGAAAACATTGAACAAAGTGAAAATGTTGCACAAGCAACCCCAATGCATAGAAGTAACCAAGAAAATGTGTCCAAATGTTACATCACAAGATAATAAGGAGTCAAACATAGTTCAAAAAGCTCTATCATGCTCTAAAGAAAAATGGAAAAGAGTAATGGAAGAAGAAATGAATTTTTAAGGGTAAACAATGTTTGGAACTTAGTTGACCTACCGTCTAGCCAAAAGCAATTGGAAAGAAATGAGTTTTTAAGATAAAAAGGAAAACATATAGGTCTATTGAAATATATAAGGTTCAATTAGTTGCTAAGGGGTATACACAATAAGTTGGTGTAGATTATGAATATACATTCTCACCTATTGTATATTTTAATTCAATTAGATTAATCCTACCTATAATTGCAAGTTTAAACTTGGCAACTATATCAAATGGATGTGAAAATCATATTGTTGAATAAAGAACTATATGAAGAAACTTATATGGAGCAACCATTAGGTTTCATTGAAAAAGGAATGAAGCAAAAGTTTTGTAGGCTTAAAAGGTCTATTTATAGACTAAAACAATTATTTAGACAATGATAATTGAGATTTTATCAAGAAGTAACCTTATGTAAATTTCAAACGATTAATGAAGAATATTGTGTTTACATTAAACAATTTGAAAGAAATATTATAATTTTATCTCTTTATGTGGATGATATACTATTAGCCAAGAATAGTCTAGATTCAATTTTAACTATTAAAGAATGGTTATCTTTAAATTTTGAAATGAAAGATATTGATGAAGCAAAGTATATTCTTAGAATTAAAATATAAAGAAATTGTTTAAAGAAATTAATTTCTTTTTATAAGGGAATTATATTAAGAAAGTTCTTAAACAATTCAACAAGAAAAGATTGCAAACCTATAGATACCTTGATAGTAAGAGGTAAAAGTCTAAGTCATGGGATTTTTTCTTAGACTAAATTTAAAAAGAAAATTATAGAAAGAGTTCCTTACTTAGGCACTATTGGCAGATTAATGCATGTAATATTATGTATAATGCTAGATATTTGTTATATGTTTGGCCTTGTATATGACACCTTAGACTACTACCACTATCTAGCCTCTCCATAGGCTCGATTCCATATGATTTCCAAAGATTCAACACTACTCCGTGGCATTTGCATGCTATGAACCGGGGTTTCATATACTCATCTTTCACCCCGTGGGTCCTGTGTACCCATCTCAAGCATCCTCAACTCAAACTCCACACATACGAGTCATACATAGCATAAAACAACCCATAAGCCACGGGTATAGAGCCAAAAACTATAAAAATTACATTTTCTCACTTGGGCCCAAAAGTCATATTTTGGCTCTAACTTTGGAAAATCATAATTAATTGTAGAAAAATGGGAATGCAGCAAACTTTAGCTTTCTGGAAAGCTCTATGTGTCAACTTTACACTAAAAATCATTCCCAACCACAAACACATCGTTTGGACCATGTTTGACATCGAAAATGGGAGGAAGGTCCAGCTGTCACTGTTCCTGGTGCAGCTTGCTGTCATGATTTTCGAAAATTCATAACTAAATCCACAAAAATCCAATCTGGGCAAATTATACCAATTCCGAAAGATACAGATGTCTACTAGAGGAGAAAAATAAGTCTAGATCAGTTCAGTAGCTCCTACACCCCGAAAATCGATGGAACAGTGACGGGGGTCAGGGAAAGCTCACTGATGCTGATACAGAACTTCAGTCGGTTCAATCTCTCTCTACAGACCTCCGATTTGGGTGATTCCAGTTCCTACAAGTCACTTTGGTTTTCTAGTTTATGAGTATAAAATTTCACCACATTTGGAATCCATTTGCTCTAAAAGTGCCACAGATTTCATTTCTGCCCTATGAAACAGTAACATGACCAAATCAACAATTTTTCCCAAATTCAACAATTCACCAAATATTCTCTCGTCCTCCGAATATTTCCCTCTTTAGCTTCTCAAGAAGCTTTCTACACACTCTAGAGGCATGCCAAATTTCATGGCAAACGGAGCTCATCCGGTCATACTTTGACAGAGCTCACAAAAATACCAGTTTTGGCACCCCATAGGTCCAAAACGGGTCCAAATAGCCTCTCTCACATTCTCACTCCACATGGACAAGTTCAAAAGCATAAAACTAGTATATCTAACATGTCCATATGCTCCAAATCATCATACATTCAAATCTCACTATGCTATGGCCAAATTTACACAATATCATTCATGCATCAAAGGGGTAAAAACCCACATTTCCATTACTTTGGCTAATAACAGAGTTCATACATCATCCTTTCATATTTCTACATGTGTTACAAACTTTACATCTCAAAAATAGTGGGCACATCTTCATTTGGCACCACTTTACATCATATATACATCAAAATGTCAAAAGAAAGTAATATCTCTAACTATGCATGCTCCTAGGCACCTTGGTGTGTGCTCGGATCTCCTTGAGCTCCACCTAGCATATTAGTTGGGAGGGGAAAGGGGTGAGATTCAGAGAATCTCAGTAGCTCAAACACTCAATCCGGCAAGCAATCAAGGCATATAACAAGTCAAAGCATGTGAATAAGCATTTAGCTATTCTCAATCATCCAACACATCATGTACATGCTATGGAATTCACAACAATGCCAAACTTAAGCTCTAGGGACTTTTGGTCTAGCCTCACCCGAGTTTAGGGACTTTTGGATGGCCTCACCCGAGTTTAAGGACTTTTGACTCGGCCTCACTCGTTTGAGACTTTTGGCCTTGTCTCACCTATCTCAAGGGACTTTCGGCTTCACCTCACCCATCTCATGGGACTTTCGGCACTACCTCATCCGAGCAATCTCACATTTCAACATACAAGCATATTGACATTCAATGCATCAAAGCAATAGCATATGGCATATTCCACACATTCAGCATATACATATCATACAATGACTATTACAACCAAGAATGCTACAAGAAAGAGTGAAAGAGAGAGCTACCTTTGGAGCCAAAGCCAACACAGGCTTTTCCTTTCAGTGTCTCCTTTCCCTCCTTAGGTTCACAGACACACTGTGATGTAGGTGTTTCACTTGAGTCTAGACACACCAAAAGCATGCAATTACTCTCTTGTAATTTAATTTAGAGTAACCCTTCTATCACATACAAACCTAGGGTTCTCTCTCTAGAATGCCATTAACCCTTTCTCTCTCTCAAGCTCCCATGGTAGTGGAAAACCTCATTTGCAAAGAAAACTCAAGGATTTAAAAGAGCTTTCCACTTTCCCTCTTCTGACCCATACCCAAAATCCGTCCATTTTCACAATTAAAACCGTAGAAAGAGAGGGCAAAGGGAGGGGATCAGAGTTCTAAGAAGAAATGGGAGAAGTTACCTTACCTTTCCCTTGATCTTCCTTCTTCTCTTGATCTCTCACACTCTCCACGCCTCTTTTCTCTCTTTGGGTCGAAGCTTAGGGCAGATATGAGAGAAGAAATGAGTTTGGGCGTTTAATGAAGTCTAAATCTCGCTATTTACTCTCTTCCGGACCGACTCTCGCTACGGCGAAAACTAACCTTCGCTATAGCGAGCTCGTGTAATCTAGCTTCGCTATGGCGAGGTGTAACCTTCGCTACGGCGAGCTCGTGCCAGTTCCCTTCGCTATGGCGAAATTTACCACTCGCTATGGCGAAATCGCGTCAGTTCCAGACTTCACTCTCGCTATGGCGCCGCTACAGCGGGCAACTCCCTGGTTTTTGTAAGCACTCGCTATAGCTAGAATCGCCTTCGCTATGGCAAACTAGCTCTCTCGCTGTAGCGAGACCGTTTCTCGCTATTGCGAGAGGACTTAGCAGAAATTCTGGATTCCGAAAATTTTTAGATTTCATTTCCTTTCATTTCCCTTTTTTTTTTTCTTTTTCCCTGTCGTTACATTGTAAGCCATTACTAGTCAAATCCAAGTCAAAAGCTAGCACTCGAAAGTTGTTAAAAGAATCCTAAGATATTTGAAGGGAATTACTGACGACGTGTTATGCTATGAAGGAATTGAAATGTGTTTGGTAGGATGCTTCGATGTAGATTGGGTTAGAGATCTTGATGAGTGAAAATGGACCCTTAGATATACATTCTAGCTAAACAATGGAGCTATATCATAGAACAACAAGAAGCAGATATACATTGCATTATCTACCATGAAAGTAGAGTTTGTAGCATGTTCTATAGCAATGCAAAATATTATATGGCTAAAAAGATTCATGGAATATCTAGGGATCACTGGTGGGACAATGAGTTCGATATTAATCATAATACTATGGCATTATAACTAACATAAAATTACTTAATTTTAAGATATAATTTATATATCTTTATGTATATGTTATCTTTGGTGAATTGGATTTATATTTTTTCAACTCGTATAATCTCATAATCATGTTAGCTTAGCCATCTTAACCTATAAGTTTAAGTAGGCCAATTCACATAACCTATGGGCTAGGCCTTTTTTTTATTACTAATTTTAATAATTTAAAGAATTGAAATGATATTTTAACTCTTGTTATAAGAATTAAGCTATCAAGACAATATTCAAATATTTTAGACAAAAAAATTTAAAATTTTTCATTATTTATTGTATTTTGTTTTAGTTGTTTAGTGAGACTTGAGTTAATTAAATAATTATTTTAGTTTAATTGTTGAAAGTTGAAAAAGCTATTCGAATGTTTAAAACTTAAATTTAATTGTTTGAAATAAATGTTTGAATTTTAGAGGATATTTATTATTGCAATGAATATTAGTTGTTTTTCTTTTTTAATTTTTTCTTTATTTATCTAGTGGGAGACGGGTTGGAATTTTTGGCCTATTTAAATAACTAGCCTAATATAACTTAACACATTTGATCCACAATCCATAGAGGGCTGGCCTAGTTTGATAGCTCTAATGTCATTACTTTTTATTTGAACAGGACAAACCATAGAAAGCTTTAGCCTCCTAGAATCAGACGTGAGTCATACCTCGCCCCCAAAGCTCTTACTGTTTTGTACACATCAACCATCTTTGGCTTCTGCTCCAAAGACGGCTTAACACAGTCACATGCAACGTCAAGGAGATGAAGGATTTTCTCATCAAATCCTTGGGAATCAAATCCTTTCCCAAGAAATTTATCAATGGCATTGTAAAAATCATAAGGACCAATGAACAAATTACTACTGATTAATTTCAACATAGAGCCATCAAAACTATCAGAAGAATAAGTGATTGGACCCGATCTCTTCCCTATTATAAGCTCAAAAAGAATAATCCCAATGCTATAAACATCCTTCTTCACAGAACCCTTTTCCCTAGGTCCATTTATCATAAACAATTTCATCCTCAAATGATCCTCAATGGTTTGGTTTATGAATTTTGCACCCCAAAGTTGGAAAATTTGGGCTCAAAATCTTTGTTGAGCAGAACACACCCAGAACTCAAATTAAGATGGACTATTGTGCATTTCTTATGGAGCCATGATTAATGTTGCCTAATTTGGCAACATGAATGCCGAACTCTGATCTGGTATGGACAACCCCAATTGCTGGTCGTTCGCGTACTAGATCGGCAGTAGCAAAGTGTCGGGTGCCCAGAAGTTTCAATCACTACAAAGACAAAGGATGGTATAGAATAAACCTCTGCAAGTGTACTGCAATTCGTAGAGGGTGCCCAGTTCTTGGTCTGTTCAACTTCAAACGATGTCCTACTTATGCCCGTAGACAAAAAGAAATACAAAAAGAATCAAACTTGACATCTCAAGCAACAATCAGAATAGAAAGAAAAAAATGCATCCCATTATGCAGATCTGTAACAATATTACGGACTAATTCCGGTAAGTTAGTTTTACCTAGGTCTTCCTTTTGTAAAGACTATCAAAATCAAGAGGAGCTTATTCCATCTGACGGCACCATTTTTGCCTTTCTCTGGCTTTGTGAATTGTGATTCTGAAGCCAATAGGAAACATTCTTCCCTTCAATTTCTACCAAATCTCCTAAGCTATGTAGTAATATGTTGAATTTCCTCAGCAGATGGTGTTCTTGTCCCTCGTTGATATAATGCTCCAAGCCAGATCTCACCTTGTCTGGGTTGAGCAATTTAGTTGTGGTTATTGCTAGAGTGTTTGACGGGTTGGGCTTGGGCCTCTCAAAGCCTTCCTTGTGCTGCAAGTGTCTTCATAAATAGTTTTATTTTAATTATGGTAATTATATTACTTTTTATATTGCTAAAAATCAAAACATGTAATAGGATTTGAAAATAAATAAAAAATAAAAAATAAAAAAGAATATATTAATTAAGATGGAAGGAAAGATTTGAATACTTTTGTTTGATTAGGATTTAATTTATAAATTTATGAGTTATGACTTTGAAGTCAAAATTTTAAATTATTTATTTTTTTATGTGATTATATTTAATAATTTTTTCTTAAAATGATTCATTTATTAAATATATAAAAATATTGTATAAATTAAATATTCATAATTTTATACTATAATACCATCAAAATACTAAAATAACTAAGTATATCCTCTCGTATTGTAGATTATACAAATTACCGTATCCAATATCCATATTCATACCCCGTATCCGTGTGAATTGCATATTAGGCAACACTAGCCATGATAAGCCTCTGGCTAGTCCAAGTGCAATATGAACTCTTACAGGCCATCCCAATATCATAGGCTGAGGTCCTTGATCAGAATGTAGCCAATCTTGAAGTCTTCCTTTTGACATATAAATCAGAATCCTTTCCTTTCCTTTTTAACCAGACAGAATCCAAGAAGAGGGACTATGTTGTGGGGTGTGTGTCTCCCTGGAATCATTGCTTCCAAGAAGAACTCTCTCCTGCACCGTTGAGCGGTAGAGTCTCTTAACTGCCATGAAACTATTATTTAGTAGCTTTGCCTTGTACACGATCCCTGTCATTCCCAATCCTATGACACTGTCTGTACTGAAGTAATCAGTTGCCTCACATAGTTTCCCAAAGTCCATTTTAGAAATCAATCTCTCCAACAATCTTGAGAGCTATGGTTGAAATGTCACAATGCATTAGCAATAATGGACAGAAAAATTTGAAGGTAATGCGCCCATTTTAAGATAAATTACTATTTATCTATGTTCTGTGATTTTGTCCAAAATCAGATTGGCACCTATGATTTGCCACAAAATCTATTTGTCACTTGAAGTTTATAGTATGCCTTCCAGCAGTATGTTATTTGTTCTATTATCACTTAGTTATCTCTTAACTATGATATTTTCAGAGCCATTATCTAATATTTTAACTGCACTAATGTTAAAATGGAGAAGTGTTTCTCTATTTAAGGTACATTTTGCTTATATTGTGAACAATTTTATACGCTACTAGTGACATTAGTTGAATTAATACCATCAATAACCTCAACACTGTGAAACTATTCAAGAGATGAGTAAAACAAATTTTAAACAATGACTATTTCTTAAAACTAATACTTAAAACTTGTTTTAACATTCACTTTGATTATTTTTATACCGGGTAAGTTAATCTATCCGAATATTCTAACATTAGAAATGGCAATGACATTAATGTTTGAGCACAAACAAAAAATGGGGGAAGAGAGGTAAAAATTACCTCTTCGCTTCCTTGCTTTTGTAATGCCAGTGGCAGCAACTTGGCTACTTTTGTAGGGTGATTTTGATTTTTCTGTTCATTGTTTTTTATGGAAGCGATGGCATTTGTCCTCCCCTTCTTCAACTCTGTCAAAGGCTTATAATAGTAAATGAAAGAGACTATGACTGAGGTTGCTGAAAAATATAACCAATAACAAAACAGTATCAAAATGATATATTCAGATGATTTGTTATCACAGGGTCCCAAAATCCCCCACAGAGATCACCATCATCGGCATAGCTCAAGCTAACATCAAGATTTCTTGCAAAGACAGGCACTACGCCTAACAAAAAATTGCACAAAAAATTTGCAAAGATGTGGAGAAGAAAACTAGAAGTTACTCATGTTAACTGAAACAGAGTACATTTGCAAATTTGTTAAAAGTTGTTTATCTCCAGTGAACTCCCAAAGATGAGATACAAGAAGATACAGAGTTGATTCCTTTTTTTTTTTTTTTTCAAATATTTTGTTGACAAAAGGTTGAAATGACTTTGAAAGTGATCTCTTTCTTGACTTCGTAGTCAGAGACCATTAACCACAGTCATGCGGCAGTGCTTTTGAATTTTTAAATCCAAAACTGTTAACCATACTTAGCCATACTAGAAGCGGCGAAGTTGCCATGGTCCTATTTTATAAATATGTTTTTTGAATTTTATTTCGATTATTATAATAATAAAATAAAATTTTAATTTATTTTTTAGATTAATGACAAATTTTCTAAATTAATGTCAGTCTATTGTTGCTAAAAAATAAGAAAAATTATAATAAAAGATCAAGAAGTAAAAATATTTATTTTTAAGGGTCTGTTACTACTTGTTTTAAGATAATTACTACTGATTTTATTAACAAAAAGTTGAATTTAGTAGTAACAGATCCTTAAAAATAAATTTTTTCATTTCTAGGTCCTTAAATATAATTATCCCTAAAAACTATATTTATGAGATTTATTTAAAAATTATTACTTTGATGCCAATTTTTTATTTCAGAAATTTCATATTCCATTAAAAAAATTACTTTTATAATATATTGATTAAAAAAATTCAAAATTGAAATTACAGTTCTTTGCTTTTATATTAACAATAGATAATAAAATTATAATATAACCAATGCAAGTATTGTACTTTAAAAGCTTATGTCCGAAAAGAAAAAAAAAAAAAAAGAATGTAGGCAAAGAAGAAAAAGAAGAGAACAAAATAATAATAAAGTCTTTTTTAGAGTTATGCACATAATACATATATTGATTTAGTAGATTTAAGTTAAAATATCAAATAATAAAAAAACATAATACATATGTGAGTAGTTCAAAATTCTTAAAAAAATATAAGGGCATAACATTGAAACTTAATATTATATACATATAAATTTTAAAAAATTGAACTAAATATGACTCTGTCATAGTATATCTTTTTTTTAAAATTAAAATAATTTATTTAATTCTTAAATTTTTTTCACTTAATAAAAAATAAATACCAAACCCAATGCAAAATACAAGCAACATATAAAACAAAATAAAAGTACTCAAAAGATTAAATATTATAATATTTTTAATTTTGTCTACAATGTCTTCTCATCTTTCTTTCCAATTTCATCAATGATGTGTCAGTTTTTACTAAAAAGAAAAAAAAAAAGAAATGGAGGAAAAAGAGAAGTAATTATTTGTTTGTGTGAGTAAGTAAAAGTATCCTGCGAAGTGCAAATTTATTGGATTTTGAGTAAAATGTCAAATAATTTTTGAAAAATTTAGATTACATTCATAGCATTGGATGAAACCTACTGGACATATAACATGCAAGCATATCTCATTGTTAAGGAATAGAGCACAATTCAAATATAGGGTAATGCAAGTTAATTACCATAATCATATGTTGTAATCAAATAAACACAAATCAGTATTATGTTTGTAATATATATCTCATCATCAAAACCTAAAACACTGAACCTTAAGACCAACAAGAAGATTGATACTAATACAGTCGAAGTTATTTACAATGCCAATTTACCATACGTCCAATTACAAATTGTCCAAGAAAGAGGCTGATAAGTGTGACTCCTTAATGGCAAAATTCTTAAACGGAAGTGACATTCAAAGAAACGAAACTTCAGATCCTGGAAGAAAATTTGTTGTCAAAAGGATACTATGCTAAGCAATAGGAAGAACAATATTTTCAACTATGCTTTACTAGTCATACAATGTTGGAGACTCTTCATCAATCCAATATCCCGGTGTAGTAGAGTTTCAAGGAGTAAGCATGTGGTTAATCAAGATCGCAAGGAGAATTAAAGTGCCCACCTAATGAATGCATCAACTTTTTTGAAAGACATTTCCAATGATTTTCAATTTAAAAGGGACCGATTACACTGGCAAGTAGGAGTATGATAAAAACTCCACCTAGGCAGTAAATCTGGTATCCTCTTTAAATGATGGCAAGTCATAACCTAAGTTAAAAGATCTTCTTGACAACTCGAGGAGATGGAAAGTAAATCGTTAGGGAGTTGCATGGGAATTAAAAGTGTCGCATTGGTTTCCTATTTTCACTTGGAAATTATGCCACTCTTCTTTCCCAGTGGGAGATCTTAAGCATAGAGGTCCTGAAGCCCAAGGATATGGCCGTGACTATCTGGAGACTTCGTATCACTTGTTTTATCCCATTTACTATTGCTGGAGCTGTTTGGTTTTGAATTGGCACAACATATTAAATTGGTCCTGAAACCTTGTCACCACAAGCCATTGTTGATTGGATTCAATCTCTTCTTTCTAGATGGAAGGGTTCAACACAGTACCCTTATATGACTTCCTGGAAGAAGTTATTCTCTTATGCTGGTGGCTCTATAATCACAGGAATAAGGTTTTATTTGAATTAGATACTCCTTATCTTACAGCCCTCAACCATTGTCAAGCCTTGAAGGGTAATATTACTAAACTCGAGAAGGTAGTGAGATCTTGAACAACAAGGACAAGAAGCTTTTATATCAAGACTTTATGGCATTGGATCAGCATCCGCATTACGCAGAGAGTCAACAAGATTTATATTGTCTGAGCTAAAAGGAAAAGATAAAAGAAGAGGATTTTTGGAAGCTTCCTTTTGGTAGGAACAGCCTTATTGCCAATTAGTGTAATATTCTGTAGGATCATATCGGAAGGAGTGTGAAAAATATTTCAAGTCTTTCATGGTATGTCAAGTTGTCCTATCCTCTGCTTCGTAAAGAACAAACACTATGGTATGACCTCCCTAAAAATAACACACCCAACACACGAAAAGGAAACAAATAGCACAGTTCTGTCGCTGGAAATACACTACTTAATATAGAATATTGCTCAAAAAACCAGAAGACAACTTCAAGTCCATTCAAAACATCAAATTATGCTTAACTGTCATCTTGTATTTATGGAATAACAACTGAGAGTAGCAGAATATAGCAGAATAAAGTAGAGTAAGAGAATGGAAATATCATATAGGAAGAAGAAGAGATTTCTTCATAGCAAGAGAGATATCAAAACTTCCATGCCCCTTTCTCCCAGCAATACCTGCCGCATATATCCACTAATTTATGTACCGTAACGGTCTATGATGCATTCGGTTGCTCCTCTGCACATTTTGAATTTCACATTACATAGTTTTGTCATGTTGTGCCATCTATCTAAATATGGGCCCACTAATAATGGGCGGTGGATTTTGCATCATAACATTACCCTCTCTATTGACAGTGACCTTGTCCTTAAAGTCAAAGTTAGAAAATTGTTCGCGCATATGAGAGAGTGTTTCCCATGACAGTTGATCTGTGTGCTCCCATTTGATGAGAAGTTGTGGTACCCAAGTGTCTTGCGCTTTTAGTTTGTAAACATCCAAGACATCAAGAGGTTGAATAATAAGTCCAGCAACATTAGTCATCAATCGTAAGGGAATATATTGAGAACAAGGTTCACCCACAAATCGTTTGAGCAATGATACATGAAACATTGGATGTATTGTCCTTCTTGAGGCAACAGTCGCTTATATGCTACAACCTCAATCTTTTCAATGATCTCAAAGGCCCCAAAGTATCTAAGGCTTAACTTTTGATGTTTTTGTAGCCATATAGAGTGTTGTGAATAAGGTTGTAATTTGACAAACATGAAGTCTCCAACCTGAAAGTGCACATCAGTTCTCTTCACACCATCAAACTTCTTCATCCGATCTTGGGCCCATTGCAAGTTCCTTTTAAGATGTTCTAACACCACATCATGATCTTGTAGTTGTTTGTAAACATCATAGGGAACTAAATCAGCAAATGGGCATCTAATAATGGAGGGAAGATCCCTACCATAAAGCACCTTAAACAGGGTCATCCAATAGATGTTTGGAAGGCTGTATTATACCAATACTCAACCCAAGGACGGAAGGTGACCCACATAGTAGGTCAAAGTAAAAACAATGTAAGTACATCTCAAGGCACTTATTAAGGGCTTCAAATTGGGCATTCATCTACGGGTGGTATGCCGAACTCATATTAAAAGTAGTGCCTTAAGATGTACTTACAATTGACCTTATCGCTATCCAATACAATTGACCTTGGTATACCATACAACTTAACAACAGTGTGAACAAATGTTTCAACAACTTGCAATGTAGTAAAATTGTGTTTTAAAGGAGCAAAATGCCCATACTTGGACAACCTATCTATCACCACGTAGATCATAGTAAACCTTTTGGATGGTGGTAGCCCAGTGATTAAATTTATGGCAACATCATCTCAAACTTGTTTTGGAATAGGCAAAGGGCTCAAAGTCCAATTGGGTGTAATTGGATAATTTTAGCTTGCTGGCAAATAGTGCATGGCCTAATAAAGGAACATATGGATTTATGCATACTTGGCCCAAAAAAATATATAAAGATCTGAGAGTATGTGTACAAAAACCCAGCATGTCCTCCAAGTGGTAAGGCATGAAATTCATGGGGAATTCGATTGATAATGTCTATAGCTTGAATAGGCAGCACTAACCTGTTCTTCCAGTAGAGTAACCCATCCTTAACATAATGTTTATGCATGGCCGAAGGGTCAATAGTGTATTGGTGTATCAAGTCTTGAAGATGAGAGGATTTAGCAACTTTTGTTCATATCTCCTCAAGGAAAGTGGTGTATGGAAGGGATATAGCCATGTGACAACACGAGATAAAGCATCAGCAGCTTGATTTGTGTTCCCAAGCTTATACTCAATAGAATAATGGAACTCTATTAATTTTGGAAGTCACTCCTCTTGTTCTGGAGTTTGAATTACTTGCTCTAATAAATGTTTTAAGCTACGTTGATCAGTTCTAATGATGAAATAATGCCCAAACAAAGAGTGTCTAAACTTACAAACCACTTCAGAAATAGCATATAGCTCCCGTACATAGGCCAATTTTGCTTGAATGCCAAGGGGTAGCTTTTTAGAAAAGAATGCAAAAGGATGACCCTCTTGACTCAATACTGCACCAATTCCTATCCCAGAAGCATTAATTTCTAGTATGAACAGCTTTTGGAAGTCAAGAAGAATTAAAACTGGGGCAGTGGTTAAAACATTCTTCAATGCCTCAAAGCTGGATTGAGCCTCACCATTCCATTAGAAGTTATCCTTTTGTAATAATTGAGTGAGAGGCATAACAATAGTAGCATACTGTCAAATGAAGTGGCAATAATACCTGGTGAGGCCTAAGAATCCCCTTAATTAAGTTATAGTAGTTAGTGTGGGCCATTCTATCATAGCGTGTACCTTTGCAGGATCTATTTCGACTCCTTGGGCAATTACAATGTGTCCCAAGTATTCAAATCTTGTGTGGCCAAAAGAACACTTGGAGAGCTAAACGAATAATTGATTCTGTCATAAACACTTTAAAACTTGAGTCAAATGGTCTAAATGATGAGGCTAGTCCCCACTGTACACTAGCATATTATCAAAAAATACTAATACAAACTTACGTATATATGATTTGAAAACATCATCCATAAAGTGCTTGGAAAGTGGCAAGAGCGTTAGTGAGACCAAAGGATATCACTAACCATTCATAGTGCCCATGGTGAGTGCAAAAAGCAATCTTAACTCGATCTTCTAATTTTGTCAAAATTTGATGGTAACCCAAACAGAGATCCAATTTGGTGAAGTATTGTGATCCTCGCAACTCATCTAAAAGCTCATCAACGGGTGGGATTGGGTATGAGTCTTGTATAGTGACAACATTCAAAGCCCAGTAATCAATACAAAATCACCAAGTGCCATCTTTCTTTTTAATTAGAAGCATAAGTGTTGAAAATGGGCTTTAACTAGATTGAATTATCGCAGCTGCCAACATCTCAGAAACCTGGCATTCAATCTCTGCTTTCTGACTTCAAGGATATCGATAGAGGCACACCTTTACTGCGTTGACGCTATCCTTTAAAGGGATAGCGTGATCCTATGAGTATGTAAGAGGTAGGCCTTGTGGCTGGAAAAGACTAAGGTATAGGTGTTGAGAATTTGAACTAGATTGTTTGGAGTGCCATGAGGTAGTTCAAGAGATGAAGGTTGTGAATTTTCCAAAGGGACACAGTGTAAAGTGTACAATTCTGCAATCACATTAGTATTATAAAATCTCTTCATATGATGAAATTTAGCAACAGCAAGAGTGAGAGATTTTTCCCCTCACAAGGTCACAAATTTGTTTCCCAAATAAAATTTGGTGTATAACGAGTTATAGTCAGCAATATGGGATCCCAAGGTAGCTAACCATGCAGCGCCCAACTCCATATCTGAACCCATTATAGGAAGAAGATAGACAGGGGCTGTGATAAGATGCCCTTGGATTAAAAGAGACAAATTGTAGACATACCCTTCTAGCTATAAAAATTGACCATTTCCTACAATTACCTTAAATCCAGTAGCAGGCTCGATGGGAAGCTTTAAATGATAGGCAATCCTGGGTTGTAAGAAATTGTCAGAGCTATCCCCATCCAGTAAGATTTGAACCTATGTGCCTGATAAAGTACCAAAGAAAGGTAGGAAGCAGCATTGTGGGAGCCATGGAAAGCATGGTAGGATAAATGAGATATAGCCGTCGGCAGATGCAGAGTCTCAGCTTCGAGTTTAGACAAGGACGGTGTGCGAACATCACTCAGATCAGGTGGGTCATCTTCAAAGGACATCATCATCAACTGGTGATTAGGGCATCAATGATTGAGAGTCAATTTCTCATCACATGTGCAACAAAGTCCATTATCGCATTTTGCCTATATTTCCGTCAGTGTTAATCGCTTGATTGGAAGGAAAGGCCTTCCTAGTGACGTGGGTGGCAATGATGGAAGAGACTATCGCATGGGTGAGTGAGAAGCAAGGGATGAAAATGTCATCGAATTAGATGAAGAAAGAGGCTATGGAACCAATCATAGAGCAAGAGCAGAAGTTTGAATGGGTCGAGGCTTATAAGAAAGGCCCCTAAAAGCATATTTCTCATTAAAAAGTTTGGCTAATGTTGCAGCTTTCAACAAGGTAGTTAGTTCCTTAGCAACAACCTCATGTTTGAGTTTAGGCTAAAGCCCACTGAGGAAGCAATCTAATAATGTTTCTTCCGATAATCCTTTGACCCTATTAGCTAATGTCAAAAATTGAGTATGGCAATAGATTGCAGTATCTATCTATTGAAGTTTAAAGAGTTCAGCTCTTAGACAATCAAATTGAGAGGGCCTAAATTGTTCTTCCACAGCCCTAGCAAGTGCTTCCCATGTAGGTACCCAATTGGCTTTTTGAAGTAGCTAAAACTAAGGAACAATCATACTGTCCATGTTCACAGCGGCAATTGTCAATTATTGTGAGTCAAGGATCTTATAGTAGAAAAAATATTGCTCAGCTCTAAATATCCAGTTAAGAGGATCTGTTCCATCAAAGCAAGGAAAATCCAATTTAACCTGTTTCATTGGATGCATAGAAGGCGTAGGCGAAGGGATAACCATGCTCTGAATGGAGCTCGAAGCTTCAATGTTCTTTTGAGCAGTGAATTGATGAAATTAGCGAGTAAGATTTTCAAGCAACTTAGTGACCGGATCCATAGAGGAATAGATTCGATCCATTCATGCATCTAAACTATCAACACGTTCCCAAACAGCTACATTAGCTTTTGATAAACACTTCATCTCTCCTTGTAGGTCCTTCAATCTAGTGTTGTTAGCCATCAGACTTAATGAAAGCACCAATTGGTATGACCTCCCTAAAAATAACACACCCAACACACGAAAAGGAAACAAATAGCACAGTTTTGTCATTGGAAATATACTGCTCAAAAATCCAAAAGACAACTTCAACTTCAACTTCATTCAAAACATCAAATTATGCTTACTATCATCTTGTATTTATGGAATAACAGCTGAGAGTTGTGGAATATAGTAGAATAAAGCAGAGGAAGATAGTGGAGAAATCATATAAGAAGAAGAGGAGATTTCTTCACAGCAAGAGAGATACCAAAACTTCCATGCCCCTTTCTCCCAGCAATACCCGCCACATATATCCACTAATTTATGTACTTTAATGGTCTCTGATGCATTTGGTTGCTCCTACGCACATTCTGAATTTCGCATTGCATAGTTTTGTCTTGTTGTGCCATCTGTCCAAATATAAACCCACTAATAATAGGCGGTGGATTTCACATCATAACACACTATGTAAAACTATAGTTTGGAGAATGATTGCCGATCGATTTTAGCCATTTTTGCTGGTATTAGGTTTTTAACAAGCTAATTAAGCTCTGTTAAGACCTGTTTGCTTTACCTGAAAAGAGGGAAGGAAAAAGAAAAGGTAAAAGAAAGTTTGGCAAAATTTTAATTTTATCTCTACAATTATTACTCAATCATTATTTAATACTTTCTAACAATAATTATTCAATCATTAAAATTAAGGATATTATAAGTATTTCTTATATATAAAATCATTTTTTTTTTTCTTTTTTATTTCCATACTTAACTTTTTACTTACCAAATGAGTTTTGGATTTCTAGTAGAGCAAAAAGATAGTAATATTTTACTTGGTACCAAGTATGATCTTGCTCCTACAGGTTCGTATATAATTCTCTTACTGATTTTTTCTGTTAAAATACAAAAACTAAAGAAGGCAATGAGATTTACGTAGCAGAAGTAGGCAGCATTTGTGTCAAAAACATCCTTCCTGAACCAATCAATCCAAACTGACTGAAGATTGATCAAAACCGATGAATTTCGAGTTTTAATTTGTTTTGAATTTCTGTGGCTCGGTTCGATTTCCAGCTTAAAAATTAAATTTTACACTGAACCGAACTGAATGGCCACATATCTTGATATCTTATTTCATTGATATTCTGGTTCAATAAATGGCAATTAATCAAACTACTACCACATTATAAGCAACATAAAATTACTTAAGATATAATTCATATATCTTTATTTATGTGTTATCATGTATATTATTGTGCCCTTATTATTATATTTAAGCTCAAATCATGAAAAAATGTGTGAAAATAAATAAATTAGACTAAATTGTCTAAGATAAACACAGGCCTAAAAATTAGGCTCAAATCGCCCAAAATGATCACTTTTGATTTTATTTTCCTTAAATTCAAGTTTATTTAATTTTAATCCCTGAAAATTAATAAGTTTAAAAGTAATTAATTTTTAAAAATAATAAGTTTGTTGTAAACTAATCCTTTTATAAATAATTCATGAATGTTGGAAAGAACTGTAACATGCACCGAATTTATTATTTTAATGACTGTATCGAATATGCTAATTGTCAAAAACCAAATCTAAATGAGTATAACAATCCAATGACTAATATTATTAGTTTCATCTGAGTTCTTTATATATTGCATTGATTTTGCATTTCAAATATAATCCATGTAGTATGATGTTAATGGATACAATTTATTAACGAAAAGTTCATTACTACTCAATTGACACATTCAATTTCGTCATTACATGTTATCTGAACAGGGCAAACCATAGAAAGCATTAGCCTCCCGGAATCAGACGTGAGACCATACCCGTGACAAAAAACACTTATAATTTGCATTTCGAACAGGCATGAATACAGCATCTATAGGATAACTTCCGTCTTGAAAGGTATTTAGTGTTAGTTTTGTAGGTATCAACCATATTTGGCGTCTGCTTTAACGAAGGCTTAACACAATCACATGCAACTTCAAGAAGACGAAGGATTTTATCATCAAATCCTTTTCGGATGAGAGACTTATCAATGGCATTGTAGAAATCGTAAGGACCAGTGAACAAGTTTCTACTGATCAATTTCAAGAAAGAGCCATCAAAACTGTCAGAAGAATCAGTGGTTGGACTCAATCTCTTCCCTGTTATGAGCTCAGAAAGAATAATCCCAAAGCTATGGACATCTTTCTTTACAGAACCTTTCACCCCAAGTGCATTGATCATAAACAACTTTGTCCCCAAATGGTCCGCAGTAGTTTGGTCGATGAATTTTGCCTTCCCAAAGTTGGAAATTTTGGGCTCAAAATCTTTGTTGAGCAGAACACACTCAGAACTCAAATTAAGATGGACTATCTTGCACTTATGGAGCCAAGCTAAGCCTCTGGCTAGTCCAAGCGCAATGTGAAGCCTCACAGGCCATTCCAGTATCATAGGCTGAGGTCCTTGATCAGAATGTAGCCAATCTTGAAGTTTTCCTTTTGACATATACTTAGAAGCCAGAATCGTTTCCTTTTTAACCAGACAGAATCCAAGAAGAGGGACTATGTTGAGGTGTGTGTGTCTCCCTGGAATCGTTGCTTCCAAGAAGAACTCTCTTCTGCACTGTTGAGAATGATAGAGTCTCTTAACTGCCATGAAGCTGTTATTTTGTAGCTTTGCCCTGTGCACGATCCCTGTCTTTCCCAATCCTATGACGTTGTCTGTGCTGAAGTAACTAGTTGCCCCACATAGTTCCTCAAAGTCCATTTTAGAAATCAATCTCTCCAACAATCTTGAGAGCTAGGGTTGAAATGTCACAATGCATTAGCAATAATGGACAGAAAAATTTGAAAGTGATGCACCTATTTTAAGATAAATTATTATTTATATATCTTCTATAATTTTGTCCAAAATCAGTTGGGCACCTTTGATTTGGCCCAAAATCTATTTGTCACTTTAGGTTAATAGTTTGCCATTCATCTACATGTTATTTGTTCCATTAACACCTAGTTATCACTTAACTATATTGCAATATTTATAATGTCATTACTTAATATTTTAATCACGATATTGTTAAAAAGAAGAATTTCACTATTTAAGATATATTTTTCTTATACTGTATAATTATTCAAAATGTAAATTTAAATTCATCAGTAGTATTAACACTATAAAACTATTTAAGATATGAGTAAACGAAATTTTAAATAATGATCATTTCTCAAAATTTGTTTTAACATTCACGTGATTATGTCTTTTAAATTTTGGATAGAAAATAGCACATGGTGATTAAGTGATAAACTAACAAATCACAAGAAATTATACAGAGTAAATTAATCTGTCCTAATACTCTAGCATTAGAAATCGCAATGACAAAAATGTTTGAGCATAGACAAAACATGGGTGAAAAGAGGCAGAACCTACCTCTGCGTCCTTCCTCTTGTAATGCTAGTGGCAGCAACTCAGCTACTTTTGTAGGGCGAGTTTGATTGTTCTGTTTATTTTTTTAAATGGAAGAGATAGCATTTCCCCTCCTCTTCTTCAACTCTGTCCAAGGCCCATCATAGTCCATGAAAGAAACTATGACTGAGGTTGCTGAACAAACATAAGCAATAACAACAGTACCAAAATGACCTATCAGATTATTTGTTATCACAGGGTCCCAAAATCCCCCCACAGAGACCACCATCATCGGCATAGCTCAAGCTGACATCAAGATTTCTTGCAAAGATAAGCACTGCTCCGAACAAAAAATTGCACCAAAAAATTGCAAACAGTACGTGGAGAAGAAAACTGAAAGTTCTCATGTTAACTGAAAAAGCGTTCATTTGCAAATTTGTTAAACGAAAAGGTTCTTTATCTCCCAGTAAACTCCCAAAGATGAGAGATATGAAGATACAGAGTTGATTTTTTCTTTTTTCCTTTTTTCTTTTCAAAAGAAAAAATTGTTGACAAGGGGTTGAAAGTGACTTTGAAAATGATCTCTTTCTTGATTTCTTAGTCAGAGACCCTTACCCACGGTCACGCGGCAGAACCCAAAAGTGTTAACCTTACTTACATATACAAACTGCAACAAGAAGAGCTGGTAACTGGCACCCACAGTAATCAAATCACAATTCAAATTATAAGTAAGAAAGCTAATTTTTTAATCATAAATTATAAATCGTATTTACTTGTATGATTTAAGAATACATTAAAAGTAATTTAAAATTAAATTTACTTATAAGTCGAGTTCTTTTACAAATAAATCAGACCCATAAAAAATGCCCAAAAAAATTGAGCCCAAGTCTGATATTATTTTAAATAAGCTCAGTTTGTATAAAAAAAGAAATTTCTTTACATACACCAAAAACACAAGTGTTGAGACCCCAAATGTGAAAGCTATGCCTTTTTTCTTGGTATATGAAATAATAAATGAATGGAGAAATAACCATTTTTTACCTTTGAAAAATTCCTATACTCTGCAATTTTTATGGATTAGAAAAATGAGTCCCTTATTGGGTATTCTTTGATTTAATCTAAAATCACCAAAGTGCCCACATCCTTTTTCTTTGAATCGATCCAAAAGCAATGTGGCTGCCAATATTTGTTAAATACTTTGTCTAATGAGGGCCCCATATATATAATGCTTTGATGTGTGATTTCTCTTTCATGCAGTCCCATCTTATAAAATTGTTGGACAAATTAAATTTGACTACTTATATAGAAATATTTCAGAAGTGAACTCATCATCTAACAGACAATATTAAAAACAAATTGACTATAATATGAGTCAAGATTAAACTTAGGTTAGGTTTAAAAAATTTACGTTCAGGTCATTTTACAATCAAATTTTTTTAAAAAAATAAACCTATTTTATTAGATTCTTTTTTTAAAGTTTTTTTTTTGGCTGAATAGATTTTTCAGTCCATAATAATCAAGTCTATCGAAAATATATCGTATAAAATATAAATAGCTTAAGAAATATCATATAAATATATCATAGCTTAAACCATAAGAGAAGAAAGTAAGAAACTGCTCAAGGATAGACCTAGGAAACTTTATGACTTACTCTTACCTACCCCACCACGTCCAAAACGATGCACAGAGGGAGGGGGATGTTTTGCAGCCAAAGTATTGGTTGCCATTGAAAGTTTGTCGCTTTGGAGTGGAACATTTCATAAGGCCGCTGAACTGAAGTATATTATGTTTATTTATTGAAACGAGTTGTTTCAAGTAAGGAAAGAAAATATATATATATATATGTCACAGTTCCACCCACTATAGTTGCTAGACGGACCAAACGAGTCGGTTCAACATTCAAGTATTGCTTAAATTAGATGAAACGATTCATTTCGAGTTTTTTTTTTTTTAATTTAAGAAGAAAAAGGGAGGGGGTTTATCATCTTCCTTCAAAAATCGGGTTGTATCGGGTTATATAGGACCCAATTTCGTCACTCGATATAGAGAAATGTTTTAAATCACCGAGAAGCCGTGAATTGCCATTTTCGACATGACTGGCACGACTCCAGTGATTAAGATTGACGATTCCGGTACTATCCCAATTCAAACACAGGTTTGTATCGTTTCATTTTCGAATCGTATCGTTTTGTACGTTCTAAACTGGGAATTGCACCATTTCGATTACTATGCTTGGATCAAAGGGAATATTTAACCTATCTTCTTTCACTGTCCTATTGTACGGCATTAAATGCTAAATTCTTAGAGAAAGAGGAGGGCGCATGTGCTTTGTGAAAGAGTAGTGAGCAAGTCCTTTGTGAAGACAGTATCAAAAAGTCTGATCGAATTAGAACATACCTATTCCCTAAAAGTTTAACAATCATTAGCAATTGAATATTGTGTTACTATTGTTTACCATCATTTTAAAAATTTATAATCAAAGTCCTTGTTTGTTTGATGAAAATCTAAACAATATGAACTAACATAGACGAACCCAGACAGACATAGTGATATAAAAAGGACTAAAAAATGTTCACATATTATTTAAATTATGACGTCATATCTAATTCAAAATTACATTCAAAAACAGATGCAGCCCTTTATACCTAGTGTCCATGTCTTACATGTCAAAATTGTAAATTTTATTGCTACAATGAGTTGTCTTTCAAACTAATATAGAGAACTGCCGTGAAAGACAAGGTAGCAAATCAAAGACTTTGAATACAAAACTGAGCGGAGGTTGAGTCGAATTTTAACTAGTCATCAAAAGTCAGCTCTCTTTCCTTTAAATTGAATCAACTCCTTTATATTATTACTACAATACTAAATTGAGATCATTTTCTAAATTTTTATAAGAGAAATTACTTTTATCTATATAAAATCAGAAGTAATTTTTTTTTGTCACTAACATAATGCTTTGTACATCGCCAGCCATACATATAAATATTTCTATTGTAGCAAAGACATATAATACATAGCCTATTCTTATTTGTAATTATTATATAGGATATATCTTATAACTAAACACCAGCAAGAGGCAAAACTATTTCAGATTTGGTATAAAACGTTTCACCATTACTACTCATATCCATCTTATACGCTGCACATTTTATTGTAAGTTTCAAGCATCTTTGCTATTTGATCTGGAAGTGTTGAACGCAGTCCCTTGCAAATTTGAGAAGAGTGAAAATTTCAGCTTCAAATCCTTTCCAAATTAGAGATTTATATTTCAATGGCACAAAGAAACGAGAAGAGTTACCGGAGGAAAGGTTACCGAAATAACTGTTGTAATTCCAAAACTCTAGTAAGGACTCAACCTCAAAGTTCTACCTTTAGGTAAGTTTTAAATTTGTCACCACATCCTCCGAACAAAATGTATATATATATATACACATATATATGAACTTCAAACTATTTCTGCAACAAGGGTTATTGACTAAACTAACAGTTAGTTTTTAAAATCATTAAGTCTATTTAACTTTATTCGATGAAGATTAAAGAGTACATGAATAATTAGTTTATAAAAATAACAAATCCGTAGCATATTATTGTTATTATTATTGTTAAGTGTCTAGGAATGAATAAAATGGGTTTGTTATTTTCAAAAATTAACTCCCATAAATCTCTGGGGCTAAAACTAAATGGGTAAGACAATCCAATGACCAAAATATTAGTTTAGTCTAGTTTTTTTATTGCACTAATTTACATTCATAATATATACGACATAGTACGGGGTATGATGTCAATAGATACAATTTCCGAACAAAAGTAAAATTACAACTCAAAAAAGACATTCAATTTCGTTATTACATGTTACCTGAACAGGACAAACCATAGATAGCTTTAGCCTCCCAGAATCAGACGTGGGTCCATACCCCTCCCACAAAGCTTTTATTGTTTTGTACGCATCAACCATCTTTGGCCTCTGCTCCAAAGAAGGCTTAACACAGTCACATGCAACTTCAAGGAGGCGAAGGATTTTCTCATCAAATCCTTTCCCATTGAGAAATTTATCAATGGCATTGTAAAAATCGTAAGGACCAGTTAACGACTTACTACTGATCAATTTCATCAAAGAGCCATCAACACTGTCAGAAGAATCAGTGATTGGACTCAATCTCTTCCCTGTTATGAGCTCAAAAAGAATAATTCCAAAGCTATAGACATCCTTCTCTACAGAACCCTTCTTCCCAAGTCCATTTATCATAAACAGTTTCTTCCTCAAGTGATCCTCAATGGTTTGGTTGATGAATTCTGCGTTGCCAAAGTTGGAAATTTTGGGTTCGAAATCTTTGCTGAGCAGAACACACTCAGAACTCAAATTGAGATGGACTATCTTGCAGTTCTTGTGGAGCCAAGATAAGCCTCTGGCTAGTCCAAGTGCAATATGAAGCCTCACAGGCCATTCCAATATCATAGGCTGAGGTCCTTGATGAGAATGTAGCCAATCTTGAAGTCTTCCTTTTGACATATACTTATAAACCAGAATCCTTTCCTTTTTATCCAGACAGAATCCAAGCAGAGGGAGTATGTTGCGGTGTCTGTGTCTCCCTGGGATCATTGTTTCTAATAAGAACTCTCTCTTGTACAGTTGAGAATCATAGAGTCTTTTAACTGCCATGAAGCAGTTATTTGGTAGCTTTGCCTTGTACACAATCCCTGTCGTTCCAAATCCCACGACATTGTCTGTGCTGAAGTAATTAGTTGCCTCACATAGCTCCCCAAAGTTCATTCTAGAAATCAACCCCTCCAGCAATGTTGAGAGCTGTGGTTGAATTGTCACAGACTCACAATGCATTAGTAATCATGGACAACAAAATTTGAAATTTATGCACCTATTTTAGGATAAAATATAGATTACTTTCTCTGATTTAGTCAGGAATTAGTTTGTTTCATCTGGTTTAAAGTATGTCATTTAACTCCATATGATTTGTTCGGTTACCACTTAATCACACCATAGTAATTTTTAGTCTACTTTTTATAGGAATGATCACATTATATTTAAAATGATAAATAGTTTTATTATTAAAACTTGAAAGTAAATTTCAATTATACCATGAACAATTTTATAGTCTTTTAATGTCATTACTTGGATTAAGTTGATATTTGAAATTTGAAACTTTAAACTCATCAATAGCCTCAGCAGATTATAAAACCATTCAAGATATAAATGGACAAACTTTCAAGTTTTAACAAAGAAATTGTTCATTGTTTTAACATTACTGTGATTATTTCCTTAAAGATGTGGATGAAAATAGCACATGGTGGATTGATGGTAACTGAACAAATCACAGGAGTTGAATGACACTTTTTAAATCAGAAGAGGATAAAATGGTTAGGATCAAACCTCGTGAGAATAAACTGTATAATTTACCAATCATTTTAACATATGATATTATCAGAATCATATTAGAACAACATTAAAATTGCTAATGACATTGATATTTGAGCATAAATACAGCAGGAGGGAGGGAAGAGAGACAGAGATTACCTCTTTGATTCCTTGCTCTTGTAATGCCAATGGCAGCAACTCTGCAACTTTTCTAGCACGAGTTTGATTGTTCCGTCTCTTTCTTTTGTAAGAAGATATAGCATTTCTCCTCCTTTTCTTCAACTCTGTCCAAGGTTTGCAATAGTACATGAAAGAAACTATGACCGAGGTTGCTGAACAAACATAAGCAATAGCAAAACTGTACCAAAATGATCTATCAGCTGATTTGTCATCACAGGGTCTTAGTGCCCCCCCACAAAGACCATTATTATTGGCATAGCTCAAGCTAACATCAGGACTTCTGGCAAAGACAGGCACTGCCCCTGACAAAAAAATTGTTGGCATCACTAAAATCTTTGATCCAAGGAAGCAACCCAAGTTCTTGAGGGATTTCACCAGAAAATTGGTTGCCATCAAGTTTAAGGATGATTAGCCAATATAAGTTGGCAACGCCCTTTGGAATTTCACCTGAAATCTCGTTGGTGCAAAGGTCGAATACCTTCAGTGATGAGCAATTCTAAATACCACGAGGGGCCGGTCCCTTCAGCCCTATATTAGAAAGCAAGAGACTTGATACTCTATCTTTATTGATATTCCAGCATTCAACACCAGCAAATCCACAAAAGTAGCCTTTGGTATTGCTGTTGAAATCCCAGTTAGATAAATGATTAAATGGATCAATTGAATGTTTGATGGATTTCAAGCAATGGATATCACTCTCAGCGCCATGACCTGTTATAAGGAGACAGACCAATAACCACAAGAAGATGCGGAGAAGAAAACTGAAAGTTCTTGGGTTAGAAGCCACTTATATAACTGAAAATGAAGAAACTGAAACAGGGATCATTTGGAAATTCTCAAATTCAAAAGGGTGTTTGTCTCCAGTAAACTCCCAAAGAAGATACAGAGAAGGAGATCCCTATGTTAAGCATCTTATAATCTATATAGATCATAACCAGGGTCATTGTTTGTTTGATGAAAGTCTAACAAATATGGACATTTCACATCACACCGACACAAATATAGTTATATGATAAAATTCCAAGTGTTTAGATATTATTTGAAAAATGACGTCGTGTCTAATACAAATGAAAACAAATGTTAAACACAGATATAGCCCGTTATATGAAGTATCCATCTTTTACATGTCACAATTGTAAATTTCATTGTTAAAGGTAATCCATTTACTAACGGTTTTCATGAACTATCTAGAGAACTGCAGCGCAAGACAAGGAAGCAAATCAAAGGCTTTCTATAATTTACAAAGTCCAAAAGGTATGGCTTTGGCAAACATGTATAGGACTAGACGATTTTTTATTTATTTCTCACCCCTTTCGGTCATTGTATTAAGTATTGACCATAACTGAAACAGGAAGACTTTGAATATAAAATTGAGAGCAGTGGCTGGGTCAAGTTTTGACAGATCGGCAAAGTCTTCAGCTCTTATCGAACCAATTTCTTAATATTACTGCAATAACGACATGGGATGTTTCCTATGCATCCATCTTATATTAGTTGCTACTTGCTACTTTTTTTTTTTTTATTACCATGGGTGTGAATTATCCTATCTTATGCATTTTCTCTTTTTCTTCGAATTCATCTCGCTTCAGAAAACCTAGCATGACTAAAAGTTTCCGCATATAATTTTATAGTTTTTTTTTCTTTTATTGAACCAATTATAGGAAAGAACGAACCGTAGAACTTGAGGGAAAAAGAGACAAAGTACGTCTTTGACTTCTTTCGCCGGCGCTCCTCATTCAGCCATTGACCCAACTAATTAGCTTCATTTTTTATTTTTTCTGAATCACAATCACTGTAACTGAAACCACGAGTTAAGACCATAGTTTCATATCTTGAAGTTTCATAGAAGGAACCATCCATTGAAAAAGGAAAATTTGTAGAAAAAGAATAACCCGCTTCATAGACCATAGCGAGCCCCGGATTTTATTAGCTCCGCTTGTTTGAAACTTGGATGGTGGCAGTAGCCCGCAAATCTTAAAATCCTATTCCATAATTAATTAATTATTATTTATTAGTCATAATTTTAATGTTTATTCCTTGTACTTAAAAAATTAAAAAAAAAAAGAACTGAAACGGATACCAGTATATATATTTTATATTTAATTCATTAATTAATAATTTCAAGATTTAATAATCTTAAATTATAAGAATTTAATTGAAAATTTTAAAATAAAAGAATTTATTTAAAAATTAATTGAAACTATATGACTAAATACACAATTAAACTTACCTTTTGTATATAAATCTTGTCAAAAAATATAATTTCTTAATATTATAAAATTCCCAAAAAATAATGTAAATAGATTTTTTTAAATTATTTATCTCATTAAATACTTAGAAAGATATAAAGTAAATAAATTTTTTAGGTAAAAATATACTTTTAACACCTTAATTCCTTAATTTTATTTTATTCCAATTTAATCCTTTAACATCAATTTAGACTTCATTTTTATAATTTAATTTTATTTTGTTTCAATTCAATATGATTCTTTAATTTTACAAAAATCAATCTGATATTTCTTTTCCTCTAACATGATAAAGATGCTTAACCCCAAGAAAAAAAAAAATCTTACATAGATTTTTTGTGATTTAACTTTGATAACATCTTACCAACTCAAATTTAACTTTATCATAATATCCTTGGCTAGAACCACCCCGAAACATTACGTTTTATTCTCAATAGCTTTGCTAATAATAGAGTAACATTAATTCCATGTCCAATGTTTTCATTGAAATCTGGATTACCTGAAGGACTCTCGCTATTTCGAGAAAAGTCCATACATACCTAAAAGTAATGGCAAGGTTTAGGATTTAGAGAGAAATTATATGATTAATTGAAAAATAAAGACCCCCTTTTCTAATTTCATTTCATTTTTTCAAATATAATGAATGAAAGTGAAACTAGAGTTAAAGTTTAAAAATTAAATTAGAACAAAATAAAATTAGGGGATAAAAGTGAAATTTGAATTAGAGAGAGAGAGAGAGAGAGAGAGAGAGAGAGAGAGAGAGAGAAAGAAAAGTGAATCCTAAAATAAAATTACGAGATCAAAAGTATATTTTTGTCTTTTCTTTTTT
This sequence comes from Erythrophleum fordii, assembly GCA_032878935.1. Taxonomy (NCBI): domain Eukaryota; kingdom Viridiplantae; phylum Streptophyta; class Magnoliopsida; order Fabales; family Fabaceae; genus Erythrophleum; species Erythrophleum fordii. Next base: position 8,959,089 of record JAVQMF010000037.1, on the reverse strand, counting down.
TGTTATAGCAACTTAGCACTATTATAAAATTTAATGTTAAAATTATTAGTAATCACATCATAATTTTAAAGACATTAAAGAATGTTAAATGTAATGTCTAGTTTTTTGTAAAACCATCGGAATGAGTCAGTTTGAAAAGTAAGTCCCTTAAGATAAATGATTTGAGACTAAATAAAATTAAAATAAAATTTTAAATAATAAAAAATAAGGATCCAAGGCCTAAAGTGCCCGAAAACCCAAGTCGGGATAGTTCAATAAAATTATCGAAAGTATAATGACATTTTTGTAAATACGGGCAACTTTTGAAAAACTCATAAGAGGGTTTTTTAAATGAAAAAATTGAGTTTTTCAAAGTTCACAGAGGCCCTGAAAATCTTAAGAAGTCCTGGAACAGTTAAAACCTTTCCAATGTATAGTTTTGAACGTCAGTTGACCTGAACTTTGACTTCTCGTTCGAGAAGGTTTTTAATCCAAATTGAGTAACTTCAAAACTATTTTATAAAATAAATGACTTAAATTTTATGATAGAAAAAACAGTTCTAAAAAAAAGCTAAAATTAGTCTAAAACAAAAATACCACAAACACGGCACATAAACGTCATTTTTAAGGAACAACTTCTTCTTAATTCTTTTTATAAGAGGCGTCCCCTTTTCCTCCCTCCTCGTAACCAACTTGTTCTATCTAAAACAAGAGATACTCTACCCAACCCAAATGCACAAGAAGAAGCTACAAGGGAGAAGAAAATCAAGGCAAGAGGTATGAAAAAATTAAGCTTTTCTTAGTTCTTCCTTTACAACTCCTCTTCTCCTCCTTCTCCTCTCCCTTTTCATAGTTTTGGTGTATGATTTGGTTCTATTTTAAGTCATGTACAGAGGGGAGGAGTTCAAAATTCAAGGAGAAATGAAAGGCAAAGAAAGAAGCTCTTGAAGAAGCAAGGAAAGCAAGGTAGTTTCTTCTCTTTGTTACTTTCTTCCTTATGTTTCTTAAGTGTGTGTTTTAGCTTCAAACAGAACAACCAAGGGGAGGAATTTCTGACCTAGAACAAATGAGAAACCTATGATTTTGTGTATGAGAACCTAGGAAATGCTAAGGAACTTGAAGAAAAACAAGTAAAATCTAAGATAGGAAAGTTAAGGATCCATGTATGTGTTGTAAAATCTGAGTTAATTCAAGAATTCCCAAACTTATGTAAATGTTTGCTTGAGTTCGTAAAACCCCTAAGGAGCCTCCAAAGTGTCTCTCCCATTAAGGAAAAATTACAAACTCCATGAGTCTTAAATCAAGCCTATGTCTCAGCTAAGCTTGAATAGGAGGACTAGGGAGTGTTTTAATTTGCTCTAAACTTAGTTTGGGACTATATATGATGAAAGAAGATGAAAGGAAGCCTTGAAAAAATTTAAAAGCCATATATTGAGAGTTAGAGGTGTAGGTCCCATAAAGTAACTTAAAGAAGTAACATATAGCTAAACTCTTTAAAATAATTGTGTGATGGCTCCAAAAAAAAAATTTAAATAGAGTTAAGAGTCATAAATTAAAGGAGAGAATGAAGCTAAGATCATGAATTATTAAGGTTGCTTCATTATGTGCTTTTATGGAACTATAATTGAACTAAATAAGAAACTAAGTTTTTTTAGAGTGTGTGTGATACTAGAGTTTGTTTCAAGAGTATAATTGGGTCCTATTTGATGTGTTTAGGCCAAAGGAATCCTACTCCACCCACTTGCAAGGGTGTAGCCATAGGAAGGGAAGAGAAATCAAGTAAAAATGTGTGTGTTTGCATTTAAGGTAGCTCTCTAACCTTTCTCTCATGCATGTTTAGTTGTTTTCTTGTCTTTGGATGTGTATATATATGATTTACTGTGAGAAATGTTTCTAGTGATTTTTTGCATGCCATGGTATCATAATATACATAATATATACTTTATGAATGTTGGTTAGCTTAAATAAGTTTGATGAAGCCAAAAGTCCCTTAACAAAGGTGAGGATGAGCCAAAAGTTTCTAGAATTAAGTGAAACAAAGCCAAATGTCTCAAGAAGAGTGAGATTTAGTTAAAAATCAGTTGAAAATGGGTGAAGCAAGTCCAAAAGTTCTAAGGAAAGGGGGTAAGGCTAACCAATGCTCTTGAAAGCCAATATGTAATATGTATGAGTTTCTTGAACATGAAAATAGTTGTATATATGATAACTAATAGCCAAAGGCTCATGCATGCATTCTTGGACTTGAAATCATGGCTTTTATGTATGATTGAAAGGGTTAAGAGCTATTATGATTCCTAGAATCTTACTCTTCCCTCCCTATTGCCTAAACATGTCTAGGTGGATCAAGTAAGCAAAAAGATGGAAGCCATCACACTTGAAGAGAAAAGATTGACAAAAAAATTATGTATCTAGCCATTTTGTAACCATATTGTTGGCAAATGATGTAACCCTATGTTGTAAATGATGTGTAGCCACTTGAATATATGTATATATATATATGGAAATATGATATATGTATGAGAATTGAAAACATATGAATGAGAATAGATATTTTTGACATTGAGATGCATGGATGTGTCTTTAAGAACTTGTGTGTGTAAACAAGTGGGATAGTGATTTGGTGATGTATGGATTTTTGGACCTCTTGGATATGTTTAGAGGACTATTTTTATACTTTCCCACATGCTCAAGTGGCCTTGGTTAGAGTAGAAGAGTATTTGGTACATTTTTGACCTTTTTAGATGTATAAAAATGTCATTTTGTAACCCTATATCACAAAGTGACCAAATGAGCAATTTTGTGGTTGAGATTTTTCACATACATAGATCTCATATAGAGCTTTTCGCTGGTCTAAGAACCACATTTTTTGGAAATCTATAAAATTTATTATAATGTTTTAAAATTCATATCAAAAGTTGGTTTTGGTTTGGGGACAGTTCACTTAAGTAGATTTTATTTTTATGTCATCCAAGGGCCAATGAGGTCCAATGGTTCTGAATTTTTCATGGAGAAACTAAATATTCACAATGATCTGTAGCAAATAGAAACACCTCATTTGGAGATCTGTAGAAATAGAAACAAATTTTTGAAGTTTTGCATTAGAATCAGTAGTACCAGCCTACCTTATGTACTATTTTGTTATAATTCAATTCCTAAACGAGTTTTAAAGTGGTCTAAACTTATTTTTTTCCCTAAAGTTAACATCCATAGATTTTTAGAATAATATAGTTTGTTGGGTTTTGATTTTTCTGAAATTAATTATGAATTTTTGAAATTCATATCAATAATCTATGATAACAAACCTGGGTAGCTGAACCTTTAGTGCTTTTTTATTGTCAATTATGGTTCAGCTGGATTTTTATGGCCTAGAATGATTTTTAAATAGTTGACATCTAGAGCTTTATGGAAAACTATCATTTGTTTGATTTTGATTTTTTTAGAATTAGTTATGATTTTTGAAAGTTAGTGACAGATACTTGAATTTTGGACCCGAAGCAAAACTCCATTTTTTTTTTTTATGTGTGGCTTCTAAACTAAAATGTATGAAACGTTTTGCAATGTTTATGACTTGTTTAGATGGAATATGAGTAAGGGATGATATTGAGGAATCCATAGGGTCCACGGAGTGAAATTTGAATTTTTAGAGTACTACATAATGCAAAAATATTTCATTATTTTATTGCTTTTCTTATGAAACTCATGTATGAAACATGTATGAAGCTTAATATATAGGAAAGTGAGGCCAAAATAATTTAATGTGACATTAAAATTAACCCAAGAAAAAGTTTATATACATTTCTTTATATCTTTGTTATAAAGTTCTTTAATTAAAACATAACAAAAGTATGATTTGCCAATAATAATATGACATGTATTTAGCTTTGTAAACAAATATATCATTCTCAATTAAATTATACACTTGTTATATTTTAATTAAAAAATTATACACTTATTATATTTTAATTAAGAAACTTTATAACAAGGATATGAAAAATTGCATATAAATTTAATCCTTTAAATTATAGTTTATTGCGTAAGACATTCTATTTAATAATAATAATAATATTATTATTATTATTATTAAATGATATTTAGAATTATGCTTATAGTAAGAGTTGAAATATCATATTTAGAATAAATTACTCTCTTATTTTTTGAGAGATATTTACATTATACAATCTTTTGTTTTTCTATTTTGAAAATATACATTCTCATTACCTAAACCAAAAGATTTTACCTCCATTCCAACAAAAATAAATAAATAAATAATTTACAATTATATTTATTTTGACCAAAATAGCCTATATTTATCACATATATAACATAACAAGTATTACAAATATATTTAACTATTTTAAAGTAACAAATTTTTTACATTTAGTAAATTGTAACATCATTTGATAAAAATAAAAAAAATTATTGAAGACAAAAAATATTTTCATAAAATAATTTTTTAAACATAAGTATTTTGTAGATGATAATTTAACTAAGAATAATATTTGAATTAAATATATATTAATAAACATGAGGATTATTGTAAATTTAATAAAATTTTGAAATAAATTAAATTTATAATTTTTTACATAAAATGAATAATATTAACATAAAAATTAAATAATAACTTTTCAATAAGTTATACTTTTAATTAAAAATAATATTATTTTTAAAAATATTTTAATCATATTTTAATTTAAAGAGAATAAATAAATATATTAAAAATAAAAAACCGCCACGTAATTTGAGTATCTTTAAAATAATATATAGTATACCCTTATATTTAATATCTGTATTTGCACAAACATTGCGGGTTTTTTTTTTTTCAGGCAACGTTGCGGTTATATATATATATATATATATATATATATATATATATATATTTGCATCACTGTGCGAATTCAATTATACTACAACCTGTACACAAATTTAACGGAATTCGAAAGGTAATGATAATATGAATAGAATTAAATAATAATGTTCCATATAATATATAAAAGAATTAAGAATATTATTTTATTTGCATATTTAATTAAATAAAAATAATATTGAAATAGGAAAAAATAATAATAAAATAATAAAATATCCCTGCTGAAAAAATAAAAAAATAATGATAATAAAGATATAATAGATTTTACATAAATTAAACAAAATAATTTTTCTCAATTCATATGCTTATCTTAAAAAATAAATAAATTTCATCTCTTTTTTTTGGGTACCAGTAATACCTGACTATCAAATGAAATGTAAAAATAAATTTCATCTTTATTTCTATTTATTAAAGACTACCAAACAATGTGTTAATTGACTAATTAATACTTGCAAGATTTATTTTGGGCAAGAACTTTCAACATTCAATCAGCAAATTCTGTAACATAATACTTTTTATCGAGTCCACTTGGACAAAGTCTCTTTTACAAATAGATTAATAAAATGTTGATTCAGATCCTCCAAGAGTAAAAAGTCTACTCATATTAAAAATAAGTAAATTTATTGTAACATAAATCATATGATTTAATAATTAATTATTTATAATTAAACTTTTAAAATCCAAATAATATGACAAAATATTAAGACTAAGACCAAACAAGGTTTGGTTTAGCCAAACAAGATTTATTCCTAGGACTAAATATTAAAATTTCAAAATCCAATATAAAAGTTTTTTTCGGTGAAATCTAAAAGAAAAAGAAAAGGTGTTCAATTGTAGAAATTGGTTTAGCCAAACAAGATTTACTCCTAGGACTAAACAAGACTTGGTTAAAAAGCCATTTTTAATTCTACCAAAAAATAAATTGATTTTCTAAACATAAATTGTCATTTTATTGATCTAGTCTTATATTTTTAGTAAGATTAGGCCAACTTTAACGGCTTGACTCATATTTATAATTTGATTATTCTTTAATAAATATATATGTAATTTTCCTTTCATATTATACATTACTATGAGATTAGATTGGGCGTCCTCAACAAGGATTGGAAGACTAATGTTAGCAGATAAATTAAAAAAAGAAAAACTAAGGCCTCAAATTTGTCCAACACAATTTACAATTGTGCATACTCAGTTAAGTATTTTAACTTGAATATTATGAAAAAAGAAAAGAATTTGTCAAATCATGTGCTATCAAAAGAAATTACCCTTTATTCAATAATGCCATTTTATTGTTAGAATAAATTATATAAATTTCCCTTAAATTTTTTTAAATTATAAAAAAATTTCTCTACTTTTAAAATATACACAAATCTTTCTTAAGTTTATTGAAATTAAATAAATCTCTATTTTATTTTCAAAAATATACACATATCTCCTCTAAAATAAGAAGTAAATTACATAGAGCTTTTGTAAATTTTACTTAAATTATACATATCTGCACTTTATTTTTAAAGGAGGTATTTGTATATTTTGAAAATAGATGCGAAGTTTGTGTAATTTTAGTAAAATTTAAAAAATGTTTATATATTTTGTTTTTGTTTTAAAGCAGATTTGTGTATGTTTTTTTAAAAAAAAATATTTACATAATTTACTCTCATTATTATTATAATAATAAATGTCTCAACTAGGTAGAGATACTCAGTTTTTTTTTTTTATTCTAACATTAACAAGTCTTAACCTATAAGAGGTTGAAACTCAATAAAGTGATTATGTTAAGTTTGAATGTGCCACGTTGTGTGATATGATTGACCACCTAGATTAGAGCATTGTGTGACAATGATTGATTAGTCCACTTAACCTTCTATTATTCACTTTTTTCCTACCCAAATAAAAATCTCTCTACCCTAAAAAAGAGACATGAAATAAAACTCGTTCCCTCTTCCTCAACACACACTCTCATTTTCAAAGGGAGGATTAAAGTAAATTTTTGCTTATTTTCTTCTTTTTTTTCTTTTTCATCCTTACCTTGCTATTATATTTTGCCTCTTAAGTTAAACCATTCTAGGTTTTTTCCTCTTGAATTAAAGCATTATGGGAGTATAAAGCTATCACTACAAAAGAAAAATAAGTTTAGCTACAGTTATAACCATGATTAAGATTTTTAGCCATGGCTTCAAAATTCGTAGTTAAATTGTTTGTGAATAAGGATTTTACCATAGTTTTAATAAACCATTAATAAAAACTATGGCTAATTTTTATTTTAACTACGATTTTAATTATCTGTAATTAAGACAAGCTTAGCTACAGTTAGAAAAAACCATGACTAAAATAGGCTTAGTCATGATTTTTAGCCGTGGTTAGGTGATCCGTGGCTAAGATAGGCTTAACCATAGTAAAGATAGGTTTAGCCACAATTAAGTCAACCATGACTAAGACAAGCTTAGCCATGGTTATTTAACTGTATCTTAGACAAACCTTAGTTAAAATCACCTTAGTGTATTTTTAAGGTGATGGTTTTAATCATTGTTTTTGAATTTTTTTTTAAATTTTAAAATAAACTTTGCTAGCAATTTTTTTTCCAAAAATCTATAACAATAAATTTTAACTAATATATCTAGTAACTAATTCCCAATAATAACAATTTTTAGCAATATATCCAATAATAAGAACTAACTTTCAATAACAATAACCATAATGCTATTAAACTTGCAAATAAATTCATATTCCATTAATTTACAAATCAATAATGTAATTATAAAGTCTATCCAAATAATATGTCCATTCTTATAGAAAATGACTATCATTAGTAGGTTCATGTTTGCTGTCCTAATAACCTGGTCCTTAGAATTCAAAATAAAATGTTATTAGTCAAAATTCATTTGTATGGCTACAACTATAATAGAAATTTAGAAAGTTATCCCTCAAGCTTGTAAGGCCACAAGCTCTGGTGGCAATGTAACATGAAAACTTTAAAGTATAAAAGTCATAGTTGCTTCCATTTGTTATTGTTGCTCCGCAATTGCAATATTTTTTGCCTTTATTTTTAATTGTCACTCGTCTCTTTCAGTCATTTGTGCTTTAAATTAAGCAACCTCATTTTGCAATTATATATAAAAAAGTCCAAATGAACTCCTTTGAGCTTGACATCTAAACACTTAGGATAGGCAAACACCAAATCTTATTCTTCAAATTTGACCACAATGCTTTTAGCTTCCCAAGGTCTAAGCCAATAAATCATCACTCAAAATTTCTTAAAAAGAGGAGTCCTTAGACTAAAATATAGCAATCCATTCCTGCAAATTCAAATAGAATACAATAAATCAATTGAAAAATAAAGTCTTTTCACAAAATCAGAAGTACAACTTTAGCTTCATTGTTGATGTAAGATTTATCATCATATTTCTGGACTATAGTCCATATGTCTCCTCGTGTGACTAGACCTTTATGCTCAGCTTCCTGCAAATTTGAAAACATATGCGATGTATCTTAAATTATATTTAATATTCAAATAACTTATTTACCAATATAAACTTACCATCTTAACTTTTTTTTTTCATCCAAAACTTTTTGATCCACTAATATGTGGCATAGTTAACATCTTTCTATTTTGTTTGTTTATCTCTGCACTTTTTTGGTTATTAAGAAAAACATTAATACAGTCATCCAAGAGTTAGTACATCTTAGAAAATAAATGTGATTGCCTAAGACTTTTCACTAAAGTGATAGTTTATAAATGATACCCAATGATTCCTATCTATGTCATTTAGAACTTCTTCAATTATTTGCTCTTTGGTGTGAGTCTTATCATTTTTATATAATTCATAGTGCGCACGTCTCCACTTAGTTCACAATGACTATAGAATTTATCTCTGGTGTATTTTAGCCTGCAAGATAAAATACAATAGTTAGTAAAAATATAAGTTCAATATGTTAAGAGAAATGAATAATAAATGTGCTATTACTTGAATAATAGTTTTATATATGCAATCTTACACTTTTGTGGAACATTCCTCCGATCTGAGTAAATAAGAAAAAATAATTTAAAATTAGTCCCAACCATGCCTAAAAAGACGCCTAGCAATCCATCACCATCTTCAAGCGGTTAGAAGGAATTGCTCCATAATATTATGACTTTTTGCCTAGAAAGAAGAGCCTAAATATCATACAAAGTCATATGCCTATGTATCACTTTTCCTATCTCATCTATTAAGTTAAAATTAGTATACAAATGAGAAAGAAGTACATTAGCATAAGATACTTGTTAATTTACTTATCAATAACCTTAACCAACCAATTTCATCTCTGTGGTTATCATACAGGTTGTGTAAGCCATTTGGGCTACTATTGATCATCATCTGCGAATAGATCCTTAACATCCAAATTCAACTAAAACCTTAAGATATTGGGAACATCTGAAATGGGTGATACAAATGAAATAGGTGGATTAATAAGATTCAAGTAACTTGAATTTTTACCATCATTGACGATCAGACGTGACAAAGAACTACTAATGTTGGACACACTAGCTTTACCTGTGTTAAATGATTTAGACTTCTTGAAAAACTTCTTCATTTTCCAAATTCTTGTTAATAAAGACAAAATAACATATAATCTCATATAAGATCAAGAAAAAAAATGCATAGAGATATATATTTAAGAAATGCACGAAAGGAAAAACTAAAAAAATTTGACCTAGACCAGTGTAAATGTACTTCCAAGTCTAGGAATAGTGTTTCCACTCATTAAAGTTGGTTTGGCTTACTCTCATAAATATGTTTGTCATCTTCACCCATCTCATAAAAGTTGTGGCTTTAGATGCATGGCCATACTCCAATCTTTATCTAACTTATCTTTTAAATAATATACTTGTTGAGTTTTTAAAACTTGAATGTATGGCTTATCATCTTTATTATCATGGGTGTGTATCAGTAGTGAAAAATTGATAGATGTGAATTCTAATTCATCTTTTTTAATGCCTCTTAGATTGGTCATGTTGGCCCACATACATTTGAACAACCATTGACATTGTAAGCAATATATTGCCTTATTTTATTAAGTGGATCTATGGTAAGAAAATTTATATTAATTGAATGCAATCTGGTGACATCATTTTTTATCTAGAACAAAGGAAAAGGTGATTGCTTTATTACAGTATTGCTTATAAAGGAAACAATAGTAAAAGATATATATGTATTTACACGATGAAAAAAAATAGTCAACAACCTCTCTATGAGTGCAAAACTATATATGCTTTAAATTCAAAACTATGATCTTTATTGGATATAAGAGTTGCTATGGCACTATTTTATCTTTTGAAATTATAATCACCTCATGGTCATGTGTTAACTATAAACCTTTATTGCAATATCAGTTGCTTATAAGTTTAAGTATAATGCTTAACATATATTTTAGATAAATGTGTTCATATGGCCTACTTTCCAATGTTAGCTTAGAGATTCTTGTTCACTAGATTACCTTACTGATAGCATTTTCCCGTTATTTATGAAGCATATTAAGTAGGATCTTCATAATACACTAGTCCTCAGTTTTAAGTTATACTTTTCATTCTTTTATTTCCTTCTTTTTTTTTTCTTTTATAGAGCAGAATGAATAACTTTTTTTCTTCATTTAGAGAAGGAATACATACAGAAACAAAGTGTGTCCAAATGTCTATTCATAGACCCTTTGCCAATATTTGTCTTTCCAAATGGATATCTAACTTGTTAAGCAAAAAAGAAGTAACAAACAAAACTAAAAATCACAACAACTAACATTAATCTTTTGTGCAAGACAAATGTATGGATCATCAGCAACTTATAACAATTACTTTAACAAAGAAAACCAAAAATCATAATAGCTAAAAAAAATTTGATAATTCAGTACAAGTAAGAAAAATTTAATAAAGTAAAAAAGGAAAGTTTACCTTGTATTAAAGATCCCTATCTATAATTACCCATTTTTCAACTTACAACTCAACCAAGAACCCAAGCCTCACTCATTGTAGGAGGAGTCAAGCATAACCTAAAAAAGAAAAAAAAAATTCAAAACTTAGGAAATTATTCACAAAAAAATTAAAACTAGAAAGCATTAAAATATCATATAATGGGATGCTAAAAATGAAAAAGAAACTCATAGGAAATATGTGGGGGGCCACGGAGATGGGAAGGATGACTAATACGTGTAGGACCATAGCGTGTGTTGAAGACAGCTAGACCATAAAAATGAGGATGAGGTCCAGGAGGAAAGAGAGAGATGATGCTGCAAGAGTTGAGAAAGATGAAGATGATTTGCATGAGGACAAGATGATTTGAGTGCTATTATTGGGGCAAATAAGGACTTAACCATGGTTATTTAAATGATGATGGTTAAACCATTCATGTGGCTTAACCAAGGTTTCGCTAAAACTATAGTTAAGCCATATGAATGGTTTAACCATGATTACAAAGTTGTATAGAAAGAACATGTTTAAATTGTTTTCTGTAAAATACTATAGGATGAAATTTTTAAGTGAAACATCATGTATGTAATTTTTTGCTTGCCTTGATAATTTATAATTTGTCTCATTTAATCACTAAAATATTGAGAAATTATTGTTATTATGTCATAATATTGAAAATTTATTTTGTTTGCTGAAAGTTAGTCATATATGTGATTTCATTAACCAAATAAAAATGCTTAACATGTTTTTCTTTAGAAAAAGAATAGAAAATGTAATTAATGGTTGGCATATTTATTTTGTTGTTATAATTTTGGAGTATCATGTGTAGGGATATGTGATATTTAGCTTGCAGTTTTTGCAATTCTAAACTCATGAAAAAATTATTTGAATGGTGGAAATCACAAACTGAAAATATTTTTTGTCTTAAACATTTTTTGGAAAGATTAAATAATTAACAAATATTTATATTTATATTTAAGATTTGAGAATATGTAATTCAAATAAATAATATTAATAATAATTGAAAATGGTAACTTTTGAGCATTTTATTAAATAAATTTAATAAAAAGTAAGATAATCAAAATAATTAGAAAAAATAACAATGAATAGAAATAAATAATCAATCATCAAAATTTTTAAAATTTGAAAAATCTGTACTTTAAACAATATAATATTAATTGTAATTAAAAAATGGTGATGAATAATCGAACAAAATAATAAATAATAAATTGATCTTAATTTTGAAATTTGGAAAATCTTTAATTTAAGTAATTTATAATTATATTATTAACAATTGATAATATTTTAATACTATTGTTAAATAAGTTTAATAATAAGTAACATAATCAAAATAATTAGAAAATAATAATAACTAATAGAATTAGAAAAATAATGATTAAAGAATTATTTTTTTCAAACTCCAAAATCGTATCATTTAATTAAATCATATTAAAATAATTAAATAATTAAAAAATGGTAATATTTGGTAGCATTATTTTTTAAAATTAAAGCAATAATACCAATTTTTAGTAGCCAATGGTTATATTTTAGGGTTATCTATGTAATTCTGCATATGCCTATATGTAATCCCTTTTGTAGGAGTCAAAATGAGTAAAAAAATGTATGCATACATATACACGAATAGATGAATTTATGATGGTGATGGGGTGTGACGTTTAGGTGCAAAGGAGTAAAAGCAATGGTAGTTGATGAAGAAATTACTTTAGAGATTGAAGGTGTTGGTTTAAGATAAGTTAACACTTCCCCCCAATAATGCAATATCTAAATTTATAGGCTTGGCAAGGCTATTTCCATTATGATACCAAATATTATACTTAGACAAGGAGTCTAGTGTTTGAGAATGGTTGATATGCACTCACAAAATCCTTTGCATAGTTGTTTGTATAGACCTTAGTCATTCAATTAGATCTTAACACAAAAACTCAACCAACAATGATCAACAACTTGTACACACTCTTGCCATTAAGCTTGGTTATGTAAACCTTGTGTCATGGCTAGACAAGATGCCTACACCATTACCCCCATCTTGGTTAAATCATAACACTAATGAACATGTCTTATTACTCAATTCATACCTTGTAGGAGTGAATCCATTTTATGCCTCACTTGTTGATGTCTACATTATCTCACCTCTCCCATGGATCACACATCCAAGTTGAGTTCATTGCATTCATGAATTGGTAATTCTCATCCTTCTTTTCCATAAGATACAAAGAATGACATTATAAACAAATTTCAACATGAAGATCAATACCTTGCTGCTTTTGCCACCAATAATGATGAAGACATAAACAATAGGGCGATGATGCAAAGCTCCCTGTTAAGAGAATTCTAGCTACACCTATTAACTAGTATGAAGATCTTGCAACTATCTACTTCTCACAGATTAATATGCAAGTGACAAGTGGTCCTAAAATTGTCAAAATAACTCCCAAGATAACACAATGGTGATCTTCCACCATGTTTTTTAGACATTCAAGCCATGCATTGGCACCTTTAACCACTTAAAATTGCTAGTCCAAGTTAATGGGATGTGCTTGTATAAGAATTACAAAAGAACTTTATAATCGCCAGTTTATAGGACGGTTATAAGCATGTTGTGCCCCTTCTATTTTCTATAATGAAAGGAGAAATACATAAGGTGTGAGCATGGTTTCTACTAAAACCTTCATAAAAGTATGGTGAAGGATAGGTAAGGAGTATGTTTAATTTTGATAGACATTTAGCAAATTTGGTCATGGTTTTAAATTAATGACTTAGATGACAGCTATTTTAAGCACAACATGGGATTGTTATTATATGGCCAACATTTAGAACCAAAAATATAAGACAAAATGGCTAAAGGATAAGTTCATCAATATTGGTGCATTTTTAGTTTTTTAAGTTTAATAATGACCAAATATACTCTTGGTGTCTTCGTTCATAGCTAATCTTTTATTGGTAGAATACACTACACAAGTTACTAGTATGGGTGTCATGTGTTAGACAACTAGTTATGGAACTATATAGTATATACTTAGAGTTTGCAAACCAGATAGTTTTGATTCCTAAGCATGAATGGTTTCATGCATTCCATATTGATATGGCCATATGACAATGAATTTGGCCGAGTACATGAATGAGATCTTCAAAGGAGTTAGGGTTTTGCCTATAATTGCTATAGTTAAGGGTAGACAAGTCTTTTGTGAGACCATGAACAAAATTCTAATGGTGAATATGCAATTGGCCTCTACATGTGTTATAGGCATGTTCAATCAATGCTCTTCAATATTTGAGGTCAAAAAGCCTTTTATGACTAAATGAACCTTCACTTTAGTTGGTGTTGCAAGGTTAGCTTGACATATCATACATATGACTACGCACAAATTTTAGCATTAGAAGTACCATTGTTGGCAAGTTCTTTTAGCTTGCACCAATGTCTCTCTTGACCCCTATAGCTTATGGATTGTTTTTTTCTTATCAGATACCATATGAAAAACTTACAAGCATAAGTTTCAACTAATTGGAAATGAAGTGCATTAACCACAAATAGAGGTTTTGAAGTAGACACTAGATCCATCTATGTTTTGAAAAAAGGGTCAACCTTATTCAACATAAGTATGCAATAAGATTGGTTAAAGAAATCTAAAAGAGCCTTTTAAGTGTAGGTTATGTGAGATATCTAGTTATAACCTCACCACTTGTCCTTTACATTGTTACCTGAATGAGTAGCTCAACTAATCATTAGGAACTATATGAAGTGATTGTTGTAGCTTATGTAATGCTATCAAATGTGTGTCTTTATTATTATGTAGAAATTAATGCATTGGCTTAATTTGTGTTTGTAAATTGTGCAGTAATTGACATGATTACAAAAAATGTGTTTGTAAGTTATCTGATTTCAAACTTGTCATTGCCAATAAGTTTTGTTCAAATAAATAATAAGATGCCCTAGGCTAGTAATTACTATGGCTAGAGCTCAACAGGTTGTGAACCATGGGCTAGGGGCAATTTACTTTATACTGACAATCTTGACATGTTTTATAGGTAGTGCAAGTAGAACATATAAGTTCCCAGCATAAGCCTTTTAAATATTTTGTTCTAAGTTACTCTTATGTCATATATGAACTAATGTATAGAAACCATTTAATGGCATGACACATGAAGATAGGAGGATTGGACTCCTTACTTAAATAAACATGTGAGGTTCATTCATAAAGTATATACCACAATTAAGTGCATGTTTGGAAAAACCACAATTAAGTTTAAAAGCATGTGTTGCTTCTGCATGGTCATTGCAAGTATATCCAAACACACTATAAGTTTAAAGATATATTGCAAGTAATACATGAAAGGTAATATTTGTTGCTTAAAGGACTTTCTACTTTAATTCTTATATTTTTGGTTTATGCATATGTATATGTGTTATGATAAATTTGTATTCAGGCCAAGTGGGTGAATGTTAGATTAAATTGTAAATTTTAAAATATTTAATATCATATATTGTTTTTGAAATATTTGATATGCTTATATGTTTTGGATATTGTATTTAATATTTGGAATTTTACATAAAAGAGTGATTCTCATCGCTCTATTTTAAATTATTGTTTTATCATTATTAACATTTAGGAGTTATTAGCATATGGATGGTTATCTCATTGCAAGTATATAAGTTAATTACAAGGAGTTTGTGTCTTTAATGGGAGGAACTAGAATTCTCTTACTAGTAAACTTCAGAAGGTTCCTAATTGAGAGGCTTTCTTTCCTTGTCTTCTTGACACCATTACATTGGGTTGCCTGATAGATCAGAAGACCACTTATGAACTTGTTGCTTGTGGATTACATATTGAAGTTTCTTTTACTTATCCTTCTTCAATGGACTATGGTTGGAGGTTCATTGTCAATTTTTTTTTTGGTAACTTGATGTAGAGATTGGATTTTATAGAACCATTATGGAATATTATGAAACTAGATATTCATAGAGTTTTTTTTTTTTTTGCAAAAATATGCTTTAAAATTTCTACATATATGTTGTGTTTGGAAAATTCCATTAGTAAGCTCACATTAATTGTGTTTTTTTTTAAAAAAAAAATGAGTTGACTAATGGTTTATTAAGATGTTTAAGGCCTAAAATTATCTTAAGTGATCATAAGATTATTGGACTCAGCATAAATTTAATTTTAACTTTGATTAATGACTAAAGTATGGGCCATTAAGTTTTACTAAAACCCGTTGTGGGTCCATAATAGGAGGATCCAGTAAAATACTATTTTAAGACTAGGTTGGATTCCCTATCTAACCTTAATTCAATATGCTTCCCTACCAGAGGCCGCTAATTCTGCTAGGGTATAGAAAGGAAGATATAGTTTGACCTAACCCTTTTATCATGGCAAAATCAAGTATGCACTCTATTTATCTTTTCTAGTATTCTAAATATATGCACTAGATCCTTTTTAGTTGATCTAATCTTTCAATGCAATTTGTTATTAGATCTCACAATTATCAATAGAGCATAGGGTTGCCTATGTTTTTAAAACCTAATTAAAATATGACCTTCTTGCATTAATCTAATTTAGTAATTAAAAAATTACAATAATAAAGGAGGGTCATCAATTTTTCAAGCTTGGCATATACATATATATATGTTGATTTTTGATTTATAATATCGTAATCTAATTATCTGATTATGAAATACCAACTTAGGGCTTTTGTTCTTAACATTACAAGCTTTCTTTTGATACATGATTTGCCTATTAATTCGATCTATCTAGAATGAATTTGGTCCACAAAATTTCATTTTCGTTAATATTTGAATCAAAATTGGATTGTGTGTGTGTGTGTGTGTGTTTTTTTTTTTTTTTTGAAGTTTTAATTTGATTCATTGTATGGGATTACTTTATTACTTGATCATAAGCTTTCTTAACATCTTTGATTACATTGAAATCCATTAAGAATGCTGAAAAATCAAAGAACAATTCATGAGTCCAATAACTCAAACTTACAGTGCTTAGATATATTTTTTGGCCTTTTTTTACTTGCCCTTTTCATTTGATTAATGATTTAAATCCATTAGAAAGGTTCTTTAGGTTATAGATATTGCTTTTTTGGCTTAAAAACTCTTCAAAACTGGTGAGAAAAGCTTTTGGACCAATGATGGGTCCAAAAACCCATTTTGAAACCCATTTTGGATGTGGATTGAACTATTGGAGGTTGAAGACAACCTCTAGCTGCATCCAACAAGGCCAATGCATAGGCTTGTACGGGGTGGCGTGTGTTGTAACACCATATTATTTTAGCCTTATTTTCTCATATATTATATTCCATACATACTTCATACATACTTCATACATGGGTTTCAAGAAAAAAAATAGATTGAAATCATAACTCATAATAGCGTGTGTAACACTTTAACTATTCAAATTTTACTCTGTGGACCCCGTGGACTTCCCAACATCAACTCCTACTCATATTCCATCTAAAAAAGTCATAAACATTGTGAACACCGTATTTTGTCTGGATATTTAATTAAAAAAAAACAACAATATAAAAAAAAGTAAAAAAAAATCAAAACCAAAAGAAAATCAAATGAATAAAAAATCAAAACCAAAAGAAAATCAAATGAAAAAATAAATATTTCAAAGAAAAATAAAAAGGAAAAAAAAGAGAAAAAAGAGTAAAACTAATTGAAAATAAAATAAAATAAAATAAAAGCTACTCATTACAGCCCAACTCATTTAAGCCCATCAGTACTACCCCTTTCTCAAGCCCATTAATCTCAATGAAAAAATACAAGTAAATCAAAAAATACCTTCAGCCCAAAGAAAAGGAAAAGTAATCCAAATTTGAAAAGGAACCTGTAACCAACTCTCTTAAACCCGGCCATCAACTTAGATCAAAAAACTCAGACCAAAAAATGAATATAGAAAAAAAAAACAAAATAACAAAATAAAAAAAGAAAACATAGATTTTTTTTAAGAAAATTAAAAATACAAGAAAATAAAAAAAAAGCCTAAAACCAAAACAATTATAAAAGAAATAAAAATATAATTTTTCTGCAATCTAATATCAAAAAAATAAATAAATTCAACCCAATAAAAATAAACTAAGAAAAAACTTCAAATCTTATTGGGCTTACTCCATCAAACCCGGATCCATTAACTTAAACCCTACCCATATCTTTAGACTTGGGCTCTCCCTAGCAGCCTTCCACTCTCGCACGACTCCAGAGAGAACCCTGAGCACAGACAGAAAAAAGGCGAAAAAGCAGGAGACAGTCTGAGGAGGAAAGGGACGCATCTCTGGGGGTTTGGAGAAAATGGGTTTTCGGAGAGAGGAAAAGGGGATGCGAATCGATAAAAAGGGAGAGGGAGCATCAGAAAAGGGGGGAGGATTTTTAGGTCTGAAGGATGGGTCTTTCAGAAAAAGGAGGAAAAAAATGGAGACGGGAACAGATAGGGGGAACGAGAGTGAAGGAGGATTTTCGGGGAAAGAAAAGGGGTCTAGAGAGGCGAAGGTTGTTAGGGAAGCAGACAGAGAGGGACTGAAAAAATAGAGGGAGACCAAAAAGAAAATGAAGAGACAGGAGGGAGGAGACTCTGGGTAACGAGGGAAAAGGGGAGCTGGAGAAACAGAGAGAGCAAGAGAGACTAGAGAAAAACTGGGAGACCGAGGGCAGAGAGAGCCGTCGGGATCAGAGGGGGAGTGCGAACGAGAAAGTGAAGGAGACGGAAAGAACAAAAAAAAAGGAACAAAAGGGAGGAGTTTTGAAATTAGAGAGGGAGGATTTCGGATTGGGAAATCAAGGGCGAAGGAAGAAGCGAGAGAAAAAGTATAGGAGGTAGTTCGAAGGGAGGGTAGAGAAGGAAAATAGAGGGAGTGAGAGATTGGGAGTGACCAAAAATCGAAGGGAAGGCAGAGAAGGAAAATGGAGAAGAATCTCGAGATCTGAGGTGAATCGAAGGAAGAGGCTGAGGAGGTTTCTAGATTCCAGGAGCAGAGGAAGAAAAACGAGAGCTAAGGTAGCGTTGGGGGCTGAAGAAGGAGCACGAAGAGAGGCTTTGAAATCCTTGTAGGTAAGCCCCAATCTCATTCCTCTATGATTGATGATGGTCTGAATGATAATGGGTGATTGAGTTAGTATCCTGGTATTGGGTAGCCATAGTCGAACTCTAGGAAGCCTTCCCCCAGACGACTTTACAGAATGCACAGCAGGTGCTCGATAAAATGTTTGATAGGGTGCTAGGATTGGATTTGGTGTCTGACAAAAATTGCTAGAATTGTGTTTTGAACTAATGGAAATTATAGCATTGTGGGAAATTTTTGGTCTTGATTAGAATATAGATAGCCTTGTTTCAATGGATTTGACCTTTAAGCCGTTGATAAGTTTTATTTGGATATCTATTCATTTCGATGATTCATGTGGGATTTTGCTTTGCTGGAGTTTGACAGTGCTGTTTATTTTGTTCTTGAATCAAAGACTGGTTGGTTTTAAGCTTGTTTATATCACTATTGCCTGTTAGCTTATGGGGTTGTTTCAGTTTCATCTCAGTCTCTAATAATTGTTTCGCATTCGTGCATCACTGATATATGAGTGTTGTGACTGGTTGATGTATTGAGATAAGGGATGAAAGAATGAGGATGAGTAGATAGGATTTTAAAATTATTTTTCTTCCTCCCTTTATCTTTGAGACTATATAAAATCTGTGTGCATGAAACTTAAACTTGGTATATCATGTGCGAACTTGAAGCTTAAATGTTTATGCACTTTTATTGAAAGACATTGTAGATTTTATATCCATGTGGGTTTCCCGTATGCTGCTCCATACTTTGCTCTGCATCCCCCTCCCTTCGTTTTCTTTTTGTCTCTTTGCATGTACCCTACGTGAGGACGAGGGTGATGAAAAATGGGGGAGGCTTACCAAATGGAGCAAAGATCAATGAGGAATCAAAAGAGATAGCTTCACTGCAGTATATAAAATTTACAGGTGGCCTTGCGGAGTTAATTGGTTTGAATTTCTCTTTTTTTATCATTTGAAATGTACTGATGGGTGATATTTGGCTGGTTAAACACGAGATACACACTACCACCAATTATCATGTACTAGTATGCATTTTGGCCTTGTTACATTTCATTTTATTTTATTTATTTATTTTTTGTTTTTGGAATTGTCATGTGAGATCTCATATCTCCTCAAGCATATAAAAGTCATCTAAGGCTGTGTGTGACAATAAGTCTCCTCAGTTATCAAATTGCGTCACAAAGCATTTCCAAATTCGGGGTTTCAATGGCCCATAACAATTGAATGTTGTTTTCAAAGGGGTTTCGAAAAAGAGAGAAGCAAGTAAATAAAATTTTTTAATATGTACAGTTTTTGAGAAAAATAAATTGTTTATTTTTGTGAAAGAAAAGGGGTTCAAAACAAAAGGAAAGAAAAAGGAGACTTTTAAAGAGTGGAATATGTTTTTTTGAATCATAAAAATATTTAAAGTCTTAAATTTGGGATTAAAAAAAAAAAGAAACTAACTAATTAAATCAAGAAACTCAAAATAAAAGTGAAACCACTAAAAGAAAATTAATTAACAAATCAAATCATCCTAAAGTCGAATAAAAAATGCTTATTAGGAGAAAAGATAAAAAAGGAAAAAGAAAAAAAATCTTCTTTACTTAAAACATCATTCCTAATAAAAAAAAAAAAAAGATAAAATCAAAAATCAAGGAGGATCAAAAGGAAAATTGTGAAAGAATTGATAAAAATCACCAAAAAACACAAGGACAGAAGAAAAAAAAGAGTACGTAAAAGTAGATAAGAAAATTTTCTCTTTTCAGTCTTTTAAGTTTTTCTCAAAGTTTCTTTTAAAAAATAATAATAATAATAAAAGGAAATAATCGAAAAAAAAGACAACTAAAAAAAAACAACAAAAAAATAAAAAACAAATGAAATTTCAAAAAAATGAATAAAAAATTGAAAATGGGAGAAGTAAAACTACTTTTATTTTTAGCAAATTAAAACACACCAACTCGTTTTAAATTTGTCTTATTTGTTAAAGATAAAAGTAATCTTTATTTTCTTTTTCTTTTCACAAAACAAAAAAACAACAAAAAAAAACCAATAAAACCTAAAGCAAAGAAAAAAAATAAGAAAAAAAAATAAAAACAAAACAAAACAAAACAAAAAAGAAAGGGAACAAAAAAAAAAACCTAAAAAAAAACAAACAAACCCAGCACCAGTCGAACTACGTGGACTTTGATCCCTATTGGAGGGTACATAGACCCTAGGCTCTTATTCTAGGTCAAGTCTGACCTTGTAAATAAAATTTTCTGTTCAATTTTCATTTCCTTAATTTCTTTTCTTTCATTTTGTCTTTTCAAATTTTGTTTCTTTAGTTTATTTCCTCTTTTTCCTTTTTAACTTCATTCCCTTTATTTTTATTTCTTATTTTGCATGTGATTTGTTAGGAAAATTAAAATAGACTAAAGGCCATATTGATTTTGCACAACTGACTTTGGGTAACCGTTCTTAGCAACGGGTGTTGTGGGGTGCCTAATACCTTCCCTACTCACAATCGATTCCCGAACCTATTTTCTGATTCGTAGACAATTTTTCTTATTTTTCAAATAAAAAGGCTTTTCCAAAGTTTTGCCTTTTCAAAAATTAAATTTTGGTGGCGACTCTACTACTTATCTTAATTTTGATTTCAGTCTTCATTTTCTTTGGAGATTGAATCAAAATTTCTTCTTTTTAAAAGTTCTTTTTAAAAGCGCCACGCGGTCGCATTTTCGGGTGTGACAAACATCATGAAACATCTCATGCAATTCGAATTTGGAGCCCCATACATTAGAAAAAGCATGCTTGTTTTTGGGCCTAGAATTCAAGTTTCTGTCACTAACTTTGAAAATTTGTAATTAAATCTAGAAAAATCAAAATCTAACAAATCATAGCTTTCTGGAAAGATCTAAATTTTAAATTTATGTTATAAATATTTTTCAGGCAATAAAAACATCATCTTGACTATGTTTGATAGCAAAAAAATAGCATAGGTCTTACTATCCTAGAGTTTTGATATAGTTTATTGATATGAACTTTAAAAATTCATTTCTCTTTCTAGACCTCCAAATGAGGTGCTTCTAATTGCTATAACTCACTGTGAATGTCTAGTTTCTCAATGTAAAATTTTAGAACCATTGGACCTTGTCTGACCCCCATATGACATGAAAATGTGAACTACTCAAGTGAATAGTGCCTAAACCAAAACCAATTTCTGATATGAAATTTTAAAAATCATAAGAGATTCTATAGACCTCCAAATAATGTAGTTCTTAGGCTAGAAAAAATCTCTATATGAGATCTATATGTGTGTAAAATTTTAGCCTCAAAATTGGTTATTTGGTCAGGTTGGGGTTCAACTCACAAAATGGGTCATTTTTTGTCCCCCAATGGTTCGTATAAGAGCCAAACGATCCTTCTCTAGAACTAAGACCACTTGGGCATATGGTAAAGCTTCAAAGTAAGTTAATAAACTTGTCTAAGGAGTTCAAATATCCATATGTCATAAAATCACTACCCCACTTATTCATACGCATAAGTTCTTAAGGGCACAACTATGCATTTCAATATTAAAATTCTCTAATCTCATTCATATACTTTCAATTCTCACACATACATCATATATCTAGATATTTATATATGTTTAAATTTCTATACAATATATACATCATAAGATTACATCATTTGACAACCAAATGGTTACAAAATGGCTAGACATATACTTTTTTTGTCAATCTCTTCCTTTCAAGCTTGGTGGCCTCCATCTCTTTGTTCACTTAGTCCACCTAGACATGTTAGGTAATGGGGAGGGAGTGAGATTCAAAGAAACTCAATAGCCCTATACACTTTCAATCATACATGATGGATGTAATTTCATGCAAAGGAATGCCATGCATGATCTATGAGCTACATATACATATCAAGAACATGGTTTCCATTTCATAAGTCTCAAATATATCAAAGTAGACTCTTAAGACCTCGGTTAGCCTTATCCACCTCTCTTAGGACTTTTGGACTTGTCTCACCTATTTACTTTGGGACTTTTGACTAAGCCTCACTCCTCTTGAGACTTTTGGCTCGTCTCACCTATACTAAGAGACTTTTAGCTCATCTTCACCTTATCAAGGGACTTTTAGCATTACCAAGTCTATTCAAGTCTCATGCGCACATAAAAACAATTTAAGACACATAAGTGGCACCACACATGTCCCTACTAGCTAATCATATTTTTCATAGTTCAACCACACACACAAGCATCCAAAGCAATAAAACATCCACAGACATGTATGAGAGAAAGGTTAGAGGGCTATCTTGAGTGCAATTACACATACTTTTTCTTGATCTCTCTTCCTTCCCTTGGCTACATGCTTGATAATGGATGGAGTAGGATTTCCTTGGGCCTAACCACAACAAATAGAATTCAATCATCTTCTTGAACTAAGTCCTAAGCTTAGTCATACATTACTTCATTAGGCCTTTATGGATTTTAGAGGTGCACAAGAGCCCATGGAGTGTGCTATTGTTCCTTGAAAGGAGAAACACTTGGGAGGCTTCCTAAGGGTATTATAAACTTAATTGAACTCTCATATAAGCTTAAGGACTCTTGGAAAAAAAATTAGGTTTTAAGATATGTACATAAGTCTCTATCTTTACTATCTTGGGTTTTACAAATTTTCCTTCAAGTTCCCTTAGTTTTTCTAGTCCTCTATCATCTATAATTTAGATTTCTTGCTTGCTTTTGGTTAGAAAATACTCCTTCCCTTTAGCCCTTTTCTTGCCCGAACATACACACTAAGAGAAGGAAGAGGAGAGAGAGTAACAAATCAAGAAGGTTACCTTGACTTCCTACTTTTCCTTAGATGCTCTTTCAAATGGTTAAGTCCTCTTCTTAGAACTCCATTCTTGCTCCTTTAAATTAGACCCAAAACAGTACCAAACACAATATTAAAACCATAGAAAGGGAGGTGGGAAATAGGAGAATCAACTTACTAAAGGAAAAACCATGAAATTCCTTGCTTTTACTTAGTTTCTTCCTCCCCTTCTTCCTCCTTTTTGGTGTGCCACTTCTAGAGCTTAGAGGGTCTGTTTTTAGCCAATAAAAGTTGGTTAGAATGAAGGAGAAAGAGCTGGACGTTTTCTAGAATCCCAAAAGCCACTTTTTGTAACTTTTTACTTTTTGCATTTTAGTCCCTATTCCTTGGTTTTGTTCAATTGGGCTCATTTCAACTCTTTTTTGAAAATTGTCATTTTCATCATAAAATTCAAGTTCTTTAACATATAAATTGGCTTTGAAACCACTCAATTTGTGTAACGCCCTAAAATTTAATTAAAGTATCAATCATGGATATAGACTAATTAAGAATAATTATTATAGAATAATTAGACGAGTTATATGAATGGGAATTATAGAGAGATAAATTATTAATATAGGTTTGAGATTTAATTAGGTTAGAAATCTCATCTAAGTTCAAATTAAATTAAGTAGGCCATGGCTAGAGGCTAATGGAGGCCTAATGACTATGGGTACAAATCCAACTTCTTATTGTGAGACTTGGCCAAAGAGAGAGTACCTAGTAATAGCCCAATCTAATTTAGTGAGATAGAGGCCCAAAATCTAACTTATAAGAGCTCTTATAGTTGGCCGAACATTGATTATACAGACCCAAGTTAGAGTGACTTTTGAAATTTGACCTAACCCAATTAGAATTCTGTAACCCAACTTATGAAATCTGACCCAATAAGTATAAATTCTGAAACTCATAGATATAGCCGTTTAGGTTAACCCATAACCCATCTAGGATCCAACTTAAACCTAACTAAACCCTACACACCTTCAGCCCCTCCCCTTATTCTGTAGAAAAATAAAACATAAGAAGTAAATTCGGAGGTCCTTTGGAGGCTAGGGTTTCCATCACCTTCTTGGCCCCATTTCCCCTATCTAGACCAAGATTTAGCCAAGGTAAGTATTATGTAACTTGACCCTCTCCTCTTCCTTTACATTTTAACCTAATTAGTTTTTCATTTGGAGCATTTCACCCACATCCAAAATCTGAAACTTTGTTGTTTGGTGTTTTCAAGGTGAAATTTCAAAGGTTAAGGTTAGGGGTGTTGTTAAGTAAGTATAAACTCCTCATTTTGATGTTTTTTCTACTACTTAGAGACCCCCATAGTTGATTTATAGTATGTGCGTTAATTTTATACGAATTTGCCTAGAATTTGGAATGATAATTTGAAGTTTCTAGTCTAGGGAAAGCAAAATCCAAAAATTAAGTCTCTTGGTGGTTAGATAAGTGTCTCTTAGACAATTATTAATGGGTTAATTCTTTAAGCATTGGGTTATTAGCATAATTGATGAATAGGAATGGTAATGGTTTAATTTTTGGTGTTCATAGGCTAACAAAGAATTATTGCCAGTTTTCCAAAAAATTATCCACGAATGAGGTGATCGAGTTATTTTTCTTAATTCTATGTATATGCTCATGTTAATATGATATTTATTACACATGCTTGATTTTAAAATACTAAATGATTAGTTGACTACTTAAATTATGATAGTGATTGGACCTTGTGAGTCCATGGTGGAGTTGTGGTGTGGCTGTTACTTGTACATGTGCTTCGATCGGGCATCTGATTGTGATCAGACCCCAGATGAACTAAGCCCTGGTTGTGCTCATTATGGAGTAGGTGTCGTGGATGGACCTTCCCCAATGTTATTGGTAATTAACATGTTATGTATGATTGTTGGTATACGATGGTGGTCATTAGTAACTTATCTAGTTCATTTGCAAATTGAATTAATAATTTTAGTATTGATGATATGAAATTACATTGTATTGATTAATTTGTACATATATATAGAATTTGCCTCTTGTTACTGAGATTGTATATCTCACCCTGATTGTGGGCTAACATTTTCAGGGACCGAACCTCTTAATGACAAGGAGAAATTAATGGAAGCTTATTATATGGTTTGGTAGCATATTGGTTTGGAAACCTTATCAGATTGTATTGTGTAATTAGATTATTAGTTTTATATAATTACTACATTGCATCATGAATTGCCAAGTATAGGGACTGTACATATAATATAATTATAAGGAAATTGAACATTATGATTGTAATTGGCTAATAATGGATGAGTGACTTAATCATGTATGAACATTAAGCATTGGCTTTACGCTCCTTATGGTCGGAACACCTTTGCTGTCATTAAATTATGGAATTTGTTGATGTATGATAGTTTCATGAGTAAAAATCAACATTTAAATCTTGAAGTGGATAATGATAGATTAGTTAGGTAAATCAAGTAGATAAATGTCATTAGAGTTTCACAAATTGGGGGAAAGTAGTTCTAGAGTATTCCTAAAGGGAGAATTGAAGTGCATAAGACAAAATTTGAGAATTATAGGAATAGAGAGGAATTAGCCGAGACCAAAATGAAATTAGCCATAGCCAAACATGACGAAGTTGCCTAGGGAAGAAAACAGAGAGGAATTGGCTGTGGCAAAGAGCAAAGTTATTTGGCTTAAATGTGAGAGGCAAATCTGGTGATGTTCTAGAGGGCAATTCATCATGGCAAAAAGGGTATTTGGTCGCGACGAAATGTGTAAAATTTGTTCAGGTGTAAAGAGTTGAACCTGAGAGTAATTGGTCATGGTGTGAGAAAATTTAGCCATGGCAAAGGTGCTCAATTTCTCATATTCACTTAGGAACCCTAGTTTCTCTTATGGTAATGCTAAAGAATGATTTAAAAGCACTTGTAGGAGGTTTTTGTGAGTTAGAATTGATGGATAGAGGAATTAAAGACTCCTTATTGATAATTAAATTCAATTGCACATTTGAATAATTGTAGTTGTTTAGTTAATGACCCTAATAACATCAAGGTTTAAATTTTTCTACATTTTCCAAATGTAATTAGTTGTAATGACTTTCAACCTTGATTCATGATTATTAATCATGTATTTAACCTTAATTACAATTATTAGAAGTTAAGGTCGTCACAATTTGGATTAAAAACCTTCCAGAACTGTTTGGTCAAAAGTTTAGATTAACTCTTTGTTAAAATCGCTCACTAGAGGGGTTTTATCTATTCTAAGGGTTCCCATGGTCTTTAGGGCCTCTAAGAACCATACAAAACTCAAACCTTTCTTTTAAAAAGCCCTCTTATGAGTTTTCAAACAGGGTCTCACTATAACAGAAATGTCCCTCACTATAGCGAGAGCTCATAGTTCCAAAGTCGACAGTTCTTGCCAGAGCGCACACTATTGTGAGGAATCCCCTAGATTTTATATTGGCCATAAACTTGCTATAGCAAACTGGCACTCTCAATATGGTAAACAGACGTCCTCGCTATAACTAGGAGACTTAGAAAAATTCTAAAACCTTAAGTTCTTATTTCTACAAAAACTTGAATGTTACATGTGTAGGCTACTCCCAATTCCTTTTTGGGGTTCTTTGTGTCTTGTTTTGCTTTGTTTGATTTATATGATTTATAGATATTTTTATTTTATTTTTATTATGCTTGGAAAAAATAATTATACATTATTTATCTTTTCTTATAGAAAAGTCAACTATTTTATTTTTGCAAGGCTTTTATTGACATCAAAAAATTATAAAAAAAAATTAAGAGGAGTATTTTTGTCCATAATAAACTTAAACTTAGGTTTTACTCTCCCTAAATAGGTATATAGAAGATATGCTTTCGAGCCTAAAATAATAAAGTTAAATAATATACTATTTAACATTTAACTCATAATTGGAATTGTTGTTCACATTTGATTGCAATTATGATTCATATTTTGATCTTTTAAGGCACATTTAATGTAGTATTCTATTTAACAAATCAAATTTAATTCTTTTCTAGTTTGGTAATTTTATTTTGTATACCATTGAGAATGTTTATCATAAAAGTGATTCATTCATTAGATTGTTTTACAAAATTATTTAATTCCATTATTGATAAGAAATAAGGCAATTATTTTACTCCAAGCTGGGAATATTATTTTGTAAATTATTATGGGCATTTATTACCAAAGTAGTTCACCCATCAAAAATTAAAAAATCCCTTACTTTCATTGTTGATAGAATAGTTTGAATTATTACACATTATTACCTACCTATAGGGGATCATTATATGTATTAATTCTGTTACTATATAAAGCATGTGGATGGAGGTACATGGTTGAGAGTTTCTATTTGCCTGAAAGGGATGACTATAACACCATATCTGTATAACTCTCAACTTATGGCACAATTTGCTTAAACACTCATTTACATTAAAATAGAACTTTTAACAGCGAATGATTGCATTATTGAAAACTCAATTAATTCATTTTTGGCTTAATGGGCTATGTGAGCTTACCAAATTCATTTTTTGTCCATAATACATTTGTTCAACCAGAATTATTACAATTTGAAGCTCAAAATTTAGGTCCAAGCCATAGAACACGAAATTGCATT
Organism: Erythrophleum fordii; assembly: GCA_032878935.1. Lineage (NCBI taxonomy): Eukaryota > Viridiplantae > Streptophyta > Magnoliopsida > Fabales > Fabaceae > Erythrophleum > Erythrophleum fordii. The sequence goes on along the minus strand of JAVQMF010000037.1, from coordinate 8,930,804 downwards.
ACACTTTGCATTTTGCCATACATTTTATATTTGGATATAAATTTTGGAAAATTATAACTAATTTTAGAAAAATCTAAATCATGAAAATGATAGTTTTTTTAGAAAGCTTAGGATGTCATATAGCTGTCATAAAAAGTTTAGATCAAAACAACCATGTTTAGCCTATAAAAATCAATGGACTAGTACATCAGGTTTGGTGGTCGTCCTACAGTAGACTTAGAACTTCAAAAATTCATTTATTCCTTTACAGAGCTTCAAATGAGGTGATCTTAGTGGCTATAGGAAGATTATGATGTCTACTATATGACTGTAAAATATGATGAGCATTGGACTTCATTGGCCCCTGAGTGACACAAAAAAGAAAACTAACCATAAAAACAGTAAAAATGACAATTTTTGTATAATTTGGCTAATTTTGAAAAATCATAATAAATTTTATAGGGCTTCAAAATTAATTTCTTTATCTCTATGAAAGTTCTATATGAGACCTATTTGCTTGTCAAATTTTATGCACAAACTTATCCATTTGGTTAGTTTGTGGTTCAGGTAAAAAATATGGCAAATTTTAGAAACATAAAGAGGTCAAGGTGCATCAAATGGCCTTTTCATCATACCATGACTATTTGAGCATGTCCAAAAGTATAAGAATAGCATATAAAGGCATCCCAAATAGTCAAAATCATCCTAAAACTCATTCTCACCTTTCTACTTGGATTGTTACACATGTATTCTATGGTTCTATGGTGGCAAAAACTTACATACTTATGAATTTGATTCCAAATTCCATTCATACATCATGGTTACAAACTTTTATACATTTTTCAAGGTTTACATCACATAATCATTACATTTGACATTAAAATGTATAAATTTCCTATTCTATTGTCAAACTTTTATTCTTCAAAGTGCTTAGCTCCCATTTCTTACTCCACTTGGCTCACCTAGATATAGTTAGATATAATGTGAGGAAGAGTGAGATTTAAAAAATCCTAATAGCTTTTTTACCCTTTTAAACAAACATACATGGCATATTTTCATGTCAAAGAATGTAAGCATATTATAAAAATTTCTTGTAAATATACTTAAGCATATTTCCATATCACTTAAACTCTTACATGTCAAACATAGGCTTTAAGGGCTTTTGGTATAATTTCATCTAATTCTTTAGAACTTTTGGATTTGTCTCACTCACTTTTAGGAATTTTTGACTTAGTCTCACTCCTTCTTGAAACTTTTGGCTATGTTTCACCCTTTTCTTAGGGACTTTTGGCTTCCCCTCACCCATGCTAAGGGACTTTTAGCGTAACCTCACCCATTCAAGCCATGTTGCATTCAAAACATATTTCAAGAAGCATAATGGTACCATAGCATGAATTCAATGGCTATAAACATATCTCATGGTTCAAACTTACATAAAAGCATCCAATGACAATTAAACATCCAAGAAATATATGTAAGAAAGGATAGAGAGTTACCTTAAGTCAAGAAGCACACTTTTCCCGTTGAGTTTCTCCTTTTCTTTCTCGGCCACACACACATAACTAGGTAAAGCTTGATTGGCTTGGCCTAGAAATATTAAATAAGACACAATTACATCATTGGAATAAGTTCTAGCCTCACATAAACTCTATGCAAGCTTGCTTTATTTTATGGCATAGTTATGGTTCCATATAAATGTATAATGAAGCAACTCCTAGAGTTCATGATCTTTGCTCTAATTTCTCATTCAATCTAAGTCATATGTGTAACACCCCAAAAATTAATTAAAGTGTTAATCATGGATTTAGATTAATTAAGAATAATTAATATGGGATGATTGGGCAAGTTAAGTGAATGGAGATTTTAAAGAGATGAATTATTAATATGAGTTTGAGAATTAATTGGGATAGAAACTTCATCTAGGCCCCAAATTAATAGATCGTGATGAGAGGTTAATGGAGGCCCAATGAGTTAGGTGCAGATCCAAATCCTTGAGCTTTTCAAACTTGGCCCAAATCCCATTAAACTTCAGCAACCCAATGTATAAAACTGGCCCAATAAAATCCTGCAGCCCAACACTTAAAAATTGGCCTAACAAAGCTAAAAATCTGGAGCCCATTAGGAGTTGGACTTGGAGCAACCTATGACCCATCCCTTGACCCAACTTAACTCCACTAAAACCCTAAAAACTGACTAGCCACCTCCCTCATTCAGCAAAACACACAAACACAAGAAAATTTGGAGGTGAGGAGGAGAGGCTAGGGTTCTTGGCATAATTCCACCTTTTCTCACATTTGGAGCAAGATTTAGCCAAGTTAATAGTTATACAACTTAATCCCCTCATCTTTCTCTTTAATTTGGTCCAATTAGTTTTTCAATTGGAGTATTTTCATCATACCTAAAATCTGAAATGTGAGTGTTTGGGGATTTTCTTAGTGAAATTCGTAGGTTGAGGCTAGGGCTGGTATTAGGTGAGTTAAACCCCCCATTTTGATGCTTTCTTTATTGGTTTGAGACCCCCATAGTTGATTTATATTATGGGTATTAATTTTGTACGAATTTACTTAGGATTTTGGGTGGAATATTGAGATTTCTGGTAGAGGACACTTCAATCCGAATTTAGGATTTGTGGTAGCTGGGTAAGTATTCTTTCGGTAGTTAAAAGCATTTAAATTCCTTGGGTACTTGTTGTAACTATTAATGATGAATCAGAGTAGTAATTATCTGATGCTATGATTATAGGGAGACTCTGTACCATTGGTGGCTGTTGTAAAATTTGTCTACAAGTGAGGTAACCGAGGTTTATATAAATTCCATGCATGTATCTGTTTAATTTCGTATTTGCTGTACATGAATGATTTGAAATGCTAAATGAATTAGTTGACTATCTATTGTATGATGATTGAACCTTGTGAGTCTATGGTGGAGCTGTGGTGTGGCTGCCACCCGTGCATGTGCTACGATCGAGCACCGGGTTATGATTAAACCCCAGATGCACGGAGCCCTGGTGGTGCTCAATGGGAAGTGGGTGCCGTGAACGGGCCTCTCCCAGTGTTAATGACCTTTAACATGTTAAAAGATGATTGCTAGTATGAGATAGTAATCATGATAGCCTAATTGTTTCATTTGTTGAGATGACTGATATGATTTTGATTCATGCATATATGTTAATTAAACTGGATTATATGATGGAATTGCCTTGGTTACTGAGATTTATATCTCACCCCATTTTATGGGATTACAATTTCAGGTGAAGGTTCCTCGGGTAAGGATAAGGGTAAGCAAGTGGATGAACATCCATAAGCTGAGGCCCGGTGTGGGGGAACTACACTTGGTATGAGTAGAATAGGATAGATGCTAATTTTTGTTAAGTCTTGTATAGCATCATCATGCATTTGTATTGCCAAGCGTAGGAGTCTGTATTTTAATAATATAATGTGTACCCATTGAGGAGTAGGCCTTATTTTAAATTGGAACATTGATATACGGATTTATGATACCCGTTGTAAATCTTATTGAACTTGTTATATGACTTACCATTTAGGAATGTAACCTTGAGATATTGATATGAATCACTGATGTATGGAACCTCTAATAGAAAGTGTATCTCATGTTAAAGGTCAATGGTGCATGATTTGTGTTGTTATTATTCCCTAAACTTACTGATATAGGGTAATTAGAGAAAAGAAATTGACCTTTGAGTCTTGAATTAGAGAGGAGAGATTAACCGGATAAATTAGGCTAATGAAGGCTATTTGAGCCTTATAATTAAGGCAGAAGAGCCCTAGGGTGAGATTGGAGGGAGAAAGGAGAGTATGAGTCTAGATTTTCGGAGTGTAGGACCAGAAGGCACTTCGCCGTGGCTAAAATAGAATTGGCCGCAACCAATAGAGGCGAAGTTGCCCAGGGAGAGTGCCAGAGAGGAATTCGCTGCGGCGAAATGTAAGAGGTCAAATTGGGAGTCTTCCAGAGAGAAATTAGCCGCGGCGAATTAAGGAATTGGCCACAGTGAACTTTTAGGAAAATGTCCCCGACATTCCAGAGAGGAATTAGGCGTGGCGGAAGGAGGAATTGGCCGCGGCCAATATTGAGAGGCGAGCGAGGAAGTTCCAGGAGGCTTCTTTGCTGCGGCGCCATGTAGGTTGGCTGCGACGAAATTAGTGATGAAGAAAGGGATAAAACAGAAAGGAATTGGCCGTGGCTAAGGGTAATTTGGCCGCGGCTAACATGCTGAAACGCTTATATTAACTAAAAAATCTTGGTTTTCCATATGTTAATCACAAAGGATGATCTAGAGTCATTAGGATGGGTTATAACTGATGAGTAATAGATCCACGGCTTATAAATGGATGTTTAATTCCCTTATGAACATAAGTGTATGAAATCGTATGATTGATGACTCTAATCACATTAAGGTTTAAATTTTTCCATATTTTCATGACTTATAGTAATTAATCACGTGTTTAACCTTAATTATGATGATAAGAAATTAGGGTCGTCACAATATGACTTCATTAGAACTCATTAAAGTCATCACCAATTCAATTCATAGAACTTAACTCAAGTTACTTCTTTATGTCTTAAAAAAGAACTTAAACTTTGATAACCTCTCTAAATTTATGCATTTTCAGCACATTTTTCTTGAGCCTTGTATACCTTTTGGTGTATTTTTGTATATAAATCATACTCAAAATAGGAAAATGTGCATTTTTTGATAGCTAAACTTAACTGACTCACTTTTAGTTTAATCATGCAAATTTTAATCTTAATTTAGGATATTTTGGTACATTTACAGTTTCATACTTTTGCAAATATTACTGGAATTCCAATGTTGGAAGTTTTGGCAAGTTCACCGTGGCCAAATCAAACGTTAGCTGTAGCTAATTCCTATATGGAGGAAAGAGTAAATAGAGAGCATTTCGCCCCAGCCAATCCGTATGTTCGCCGTGGCCAATTGTTAATCACAGATGTTGGTGAGAACTCGAGGCCATTTCACCGTGGCAAAGAATATGTTGGCTGCGGCGAACCATGGTTTATTGAAATACTGTGTTTTGAGGCTTGACAAACTCTAGGGCTTTATATATCCTACATTTTCGACCAAAGAAAGCATCCTCCGTCTTCTGAGCAGCTTGGAGAGCTTGTGTGCTAGGGTTTGGAGTTTGGAGAAGTGATTGGAGCCAAGGATTGAAGTTTTAGAGAGATTTGAAGCTATTTCCATCGATTTTTTTGATCCTCTCTTTCTCCTTCCCTTGTATTCTACTATGACTTCAACTTCTTGGTGTTTTGTAAGCTTGTGGCTGATTATGAGTAGCTAAACATTTGTTCTAGGATTATTTTGAACCCTTGTATGGATTGACACTTGATTTTCCTCCACTTCCATTGATTAATGACATATATGTGTTGATTTTACTCCATTCTTAATGCTTCTGGTTGATTGGCCACTAATTAGTTGTTTGTTGGCTTGAGTGATACTTGAGAAAGCTAGCTTGAGTATTGAACTTGAGTTAAATTATGCAAGAACTTGAAATTTATGTATTGGATGAATGGTTTTGTTGGTGAGGTAGAGATACACTTACTAACCTTGTGTAGTCATATTTGGGTTTGAGCTTAAAATTGGGATTTATTTGGTTGTGAGAGAGATTAAGCAACTGATAGAATTAAATACTTGTTCTTGACTTGAAAAAGCTTTTTCAAGTAATATTTGATCCCCAGACTAGCATATATAGTTGTTAGTCATTTTTGTGAGAGGAGATTGTTCTAGTGCTATGAAATACAAGGAGGAGAAATAATCCTAGGTCCCCTGTATGCTTGAAGTAAAAAAGGATCTCTTAACTCCTTTTATAAATTAATTTGCAAAGTCATTTTTACACTCAATTTCGATAAACAATTGTTCTGCTCAACCTAGTTTATAAAGCATAAGTTTAATGATTAACTAAATTCAACTCCAATTCTTGTGGGAATGATAGTCTTTTTATACTACTTTGTCCCGGCCTATGCACTTGCGGTGTAAGCCGAGTGGCGAACAAGTTTTTAGCACCATTGTCGGGGATTGAAAATTAAAATTTCTCTGATTTATTATTAAATTAGTGTTAGTAAATTATGATTGAGCTTGTATCTAAAATTATAGATAGTTTTAATTTGTTAATTTGTATTTTTAATTTTCTGTAATTAGTTGATACTTGTTTGGAGTGTTTTCTTTGAAGGTGCCTTTCTCGTGCATGTAAGGGTTGCATCCAGATAGTCTTGAAATCCTTCTGAATATAGAAGATATTTTTGAAAGAGCCAATCCAGAGCCAGAAGTACCTCCTTAACCTACTATGGCTGACATGGATGAAAATGATCTTTACACATTGGATGACTTTCTCAACCGAGAGGCACATATTTATCACTATAGTATTTGGATGCTAGATATTCAAGCTAGAAACTTTGAAGTTAAACAAGTTATGCTTCAAATGTTGTAGATGAATGGATTGTTTAGTGGCAATTATAACGAGGATCCCAATGTACACCTTAGCAAGTTTATTAAGGTGTGTGAATCCTTGAAACAGAACGGAGTGTCCAAGGATGCATTGAGATTGAGGTTGTCTCCTATAACTCTGAAAGATAAAGCTAAAGCATGGCTCAACTCTCTTCTAGGACAATCTATTGGCACATGAGAAGATTTAGTAGCCAGATTCAAGGTAAGATTTATTCCTCGAGGCCGGAGAGCAACCATGAGAAGAGAAATCTTGAATTTTAGAGAGTTGTTTCATGAAGCGTGGGAGAGATTTAAGGAGTTGTGTAGAACATGCCCCAACCATGAATAGAAAAAGTATGTATTAATGGAAGCTTTTTGGAACGGTCTTAATGAGGATGCAAAAAGAATGCTAGATAATACCTCTAGTGGTAGAATTGGGAAGATGAAAGTGAATGAGCTTTATAATTTATATGATGACATGGCCTCCAACACCATGCAATATGCGTTCAAGAGAAGATCATCTTAGTGAAGAGGACAATCTTCTAGCCCATCTGATGATATTGTAGCACAACTTGAAGCTGTGAACAGAAGGTTTGACAGCCTAGAACTTTAAATGAAGAAACCTAACACTATAGGAATTCATGCAATACAACCATCCTTTACTGTTTGTAATCATTGTGGAAAGGGACACTCGTCTAAACAATGTCATTACACATTGAAGTCTGTGAATTACATGAACAATGCTCAGCGTAGCCAACAAAACAATCCTTATTCTTAAACATATAATTCAGGGTAGAGGAATCACCTAAACTTTTCATGGAGTCTAGGGCTAAAGTTGAATCAAGCTTCTTCATCAGTTGTAAGGCCTACATAACCTTTCGAATTTCAAGGGCCGTCAAGAAAAATCCCTATCAAAGAAAAAGAGTTTAAGATGGAGAAAATGTTAACTCAAATACTAGCTAATTAGGAAGCTTAGAGGGTTGAAACAAAGGCCACTTTCTCTTTGCATGACATAGCTATTAAGAACTTAGAAGTGCAAGTGGGATAACTAGCCTCTCAAATGAATGCTATGTCAAGAGAAAATCTCCCTAGTGATACCATTCCTAATCCTAGAAGGGAAGGCAAAGATGAATGCAAGGCCATTACTTTGAGGAGCAGTAAAGTTTTGTCAAATGCTTCTAAACCTAACATGATGCCCCTTGAGGCAGAAGATGAAGGGACCTCTTCTTCTAAGGAGGATGGTGCAGAAGAACTAAGGATGGATGATAAGGAGCATAAGAATAAGGAAGAAAAGAAGAGTGAAGGGAAGAAAATGCAACCAAGCACTTAGATTCCACCACTACCCTTCCCTAGACGATTCAAGAAGCAGACTGAAGATACCCAGTATAAGAAGTTCTTAGATACCTTCAAGCAGTTGCATTTCAATATCCCTCTTCTGGAAGCCTTAAAACAGATGCCTAAATATGCAAAATTCATGAAAGATGCACTATCCAAAAAAAGAACATTTCAAGAACATGAAATAGTGGTATTGATAAAAAGTAGCTCAGATTTCATTAAGGAATTACCACAAAAGAAGGGAGATCCTGAAAGTTTTACCATTTCATGTCACATCGGCACGACTTTCATGGTTAGAGCATTATGTGACTTGGGAGCTAACATTAATTTGATGCCCTTATCCATTTTCAAAAAGTTGTAGTTAGGTAAAGCAAGGCCTACCACGGTTACTTTACAACTTGCTGATAGAAGCTTAGCATATCCTCGAGGAATAGTTAAGGATGTCTTGGTGAAAGTTGATAAATTTATCCTTCCAGTGGATTTCATTGTTCTTGATTGTGAAGTTGATCGAGAGATTCCCATTATTCTCAGGAGACCCTTCTTGGCTACGGGTAAAGCCCTTATTGATGTGGAAAAAGGAGCCATCACCATGAGAGTTGGTGAAGAGCAAGTGACATTCAACATGTTTAAAGCTCTCAAATTGCCAGATGAGCTGGAACACTGTTTCTATCTAGATATGATTGATCATCTAATTCACTATGAAGTACCTTCTATGCGAATTGAACAAGATGAGGAAGGAGAGGAAGAATGTGCAACTATGGTGAGTGCAACTCCAGTCGTTCCTCCGTCTAGAGTAAAAGAAACTCTAGACTTGACTTCAGCTGATAGACCTCCCCTAAAACCCTCAATTATAGAATCGCCTAAATTGGAGTTGAAGACACTCCCAACGCATCTAAAATATGTCTTCTTGGGAGAGTCTAATACTTTACTGGTCATCATTGTTGCTAGCCATGGAGCAAGAGTTGAAGCTCTTAAGAATGTTGAAGAAACATAAGAAGGTAATGGGATGGAATATAGTGGATATCAAGGGTATCAACCCTTCAATTTTCATGTACAAGATCTTTTTGGAAGATAACCATCGACCTTCCATAGAGCATCAACGAAGATTGAATCCCAATATGAAAGAAGTGGTGAAAAAGAAAATTCTTAAATGGTTAGATGTGGGTATCATATACCCTATCTCTGATAGCTCTTGGATGAGTCCAGTTCAATGTGTTCCTAAAAAAAGAGACATGATTGTAGTGGCTAACACTCAGAATAAGCTCATCCCTACTCGCACAGTGACTAGATGGAGGGTTTGTATGGATTATCGCAAACTAAACGCTGCAACCCAAAAAGACCATTTTCCTTTGCCTTTCATTGATCAGATGCTAGATAGACTAGTTGGGAAGGAATTTTTCTATTCTCTAGATGCTTATTCAGGGTACAACCAAATTGCGATTGCCCTAGAAGACCAAGAGAAAACGACATTCACATGTCCTTATAGTACTTTCGCATTTAGAAGGATGCCATTTAGCTTATGTAATGCACTGGCAACATTTCAAAAATGCATGTTCTCTATATTTTCTAACATGATTGAGCAATCTATGGAGGTTTTTATGCATGACTTTTCATTATTTGGTGACTTATTTGATGAGTGTCTCCATAATTTAGATGTTGTGTTACAGTGTTGTGAAGAAACTAATCTGGTGCTTAACTGGGAGAAATGTCACTTTATGATGCAAGAGGGCATTGTGCTAGGCCATAAAGTATCTACAAGAGGATTGGAAGTGGATAAGGCCAAGGTATCCATCATTGAACAACTACCCCCACCTACTTCTATTAAAGGTGTGAGGAGCTTCCTTGGCCATGCTAGTTTTTATCGCCGTTTTATTAAAGACTTCTACAAAATCACCAAGCCTTTGTGTAGATTGCTTGAAAAAGATGTTGAGTTTAAGCTTAATGATACCTGCCTGCAAGCATTTGAAGAATTAAAAGGAAGACTGGTCTCTGTACCCGTTATGACCATGCCTAACTAGAACTTGCTATTCATTATCATGTATGATGCAAGTGATTACGCTGTTAGAGCAATCTTAGGTAAGAAAAAGGATAAAGTTTTCCACCCCATCTACTATGCCAGCATAACCTTTGATGAAGCCAAAGAGAATTACACCACTACAGAGAAGGAGATGCTAGCTATGGTGTTTGCTTGTGATAAGTTTAGGATGTATATTGTGGGATCTAAAGTGATGGTATTCACTGATTATCCAGCCCTAAAATACCTAGTTAGCAAGAAAGATTCTAAAGCCAGGTTAATTAGATGGGTGCTTTTGCTGCAAGAATTTGATTTAGAGATTGTGGACAAAAAAAGGTGCGAAAATCAAGTGGCTGATCATTTTTCTCAGTTGAATATTGAAGTTCAACAAAAATTTGCCTAAAATATTAAGGAGGCATTCCCTAATGAACAATTATTGAATGTTCAACACACTATAGATCCGTGGTATACAGACATTGTCAATTATCTTGTGTATGGAGTGGTTCCCCCTGATTTGAAACAATATCAATTGAAGAGGTTTTTTCATGATATCAAACATTATTTCTGGGATGAGCCATACTTATTTCGGCGGTGTATTGATCACATTCGAAGAAGATGCATACCAGAAGAAGAACAAGAAGTAATCTTGCAAAGTTACCACTCTTCAGATTATGGAGGCCATTTTGGGGGAGAGAAAATAGCAGCTAAAGTTCTATAAAGTGGTTTCTACTAGCCCACTTTATTCAAAGATGCTTATACGTATGTGCTTTAGTGTGATCGATGCCAAAGGGGGGAAAATATATCAAAGAGGAATGAAATGCCACTTATAAACATGTTGGAGGTGGAATTGTTTGATGTATGGGGTATTAACTTCATAGGACCTTTCCCCAACTTATTTGGAAATCAATATATTTTGGTAGCGGTGGGTTATGTATCCAAGTGGGTAGAAGCTGTTGCTAGCCCTACCAATGATGCAAAAACTATGCTTAAATTCTTGAAAAGAAATATTTTCACTCGATTCAGAATACTAAGTGCCATTATCAGCGATGGGGGATCGCATTTTTGTAATAGCCAATTTCAAGTCCTCTTAAGAAAGTATGGGGTAAAGCATAATGTGGCTTTGGCCTATCATCCTCAAACTAATGGACAAGCTGAGATCTTTAATCGAGAAATTAAAACCATCCCAGAAAAAATGGTGAGGGTGTCAAGAAAAGAATGGTCCATAAAACTTAATGATGCATTGTGGGATTATCGGACTGCTTTCAAAACTCCCATTGGTATGTTACCATATAAGTTAGTTTTTGGAAAAGCTTGCCATTTGCCAGTTGAGTTAGAGCATGGTGCTTATTGGGCTATCAAGAAGTTGAATCTTGATTTCAAGACTGCGAGTGAGAAGAGGCTCCTTCAACTTAATGAATTTGATGAATTTAGGATGTATGCCTATGAAAGTTTAAGAGTACATAAAGAAAGGGCCAAATGACTCCATAATAGAAAAATCACCCCTAAAGCATTTGAGCTGGGACAACATGTTCTATTGTACAATTCTCATCTTAGGCTCTTTCTTGGGAAGTTGAAATCCAGGTGGTCAGGCCCTTTCACAGTGGTTAAAGTTTTTCCCCATGGAGTAGTTGAGTTGGTGGGCAACTTAGGTGAAAAGTTCAAAGTGAATGGTCAATGATTAAAGCATTATTGGGGAGGACATATGGATCGCCAAACATCCACTTTTCACCTTACTAATTCTAAGTGAACAACTGATGAGTTCGGCTGAGGACTATAAAGTAAGCGCTTCTTGGGAGGTAACCCAAGCTCTTCACTTTGCCTTTTGTTTTGTTTTTATAGATTTTAGCTTCTAGTGAAGTTATGTGTGTCTTCCTTTGCTTTGTAGGTGAACTTCTCAGTTAAGGCTGATGGCAAATCGAAGCAATATCATTGAGGGCATTTAATTCAAGGATCATTTCTGGATAAACATTTTTAGGAAAGTGTACCTATTCATGCTATTTACTTTATAATGTGCATAAACCCTTGTTAACATAGATACAACTCGATGATAACTCAAATATGGTGTTTGTCTTGAATGTTTTCTTCACAAGTTCATGTTTAATGCTTCAATCCCATATTGACCCCTAAGGATTGTTGCAAAAATCATTCATGCTTAAGTTGATTTTGAGCCCTATTAAAGATGATATATGTGGGAACAAGTAGAACATTGTTTTAGATTAAATTACATACTCCTTTCATGTTAATTTTGCTGTGTAAGGGAAGAAACTGCTGTATTGATGCATGAAAATACCTTTAAGCCTTGTTAACCGTGGCCAACATATTGCTTTACCGCGGTGAAACATGTTCTGGAACTTATTAGCCAAATTCGAGGATAATTGGCCGCGACCAAGAAATTAATTAGCTGCGGTGAAGTTTTCATAAGTGGTTCCAATGAAGGCAACCCAAGGAGAATTGGTTACGGCTAACATGATATTGGTCGCAGCGAAAATGGTGAGCTGAAACTAGAGGACATTTGGCCGCGGCTAAATGGTGTTCAATTCGCTCCTAGAATGAAACAGAGACATTTTGGCCACAGTGAGTAAACATTTAGTCGCGGCCAAAAGTCAGCTAATGCCCAAAGAATGTTTACTTTCCTTCCCATTTTGCCCTCAAAACTTTCACTCAATTCCTACGCTGTCCCATTGAATCTCATCTATTTTCTGTCCAGGTTCGTTAGGTCATTTTAAGCTTCCCATATGAATTCTCCAAGCTACCCTTCACTCAACCTAAAGCTTCTAATCTGAATCCCCTTTTCCATTTCTCACATTGCTTCTGCCATTACCATTCTTTTCCCTCCCCACATCTCAGCCTTCTTCCCACGACGCAGCCTTCCCCTTCTTCCCCTCCACTCTTGCTTGCTTCACCTCTCTGAATCCTCATTCGACGGTAGCCCTAGCTTAAGGTTTGGTGAAGCCTTCAGCCCCTTCTTTTCTTCCTCCATTTCGTGTTGCCTTTCTCCTCGATAAGTCAGTTCTCACTCTCAGTCTATCTCTCTATGCGTTGAGGCTGTTGGGTACTGTTAGTTCTTTATGTTGCTCCATTGTGTTATGTTGTGTGCTGTTGTTATTTTGGCTTAGGTTGTGTGCTGTTTTGCTCTATTTTATGCAAACTTTGCCTTCGATTTGTAGTGCTGCTATATTGAGTTGGGTAGTTTCTTTTGTTACTTAGTGTTGAGTTAGGAAATTGCATAAGCTAAAAAAAAAAAAATCTTGTTATTCTAATTTGTATTGGCGTGCTCATATTCATCTTCTGTCAGATAGTTTGTATGTGTTACTCTATTGTTAGGCATTTTATGTATAGGGGACTAAAGTGTTATATTAGGATGGATTAAATAGCAAATGATCACTTTAAATCACTAATTGGAGGTTGTTATTCAGTTAGCTAGGGGCTTGGGTATGGTTCTGACATTGTGGATGAAGCCACGGTGAATTTGAATTATAGCTAAATAGGGCTGCCAATTGGGATTGATCAATCAGACTTGTCATTTAATTTTGTACTGAATGACTGGCCTTGTCAATCAATTTAAAACTTTATGATTATTATTTAAGCATTGTGATCGGGTGAGTCATGATAGATATTGATGGCTAGTTGGTTATCATTTAGATTAATTTGTTCCAATCTGATTGTCATCTGAGGTGTTCTGTGTTCTATTAAGTGGGTTAAGTGTAGAAGTGTCCTTTCATTTGTTTAGTTTGTGCTGGTCAGATAATTTGTCTAAGAATACTTTATCTTTTGGTTTTTGTGCATTTTGTTTTTCTCTTTGTGTTTTTGGTAGGTAACTAGGTTGGTTTCTTATGGCTTTATAGGTACTATAGCTCCAAAGAGATCTCGTCCGAATGCTTCGCATCAATCAGAATAAGAGTCTCCAGCTACCATTAAAGAAAGAGTGCAAAGCCATCCCATTCTATCAGAGCGAGAATTTCCTTACATAACCAATGGGCCTTCTATGTGATTGTCGATCAGACTTATCACCTACGCTCTTTGATGGGTGAAAAGCCGAGTGAAAATGCTGCCATAGTTAGGGAGTTTTACACACAGGCAGCCATTGCAATCAGCCTGAAGTGTCATGTGAGAGGGGTTCAAGTTAACATTTCAGTGGAGGTGCTCTGCCCGTTCTACCAATTATCGGTGGTAGCCGATTGTCGCTACACTTACTTAATGAATCATAAAGATGAGATCCCCTTTAATGACATTGCCTTATTTCTGGATCATGAGAGGTAAGTGTTGTGGAAGATCCCTCGTGGTGGGTAGCGATATCTTGAACGGAAGAGATTACGCAGAGACGCCAAGTTTTGGTTTCATTTTGTTTCTTTTAACATTCTTTTGACCTCACATTTAAGTGATGCCATGTAGGAGAAGGCTCTCCTGATCTACTTTTTGATGACCCAGCAACCAGTTGATGTTGCTGCTATAATGTATCAAAGCCTTGAATCAGCAATAGTGGACTACTTTTGCATGATTGTCTTTCCCCACTTTGTTCATCAATGGTGTCTTCAATCGGGGGTGAAAGGCAGAGCTAATAAGGAAGTGTTCTTGGCCCCCATACTCTTCAATTATAGAGCAATTAAGTCACCATGCAAGGCACCACAATACCTAGGGGCAAACCAACTGGACCAAGATGTGATGAAGGAGGAGGCGCCAATCCCGGATATTCCAACAGTAGAGGAGTTTGACCCAGCACAGTTAGATGACCCATAGAGGGCAAGTGTAGATAGGCATATAGATCTGATGATGGGTAAGGTGGATAGTATTTGTGATGATGTAGCCCAATTCGGCTTCAGCTACAGCACCTATTGCCATTGTTGATTGATAGGACTTCTGGAGTTAGGGGTGACGAGGGCCAAAGCAGGAACCAGCCTGACAATCATTGACTTTTCTTTTTCCTGTTAATTATTTTCTGTTTTTATATTCCTGCTAGTTATTTTGTTGCTTAATTTTTGTTTTCATATAGTCATTTACAGTAAACTGGTGGTTATCTGGTTAGTTGTAGCTTGCTTATCAATATTGGAACTAGCTAGATTTTAACCTCTTTTCATTACTGCTAGTTAAGTTTAGTTTTTAATCGATGCCTGCCTCGCTTATATCTTGTTATTAGCTACTGCTGTTTTGGTGAGTGCAGGTATTGTTTTCTCTTGTGCAACTACCTTTTTGTTAAGTGGTAGTTGCATGAGATTCGGCCCTCTTTTTCCCTATATGTGTCAGTGAAGATACTATCCATTTTAAGTTTAGGGGTGAGGGTACACTTTTTTGTTGTTGATTAGCCATGATTTTAATTTTGACACTTAGACTTTTATTTATAAACTACTTAATTTCTATGTTGGGTTGCTAAGTTATCCTTTGATTGGATTGTTTAGGTCTAATGATTGTGGGTTGCTTAGATTATATGCTTGACACGGAATTTTGGAAGTGTTTGTTAGTGCTTGAGTTATAGAATAATGCATTGTTTTATGATATTTTTAGGGCAAAATTTTTGTACACAAACGTTGGGGAATTATTTGAAAGCTCTTGTTGTGGAAAAATTACAGCAAATTAGTGTATATGTTCTTTTTCAATTTCAAAACTCTAGAACCATCCTTGGAATTCCTTGAAACAATCTAATGACTTCACTTGATTTTGAAAAATGATTTGGGCATTAATTAAATGCGTTTGTGCCTTTCAAGCTATCATTTATCAACTATATTTTCCCTTGAACCCCCACTTGAGCCTAATTGAAAAACCATATAAATTTTTGTTTGAATTTGTGCATTAGACTTATACCCTATAAACTTGAAAAACCATGATTCCATCTTGGACTTGAGATAATAGATTAATGCTCGATAATTTAGAAGAGGTAGGATTTTACATTCTGATGAACTTTGATAATGGGAATATGAATAATGGGTAGTTTGTAACTATTTGCACTCCAGATGTGTTGACTCAAAAAAAAAATGAAAAAAAACAAAAACAAAACAAACAGAATTTATTTTTCAATGAGACTGAGTGCATTTAGATTTGAAGGTAAGTTTGGGGGAGGTGTAGCATTTTGGAAGAATACTTGGAATGTAGAAAGGAGGATAGAGTTTTGTACAATCATTTATCTCAAGTAATTTGTATTCTCTTTTATCCCTTCTTTCATTTAGCCTTCACCTTGGCCACATTACAAGCTTAAAAGTCCTAATGATTTTGAAATTTTGTAAGGTCAAATGTACAGTGGAAAGGGAAGAAAAGTTTTAGCATATGAAGTGTAGTTGTTGAGGTAGTATATATATATACATTGAAGTGTGGTTTTTGTTTGGGACAATTGTTGGAAAATGATACCCTGACCAGTCACACACACATATGCTTTAAAAGTGTTAGAAAAATTTACATTGTGCTGTGAGCCTTGTATCTTCTTGCATTCCATTTTCCCCTGTCTTGCTTATCATGGGTAGCAACTAATGAGGACTATACCATGTATACATAGTATCTGGGTAATTCATGTAATCTTATTAATTCTTCATTTTGTTTTACTCGAGGATGAGTAAAAGTCTAAGTTTAGAGGTGTGATAACCTCTCTAAATTTATGCCTTTTTAGCACATTTTCCTTGAGCTGTGCATACCTTTTGGTGTATTTTTATATATAAATTATATTCAAAATAGGAAAATGTGTATTTTTTGGTAGCTAAACTTAATCGAATCACTTTAGTTTAATCATGCAAATTTTAATATTAATTTAAGATATTTTGGTACATTTACAGTTTTATACTTTTGTAGATATTACTAGAATTCAAATATTGGAAGTTTTGGCAAGTTCGCCACGGCCAAATCAAATGTTAGCCGTGGCCAATTCATGCATGGAGGAGAGCGTAAACAGAGAGCATTTCATCGTGGCCAATCTGCATGTTCGCTGTGGCCAATTGTTAATCACAAATGCTGGCGAGAACCCGAGGCCATTTTGCCGCGGCAAAGAATATGTTGGTTGTGGTGAACCATGGTTTACTGAAACACTATGTTTTGAGGCTTGACAGACTCTAGGGCTTCATATATCCCACATTTTCGACCAAATAGAGCATCCTCCATCTTCTGGGCAGCTTGGGGAGCTTGTGTGCTAGGGTTTGGAGTTTGGAGAAGTGATTGGAGCCAAGGATTGAAGTTTTAGAAAGATTTAAAGCTATTTCCATCGGTTTTTCTGATCTTCTCCTTCTCCTTCTCTTGTATTCTGCTATGGCTTCAACTTTTTGGTATTTTGTAAGCTTGTGGCTGATTATGAGTAGCTAGACATTTGTTCTAGGATTATTTTGAACCTTTGTATGGATTGACACTTGATTCTCCTTCACTTCCATTGATTAATGACATATATGTGTTGATTTTACTCCATTCTTAATGCTTCTGGTTGATTGGCCACTAATTAGTTGTTTGTGGGCTTAAGCGATGCTTGAGAGAGCTAGCTTGAGTACTAAACTTGAGTTAAATCGTGCAAGAACTTAAAATTTATGTATTGAATCAATGGTTTTGTTGGTAAGGTAGAGATACACTCATTAATCGTGTGTAGTCATATTTGGGTTTGAGCTTAAAATTAGGATTTATTTGGTTGTGAGAGAGATTAAGCAACTAATAGAATTAAATACTTGTTCTTGACTTGAGAAAGCTTTTTTAAGTAATATTTGATCCCCAGACTAGCACATATAGTTGTTGGTCATTTTTATGAGAAGAGATTGTTCTAGTGCTATGAAATACAAGGGGGAGAAATAATCTTAGGTCTCTTGTATGCTTGAAGTCAAAAAGGATCCTTTAACTCCCTTTATAAATTACACTCAACTTCGATAAAAAATTGTTCTACTCAACCTAGTTTAAAGTATAAGTTTAATGATTAACTAAATTCAACTCCAATCCTTGTGGGAACGATAATCTTTTTATACTATTTTATCACAGCCTGTGCACTTACGGTGTAAGCCGAGTGGCGAACAAACTTTCATATCATAAATCATGGCTTTTAAATTCAAACCAATGGTTCCTTTGATATTTATTAATCATATTTAGACCATTTCTACCCTTGGGACCAAAGAAAAATCTTCCTAAATGCTTAAACCTCTTCTTCGTCAAGACATAGAGCTAAGTGAGGACCCATAGAGTTTGCTTTTTTTTTTTTTAAGGAAATGACCCTTGTGAAACTTCCTAGATGTCTTAAGAACTCATACATACTCATACATAAGCTAATTTATCCTTAGAAAGCTTCAAAAATTGTTAGGTCTAACCAAATCCTTAAGTCATACAATTTGAATTCTAAAATTTCTCTTTTAAATCTAATTGGATATTCTTGTTTCTCATACTTTAAAACCTTTATTCGTACCTTGCTAAGACTAAAAATCATTTCCTCCTTGATGGTCTAGGGTTGGCTAAAAATCACCATGAAAGGAACAACCAAGAAGAAGCAAAGAAAGCTATGATATTTACCTTGGTTTCAAGCCTTTCCAAGAGCACTTTCACTTGTTTCTACTCTTTCCTTCAAAGTCTCTATTCCTCTCATTGAACCAGCCATAAATCGACCTCAAATTAGTCATCAAAACTATAGGAAGAGAGAGGAGAAAGAGGAAAAGAAGGTTAGTGAAGGAAGAAGCATGAAAAATCATGGATTTTCTTACCTTTTTGCTAGGTTTCTCTCCTTCTTCTTCCCTCCTTGTTATACGCCACTTAGAGATGAGTGAAAATCTATTTTGAAGTAAAGCAAAGTTAGTTATAAGGAGAAGAAGAAGTAGGATGTGTTTTTAAGGGCTAGGGGGCTTCATTAAGTCACTTTTTCAAGACTTCCATTTTGTCCCTTTTCTTAGTTCTTTCCATTTAGGTTTATTTCAACTCTTTTTTTAGAACCATCATTTTCATTATGAAATTTAGGCTCTCTAATTCATAAAATGCTTTTGGTTTCATCTAAATTGGATTTAAAACCTTTAGGAACGAATTGGTTAAAGTTTTGATTAACTAACACTCTAAACGCAAACTAGAGAGGTTTTAACTATTCTAGAGGCTTCTATGATTTTTAATACCTCTGAGAACACTAAAAAACTTAATTTTCTCATTTAAAGATTTCTACTTTGAGTTTTTTAAAAGTTGTCCAAAATTACCAAAAATGTCATTGCCTTTTCGTCTAGTTTTGTTTAACTATTATAGCTGTGGTTTTGAGGCATCTTTAGTGCTGGATCCTTATTTTTAATTGTCTAGATTATCACTCTAATTTTTTTTGGCCTCTAATTGTTCAATTTAGAGGATCTCCTTTAGTAATCCCCTTAGATTTAGGTTTTTAGAATGATAGGTATTACAATAGCTCTTTTGAGATCACATATTTCCTTGATTGAGATATATAATTTGATTAATTTATTTACTCAAAGACTTTTATTCACATCAAATTAGATATATTTTCTTTATTTGTTGAGCTTTATCCAAGAGAGACCAATTGCATGTCATGATCTTTGCCTAAAGAAGGCTTTACGATGATGCACACACTGCTCTTGAAAGGATAGCTTATTCGATTTTTTGAGCTATTTCTGAAATTGCCTAGCATACTGACCATGTTACATTTTATGAATCAGTTTCCTTTGTTGTGAACAACAATACTGCTACCATAGAGGTCCTGACTAGTTAGTTCTAATTACAAGACATGGAAATATGATATAGAATTTTCTCTAGGAATAATAGATATAGATCTAGCATTATGTGTAGATGAATCTCCAAAACCCATAGACAATAGTATTATTAAGAAAAAGAATACTATGATAAGTGGGATAAAATCAAACCTTCTATGCCTTTTAGTAATGAAGAGATCAAATACTAAACATCTCATGAGTGGTTTGCCAAAAACCAATAGTGCTAAAGAATTCTTTACTACTATGGGGAAAAGATATCATTTGTTAGATAAAGTTGATGTTGGAAAATTAATGAGTGAGCTAACATCTATGAAGTATGATAGCACTAATAAAGTTAGGGAGTATATCATGAGAATGGCGTATGCTCAAACTAGGCTCTAGGCTCATAAGATTCCCATTCCTGATAGCTTCATCATCCATTACATATTTAACTCTCTTCCACATGAGTTTAGCCAAATTAAAATTTCTTACAACATACAAGACCAAACATAGAGTGTTAATGATTTGACTTCCAAATGTGTGGCTAAGGAGGGAAAATTAAAGAGAGAAAGAAGTGAGTTCACCTATTTAGTTTCCCACAATAAGTGAAATTTTCATGAGGGAAAAAGAAGGTTTGTCATACCATCAAAGAATGCACGCATATTTTATAGCATATTCCTTATATAACAACAATTTCTTATATTGAGAACTTTTAGAAATTGATATTATCATTATTAAAGCATCAATTACTTTAAATGTGTATAAATAATTATTCTCATCATAGAAATTTTCAAATTCATGCCAAATAAGTTTGCTAGGCTTAGGATATCACATTAAGAAGCTTAAAATTTGGATATGGTCTTATGTGCATGAATTCACAACTTTAGCATATATTAGACATCAAACTTTGAAAAGTCATGTCTTAGGCTACCAAACTCCAATTCACATAAATTAGGTGCTTACAGAAATTTAAGATGTGTACTATATGCTATAAAAATTTCAAATGCAAATGAATCCATTTAACCCACTAAAATCCACAAAGATTAGAGACTATTACAGTGAACAACCATAACTAGACTTTAAACTCTAGAAATGCATATATTTGGGTACACAACTCTGATTTATGCAAACTTAGTGGTTATGGAAATCTTATAATGCTGAAAATATTCTTATAAACTTTCATGAGCATCAAAGTTCATTTGGCCCTTCAAATACATGAAATATTAGAACTAACCAAATGAATAGTACTAGAGACTAATTTGCATAATTTAGCCAATTTCAGAAATTCATAAAATATTTTATAAACTCTAAAAATTATGTTCTTTAGCTCTATAGAAAGCTTTAGATGAGATCTAAAAATCTGCTAATTTTTAGCCAAAAATTCATTCATTTGTTCTAATTTTGGTTCAAGAGCAAATTATAGATCAAAGAATGCCATTTTTGGTTTCAAGTGGTTCATTTTGAGTCATTTTCTTCTAAGGCTCTATTTGAGCATGATTTAAATGTCAAACACAACATGTATAACTAATCCAATATGTCTCAAAAGCCATATAATTCAAAATCAGTATCTCACTTGTCAAAATATATATATACAACTTGGAATTCATAGGGTCAAATTATGCATTATCACATATTTACATCCAAAAATGGTTCATTTATCATTATCTTATACTTTTGGACATGTGGGAATAATTATATCTCAAAATATGTGTATGCATCATTACATGTGGAAGAATATACATAAAAAAGCACACTAGTGTCAAAGTAGTACTTCTCATGTTCTTTGCTCATCATCTTTGCCTTTATGAGAATTTCCTAGACATGGGTAGGGAAAATATAAGGACAGATGAGATTTAAAGAATCCTAATAAATCATTCATCATTCAAGCACACATATAAGGCATTTTCTGTAACACTCGGCTTTTTGTAAAATGCCAAAATAAGTTGATTTCCAAAGCAAGCCCCTTGAGATGAGTAATTTTACATTTTTAAAGTCAAAGAAAGCAAATATGCATATTACACAATCAAGTATCAATCATATTCATGCATTAAGGATCTCATGGTTCCATTAAGAGTAAGAACAAGCTCTAGGGACTTTTGGTCTAGCCTTACCTATCAATTAAGAACTTTTAGTTTAGCTTTACCTTCTTTTAGGGACTTTTGACTTGGCCTCATTCACATTTAAGACTTTTGGCTTTGTCTCACCCACATTTAAGGACTTTTGGCCTCACTTCACCTATTTCAAGGGACTTCTAATATAAAATCACCTATTTAAAAGCCAAACCAATTTCAAATGCAATCAAATATCATGCAATTGCATATGATCATTAACCAATCAATACTACACATACATTACAAACAAGGCATACAAGTAATCCAAGACCAATCAAACAACCAATATACATATGCAAGAATAAATAAAGAACTACCTTAACATAAGAAATCAAGTTAACTCCTTTTTGTTTCTTAGCTTTGTCTCTCAGCCTCATACTTACACTTGAGTGGAGCTTCATTTGCTTGGCCTAAACATATCAAATGAAGAACAAAATAATCAATGGAACCATATTCATACTTATTTAAGCCTTATGTAAGTCAACTAGGCCGTTAAGTTATCATATAGCTCAATTAAGGGCATAATGAAGCAACTTTTATAATTCAATATCTTGGCTCTAAGACCTCACCTAAAATGAGTCATAGGACTCTATTATAACTCATTAGAGTCATCACAAAGTTAATTCAAGGAGCCTAACACCAAGTTGCTTCATTATACATAATTCAA
The DNA here is from genome assembly GCA_032878935.1 of Erythrophleum fordii. Classification (NCBI taxonomy): domain Eukaryota; kingdom Viridiplantae; phylum Streptophyta; class Magnoliopsida; order Fabales; family Fabaceae; genus Erythrophleum; species Erythrophleum fordii. The sequence goes on along the minus strand of JAVQMF010000037.1, from coordinate 8,908,627 downwards.
CCCTAAATTTTTACTTTTCAAATTAAGGCTTCTAAATTCAAAACAATGGTTCCTTTAGAGTTTATAATTTATATATAGATCATTTATAATATTAGAATCAAAGAAAACTCTCCTTAGATATCATTTCTTGTCCTAAGCCAAAGTATGCAATTTAATCAGCTTCCATAGAGCTTTTGTTGCATTCTTTGGGAAATTGGCACATATGGAAGTTTCCTATCTTCTTCTTAACTTAATTATGTTGTTACATAGGTTGAACTACCATTTTAAGACTTCAAACTTCTTAAGGTGCAATCAAAACCCTAGGTACCAAAACTAGTATTCTTTAGCATTTTACTTGCTTCCAATTGCATTATCATAATCTCCATGTATCAAAACTGTATTTCCCATCAAGTTTAAGCCAAAACCATACCCCTTTAAATATGCTTTTAGTTTGGCCAAAACAAACAGAAGCATGAACACCAAGGATAAGCTAGTTTTTATCATCACATTATACCTTGTTTGAATCCTTATCTAGTGAGGATTTTTGTCATGTAATTGGTTGCTTCAAACTCCTTCTTTCCCTCAAGTGGTTGGCCATCAAACTTATCTTTTTAAGAAGCTAAAACTACCATTAAATAGCAAGAAGAGGAGAGTAAGTTTTTTAACTAAAAGAACATGAAATTATGCAAGTTTCCATACCTTTTTACCTTCATCTTTATTTCTCTCTCTTTCCATATTTAGGATGCCATGGTTGCTATTTTAGGAGCTTTTAGGTTGCTTTGGAGGAGATGAGGAGGTGGCATGGCTATATATGAGGTGGAAGAAGGGCTTTATAATAAATTTCAAAATTTCCATTATGCCCCTCCATTTCCATTCCTCTATTTGAGCTCATTTTGAATCCTTTTTTAGAACCATCTTTTCCCTAGTTTATTAAAAACATTTGTTTCAAATTTATGGGATTTGAAATCTTACCAAATCGTCCAATCAAAATTTGAGTTAATTGATTATCTAAATTGTACACTAGAAGGGTTTTAATCATTCTGACGATTCTTATGATTTTCTAGGCCTTTTAAAACCCTAGTAAGCTTAATTTTATTATTTAAAACTTCCTCTTTTAAGTTTCTCAAAATTTTCTTGAAATTATGATTTTATCACTGTAATATCAATTTATTCCGTTTAGCCATTTCAGCTTTGATTTCAGGCCATCTTTGGTTTGTCAACCTCATTTGTAGATGTTCTATTTAGCATTCGAGCTTTATTTTGCTTCAATTTATTTTACACTGAGGTCTATTACCCTTTTCTAGGCTCGTGACCTTACTTAAATAATTCATTTCACTCTTTAGGAACTATTTTGAATTTCCAAATCATAGGATATTACAAAGTTCAAGAAGAGAAAGGCTCATGCTCTTAAGATTAATGAAAATAGTTAAGATTTTAAGAGGCATGGTCACATTCAAAGAAGGAGTAAGGACAACAACACTGATACAAAATGCTACTTTTGCAAGATGAAAGGTCATAAGAAGGCTGCTTATTTCAAGTTTAAGGCCTATCAAGAAAAGAAGAAGAAGAAAGGATAAGGGAGTTGCTGGCTTGTGTTTGTTTTAAGTTAAATATTGTCAATATTTCTTTGGATTCTTAATGGCTTGATAGTGGTGATTCTATTCATGTTACATTTACCTTATAGGGACTCAGAGATAACAGGAGACCAAATGAGAAAAAGTCCAAGCTTAAAGTTAGGAATGCTGCTGATGTTAAAGTCAAATGTGTAAGAACTACCATTTTGACATTATATTCTAATTTCCAGCTTTGTTTAGAAAATACTTTTTATATTCTTTCTTTCAAGAGGAATTTGGTTTTTATTAGTTTACTTGATAAGGTTAGATACTCTTTTAATTTTGGAAATAAAAGAGTTGATATTTCTTATAATTCCAAAGTGATTGACAATTGTGTTTTCTCTAATGGGTTATACAAATTGTGCCTATCTTCTTAAGATGAATGGTTATCTTTTAATGTTGAAAATTCTATGGCCAAGAGACCTTTAATTAAAGAAAAATTCTCTTTGTTATGAAATAAATGTCTAGGTCACATTTCAAATGAATGAGTTGAAATATTAATAAAAGGTGATATTCTACCTTCCTCTGATCTGGGAAAAATAGGGACCTATGTTGATTGCGACAAGGGAACATTAACTAAAACTAAGAAGAAAAGTGCAACTTGTAGCAATAATCCTTTTGAAATAATTCATAAAGACATTAGTGGGTCTTATTTAACCACTATTCGTAGGAAATGACATTTCATCACATTTATTGTTGACTTGTTACATTACGGTTATGTTTTCTTAATCAAAGAAAAGTTCGATTCTCTAGATATGTTTAAAATTTATTGAGTTGAAGTTGAAAAACAATTAGGAAGCATTATTAAAATAGTGAGATCTATTTTGTGATGGTGGATATTATAGGAAATATGTTGAAAATGGATAACAAAAAAGGCTTTTTCTTAAGTATTTTAAGGATTATAGCATCGTTGCCTAATATACCATGCCTAAGAGTCTTAAGCAGAATGGTTTGGTAGAGAGATAGAATCATACACTTATAGGCATGGTTAGGAGCATGATGAGTATATCTAATTTGCTTGATTTTTTATAAGGAAAAGTAATAAAAATTACCACTTACATTCTTAATTGTGTTTATAATAAATTTGTCCTTAAAACACTATTTAAAATTATGGACTGGTAGAATGCTAAGTCTTAGTTATTTCCATGTTTAGGGATGTCCTGCAAAGGAAAAGATTTATAATCCTTCCTAAAAGAAGACAGGTTCTAGAACTACACATAGTTTCTTCATTGGATACCCAAAGCATTCAAAATGATATAAATTTTAGGGAGAATTAGAAAGGAGGACCTAAAGTTAAAGAAATTTAATCTGAAGGATCTGTTACCACTAGGGTTAACTATTTTTTGTTAAAATCAATGGTAATGAACCTTAAAACAATGGTAATAGGTCTTTTAGAGTAAATATTTGTAGTTGTAGGTCCTTAAACATAATTCTCCCTAAATTTTACTATCCCACATGAGGTACTAGAATGGTCAAATCATTGATTGCAAAATTTTTAGAATTTGACATTGCTAAAGGAAATTATCTTCATATTTCTAAAGCACATGAGCTAAGTAATGGAGTTTATATTCCTTTGCCCCGATTAAATAATGTGACTACAACCATTGAATGTGGACTTACTTGTTAAAAGAGAGGCTTTTATCATTGATAAGATTCCTTAATCAGTTCAATCAATTTTAGAAACACATAAGCTAGAATTGGAGGTTACCCTAAGGAAGGCTTAAAGAGAAAAAAAGACTAGTGATTTTAAGTGATTATTGTGTTTACTTGGGTAAGGTAGATTTTGACATCAATCAAATTATGGATCCTTTAACTTAAATTGAAGCTATTAATAACTCTCAATTAGACAATTGGAAGGATGCTATAATATCATAAGTAGATAGCACTTAAATTATAGCACAAAGTACCTATAGAGTTTGTAATACCTTAAACCCTTAAGATATCTTTTCCATAAACAAACTTCACACATGTGATATTCATAGGAAAAGCAATCAAATAATGTCATATTTTTGCGTTGTGCAGTACTTTAAAAGTTCAAATTTTGCTCTATGGATCCCGTGGACTCCCCAATAGTATCTCCTACTCATATTCCATCTAAACAAGTCATAACCATTGTAAATCATCCCATACAATTCGGTTTAGGAGCCACACATAAGAAAAATGGAGTTTTTGTCACGAGTCCAAAATTCAAGTTTCTGCCATCAACTTTAGAAAATCATAATTAATTCTAAAAAAATCAAATCAAGCAAATGATAGCTTTCTAAAAAGACCTAGATTTCTACTATAGGTTAAAAATCATTCTAGGCCATAAAAGCCTAGTTAGACCATGATTGACAATAGAAAAAGTACTAAAGGTCTAGCTGCCCTAGTTTGCTGTTACAGATTACTAATATAAACTTCAAAAATTCATAACTAATTTTAAAAAATCAAAACCTAGAAAACCATACCATTCTGGAAACATATGGATGTTTAGGGAAAAAATAAGTTTAGACCACGTTAAGCTCATTTAGGGATTGAATTATAATGAAGCAATACCCAAGGTCGGCTAGCATCACTAGTTCTGATGAAAAACTTCAAAAATTCATTTATCTCTCTATAGACCTTTAAATGACATTCTTCTTATTGCTAAAGATCACTATGAATGTCTAATTTCTCCATGTAAAATTTTAGAACCATTAGACCTCGTTTGGCCCTCGAATGACAAGAAAATGAAATCTACTCAAGTGAATAGTGCCCAGACCAAAACCAACTTCTGAGTTGAACTTTGAAAAATCATAAGAAATTCTATAGATCTCCAAATAATGCAGTTCTTAGACTAGAAAAAAAGCTTTATATGAGATTTATATGTGGGCAAAATCTCAACCTCAAAATTGCTCATTTGGTCAGGTTGGGGTTTAGCTCACCAAATAGGTCATTTTTTGTCCTAAAGTGGTTCATTTATTTGCCAAATGGTCTTCCCCTTGAACCAAGACCACTTGGGCACATGGGAAAGCTTTAGAATATACCTCTAAACATGTTAATATACAAAATGGTCTTACATGCTCATCTTTGCCATTCAATATCAAAAACATACAATATCATTTATATGCTTTCAATTCTTATACATACATCATATCCATATATTTACAAATGATCAAGTGGCTATATATCATATACATCATGAGATTACATCATTTGATCATAATATGGTTACAAAATGGCTAGATACATAATTCTTTTATCAATCTCTCCTTTTCAAGTTTGGTGGCTTCTATCTCTTAGTTTACTTGGTCCACTTAGAAATTCTTAGGTAATGGAGAGGAAAGAGTGAGATTCTAGGAATCCTAATAGCTCTAAACCCTTTCAATCAAATAAAATAGCAATGCTTTCAAGCTAAACGATCCATATATGAACATTTTGCTACTAATGATCATACATAGAATCATTTTCATATACAAGAAACTTATACACATCATATGTTGGCTTTCAAGAACATTGGTTTAGCCTCACCCCCTTTCCTTAGGACTTTTGGATTTGCCTCACCCATTTTCAAAGGACTTTTGACTAAGCTTTATTTCTCTTAAGACTTTTGGTTTTGTCTCAACTAATTCTAGGAACTTTTGGCTTCACCAAATTTATTCAAACCAATCATCATTCATAAAAGCACATATTATGCACATAATGGTACCATGACATGTAGAAAATCACTAGAAACATTTATTATGGTAAATCACACATATGCATTTCCAAAGACAAGAAAATAACTAAGCAGCATAAGAGAAAGGCTAGAGAGCTACCTTGAATGCACACACATACACACTTGATTTCTCTTCCCTTCCTTTAGCTACACCCTTGTAAGTGGGTGGCATAGGATTCCTTTGGCCTAGACATATCAATTAGGACCTAATTATACTCTTGAAACAAACTCTAGTACCACACACACTTTAAAAAAGCTTGGGTTCTTATTTGCTTCAACTATGGTTCCATAAAGCACTTAAGGACTTTGTTTTGTTTCTTTGATAGGAGATGCACATGGGATGTTTCCTTGATGTCTTAAGAACTCATACAACTTCTTAGACAATTGAAAATACCACTAGAGAGCTTTACACAAACCATGGTGTAACAAAATCCCTAGAAATTGTATCTTGAATTTCAAGGGTTCTTTCTTGGATTTCTTTGCGCCATCTAGTTTCCCACACTCTAAATCCTAAGTTCCACACTTGGTTTAGTTAAAAAACAACTCTCCCTTGATTATCTAATAAGTGGCTGAACCACACACATAGAAGCAAAGAAGAAAAAGCAAAGATACGAGTTATCTTGCTTGCCTAGCTTCTTCAAGAGCTTCTTTCTTTGCCTTAGCCTCCTCTTCCAAAGACTGACTCTCTCCTTCTAAATCAAAGCCAAAATAGACCCATCTCATTTATCAAAACCATGGAAAGAGAGAGCAAAGAGAGGAGAACAAAGTTTCTAAGAGGAAAGCCATGAGAAACTTTAGAATTTCATACATTTTCCTTAGTTCCTTCCTCCTCCTTTTCCCCTTTTCTTGAGCTTTCTCTCTTAGATAGAAGTTCCCTCTATTTTGGACAGAATATGTCAGTTAAAAGAAGCTCCAAGTTTGCTCTAAAAGAAATGTCGTTTATGTCTCTTCCCTTAACTAATTTATTTTAGGCTCATTTTAGCTTCTTTTTTAGAACCATATTTTTCATCATAAAATATAGGTCCTCAATTTTATAAAATAGCTTTGGAATCACTCAATTTGGATTTAGAACCTTCCTAAATGAAGAAGTCAAAGTTTGGGTCAACTAACGGTAGAAAACATACACCAGAGGGGGTTTAAATTATTATAGGGGTTCCTATAGTTTTTAGAGCCTTTGAGAACCTCAGACAACTCAACTTTTCTATTTAAAAATCATTTCTTAGTGTTTTCTTAACCAGGTTTCATTATAGAGAGAGACACCTCTTGTTATTGTGAGAGCTTTCCATTTGTTCTCGCCACAGCTAGCGCTATTGCGAGAAATTCTCTGGATTTTGTATGGGCCATGAACTCGCTATAGCAAACTGCCATCTTATCTATAGTGAAGAAACTTAAAAAAATTTTTGAAACCTTGAGTCCTCATTTCTACTAAAACTCGGATGTTATAGAGTTCATTTTCACAAATTTAACACTTTTAGTAGCGAAATTTACCGACGTTAAATATCAAATTTATTCAATTTTGATTAAATGGACCATATAAACCTTTCAAACTCATCATCCACCCTTGTTACACTTATTCATACAGAAACATCACAAAATGAAGCATGGAATTCGAATTTGGAGCATACAAATCAAGACTAGCTAATTTCATAAATTTCCATGGCATTTCATATTCTATCACAAACTTCAGAAAGTCATAACTTGAGCTAAAAAATTCCAAATCATACAAACTCATACTTTTTGGAAATCTTGGGATATTATCTAACTATTGCAAAATTTTTAGATCAAAACAATATTATTTAACCGACGAAATCCTAATGAAACTGTAATTGGGTTAGGATTTCAAACTGGTATAGACTTGAAATTTTAAAAATTTATATCTCACTCTACAAAATTATAAATTGAGTAATCTTAAAGGCTTTGGAAAGATTATGATGTCAACTATATGCATATAAATTTTCATAAGTTTTGGACTTCATTTGGCCTCTTAAATGCACCAAAAATCAAACTGACATTAATAGTTTCTACAAATTTTAGCCAACTTTAAAAAATCATAATAAATTCTAAAAGCTCCAAAAAAATTTTCTTTGCCTCTATGATATGTGAGATCTATATGTCCGCCAAATCTCAAGACAAAATTCATCCATTTGGTCTAGTTTTGGTTCAGGGAAAGAATATGGCTCATTATGTTATCAACATAGCTTCAAATGGTCCAAAATAGCACCTCTTTGTGCAAGGGACCATTTGGAAAGCTCAAAATCTTAGGAAAGCTTAGGACATTATCTAACTACTGTAACAATTTTAGATCAAAACAATATCATTTGTCCTACAAAATCCTAATAGAATAATATCTGGGTTAGGATTTCGAACTGGTACAGACCTGAAATTTTAAAAATTTATAAAAATTTATATTTCACTCTATAGAACTCCAAATTGAGTGATCTTAGATGCTTTGGAAATCTTATGATACCAACTATATACATATAGAATTTCATAAGTATTGGACTTCATTTGGCCCTTCAAATATACCAAAAACCAAATTGACTAAATGAATATTGCATTGACAGTTTCTATAAATTTTAACCAATTTTGAAAAATCATAATAAATTTTATAGAGCTTCAAAAATTGTTTTCTTTACCTCTATTAAAAGATCTAAATGAGATCTATATGTTTTCCAAAATTAATCTATTTGGTTTAGTTTTGGTTCAAGGGAAGAATATGGCTCATTATGTTATTAGCATAGCTTCAAATGGTCCAAAATGGCACCTCCTTATGCAATTAGCCATTAGAGAACGTCCAAGACTTTAAATACAGCATATAGAAGTATCATAACAAGTCTAATTAATCATGGAACTCAAAATCACCATCTCACTTATTCATATACACATACATACCATAACTTAAAGATGTCAAAATCTCAAGATTGCATACATTTAGCTCTAACTTGGGTTCATACAACATACTTATATACTTTTACACATGAGCAAAGGTTTACATTTCATAAACAACTTATACATACACACTTTAACATTAAATTACACAAAAATCCTATTCTATTATCAAAGTAACATGTCTCGAGCTTCTTAGCTTCTATTCTTGGTTCTATAAGTATCAACTAGACTTGGTTAGACATTAAGTAGGGGAGAGTGAGATTCAAATAATCCTAATAGCACATTCACCTTTTCAAGAATGCATATATAGCATGTTATCATATCAAAGAGAGCATGCATACATCCAAGGCTTCCAAGTATCAATTATAAACATATTCACAAGATCATAGGAATTCATTAATGTCAAGAACATGCTCTAGGGTCTTAGTCTAGCCTCACCTAATTATTTAAGACTCTTGGATTAGCCTCACCCATTTCAAGAACTTTTGACCCAGCCTCACCCATTTCATGAGACTTTTGGCTTTGTCTCACCCTTACTTAGATACTTTTGGTTTTGCCTCTCCTAATTCAAGGGACGTTTGGTATAACCTAACCCATTAAGAGTAAGTTCACATTCCAAATACAATTAAAGAAGTAAAATGGTACTAAGGTATCAAACTAATAACTATAGGTATGTTTCATGATTCAAACATATATACAAATAATCAATGACAATTAAACAACCAAGTAATGCATGCAACAATGGATGACGAGTTACCTTAGGTCAAGAAACGCAAATTCTCCCTTGATTTATTAGCTTCTTGGTTCAGCCTCACACAAACACTTTGAGGAGGCTTGTTTTTCTTGGCCTAGACAAATCAAACAAGATGTAATTACATTATTGGAACTATCTCTAGGCTTACACAAACTCTTTACAAGCTACTTCTAGTTTATGACATGCTTATAGTTCTATATAAGGGCATAATGAAGCAACTCATATAATTGATCATCTTGGTTCTAATTTCTCACTTAATCCTAGTCTTATGACTTTATCTAAACTTATTAGAGTCATCACAAACTCATTTCAAGGAGCAAAACATTAAGTTGCTTCTTTATGCTTAAAGGAACCCTAAACTTTCAACTTTCAAAATATGGTTTCTAAATTCAAACTAATGATTTTTTTTGCTATTTATTATTGATTTTTAGACCATTTCTATCCTTGAAACTAAAGAAAACTCTCCTTAAGTACAAGAACCACTCCTTGGCTGAGACATGCATTAAGATAGGAACCCATAGAGTTTTGTTAATTTTCTTAGGGAATTTGCCACTTGTGAAGCTTCCTAAATGTCTTAAGAACTTAAACATACTCTTACACAATCTAAAATATCATTAGAAAGTTTTAAATTTCCCTAAGTGCAATCAAAACCCTAATTGCCTTAACTTGTCATCTATATGTTCTTTTTGAATTCTAATTGTTCCATGCAATTCTCCATGCTTTAAAACCCTAATTCCTATCAAGTTTAGATCAAAATGAAGCTCCGTACATATGCTCCTAGGTCTAGCCAAAGCAATACCCCTATCGAAGAGGCAAGACAACAAGTTATTCAAGGAGAAGCTTAGTTTGTTTTAAAGCTTTTCAAGAGAGCTTTTCAAAGCTTTTAAGATTTCCTCTAAATTCTCTCTTTCCTTTGCTGAACCAACCACAAAGGATCACCATTTAAGTCACCAAAACCATGAGAAGAAAGAGGAGAAAGAGGAAAAGAAATTTAATGAAAAAAGAACCATGAAAACGTGATGATTTCGTACACTTTCAAGCCTTAGTTTTTTCCTCCTTTTCTCCTCCTTTGATGTGCCACTTAGAGCTACCCTAGATTATGTTTTAGACTAGAAGGAAGTCAGTTAAAAGGTGTGGGAGAAGTGGGACATGATATATAAGAAAGGAAGGCTTCATTATGATATTTTTCAAAACTCTAATTTAGTCCCTCATCTTGGTTTTTCCATTTGAGCTCATTTCAACTCCTTTTTGAAAGTTAAATTTTCTATCATAAAATCTAAGTCCTTTAATTCATAAAATATCTTTGGTTTCATCCAAATTTGATTTAAAATCTTACTGAACTATTCAGTCAAAGTTTAGGTAAACCAATGGCCAAAATCACATACCAGAGAAGTTTTAATCATTCTAGGAGTTCTTATAGTTTTTAGGGCTTCTAAAAACTCTGAGAAACTTGATTTTCTCATTTAAATCTCCTACCTTTAATTTTTCAAAAAAGTTACCTAAAATTACGATTTTGTCACTACGTTTTTTGTTCTCCTAACTCTGCCTATGATGAGCTTTGATGTAAATCATTTTTCATAGTCAGTCCCAAGCCTAGAAAAAGAGAAGGGTTGTATTAAGCAGTCAACAACTGACGTAAAATTTTGTCGAATTTTTATGACATGGACAATCAATATATTAGACATAATGTTAGGTCGTTGTCTAGAAGTAACGTGCTATATAGCTCAAGTATAGTGACAATTAAGCAAGAGCCGTTGCATCGACACCTGTCTATAGTGAAAAATAAACAAATGTTCCCACATTTTCATGAACGAATATGGATAAATAAGCTAGTTCACAAGAATAAGATTTATTTTGAAACTTAAAATATAAGTTTACTTATGGGTAAGTTAATGCAAATAGTAGATACTATGATTAGGAGGATGATTAATTTTATGTGTTTACAAGAAACTAAATGGGTAGGAGAAAAAATGAAAGAATTAGATACTTCAAGTTTTAAACTTTGATACACTAGTAAGGCTAAATTTAAAAATGGAGTAGATATAATTGTAGATAAGTTTTGAAAAAATGTTGTAGTGGATGTAAAAACATTGAGAGATAGAATCATTATATTAAAGTTTGTAGTGGAACAGGAAATCTTTAATGTTATTATTACTTATACACCACAAGTAGGATTAGAAAAATATCACAAGATAAAGTTTTTGGAGGACTTAGAATGTTTAGTTCAGGAAATACTATTAAGAGAAAAGATTATTCTAGGAGAGAATCTAAATGGTCATGTGGGAAGTATATCTTCAAGTTACGAGAGTGTTCATAAAGGACATGGCATAAGGGAAGCAAATACAAAGGGTAAAACTATTCTAGACTTTTCATTAATGTTTGATCTTATATTAGCTAACACTTGTTTTAGAAAGCGTAAGAAACATTTTATTACTTACAAAAATGGAAGGATATGTTCTTAAATTGATTTTTTTATTATAAGGAAATCAGATAGAAAACTTTGTATGAATTATAAAGTTATACCTGGAGAGAGCTTAATTACTCAACATAGAGTTTTAGTTATAGATTTACGAGTTAAGAAGGGGGTAAAAAGCAAAGGTGAAGATAGGCTATTAAGGACTAAGTGGTAGCAACTAAAGGGGGATAAAAAAAGAATTTGTAAAGATAGATTATGGAGGAAGGACCTTGGGAAATACAAGGAAGTGCTAACAATATGTGAAATGGAATAACTAAAGAGATTAGAAAGATGGCAAAGGAAATATTAGGTGAATTAAAAGGTTTTGGACCTAGGGATAAAGAATCTTGGTGGTAAGATGCAATCATGCAAGATAAGGTTAAAGTTAAAAAAGGAGTGTTATAAAGTGTGGTCGGTATGTAAAAGTGATAAAAATTGAAAAAAATATAAGGTAACTAAGAAAGACACTAAGAAGGTGGTGAGTGAAACGAGAGTAAGGATATTTGATGGGTTATACCAATCTTTAGATACTAAAGTTAGAGAAAGAAGTATTTACAAATTAGCTAAAAGTAGGGAAAGAAAGATAAGAGACGTGGACTAAGTGAAATGTATTAAGGATAAAGAAAGAAAAGTCTCGGTCATAGAACAAGATATCAGAAAACAATAGAAGGGTTATTTTCATAGTCTTTTTAATGAAGGCCATGAGATTTTATTACGATCAGATAGGTTAGACACTAGAGAAGAGGATCAAAATTATACTTTTTATCGTAGGATTCATGAGTTAGAGGTAAAAGAAGCATTAAAGCAAATGAATAATGACAGAACAGTTAGATCGAATAATATACCCATTAAAGTATAGAAGAGTTTAGGAGTGAAAGGCATAAGTAAGCTTACAAAGTTATTTAATGAAATTATGATATCTAATAGAATACCAGACAAGTAGAGGAGAAGTACTTTAATTCCCATTTATAAGAGTAAGGAGGACATTCAAAATTATGCAAATTATAAAGGAATTAAGCTCATAAGCCAAACTATGAAATTATAGAAAAGAGTAATTGAGTGAAAGTTAAGGAAAGAAACTCAAGTTACAGAAAATCAATTTAGTTTTATGCCAAGAAGGTCAACTATGGAACCAATATACTTGTTGCAAAGATTAATGGAGAGATATCGAGAGAATTAAAGAGATTTATACATGGTGTTTATTGATTTGAAAAAAGTATATGATAGAGTGCCAAAAAAGGTTTTATAGAAGGCTTTGGAGAAAAAAAGAGTTCGTATAACTTATATTCGAGCAATCCAAGATATGTATGATGAGGTTACAACTAGTGTAGTAACAAAATGTGAACCTATAGAGGATTTTTTATAACTGTTGGTCAACATCAAGGGTCAACTTTGAGCCCTTATCTTTTTACTTTAGTCTTGGATGTGCTTATTGAACATATCCAAGAGCTGATGCCACAGTGCATGGGTTTTGTAAATGATATTGTCTTAGTTGGAGAATTGAGAGAAGAAATGAATGAGAAGTTAGAAAGGCGGAGACTAGCTTTGGAAGCTCATGGATTTCATTTAAGTAAAAGTAAAACAGAGTATAAGAAGTGTAAGTTTAGTAAGAGACACACCACTTCTAGCGCAGAAGCGAAATTGGAAAACATATCATACCATAAGTCACACGATTTAAGTATCTTAGATCCATTATATAACATAATGAAAAAATAGAAGAAGATGTAAAATATAGGATTTAAGAGAGATGGATGAAATAGAGAAGTGCTTCGGGTGTTATTTATAACAGAAAAGTATCACTTAAACTTAAGGATAAATTCTACTGCACAGTTATAAGACCTGCAATATTGTATGAAACTAAGTATTGGGTAATAACAAGTCAACAAGAGAATAAGTTCAATGTTACAAAGGAGGGAATGTTGTGTTGGATGAGTAGACACACTAAGCGAGATAAGATAAGAAATAAATGCATTAGAGAGAAGGTGGAAATTGCACTTATTGTAGAAAAGATTGTAGAATCGAGAATTAGATAGTTTGGTCATGTAGGGAGGAGATGTAACGTCATACTTCTAAGACTCAATTGTTGCAATTCCCATGCCTCATCTCATATAATTTTTATAGAAACAACATAGTGGTATAGGGAGTCATGGATCAAGGCACATTTCTCTACTGGTAAAATTTTTCATTCGACATCCTGGGGGCCAAAGGAACTTATTAAACTAATTCTCATATTTAATTATACTAATACAATTCAAAACCATCTAAGAAAGTGGCTTGGAACTCATACAAGTGGGTGAAAGACACCAATTTCCACGAATTAGCCACGGTCAGATTTTTCAATTTTTTGTCACAAATTCAGAAATTTATAACTAAATCTAAAAAAATTGAAATTAAAAAAACTTTACCATTCCATAAATCTCTAGATATATACCCCATGATAAAAATAATTTTAGTTCATGAATCATTAAGGGGAGAATTTTTGACATTTGAAAGCCTACTGAGGTCGTTGCTATCTAGTTTACTAGTTCAGATTACTGATATGAATTTCAAAATTCATAACTAATTCTATAAAAATGTAAATCACACACATTTGGCCATTATGGAAAGCTACAAATGTTATATTTATTGGAAAAATAATTCTAGAATGAAACAAATACTTTTAGCTATTGGAAATCTATAGAATAGTAACTAGACTCAGGGGGCACTACTACTACTGGTAGCAAACTTCAAAATTGCATAACTCTCAACTAAGACCTCTGAATGAGGTGATTTTAATGGTCACAGAAATTTTATAACCTTTAGTTTGAGCTTGTAAAATTTCATAAGCATTAAACACCATTTTTCTATCAGATGACATAGAACACAAATCTGTTAGTGTGAATAGTACACATACCAGAACCAATTGAAAATCTCAACTTTGAAAATTCATAACTAATTCTGTAAAGCTCCATTTTTGCTGTACTTTAGCTTCCTGAAAAGCCCTCAATAAGATCTACATGTCTGCCAAATTTCATAGAGAAATTCTTTCATTTGGTTAAAATATACTATAGGGTGCCATTTGGGTCAATTTCATGCAATTTCATGGTGCAAAAGTGTGCAAAATAGCTCCTAATGTTCTTGTGCCCACTTGAGCACATAAGGATGGTCCAAAAAGACTCTCTAAACTTGTCTTAAGGGTGTGGAAAATCAAAACACAAAATCTCACCCTTCATCTCCAAGCCATATGCTAAGGAACATGTACTTGAAATAGTCGTTCAATACCCAAAATTTGCAACACATTCCATTCATCATCAAATTTCATACATACATCATTTATTAGGATCATTAGACATGTTCCATTCATTGTCTACTAATTCTATCAAAAGATTACATCATATGCCATTCCTTTGGTTACAACATAAGCAAAATTAAGAACTTTATGGTCAAGGCTTCATCTTCCTACTTGGTGGCTCCCATTTCCTTGTTTATTGGCTCCACCTAGTATATTAGGATATTGGAGAGGAGGAAGTGAGATTCAAAGAATCCCAATAGCTCATTTCCCATTCAATCATGCATAAAGAATGTAATAAAAGCCTTAAAATGCATTCATGGCATACTAACACTTGAAATAGTTAAAGATGCATTCTTGGCATTTACACAAAGCACATATAGCATATTTAGGTTTACCAAACGAATGGATTAGCCTTACCCACTTTCTTCAAGGTTCTTGGACTTGCCTTACCCTTTTTCTAAAAGGCCTTGAACTAAGCTTTTCTCTTGGGAGACTTTCTCTTGGTCTTAACCACATCTAAGGGCTCTTAGCTCATCCTCACCGAAGATAGAAGGTTCTTGGCCTCTCCACATTTAAGCAAACCAATGCAAATATTCTAGGCATCATTTGAATACATAATGCAATACTATAGTTTCATGGAACATAGGCATCATACTAAACACAATTCATAGCTTAAAATACACATACACACATTTAAAGACAATTTAGACATTCATTCATGCATGGGAGAAAAGAGAGAGAGCTACCTTGCTTGCATTTACACACTTTTTCCTTAAGCCTTAAGTCCTCTCCCTTGACCTCACATACCTAAGAAGGTGGAGATTATTTCTCTTGGTCTAGACACACTAAAAGAAACATGAATTACTCATGGAAACAAGCCTTGGCATTATACACACTTTACATAATGCTACTTTGGTTTATGGCTCCATTATGCTTGTATAAGGCACTTAATGAAGCAACTACAAAAATTCATGATCTTGGCTCCCTTCTCTCCTTCAATTTATGATTCTTGACTCCATTTAGAATCCTTGGAGTCGTCACTTAATTATTTTAAGGAGCTTAACTAAGAGTTGCTTCATTATGTTATATTATAGAGCCTATACCTCCATCTCACTATTTATGATTTCTAAAATGTTTCTAAGGCTTCCTTTTATCCTCTTCCATCATATATGACTCAAAAATAATCTTGGAACAAATTAAAACTATCCCTAACCTATAGTTCTGCCCTAGGCTGAAATGACACATGAAAAAGGGAAGTAATGGGTTTGCTTTGTTTTCTTGATGGAAGTGGTGTGTGGGGAGGTCTCTAGGGATCTTAGGAACTCAAGCAAACACTCATCTAAGCTAGGGAATTCATAGGTCAAAACAGATTTCACACTGTGTCCATGAATCCCTAACTTTTATATCTTGTGTTTTCATGCTTCTTTCTTTGATTGCTTTGCACCACTTGCTTCTCACACTCCAGAATCTATGAATCTTCCTTGCTAGGACTAGAATTCATCTCCCTTTGATTGGGCTCTATATAGGGCGAAATTATCACAAGGAGGAAAAGGGAAGAAGAAGCATGGAAGACAACAACTTACCTTGATTTCTTAGTTTTTCTCAAGTGCTCTTCCAAGTGGTAAGTTCCTCTCCTTCAAATTTTGTTATTCCTCCTCTAGACTAGACTCAAAACATCACTAAATCCATCAATGAAACCATAGAAATGAATAGGAGAATAAGAGGAACAAGTTTACTCAAGGGAAGAGCATAAAATTCCACACTTTTCTTACTTTTTCCTTGCTTTTTCTCTCTTCAAAATCTCCTCTCCTTGCGCACCTAAGAGAGCTGGCTTCCTTCTCTATTTTTGGGGCAAAATCAAGTCATGGAAATGAGGAGCTGTTGGAACGTGGATAAGAAAGAGCTAAAAGTCACTTTATGTAACTTTTTACTTTTACATTTTAGTCCCTTTTCTTGGCCTTTCCATTTTAGGTTCATATCAACTCCTTTTTGAAATCTATCTTTTCTATCATATTCCTTAGACTCTTAATCATAAGAATTGCCTTTGGAATCACACAAAAAAAGATCTAAAATCATTCCAAACCATTCGGTCAAAGTTTTGATCAACTGTCAGCTGAAATCGCTCAGCGTAGAGGTTTCAACTATTCTAAGGGTTCCCATGATATTTAGAGCCTCTGAGAACCCCATAAAACTCAATTTTTTTTTTAAAAAGCCCTCCTATGAGTTTTCAAAAGTTTCCAAAAATTACAAAAATGCCTCTACTTCCTTCGGCAAATTTTCTGAGCTTTTCTAGCTTTGGTTTTTAGGCATCTTAAACCTCAATTCTCATTTTCTAATATTTGTAATTTTATCCTAATTTTAGTTGGCCCCAAATCCTTCTATTTCAGGGACTTTCTTTTATATGTGGCATATTTATGACGTTTACGCAGAAATTGAACATTGTGTTTCTCGTGTTTACAGAGGGACCAGATGTTATAAGAACTTATAGAAGCCCCAATTAGGAGAGTAGATAAGATGGAGAATAGTCCAATAATTAGAGTTAGAGAAAGATTAAGAAAAACTATAGGAGAAATTATTAAGAGAGATTTAGATTTAAATAGTTTGTTTTAAAATATAATTTACGATAGGTGTTTATGGCGTTAATTAATCCATGTAGCTGACCCCATTTAGTGGGAAAAGGCTTTATTGTTGTTGTTGTTGTTATTTTTAGTCCTCCTGTTTTGCTATTTTAGTTTTGATTTCGGGCTATTCTTAGTTTCTTACTCACATATTTAATTGCTCTAATTAGCATCCTACCCTTAATTGGCCTTAATTCTCTTTACTTTAGGTTCCTCTTATATCACAATATTGATTTTAGTTTAGTTTATGAAAAAAATCAGATGTTACATTTCACCCCCTAAAAATAAATTTTCCTCAAAATTTAGGACATGCCTCAATTTAATTATTATAACCTTTTTAAGTCACCTTTTACTAGAGAAACATTCTTCTTTTCTCAATTATCTGATCATAGTATCAATCAATCTCTGGTGTTGCAACCATAGGAAATTATACTACCACTAAAATTCTCATATTTTATGACAAGTGAGGGGATTGGCAATCAAGTATAAAAGACTTAAAGAACAACATCATTTTAGCTAGGTCAGGAGAGAAGGTAGGGTAATTTAATAACCAATTGGTCTAACTCTCTTAAGTATTTTGGATAGACCATATTTTATAATTGAGCCCTTTCTCATTTTGACAAGCCAATCACTCCAGTAATTTAACACACAACTTCAAATCTCAAATAATACTTTAATGGACCTACACTTGTACTTGCATAACTCTTTGTCTATTTAAGGCCATAAAGAGTTTCTTTCTAATTGACTTGTATTTTGTCTAGTGGTATGATCTATCCATCTCAAAGTCTATCAATCTCCTTTCATCTAATTCAACTTAATACAAGGTGATCCACATTTTCTCTTATGTAGGATTCTATATAGAATCATTCAAATGCTGGGATGATAATCATCATTTACATAAACATAGATATAGGTAGTTATAAATTCTAGTTTCCTTCCATTCCCTAGTACATGTCCCCTCAATATATGATTCAAAGTCCAAATGGTCCTTTCTATTAGGCCATTTATCTGGGGGTGTTAGCTAGCAGTGGTATTGAGCTTTATTTTAATTCCTACTTGTGGTCTCTATCAAATATATCTTTATTTAGTATCCTCATAAGATTACATCAATTTTTCTAATACTTTATGTGGATGACATTCTTTTTATGAGTAATGACTTCAGTTTACTTCATGAAACAAAGACCTTCCTATCTAATACTTTTGACATGGAAGATCTTAGATAGGCTTTTTTATCTTCAGTATTAAGATACATTGTGATAGATCCCATGGTGTCTTAGAATTGTCTCACAAAGCTAATATAGATAATGTATTGAAACAGTTTAATATGCATAATTACAAGCCTGGGGATGTACCAGTTGTTAAAGGTAATAGACTTAGCAAAAATCAATCCTTAAAAAATGAACCCAAGAAACAGGCTATGAAGGATATCCCATATGCTTATGCAGTTAGTAGCTTAATGTATTTACAATTATGCACTTGACATGATATTTTTTTTGCTATAAGCATTCTTGGTAGGTATCTTTTGAATCCCAAATCTAATTATTAGGTTGTAGCCAAGAAAGTTATAAGATATTTGCTGAACACTAGAGATTTTATGCTTGTTTATAGGAAGGTTAACAACATTGAGCTAGTAGGATTTTCAAATTTTAATTTTGCTGGATGTTTGGATGATTTGAAATTCACTTCTAGTTATGTGTTTCTACTTATTTGTAGGGCTATTTCTTGGAAAAGCATGGAATAGAGTTTAACTCCATTTTCAACTATGTACGGTGAATTTGTTGCATGCTACAGAGCAACTTTGCAAGTTGTTTGGCTTAGAAATTTTATATCAGAACTTTGTATGGTTGAATCTAGACCACTGATTATTTATTGTGATAATAATGCAGTTGTGTTTTATTCTAAGAACAAGATAACTAGTGGGTCTAAGCATTTAGAGATCAAGTACTTTATTATCAGGGACCTAGCCAAGAAAGGAGATATTACTATAAAATATTTAAATATAGAGTTAATATTAGCTAATCCCCTAACCAAAGGACTAAGGCCCATTCAGTTTAAGAAAGATGTTGAAAACATAGGTGTTTTAAAGTCCTTTGATCTCTTAGATTAGTGGAAGTTTGGTACATTTTATTTTGTTTTGTTTTATATTGATTTTATGGATATATTTTTTATCTTTTATTATACCTTAATTCAATTTTAATTTTTCACATACTTGATGTGTCATTGCACCATTAATCAAGCTGTTTTATTGATGATCATTGTTTTGATGAATATTTTACATGGACAAATATTGACAGTTTGTCTAGGCAAAGATTGAATACAACATGTATCTTAAGAGGCAATGCCTATCTTAAGCACGACTATTGTATTTGATGTGTTATGTCTCTATCAGTAGTAAGTAGTGATCTCGAGATAAAATTATTTAAGAATACAGGCTTGTTTAAGCAGAGTAGTTTCTCATGCTAGTTAAGCATAAAAGATATTGAGAAATTAGAGAACTAATAAGAAATAATGCATTATTGATCACATTTAGAAGTTATTTTTTACCACACTTCTAAACTTATGATTCATATCAGTATGATTATTAGGATGTGTGACTATGGATTGAGAGTATGTCAATTAAGGACATATGATCGCCATAATCCTGTATTGATGTTCATATTGAATTGGATTGTGTTCATTATGTTATCTTAAGACCTTTTTTTTTAAAACAAAGAAAGTGCACACATAAGGTTTTGTTTTATCAACCTAAGAGTTGTTTTATAAAATAAAATGAATTAAAAAAATATTAATATAGCCCAAGTGGGAGAATGTAGAAAAATTTTATTGGTGGGTTCACATTAATTATGTTATTTTTTGTTTTCTAAAAACAAAAGGTTGACTAATGATCTAATAAGATATTTAAAGCCCAAAATTATTTTAAGTGATCATAAGGTTATTAGGCCTAACAGATATTTAATTTTAAGTCTGGTTAGTAGCTAAAATATGGGCCATTAGATTTTACTAAGACCTATAATAGGAGGACCTAGTAAAACACTATTTTAAAACTATGTTAGGTCTCTTCTTTAACTCTAATTCAATGTGCCTCCCTACCAAAGGTCGCTAATTCCTTAAGGATATAGAGAGGAAGATCAAGTCTAACTTAACCCTTTTATTATGGCAAAATCAGGTATGTGCTCTATTTATCTTTTCTAGTGCTCTAAATATATGCACTAGAAGTAATGTCCAGTTTTCATTAAACGACGGAAATATATGCGTTTTCAAAGTAAGTCCCTTGAGATGAGTTATTTAAGACTAACAAAAATTAGAATAAAATTCTAAATAATGAAAAATGAGGATTTGAGCCCTAAGTTGCCAAGAAATTGGATCGTAGTGATTCAAAAAATTTGCCAAAAGGCCAGTAGCATTTTCGTAAATAAGTGTAATTTTGGAAAAATATATGGGAGGGCTTTTTAAATGAAAATTTTGAATTCTCCAGGGTTCTAAAAGGCCCTAAAAATCATGAGAAGTCTTGAGATAGTAAAAACCTCTCTGATGTATATTTTTCAATGCCAATTAACCTGAATTTTGACTGATTTGTTTGGGAATATTTTAGCCCCAATTTGAGTGATTATAAAGGTATTTTATTAAATTGGGAACTAAATTTTATAATAAAAAAGATGGTTCTAAAAGGGGAACTAAAATGGAGCTAAAACAAAAATTCCACAACGAAGGAATGAAATGAGAATTTTTAGAATTCTTTTGTTCTTAAAGCTTTTTAAATTCATGCTCTCTCTTGCTCTCATTTTCCATCATCTTTCTTCTACCTAGAACAGAGAGGAGAATTAATTCTTTTAGGTGCACAAGAAGAAGCAATCTTGAAGGGAGAAAAAGCTAAGAAAAGGTAAGAAATTCTATGGAAAATCTAGCTTTCTCCTTAGCAAGTTACTTATCCTCCTTCTCCTCCTTATTTTTATGGGTTTGATGATGTTTTTGAATCTATTTTGAGGGCAAAATAAAGGTGGAATTTTCTAGATTTGAGGAGAGGAGGCTAACCAAGTGAAGAACATACTAAGAAAAACAAGAATTTAAGGTATTTTTGCTACTTTCTAAGCTTAAGTCTCCTTGCTCTTCTTCTCTTCATTTCACCACATGTAAGACCAGTCATAAGGGATTAAATTCCTTGCTAAACCAAGGATGAATCATATGAATTAGGGTGCGGAAAAGTAGAATATGCAAAGAAATTGAAAGGAAGATTAATAAAATGCAAGAATGGAAAGTGTGATGCTCTTGAATGGGATGTAAAAACTGATTTAATATATAAACTTCCTGGCATGTTTAAGTGTTTATTTAAGCTTCTAAGACCTCTAGGAAGCCTCTTAAATGTGTCTCCCATCAAGAAAAAATCAAAAAGTCTATGAACCCTTCTTCCCCCTTATGTTTCGGCCTAGGCTAGTCAAATAGGTTAGGAAGTATTTTAAATTGTTTTAGCCTTGGTTTGAGACTTTATATGATGGTAGAAGATTGGAGAAACCCTTGGGAAAAATTTAGAAAGCCTAGAGAATGAATTGGTGCCTTATGTTTTATAATATGACCTAAAGAAGCAACATGTAGTTAGGCTCTTTATTTCAATTATGTGATGACTCCAAGAGGCTTAAAAGGAGTTAAGAATCATATATGAAAGGAAAAAATAGAGCCTAAAATTTATTTGATAGGTGTTGTTTCATTAAGTGCATTCTTGGAACCATAAAAAGGTTAATAGACAAAGTTAGTGTGTGAGGAAGATGTATGGCCTTAGAATTTATTCTATGAACCTAATTGGCTTCCATAAAGTGTGTTTAGGCCAAGAGAAATTATTCCCACACCTTTGTATGTGTGAGGCCAAGGAAGAGAGACTAAATTCAAGAGAAAAAGTGCATGGTTGCATCCAAGGTAGCTCACTCCTCCTTCTCTCATGCATGAATATATGCTTGGCTTGTCTTTGAATATGTGTATGTGTGTTTTAAGCTATGAAAAGTATTCTAGTATGATTTCATATGCCATGGTACCATGATGATGCATTATGTTTCTAAATGATATTTATGATGTTTTCTTGGATTTGTTTGGTTGTGGTGAAGCCAAAAACCCTTAGCCATGGTGAAGATGAGTCAAGAACCCTTAGAATTAGTTGAGACAAAGTAAAGAGTCTCCCAAAAGTGAGGTTGACTCCCAAGAGTAAGCTTGGGTCCGAAAACCTCTTAAAGAATGGATGAGGCAAGTCCAAAATCCACAAGTGAATGGGCGAGGCTAATCCACTTACTTAACAAGTCTATGTATGTTATATATGACTTGTTCAAATGTTAAAAATGTCTCTTGAATGATTGCATATGTCAACATACCTATACATGCATTTGTTAGACTTGTTTTGCATCTTTTATATGTGATTGAAAGGGAGATGAGTTGTTGGGGTTCTTTGAATCTCATTCCCTCCTCTCCAATGTTCTAAAATGCAAAGTGAACTAAGTAGACAAGGCAATGGAAACCCACACCTTGGAAGATGAAATTGTGACAAGAGAGTATTTAAATTTTGTTCTTTTAAGGCCAGATGAATGGCAAATGGTATAATCCATTATTGTATATGTCCTATGATGTTATGAACATATATAATTATGCTAATGTATCATGTATAAATGAGAGCTAAGATTATATGTATGGAAATGTGCATTTTGGACATGTGATGATAAACTAGTGTTATGGAAATGTATGCATAAATGGAAGTGGAATGGCCAAATTGAAATGCATAAGGTTTATGACTACTTAAACAGCTCATACAAGTCATATTCATGCTTTTAAACTTGCCTAAGTGGTGCCAAACATCAAGAGAGACCATTTAGACACAAATATGGACCAAAAGTGACCATATTGGAAACCTATACCACTTTTTATCCAAATGAGCTCTTCTTAGTATGAAATTTGGTATAAAATTAGAGCTTCTTGAGTTATTTTTGGAAAGCTAAAGTACAAATTTTTTAGAGATCTATGGAATATTTAATAAATTTTCAAAGGTGAAAAAAATTCTGAAATTGATTCAGGTTACTATTCACTCAGGTCTGAAAATAAATTTTGTCACTTATAGGGCAAATGATGTCTAATTGCTACAAAAATTTATAGAAAGAAGCTAGATACTCCCAATGACTTGTGTCAACTAGAAGCACCTCATTTGGATGTCTAGAAAGGGAGATATGAATTTTTAAAATTTATGCCTAGTATCAAACATCTAGACAGACTTCAGGTACTATTTGATTAGTTTTTGAGGTTTGGATGTGTCTAGGCTAGTCTAAAGTTATTTTTTCTCTTTATCTAACATCTGTATCTTTTCATATTAGTATCATTTGTATGGATTAGATTTTTGTGGAATTAATTGGATATTTTTGAATTTTGTAGCAGAAAGTTATATCAGTACTAGTAGCTAGTCAGACCTCTGCACATTTTCAAATGTCAAACATGTTCTATGTTATGTTTCATGGTCTAGACATATTTTTATCATAAATTATACATTTGTAGCTTTCCAGAATGGTAAAGAATGCATGATTTCAATTTTTTTCAGAATTAGTTATGATTTTCCAAAATTTGTAACAAAAAAGGAAAAATTCTGGCCGAAATAATAACTATGGATTTTATGTGTTCCCTTGCCTTGCATGAGTTCTAGGTTACTTTTGGGGATGGAAATAGGTTGTATCTATGTAATTAAATTTGAGAATGGGATACATGAGCTCACATGGTATAACAACCAGAAAAAGAAAAGAAAAAAAAGAAAGAAGAAAGCTGAAAATTTTTGAAATCCTGAAATTATTCTAAGTCTGCTAGCTATAGCAAGAAATGGCCTAGCTATAGTGAATGTACCTGTTCGCTATAGCGAGAAATGATCTAGCTATAGCGAAGGTACCTATTCGCTATAGCAAGAATGCTTCTAGCTATAGCGAGTGCGAGCATCCCATGCAAAAACTAGAGAACTGCTCACCGTAGCGCGCGTCATAACAAAAATAGGGATCTGGGACTGATACGTGCTCGTTGTAGCGAAGGTTAATTTTTGCTATAGTGAGGGTTAGTCCAGAAAAGCATAAAAAGGGAGAATTTGACTTCTTAAATGTCTCCATTCATTCTTTCTCTTTTATCTGACCTAAGCTTCGACCAAAGGAGAGAAAAGGGGCGTGGAGAGAGAGAGAGACCAGGAGAAGGAATGAAGAACAAAGAAAAGGTAAGCAAGCGTAAGATTTTCCTCTCTTTTCTTCTTAGCATCTTGTTCTTCTCTCTTTACCCTCTCTTTCTATGGTTTTGATTGTTAAATTAGTTGGGTTTTAGGCATGGGTCAGAAGAGAAAAAGTGGAAAATCACTCTTGAACTTCTTTGCTCTCCTTGAGTATGTTTGCTCTACTAACTTGAGAGCTTGAGAGAGAAGAAGAGTTGATGAAATTCTAGAGAGAGAGAGAGAGAACCCTTTAGGTTCTTATATGTTAGAAGGGTTTGCTCTGAAGAACCCCTAATAGTTGTTGAGTTATGAGAGAGTAATTCCATGCTCTTTGTTGTGTCTAGGCTCAAGAAAAGTACCTCTATCAAAGTGTGATTGTGAAACTAAGAAGGGATAAGAGGAATTGAAAGGAAAGGCTTGTGTTAGCTCATAAGGTAGCTCTCCACTCTTTCTTGTTGCATTCTTGGATGTAATAGTCATTGTATGCTTGTGTATATACTTATTGTGTGAGACATGTCATATGTTATTGCCTTGATGCATTAGTACCAATATGCTTATGTGTTGGATTGTGAAAATTGCTCGGGTGAGATAGTGCCAAAAGTCCCTTGAGATGGGTGAGGTAGAGCCGAAAGTCCCTGAGGCTGGGTGAGACAAGGTCAAAAGTCTTATAATTGAGCGAGGCTAAGTTAAAAGTCCCTAAACCAAGGGTGAGGCTATCCAAAAGTCCCTAAAAATTGGGTGAGGCTAAACCAAAAGTCCCTAGATCTCATTCTTAACATTGATATAGTTTTCATGGCGTGAAAATTATGTATTGTATGATTGTGAATGGTTAGATGCTTATTTGCATGCTTTGACTTATTTACATGCCTTGATTGCTTCCTTGAATGAGTGCATAAGCTATTAAGATTTCATGAATCTCACCCCCTTCCTTCCCCCATCTTGACATGTTAGGTGGAGCTCAAGGAGATTCAAGTGCATACCAAGGAGCCTAGGAGCATGTTTAGATAAATGTTAGTTTATTTTAGTTCTTTTGATGTAAAGAGGTGCTAAAATGAATATGCACATACTATTTTAAGATTTAAATGTTGTATTAAGTATAAATGTATGGAAAAATTATGTATAAACTATGTAGAGAGCCAAAGCAATGAAAATGTGGGATTTGCCCCTTTTGTGGTTTGTATGCGATAGTATATTTTGGCCCGTAACATAGTGAGTTTGAAATGTATGATGATTTGGACCACTTGGATATTTCATATATGTTATGTTCATGCTTTAAAACTTGTTCATGAGGTGGTAGAACATGTAGGAGGCCATTTGGACCCACTTGAACCATTTTGGGTGCCAAAACCGCCAAATTTGTGAGCTACGTCAAAGTATGACCAAATGAGTTCTTCTTGATATTAAATTTGGTATGCATCTAGAGTTTGTAGAAAGCTTCTTGTAAAGCTAAAGTGGGTAATATTTGGAGGTCTAGGGAATATTTGGCAAATTTTTGAAGTTAGGAAATTTTGATGGTTTGGTCATGGTACTATGTAACTAGTCCGAAAATAAATCCATATCATCCATGGACCAATGGTGTTTAATTGCCATAAAATTTTATAGGGATAAACTAGACAACCACAGTGACCTATACCAACTAGAAGCACCTAAATCGAAGGTCTGTAGAGAGAGAACGAACCTTCTGAATTTCTGTATCAGTATCAGGGAAGCCATCCGACCTTTGTTACTATTCCATCAGTTTTTAAGGCCTAAGGGCTACTGAACTGATCTGAACTTATTTTTTTTCCTCTATTTAACATCTGTAGCTTTCTAAATTGATATAGTTTGCTCAGAGTGGAATTTTTTGGAATTAGATATGAATTTTGGAAGTTGATGACAGCAAGCTGCACCAGTATCAGGGATAGCCGGACCTCTTTCTCTTTTTTGATGTTAAACATGGTCCAAACGCTAAGATTGTGGTTGGAAATTATTTTTAGTGTAAATTTAACACCTAGAGCTTTCCAGAAAGCTATGATTTTCTTGATTCGCATGTTTCTAGAATTAGTTGTGATTTTTCAAAGTTAGAGCCAAAAATCTGACTTTTGGGCCCATTTGAGAAATTGCACTTTCTTGGTTTTTGGCTTCATATCTATGGTTTATGGCTTGTTTATGATATGTATGAGTTTTATACATAGAGTTTGAGTAGAGAATGTAAATGATGGGTTCACGGGACCCACGGGACAAAAGATAAGTGTTTGAAACCCCATTTTATAGCCATAGTTTGTACTTGTTCTGTGAAAATCTTATGGAATCGAGTTTAGAGGGAGATTAATTGAGATTAAGACATTATAGTGTTACATTTTTAGTATCAGAGCCCAGTTCAGGCAGTTTTGCTCGATGTTAGGCTCTTGAATGATGTGATTTGCTTGTGTTTGGTGTGAATGGCCATGGAAGTGGTAGCATCCATATGCATATGTGCTTGTGATATCATTGTGAACTGAGAGTTGCTACTTCTTTTCAGACATGGTTGAGACTAGACGGGGCCAGGGTAGAGGTAGACCGCCCAAGGCTCAAAGAGCTAAGCCAGAGGTTCCTGTTGGGCCTGAGGATCCTCTGCGAACCATCATGGAGAGGCTTGACCAGTATGAGGCCATGATGGGCCAACACCAAGAGATGCTAGAATAGTAGAGGTATATTGCCCAGCAATAGCATGATATGATCATGCATTTATAAGACACCCTGGCTAAGTAAAAAGAAGCCAAGAGAGATGCCCCTGTACCTCAACCATCCATATCTAGCATTCCACCTGCACCTCCCCAGGAGCCTGCTGCTCCTCAGACCCAGACGCCTATCCAGAAAGTGTTAAAGCAGTTTAGATAGAATAATCCACCCTCGTTTGATGGGGAGTTGGATGCGGATAAGGCGGAGGCTTGGGTTATGCAGCTAGAGAAAATATTCTCGGTGATGGATTATACCACTGAGCAGAAAGTTCAGCTAGCCACTTTCATGTTACAAAAGGAAGTTGATAGATGGTGGCGTAGCACGAAACCCCTGATGGAGACCAAGAACATACAAATAACTTGGGAAAGTTTCTTGGTTGAGTTTTATGAGAAATATTTCCCTAGTTCGGTGAGGAAGAAAAAAGAGATGGATTTTATGAGCTTGAAACAGACGGATGAAATGACTGTGGACCAATATGTGGCCAAGTTCATTGAGTTGTCTCGGTATTCCTCTTACCTCCAGAGGTATGATGATGAACTCTAGAGATGTGAACAGTTTGAGACTGGGTTGAAGCCCCTGATTAACGATAGAGTTACTCCACAGTAGATCAGGAAGTTCAATACTCTTGTAAAGGTCAGCAGGGTGATTGAGACTAACCTGCAAGCTATCATGCCTGCTGCGACTACAGCTAGTCAGAAGAGGGTTTCGGATTTGAAAAGGCTGAAACCAGAAGATGGTTCTAGTTTGACACCTAACACCGAGAGGAGAGGCAAGGGGCCATAGAATAGAAGGTCACAGCGGGGTATGCCACCTCCTCAAAGCCAGTTATCCTTCCAGCAGTCTCCGGTGACATGTTTCAAGTATGGGAAGCTAGGGCACATTGCTAGACACTATCCTCAGATGGATACAGTGCCTTCTCCTAGGCCACAGACCCATGGCCGAGTGTTTGCCCTCACTCAGCAGGAAGCCAGTGCGTCCCTCAGTTTAATCAGAGGTACGCTGATAGTGAATAGCTTTCCTATAGTTGCTATGTTTGATTCGGGTGCTAGTCACTGGTTTATATCCTATGATTGTGTGAGGCAATTAGGTCTGGCCATTAGTGTCTTGCCATCTGACTTGTCTGTTACTACACCCACTGGAGGCTACGTGGTTACTTCCCATACCTGCTTAAATGTCACTGTTCAATTTAACCATTATCATACCACTATTGATTTGATTTGTATGCCCTTCCATGATATTGATTTGATTATTGGTATGAACCGGTTGGCTGTAAATAATGCAATACTTGATTGTGAACACTGAACCATTTCCCTACCTGCTTGTGGGACCATACCTAAGGTAGGAGCTGAGTTATCCTTTATGACTACTGCCCAGGCTGAGAGATATTTAGAGTGTGGATGTCAAGGGTTTCTAGTCTTTTTCTCTATTCAGGCTAAGGTAGAAGAAGGGATAGAGGAGATCCCAGTTGTCAGTGAATTCCCTGAGGTTTTCCCTAAAGAATTTGACTTTAGTGGCCTACCCCTTGAGAGAGAACTAGAGTTCCCTATAGACATAGTGCCTGGGGCTGGACCGGTGTCCAAAGCTCCTTACAGGATAGCTTCCGTCGAGCTTGCTAAGTTAAAAGAGCAGATAGAAGAATTGTTAGAGAAAGGGTTTATTCGCCCTAGTGTTTCACCTTGGGGAGCTCCGGTGTTCTTTGTGAAAAAGAAGGATGGTAGCTTACGTTTGTGTATTGATTACAGAGAGTTGAATAAAGTTACCATCAAGAATAAATATCCTCTCCCTAGAATTAATGATTTGTTAGATCAGTTGGCTGGGGTATCTGTATTTTCCAAGATAGATCTTAGATCTGGGTATCACTAATTGAGAGTGAAAACTGAAGACGTCTTTAAGATAGCCTTTAGAATGAGATATGGGCATTATGAGTTCCTTGTGATGCCATTTGGGCTGACGAATGCGCCCGCTGTGTTCATGGATTACATGAACAGGGTATTCAGACCGTATCTAGATCAGTTTGTGGTGGTTTTCATTGATGATATTCTAGTGTACTCCAGATCCTTTGAGGAGTACGAGAGGCATTTGAGATTAGTCCTAGACACCTTGAGAGAGAAAATATTGTATGCCAAACTTAAATGTGAGTTTTAGCTGATCGACGTGAGATTCTTAAGTCATGTGATCTCACGAGATGGGGTCGCAGTTGATCCCCATAAAGTTGGGCTGTGTTACAGTGGGATAGACCTAGAACGATCACCGAGGTTAGGAGTTTTCTAGGTTTGGCAGGGTATTAGAGACGGTTTATTCAGGGCTTTTCTCAGATGGCCTTACCACTAACGAGACAAACTAGGAAAGAGACACCTTTTATGTGGGATGATAGATGTGAGAGGAGTTTTTAAGAGTTGAAACTCTGTCTGACCACTGCCCCTGTACTGATTATCCCGGACCCTAGTGAGTCATTTGTGGTTTATTGTGATACCTCGGGCAAAAGGTTAGGATGTGTGTTGATGCAGCAGGGTAGAGTAGTGGCATATGCCTCTAAGCAGTTAAGGCCTCATGAGGAGAATTACCCTATGCATGACCTAGAGTTAGCCGCCGTAGTGTTTGCCCTTAAAATTTGGAGACACTAGCTGTATGGTGCTACCATAGAGATTTATAGTGACTACAAGAGTCTGAAATACCTGTTTGACCAGAAAGAACTCAATATGAGACAGAGGAGATGGATGGAGTTCCTGAAAGACTATAATTATGTGTTGAAATATCATCCGGGCAAGGCCAATGTGGTGGCGGATGCCCTGAGTAGAAAATCCATCCATGTAGCCTATATGATGATTAGGGAGCAGGAGCTCCTAGAGAAGTTTAGAAACTTGAACCTCTCTTGTCAGGTGGTATCGGGTAAATTGTATCTGAGTGAAACTCGAATTGAGAATATATTGAGAACCTAGATCTTATATGCCCAGAGGGAGAATGAGCTCCTGAAACAGATCAGGAATAAGATTTCCTAAGGTAAGATCTCAGATTTCAAGGTGTTTAAGAATGGTATGATAGTATACTGCGATAGAATTTGTGTACCTAGTCAGAGTGAGTTGAGAGAAAGCATTTTAGAAGAGGCACATAAGAGTAAGTATACTATCCACCTAGGTGCCACTAAGATGTATCAGGATTTGAAAAGAATTTTCTGGTGGCCAGGGATGAAGAATGATGTGATGGATTATGTGGCTAGATGCCTAGTATGTCAGAGGGTAAAGATAAAACATCAAAGGCTGGCTTGGTTGTTGTAACCTCTAGATATCCCTGAGTGGAAGTGGGATAGTATAGCTATAGACTTTGTTATGGGGTTACCCAGGACATCCTCTGGACACGATGCTATTTGGGTAATTGTGGATAGACTAACGAAGTCTGTACACTTTTTAGCTATCAGGGCTACTCATACACTAGATAGATTAGCCTAGTTGTACATCAGAGAGATAGTGCGACTTCATGGAGTACCCAGTAGCATAGTTTCGAATAGAGACCCCAGGTTCATATCGAACTTTTGGAGGTCATTACAGCATGCATTAGGGACTAGGTTGCGGTTTAGCACTGCATATCACCTTCAGACAGATGGTTAGACAGAAAGGACCATCCAGACATTGGAAGACATGTTGAGGGCATGTGTGTTAGAAATGAGGGATAACTGGGATGCGTATTTACCGCTAGCAGAGTTTGCGTATAATAACAGTTACCATTCTAGTATTCAGATAGCCCCTTATGAGGCTTTGTATGAGAGAAAGTGCAGATCTCCTCTGTGTTGGGTTGAGCTAGGTGAGAGGAGTATGATAGGACTTGAGATTATGGACCAAACCACCCGACAGATAGAATTGATTAGAAAGAAACTCCTCACGGCCCAGAATAGGCAGAAAAGCTATGCTGATAAGCGAAGGAGGCCGTTAGAGTTTGAGATTGGAGACCATGTGTTCATTCGAGTATCTCCAGTGATGGGAGTAGGTCAGTCAATGAGGGTAAGGAAGCTCAATCCTAGGTATATTGGTTCATTTGAAATCTTTGAGAAAATTAGACCCGTGGCTTACCGAATAGCCTTACCTTCTAACTTAACCCAAATCCACGGTATTTTTCATGTCTCCCAGTTGAAAAAGTATTTACCAGACCCCTCACATGTCATAGAATATGAGCATGTGCAATTACAGGAAGATCTTTCTTATGTAGTGAGACTGGAGAGAATTATGGATATTAAGCTGAAACAATTGAGAAGTAAGAACATTCCTTTGGTGAAAGTGATCTGGAGAAGTCTGACATCTGAAGAAGCAACCTAGGAATTGGAGGATGAAATGAGGTAAAAATATCCAGAGTTATTCCCTTGAGATATGTCTTTAAATTTTGAGGACGAAATTTCATTTAAGAGGGGTAGAAATGTAACAACTAGAAAAAGAAAAGAAAAAAAGAAAAAAGAAAGCCAAAAATTTTCGAAATCCTAAAATTTTTCTAAGTCTGCTAGCTATAGCGAGAAATGGCCTAGCTACAGCGAATGTACCTGTTCGCTATAGCGAGAAATAGTCTAGCTATAACGAAGGTACCTATTCGCTATAGCAAGAATGCTTCTAGCTATAGCGAGTGCGGGCATCCCATACAAAAATTAGAAAACTGCTCACCGTAGCGCGCGCCATAGCGAAAATAGGAGTCTGGGACTGATACGTGCTCACCGTAGCGAAGGTTAATTTTCGCTATAGCGAGGATTAGTCCGAAAAAGCGTAAAAAGGGAGAATTTGACTTCTTAAAACGTCCCCATTCATTCTTTCTCTTTTATCTGACCTAAGCTTCGACCAAAGGAGAGAAAAGGGGCGTGGAGAGAGAGAGAGACCAAGAGAAGGAAGGAAGAACAAAGAAAAGGTAAGCAAGTTTGAGATTTTCTTCTCTTTTCTTCTTAGCATCTTGTTCTTCTCTCTTTGCCCTCTCTTTCTATGGTTTTGATTATTAAATTAGTTGGGTTTTAAGCATGGGTCAGAAGAGGAAAAGTGGAAAACCACTCTTGAACTTCTTTGCTTTCTTTGAGTATGTTTGCTCTACTAACTTGAGAGCTTGAGAGAGAAGAAAAGTTAGTGAAATTCTAGAGAGAGAGAGAACCCCTAGGTTCTTATATGTTAGAAGGGTTTGCTCTGAAAAACTCCTAATAGTTGTTGAGTTATAAGAGAGTAATTCTATACTCTTTTTTGTGTCTAGGCTCAAGAGAAGCACCTCCATCAAAGTGTGATAATGAAACCAAGAAGGGAGAAGAGGAATTGAAAAGAAAGGCTTGTGTTAGCTCATGCTCTCCACTCTTTCTTGTTGCATTCTTAGATGTAATAGTCATTGTATGCTTGCGTATATGCTTATTGTATGAGACATGCCATATGTTATTGCCTTGATGCATTAGTACCAATATGCTTATGTGTTAGATTGTGAAAATTACTCTGGTGAGATAGTGCCAAAAGTCCCTTGAGATGGGTGAGGTAGAGCCGAAAGTCCCTGAGGCTGGGTGAGACAAGGCCAAAAGTCTTATAACTGAGTGAGGCCAAGTCAAAAGTCCCTAAACCAAGGGTGAGGCTATCCAAAAGTCCCTAAAATCGGGTGAGGCTAAACTAAAAGTCCCTAGAGCTCATTCTTGACATTGACATGGTTTTCATTACATGAAAATGATGTATTGTATGATTGTGAATGGTTAGATACTTATTTGCATGCTTTGACTTGTTTGTATACCTTGATTGCTTCCTTGAATGTATGCATGAGCTACTGAGATTCCATGAATCTTACCCCCTTCACTCTCCCATCTTAACATATTAGGTGAAGCTCAAGGAGATTCAAGTGCACACCAAGAAGCCTAAGAGCATGTTTAGATAGATTTTAGTTTATTTTAGTTCTTTTAATGTAAAGAAGTGCTAAAATGAATATGCACCTACTATTTTGAGATGTAAATGTTGTAGCAAGTATAAATGTATGAAAAAATGATGTATAAACTATGTAGAGAGCCAAAGCAATGAAAATGTGGGATTTGCCCCTTTTGTGGTTTGTATGCGATAGTGTATTTTGGCCCGTAGCATAGTAATTTTGAAATGTATGATGATTTGGACCACTTGGATATTTCATATATGCTATGTTCATGCTTTAAAATTTGTCCATGAGGTGCTAGAACATGTGGGAGGCCATTTGGACCCACTTGAACCGTTTTAGGTGCCAAAATCGTCAAATTTGTGAGCTCTGTCAAAGTATGACCAAATGAGTTCTTCTTGATATTAAATTTGGCATGCCTCTAGAGTTTGTAGAAAGCTTCTTAGGAAGCTAAATTGGGTAATATTTGGAGGTCTAAGGAATATTTGGTGAATTTTTGAAGTTAGGAAATTTTGATGGTTTGGTCATGGTACTATGTAACTAGTCCGAAAATAAATCCATATCATTCATGGACCAAATGATGTCCAATTGTCATAAAATTTTATAGGCATAAACTAGACAACCACAGTGACCTATACCAATTAGAAGCACCTAAATCGGAGGTCTGTAGAGAGAGAACGAACCTTCTGAATTTCTGTATCAGTATCAGGGAAGCTATCCGACCTTCGTTACTGTTCTATCAGTTTTCAAGATCTAAGGGCTGTTGAACTGATCTGAACTTATTTTTCTCCTCTATTTAACATCTGTAGCTTTCTAAATTGATATAGTTTTCCTAGAGTGGATTTTTTTGGAATTAGATATGAATTTTGTGATAGATTAGAGGAAGTTCATTTTTATAGGATGAGAGATTAGAGGGGGCATCGAAACAAATTGAGAAAGACGAATGAAAGAAAAAAGAAGAAGGCATAATTCATATTGAGAGGAAAAGAGAATAGAGAAGGAGGAGTTTACAAATAGAGAGCAATTGGGAAAGCATCGAAATAGAGAGAGAGCTACCAAAACAAGATAATGATACAAGTTATCCAAGGAGAAAGGACTATCATTAGGAAGCATCCTTCTTTGTAGTCACTTGTTATTTTTCTAGCTTTCAATTTGATTCAAGTTAAACCCATCCCCTATTTTTTGATTCTTATTCATCCCTAAAAATGTAGTCTTATCATCTTTGAAAGGATGGTACTTTAAGTAGCACCAGTGGTTTCTAGATGGATTGTATTATGAAATAACTCAAAAGAGATAGAGAAAAGAGAATTGAGAGAAGATAGAGAACAATTGAAGTGTGAATAAGGAAAGTACTATTCAATTTTTATTCATACATCTCAATACAAATGAGATGCCTATTTAAGACACAAGTTTATAAGTACAAGTAATCCAAAGGTTACATCTTCAATTTGAAATAATGACCCATAAAGAAGGTATAAATTCCATTGCACAAGGGTGAAAGATGAATATCTAAAGGTTTAGAGTTATAAACTTTGAAAGAATATAGAGAGATGGACATCTAAATAATGTATATTTATAACACTCTCCCTTTGATGTCCATTTATTTCAAGAATATGCCTCATTAAAATCTTTCTAAGTAAAAATCTTATGGGGAAAAAAAAAAAAGAAAAATTATGTTTAAGGACCTAGAGTTAAAAATATTTACTCTAAAGGACCTATTGCCATTATTTTAAGGTTGATTACCATTGATTTTAACAAAAAATAGTTGAATCTAATGGTAATAGGTCCTCCAAGGTAAATTTATTCACTTTTGGATCCTTCTTTATAATTCTCCTAAAAAAAACTAATAAAGGAAAACAAGTAAACTATTCTTTTATTCCATATGCATCAAAACTGCCTTATTAGAAACCTTGGCGAAAAAAACCCAGTTAGACAAAAACCATGATGAAGGAAAAAAAAAGTATAACGTGTATTAACTCCCCCTTATGATAACATCAATTAAGATTTTTAGTTTGAAGAATTCTAATATTACAAACTAGCTTTTTAGCTATAACAGTAGGAAGTTTCTTGGTAAACAAATTTGCTAGATTATCACTTGAATGGATTTGTTAAATATTTATATCACCATTCTTTTGAAGATTATGAGTGAAAAATAATTTTGATAAAATATGTTTTGTTTTATCTCTTTTAAAGTACCTTTCTTTCAATTGAGTGATGCATGCAACATTATTTTCATATAAAATAGTCAGAATTGTTTTTCTAAAAGATGAGCCATAAGTTTCTCATATATGTTGAATCACAAATCTCAACTAGATATATTCTCTACTTGCCTCATGTATTGCCAAAATTTCTACATGATTAAACAATACGGCTATTCTTACTTGTTTCATAGACCAACATGAAATAGCTTCACCTTTAGATGTAAACTAATAGCCTGTTTGTAATTGACCATTATGAGGATAAGATACATATCCTGTATTTGCCTAACCAATTAGGTTTGCTTTGAGTATATTTGTATAAAACAAATCCATATCTATCATACATTTAAGATAACAAAGTACATGCTTAACTTCATTCCAATGCCTTTTATGTAGGTGAAAAACTATATCTTGCTAATAAATTAATGGCAAATCATATATTAGGTTGTGTATGACTAATAAGATATATTGGTGCCCCAATTGCACTAAGGTATGGTACTTTAGAACTAAGTAGTTCTTCATCCTTTTTTAGAGGTCTAAAGGGATCTGTGTTCATGTCTAGTCACCTTACAGCCTGTAACACCATAGTGTGTTAACCTGAACTAATCTCCACTTATGCTTAATTCCATGAAAGTCTAAAGAAAAAGAGTAAAACCATGGTAATTTATTATGTTACACCAAGAGTTTAGAAGCTTATACTTTACCCCGTGGGTCTTGTGAAGTGATCAATCATATCCTCTACTCAAACTCCATTCATATAATTGATACATGTCATAAAACAATCCATGAACGATGGATATAAGGTCGAAAACTAGAAAAATGCAAATTCTCTCACGGGTCTAAAAGTTAGATTTTTGGCTCCAACTTTGGAAAATCATAATTAATTCTAAAAAAATAGGAATCATGCAAACCATAACTTTCTAGAAATTTTTTAATATTAAATTTATACTAAAAATAATCCTAAATCACAATCTTAGTGTTTGGACCACATTTAACAACATGAAATCTCAAAAGGTCAGACTACCCAGCGTTTCTAATATAGGTTTTTTATGTGAATTTCAAAACTTCATAAATAATTCCAAAAAAAAGCCAATCTGGGAAAACTACACCAATTTGGAAAGCTACAAATGTTAATTAAAGGGAAAAAATAATTATAGACTAGTTCAGCAGCTTTAGATCTCAAAAATTGATGGAATATTAGCTAAGGTCAGCTAGCATCCATGATGCAGACATAGAACTTCAGAAACTTGTTTCTCCCTCTACAAACCTCTAATTAAGGTGCTTCAATTTTTGTAGGTCACTGTGAATGTCTACTTTCTCTTTATAAAATTTTATAGCCATTGGACACCGTTTGTCCCATGAATAACAGAGGAAAAATTTCTAACCCTATGAACAATGCCACTGTTAAATTTAAAAATTTTGCCAATTTTGGAAATTCGCAAAAAATTCTCTAGAGTACTAAATATTATAAACTTTAACTTTTCAAAAAGCTCTAGATAAGACCCATAAGCATGCCAAGTTTCAGATTAAGAAGAGGTCATTTGGTTAAATCTTAACATAGTTCTTGAATTTGGCAAATTTGACACCTTATATGGTTCAAAGTGGGTTTAAATGGCCTTCTACATATTCTAGCATACCTTAGGCAAGTTTGAAAGCACTAATACAACAAATATGAATTGCTTAAGTGGTCCAAACTATCATGCATCTCAATTTGATTATTTCATATGGAAGAATACACTAGCATTTGCAAGGCATCAAAGGTCTAAATCTTACATTTGCATTGATTTGGTACCAAATATGGTTTTTACATCACCCATATATGTTTTTACATTTGCTTCAATTGTTACAACTCAAAAATAATATGTACATAAGCACTTTGACTTTCCTATACAACAAAACTGTACATAATTATACAAAAGTGTCAAGAGATGGTCATTTATGCTTTATGGCCTCGAATCTTTAGCTTTTGAGCTCTACCTGGACCATATGAGATGGGAGAGGGAAGGGGGTGAGATACATAAAATCTCAATAGCTCATACACTCATTCAAGAAAGTAATCAAGGCATATAAACATGTCAAAGCATACAAGTAGGCATCTAACTATTAAAATTTATACTACACATGATTTACATGTTATGAAAATCATATCAATGAGAATAAACTTTAAGGATTTTTGGTTTACCCTCACCCTATTTTGGGACTTTTGGATTAGTTTCACCCTTAGTTTAGGGACTTTTAACTTATTCTCACTTATCCATGAGACTTTTGGCCTTATCTCACCCATTCTTAGGGATTTTTTACTCTACCTCACCTATCACAAGGGACTTTTAGCACCACTTTACCCTTTAAAAGTAATTTTCACAACCTAAAATATAAGCATATTAGTACCAATACATCAAGGCAACATCAAATGGCATGTCTTAACATACAAATGCATATATAAACATACAATGACATTTACATATCCAAAAATGTAAATAAAAATGAGTGAAGAGCTACCTTGCAAGCCAACACAAGTCTTCCTTTTTTATTTCTCTTTTTCTTTCTCGATCTCACAACCACAACTAGATGGAGCTTGAGTTCTGTGGCCTTGACACAACAAATAACAATCAATTACTCTCTTGGAACAAGCCAAAGCATCAACCACATATTTAAGAAGCATAATTTATCTATGCTTCCATAAAAGGTCTAATGAAGATTCTAAATTTTTCTTGAAGGGAAAGGCACTTGGAAAGCTTCTTAGGAGTCTTGGAAATTTAAAATAATACTCACAAAAGTTAAGGGATTCTTATACAAAATCAGATTATACAAAATGTTCAAGAACCCCTATGTTTCCTATCTTAAAGTTCAATAGTTTTTCCTCTATTTACTTTGCATTTCCTTGCTTCCCACACATTAATTCATGAGTTTGATGCTTGTTCTAGGTCAAAACTTTCTCCCTCTCTTAAACTTTCAAGTTGGTAGGACCAATATACACAAGAAGCAAAGAAGAAGAAGCAAAGATACATATATATATCTACCTTAAATTCAAGCCTTCTTCAAGAGTATTTCTCTTTGCCTTAGCCTTTCCTTTGAATTTCTACTTTCCCTCCTCTGAACCAAGCTCAAAACAAAACCAATTCAATAACCAAAATCATAGAAAGAGAGGGTAAAGAGAGAAGAATAAAATTTCAAAAAAGAAAGCTATGAAAATCTTAAGTTTCTCTTACCTTTTCCTTGGTTTCCTTCCTTCTCCTTTCCTCCTCCTTTGTGCCTTTCTTAGATGAGCTCTCCCTTGGTCTTAAGTAGAGGAGAAGTCAGTTAGAAGAAAAGGGAAGCTTTTAGGGTCTTTAAGAAGTAAAAATTCACTTTTTCACACTTTTTCCAGATTAATTCTCGCTATAGCTGAAAATACCTCTCGTTACGTGCGAGCACTTATCAGTCTCAGGTCTCATGTTCTCACTACAGTGTGTGCTATTATGAGAAAGCCCTTGGATTTTGTATGGGACACATGAACTTGCTATAGTAGGCTACATCCTCGCTATGGTGAACTGGTACATTGGCTATAGCTAAAACTCATTATAGTGAACATGTATACTCGCTATAGCTAACAGATTTAAAAAATTTTCAAAAATCTTGGATGTTACACAGCCATTGGGGTGCACAATGGATATGATTTGTCCATATATCACCATTTCAGCACCTTTGTTATATAAGTTTGTTAATGTACAAAAATTCCATTTTTTAAACTTTTAATTTGTAATCCAAGGAAAAGCTTTGTACAAAAATTCCATTTATAGTTTTTTGGAAGCTCTTAAGGAGTTTCAATAATATTTAAACCATCAACATAAATAGCAATGATGATAAAATTATTCCCAAATTTTTTTTATAAAACTACATAGACAAATAGGGTCATTTTTGTATCGTTCCTTTAATGAATATTTATTGAGGCAATTATACCACGTGCATCCAAATTGTTTCAATCCATAAAGAGATTTATTCAATTTAATTAAGTAATTTTCTCAAGAATCTAATTTATATGCTTTAGGGACATTAAAAATTTTGGAGAGTTTCATATAAATATCATTATCAAGTGAGTCGAACAAATATGCTATAACAACATCCATTAGATATAAATTGAGCCCTTCATGTACTGCCATACTAATTAAATATCAAAAAATAGTTGCATCCACCACTAGTATCTTCTTCATAATCAAAGCAAGGTCTTTACAAAAATCCTTGAGCAACAAGTTTCACCATTCTCATTTCATTTTCGCATAAAAACCCACTTGTATCTAAGCAGCTTTACACCTTCTAGTGTGCAAACTATAGGTCCAAAAACTTTTCTCTTGCAAGTGAGTTTAATTTTGACTTGATCTTGTTTTTTCATTTTGACCAATCATCTCCTTGTCAGCATTCCTTAATAGACTTTAGTTCATGATCTTCATTTTCATCTATTATATTGTGCACTACATTATATAGAAAAACATCATTAACATTGACTTCATTTTGGTTCCATCGTATTCCATTCATGACATAATTTATTAAAATCTTTTTGTTTTCACTAATTTCAGGTACCAGAGTTTTTTCTGGAACTAAAATAGTAATTTTGTCTGGGGACACTTCTAAAGTCACCACATCCACATCCTCTATTTGGCCATCTTGGTACTTAGTTCTTTTTCTTTTTCAAGAATTTTTATCTTTGCAACCAATAGATCTATCATGCTTCATACATGCATTAGACTCATTTGCAATAGTAAATTGTTTGATAAGGACATCAACTTTAATTGGAGCATTAGCAACTAGTATATATGATTTGGTCACTCTCTTTTGGTTAGTGAATGTGTCTGGTAATTTATTGGCTAAACCTTGCAATTGAATTATCTTTTAAACTTCTAGTTCTTATTGTTTTTTATGAAGATCAAGATGAGATAATGATAATTCATTCCAATCAATTTCCTTTTCTATCTGCTTCCTCTAATATTAAGAAAACTTATTCATTAAAATGACAATTGGAAAATCTAGCTATGATAAATCCCCTATTGATGGTTCAAGATGTTTAATTATTGATGGAGATTCATATCCAACATATATTCCTAACCTTCATTCAGGACCCATCTTAGTGCATTATGGTTGAGCATTTGGAACATATACTACATATAAAAAAAATCCTTAAATGAGAAATATTATATTCTTAACAAAAAACCATTTGTAAAGGGGAGCATTTATGATAACTTATTGGTCTAATGCGAATTAGTGTTACAGCATGCAAAATTGCATGTCTCCAAGTAGAAGTTAGAGGTTTTGATTTCATAATTAATGGTCTTGTAATTAATTTTAGATGCTTAATGAATGATTCTGTAAAACCATTTTGTGTATGAACATGTGTTACAGAATATTCAACATCAATTCTAATAGACATACAATAATCATTGAAAGATTAAGAAGTAAATTTATCAGCATTGTCAAGTGTATTTTCTTAATTGGATATGAAAATGTGCTCGCAATTGAATCAATTGAGCAAGTAATCTTGCAAATGCCAGATTACGAGATGATAACAAAGAAACATATGACCATTTGGTTGATGCATCAATTAAACCATAAAATATCTAAAAGGTCCACATGGTAGGTGAATTGGTCCACAAATATCACCTTGTATACATTCCAAAAATGTAAGAGATTTACTCTTAATTTTTGCTGGTGATGGTCGAATGATTAACTTTCCGTGAGAACAAGCAGAACATGAAAAAATTTTTAGGTTAAAGAATTTGTTAGCTCCTCAATGGATGTCCACATGAATTTTTAATTATTTTATGCATCATAATTGATTTGGGATGACTCAACCATACATATCAAACAACAAACTTATCATAATCAGTAAACTTTTAGTTTATAATAGCATATGTTTCAATTGTACTAATATATGTGTAATGCAAACCAGAGAAAAGTGTAGGTAATTTTTTAAGTATACATTTGTTACTTGAGATTATACCTTTGATATAAATATATTCAATATTTCCTTCATTTATTGTCTTGATATGATATCCATTTCAACAAATATCCTTAAAAGTCAATGTGTAATTTTGTTCCTATAGGTAACAAAACATTAGCTCTTCTAAAGCTTTCAATTAAATTTGTAACACTAGATATAGTACTAACATTGGCTTTTTGCATTACTAAATAAGAAAAATATTTTTTATTCTTGAGAATTGTATGAGTCATTGACTTTAAAACAAAAATATCAATAATCAATATGAGAAAATACTACTTAAAAATGTAAGAATATATTTGAAAGGATAATAATCTTATAAGTAAATTCTTTATTGCTTTATAGAACACACTAAAAGTAAAATATGTGAAATTTATTTTGGACATTTCTATCACCAATTAGGTGATCAGTTTTTCCATCAGGATTAGTAAAAAAATTAGTAACATCCAAGTAGGTAACATCAATATAGCCATGATTAGAGTTACCTTCTTCACATACAAAATTGTTCTCTATACTTTTTCCTTTAAGTGATTCTTGGTAAAGGTCAACAAGATACTTTGGTGTACAACAAGTGTGAGACTAATGACCTTTGCCACTATAATGATAGCATATGTTCTTAATATGTTTGTTATTTTGCCCTCCTTTTTGCTTGTTATTCTTTTCTTTATTTTTCCATTTTTGGTGGGAAGTTGAGTTCTTGGTGTAAGAATGACTACCACGACCACGACCATATCCATTACCTCAACCATGGCTACCACCATGTCTCTGGCCATAAGTTTGTCCAAAAGTAAAATGATTGTGTTGCTATATTCTCTTCAGGGAATGGAGCAGAGCCAGTTAGATGGAATTCATAATTTTTCATCAAAATTTTATTATTTTGTTCATCCACAAGGAGACAAGAAATCAAGTCAAATATTTCTTGAAACTTTTTTCTCAATATTGCTATTGCAGAAGCAAATTGGATGCATGGAAAGAGGAGAATGCTTTCTCTAACATATCTTCATTAGTGATTTTTTTCTCTACATAATTTCAGTTGAAAACTAATTCTAAATATTACAGAGTTATACTCACTTATAATTTTAAAATCTTGTAACCTTAAATGCATCCACTCATAGTGAGCTTTTGGAAGAACGACAATTTTTTGGTAATTATATCTTTCTTTTAAACTATTCTAGAGAATAACTGGATCATTTAATATAAGATACTCCCTCTGGTCCCTTTTATAAGAAAATTTAAAGAGATTTTTTTGTCCCAAAATATAAGAAACATAGTATGTTTTTTTACTTTATTAAATAATAATTTTTTTTTACCCTTTATTTATTATTACACCCAATACACTTAACAATGTATAACGTTTTCCTATGCAAAATAAATATGGGTAAAATAGGAAAGAATTATCAAATTTGAACCTAATCAATGAGTTAAATTAATATTAACTGTTTTTCTTAATACCAGTGAAATAATTTTTTATTTCTAATAAATAAGACCGGAGGGAGTACTTAGTTTTTAATCCTTCATAGAGATGGTGATGAAGAAATATCATAGCTTTAGCCTTATTTTGATTAGATGTTTGATCTCTCTCTTTGATAGTTTCTTCAAGACCATTTGCATCTAAATGAATCTCAGCATTTAACACCTAGGATAAATAATTCTTCCCCATAATATCAAGAGCCACAAATTTAAGTTTTGCAAGATTTGACATTTTAGTACTATTATATAAATATAAAACAAGTTAGGTAACATCCAATATTGTAAAAATCAAGTGATGACATTAGTACGAAGATAGTTGCATTTATAGTTTATATTTATAAAATATAATTTAAATACACAAGATATAAACAAATCATTAACAAATCAGAAGTATATAGTTTATACTGAATTTATGAAAAATAGATATCATAGGAAGCAGCAGAAAGTTAAAGCATCAATCAAATTTTAATGAAATGAACCTGATGATATACATAATCATAATCTTTGAATCTAACATTACAAAGGTGAGATGGATGCACAAAAAGTAGAAATTGATGTCAAAGTATAAGCATAAGAACAAAACTCACATGACCAAGGGAATAATATAGATGAACCAATTTAGTTTTTTTTTTTCAAATTATAAGAATCTTAAATTATTTAAATAGAATAAAAGAAAGGGAATCATAAACCTATTAATTTTCATAGAAAAAATAAAGGCTTGAGAAAGCAATCATACCTTTAAAATGAGATAGCAAAAACTTGATAAAGCAAACTTAGGAAAGCAATTGTGATAACGTATTATGGAAGAACTCAAAAGAGATAAAGAAAAGAGAATTGATAGAAAATAGAGAATAAGGGAAGTGCTATTCAATTTTTTTTTAATATTTCTCAATACAAATGAGGTATCTATTTATAGGTACAAATTTGTAACTACAAGTAATCCAAAAGTTACATCTTAAATGTGAAATAATGAATTATAAAGAAGGTACAAATTTCATTACATAAAGGTGGGATATGAATGTCTAAAGGCTTAGAGTTATAATCTTTGAAGGAATATAAAGAGATGGACATCCATATAATATGTATTCATAATAGATTGTGGCATGTTGCTCTATTATACCTTTATATAAGAGTTCACAAATTGGCATGTTCTTCCAAGTGTTATTATTGAATGATTATTAATTGATGTGTTCTTCTAGGTGTTATCATTGAATGATTATTCATAATTAAGTTGTTTTATGTTTGATCTACAAATTTTTGGATGTGCTTTTTGTTGCTATTTTGGTCATGAGTTTGAAATTTGGGCATACTTTTTACTATTATGTTGTTGGGTATGAGAAGAATTGAGTTAAAACTTGTTCATGTTACTTTGTTACTTCCAAATTTTGTACAAAGATTTTTGGGTGTTGTTTGGCTTGATTCTTATGATGTAGGCCAATTTTGTGCCAAGATTAGTTGGGAGTATTTTGGCATCAATTTTTTGTTGAGTTTTTATATGGAAATTTGACTCGAATGTTCGGTTACGATTTAAGTTTTTAGTAGTTTCACTTCTAATTTGACTT
Source organism: Erythrophleum fordii (assembly GCA_032878935.1). Classification (NCBI taxonomy): domain Eukaryota; kingdom Viridiplantae; phylum Streptophyta; class Magnoliopsida; order Fabales; family Fabaceae; genus Erythrophleum; species Erythrophleum fordii. The sequence continues at coordinate 8,864,414 of JAVQMF010000037.1, read as the reverse complement.
GATGTATGAGTTAATTATTGGACTTAATGCCATTCTAACCTGTATTTCATTGAAGCTTGTCTTGGTATGTATGATGTTTTTTCCCTTTCAATTTTGAGTTATGATAAAATTTAAATCTTTCAACATAGCTTCAAATGGGGTTAATTTATGTGCTTAATGTCATGCTGATATTTATTTTGTATTAGTATAAAGCTTAGATTGAATTTTTGCCAAATTAACTTCAAGTAGCCAAGCTAGCTTGTCATGGGTTAAAGGTTAATTAAGCCATGCATAGTTAGTCCATTTATTAAATGGGTAAAAACAGAATGGTCAGTCCAACTCACTAACAAGGTTGAATAGGTTAACATGGTTATTTAGCTAGATAATTTTTTTAAAAAATTAATAGGCATTTACAACTAATTTAAACATTCAAACCTAAATTTTAAATACTTAAACAATTCAAATTTCAAACAAAAATAATTAGCTTAAATTTCATAAAAACAAAAATAACTAAAAGAAAGTACAATAAGCAATGAAATTTGAAAACCTTTAATTCTTCAATTTTTTGAACAATAGAATTTGAACCATGTCTTGAAAAGAGTTGACTCTAAATAAATTGGTCAGATCTTCATGATATTTGTAAACTAAGAGGGAAAAAAAAAAGGCTAACCCATGGGTTATACGAGTTTGCCTATTTAATTCATGGGTAAAGTGAATTGAGTCAAAACTATCACACGATCAAGGAATGTACAAATATTTCATATCATATTCCTTTAATAATAACAATTTCTCATGTTGATATTTTTGCCAACAAAATTTATCATTATTAAAGCCTCAATTACTCTAATTGTGCACAAATAAATATTTTTATTATAAAAATTCTCAAATTCATGCCAAACAAATATGTTAAGCTCCGAATATCATAAAAAGAAGCTCAAATTTTGGGTCTTGCTTCATACACATAATTTCACAACTTTGACACATAATATGCATCAAACTTTGAAAAATCATAATTTGAATTACACAACTTTGATTTGTAAAAACTCAATGGCTACGTAAAGTTAAGGATGTCAACTTTATACATGTAAAATTTCATAAGTAATTAAGCTCATTTGATCCTTCAAATCCATGAAAAACCATATCTGGACCAAATAAACAAGGAATAAACTACAAAATCTGTTAAACTTTTGAAATTCATAAAATATTTTACAGACTTCCAAAAATTATGTTCCTTAGCTCTGTTAAGAGCTCTTAATGAGATCTAAATGCTTACTAAATTTCAACCCCAAATTTGTCTATTTGGTCTAACTTTGGTTCAAATACATATTATGGCTTAAAAAATATTATATTTGGTTCCAAATGGTTCAATTTAAGTCGTATCATGCGATGTCACAATTTGAGCAAGTTTTAACTGACAAATACAGCATATATGACTAATCCAACATGCCTTAAAAGCCATGCAATCCAAAATCACACTCCTACTTGCCATTATACATATACAAATTCAAGAACTCACATAGTCAAATTGCACCTTCTCACATATTTACATCCAAAAATGGTTTATACATTATAGTCCCATGCTTTTTAGTGTGTGGGAAGGGCTACATCTCATAATAAACATATACATTATCATATTGATAGCAAAATGCATTAAAACTTAAACTACCATCAAAGTAGTTCTTCTTAAACTCTTTGCTCACCCTTTTTGTCTTCGTGAGAATCTCTTAGACATGGTTAGGGAAAATATGGAAGGTAATGAGATTTAAATAATCCTAATGGCTCATTTATCATTCAAGCACACATATATGGTATACTTAAAGTCAAAAAAGTAAGCATGCATATTATACAACCAAGTATCATTCATTTTTATGCATTAGGGATCATATAGCTCTACCAAGAGCAAGAACAAGCTTTAGGGGCTTTTAATCTAGCCTCACCTATGAATTATGGACTTTTGGTTTAGCTTCACCTCTTTTTAGAGTTTTTGACTTAACCTTACTCATATTTGAGACTTTTGGTTTAGTCTCACTTATATTTAAGGAACTTTTGGCCTCGCCTCACCTATTTTAAGGGACTTTTGGCATAACCTCATCCATTCAAGAGCCAAACTAATGCCAAATGCAATAAAATGTTATGCAATTCCATATAATCATCAAACAATTAGTAACCTACATAATTAGCAAATAGGACATATAGACAACCCAAGACAAATCAAACAACCTATAATAACTTAACCTTTTAGTCCTTCCATTACATTACATGGCCTAACCTCATACACTTACAAGAAAAATACCATATTTAATAGTATTAAATTGCATTATGTAAGGCTCAATTAATTCATTTTATACTTCATAGACCATATGAGCTCATCAATATCATTTTCCATTCATAACATAAGCATACAAGTCAAAAACATCAAATTTCATCTCAACATTCATGGGTTTGGAACCATACACATCATATCAAAATTTTTAGCCTTGGGTTGTTGTCATAGATTTCTAATATAAACTCTAAAAATTCATAACTAATTCTAGAAAAATTAAAATCATTGCATATGATAGCTTTTTGGAAAGCTCTAGATGTTAACTAATGATAAAAATAGTTCTAAATCAAGAAAATGGAGTTTAATCTATGAAAATTAATAGAACAGTACAAAAGGTTGAGATATATTACTGGTACTATCATGCAATTTTAAAAATTTGATTCTTTCTCTACAGACCTCTAATTGGGGTACTCTTAAGTGCTATAGAAAACTTATCATGTCTAATTTATGCATATAAAATTTCATAAACATTAGATATCATTTGTCCCTCAAATGATATAGAGAAAGAAACTGATCATATAAACAATGCTATTACCATTTCTGCAACATTTTTTCAACTTTAAAAAATCATAATAAATTCCCTTGAGTTCCAAATTGGGTGCTCTTTAGTTCTGTGAAAAGCTATATAAGTGTCCCAAATTTCATGTTAAGACTAGTCCATTTTGATCAGATTTTGATTTAGGGTTAGTTTATGGTCAAATTTTGCTTCTAAATGACTCTAATGGGTACCAAATGACCTTCTTATAATTCCATGGCCACTTAAGCACATCCCAAAGTATAATTATAGCCTAAGGAAGCATACCAAATGGTTTAAATCATCATGGAACTCAATCTCACCATGCTACTCCTATTTATACACATGTATATACTAGCACATGGGTGGCAAAAACTTACATATTCATTCATCTGGTTCCAAAATAGGTATATAAATCACGTCTACATACTTTTGAACATGCTCAATTGTCTACATTACATATACATTCTTGAAATCAAAATGTTATTAAAATGCCTATTTCTCCACTCTTTTGTCAAAGTCTTACTTTGCAAGGGATTTAGCCTCTATTTCTTAGTCCACTTAGTTAACCTAGACATCATTAAGCATAAGGAGGAGGAGAGTGAGATTCAAAGAATCTCAATAGCTCTTTACCCTTTCAAACATATATAATGAATGCAATTTCAAGTCAAAGAATGCATGCACATCTTTTAGGCTTGTCATGAGCATACATAAATCATTTGTTTCATCACATAAACTCATACATATCATACATAGGCTTTCAAGAACATTGATCTAGCCTTACCTAACTTTCTAAAAGCTTTTGAATTTGCCTCACCCACTTTTAAGGGACTTTTGACTAAGCCTCACTTTTTTTGAGATTTTTGGCTTTGTCTCACCCAATCCTAAGAACATTTGGCTCATCTTCACCCATACTAAGGGATTTTTGGCCTAACTATATCCATTCAAGCCACATTGCATACATAAACACATTTCAAGAAACATAACGGTACTATAATATATAATCAATGGCTAGAAACATGCCTCATAGTGCAAACATACACACAAGCACTCAATAACAAGAAAACAACCAAATTATATATGTGAGAAAGGTTAGAGAGCTACTTTGAAGTAAGAACATCACATTTTTCTCTTGAACTCCTCTTCCCCTATTTCGGTCAAGCTCATGCAACCAGGTGGCACTTAATTCTCTTGACCTAGACACATCAAATAAGACATGATTCAATCATTGGAATAAGTTTTAGCTTTATACAAACTCTATGGCGGATTACTTTCTCATATGACTGCATAATGGCTCCAAACAAGACACAATGAAGCAACTATTGAAATTCATGATCTTGACTCTATTTTCTCCTTCAATTTAAGTCTCTTGACTCCATTTAGACTTCTTGGTGCCATCACAATTTCATTTCAAAGAGCCTAGTTATAAGTTGCTTCTTTACGTCTCATTCTGGAGCCTACACCTTCATCTCACAACCCATGCTTTTTAAACTTATTCTAAAACTTCCTTTAATGTTTTTCTATCATATTTAGTCCTTTTCTAGCCTTAGAATAATTTAAAACACTCCCTAGGTACATAGGGTTGCTTAGGCCGAGACACACATCACCAATGGCACCCATGGAGTTTTACAATTTTTCTTGAAGAGAATGGCTCATGTAAAGCTTCTTAGAGGTCTAAGGGACTCATACCATGTAACAACCGGGAAAAAGAAAAGAAAAGGGAAAAGAAAGGAAGTGAAATCTGGAAATTTTCGGAATCCAGAATTTCTGCTAAGTCCTCTCGCAATAGCGAGAAACGGTCTCGCTACAGCGAGAGAGCTAGTTCGCCATAGCGAAGGCAATTCTAGCTATAGCGAGTGCTGGCAGCAGCCCATACAAAAACCAGGGAGCTGCCCGCTGTAGCGGCACCATAGCGAGAGTGAAGTCTGGAACTAACGCGATTTCGCCATAGCGAGTGGTAAATCTCGCCATAGCGAAGGGAACTGGCACGAGTTCGCCGTAGCGAAGGTTACACCTCGCCATAGGGAAGCCAGATTACACGAGCTCGCTATAGCGAAGGTTAGTTTTCGCCGTAGCGAGAGTCAGTCCGGAAGAGAGTAAATAGCGAGAATCAGACTTCATTAAATGCCCAAACTCATTTCTTCTCTCATATCTGCCCTAAGCTTCGACCCAAAGAGAGAAAAGAGGCGTGGAGAGTGTGAGAGATCAAGAGAAGGAGGAAGATCAAGGGAAAGGTAAGGTAACTTCTCCCATTTCTTCTTAGAACTCTGATCCCCTCCCTTTGCCCTCTCTTTCTGCGGTTTTAATTGTGAAAATAGTTGCATTTTGAGCATGGGTCAGAAGAGGGAAAGTGGAAAACTCTTTTGAATCCTTGTGTTTTCTTTGAAAATGAGGTTTTCCACTACCATGGGAGCTTAGTGGGAGCTTGAGAGAGAGAAAGGGGTAATGGTATTTTAGAGAGAGAACCCTAGGTTGTGTGTGATAGAGGGTTGCTCTAAATTAAATTACAAGAGAGTAATTGCATGCTTTTGGTGTGTCTAGGCTCAAGTGAAACACTTACATCAAGGTGTGTTTGTGGACCTAAGGAGGGAAAGGAGAAATTGAAAGGAAAAGCTTGTGTTGGCTTTGGCTCCAAAGGTAGCTCTCTCTTTCACTCTTTCTTGTGCATTCTTGGATATGATAGTCATTGTATGATTATATATATGCTTGTTGTATGGAATATGCCATATGCTATTGTTTTGATGCATTGAATGTCAATATGCTTGTGTGATAAGTTATGAGAATTGCTCAGGTGCGGTAGTGCCGAAAGTCCTATGAGATGGGTGAGGTGAAGCCGAAAGTCCCGTGAGATAGGTGAGACAAGGCCAAAAGTCTCAAACGAGTGAGGCCAAGTCAAAAGTCCTTAAACTCGGGTGAGACCATCCAAAAGTCCCTTAAACTCGGGTGAGGCTAGACCAAAAGTCCCTGGAGCTCATTTTTGGCATTGTTGAGAATTCCATAGCATGTACATTATGTGTTGGATGTTTGAGAATAGCTAAATGCTTATTCACATGCTTTGACTTGTTATATGCCTTGATTGCTTGCTAGATTGAGTGCTTGAGCTACTGAGATTCCCTGAATCTCACCCCTTTCCCCTCCCAACTAATATGCTAGGTGGAGCTCAAGGAGAACCGAGCACCCACCAAGGAGCCTAGGAGCATGCATAGTTAGAGATATTACTTTCTTTTGATATTTTGATGTATATATGATGTAAAGTGGTGCCAAATGAAGATGTGCCCACTATTTTTGAGATGTAAAGTTTGTAACACATGTAGAAATATGAAAAGATGATGTATGAACTCTGTTAGTAGCCAAAGTAATAGAAATGTGGATTTTTACCCCTTTGATGCATGAATGTTATTGTGTAAATTTGGCTGTAGCATAGTGAGATTTGAATGTATGATGATTTGGATCATATGGACATGTTGGATATACTAGTTTTATGCTTTTAAACTTGTCCATGTGGAGTGAGAGTGTATGAGAGGCTTTTTGGACCCGTTTTGGACCTATGGGGTGCCAAAACCGGTAAATCTGAGAGCTCCATTAAAGTATGACTGGATGAGCTCCATTTGCCATGAAATTTGGCATGCCTCTAGAGTTTGTAGAAAGCTTCTTGAGAAGCTAAAGTGGGTAATATTCGGAGGATTATAAAATATTTGGGGAATTGTTGAATTTGGGAGAATTTAATGGATTGGTCATGTACTGTTCATCTAAACCAGAAAATGAAATCTGTGGTACTTTTAGACCAAATGGATTCCAAATGTGGTGAAATTTTACACACATAAACTAGAAAACCAAAGTGACTTGTAGGAACTAGAATCACCTAAATCGGAGGTCTGTAGAGAGAGATTGAACTGACTGAAGTTCTATATCAGTATTAGGGAGCTTTCCTGACCCCCGTCACTGTTCCATCGATTTTTGGGGTGTAGGAGCTACTGAACTGATCTGGACTTATTTTTTTCCTCTATTAGACATCCGTAGCTTTCCGAATTGGTATAATGTGCCCATATTGGATTTTTGTGGATTTAGTTATGAAGTTTTGAAAGTCATGACAGCAAGCTGCACTAGAAACAGTGACAGCTGGACCTTCCTCCCATTTTCGATGTCAAACATGGTCCAAACGATGTGTTTGTGGTTGGGAATGATTTTTAGTGTAAATTTGACACTTAGAGCTTTCCAGAAAGCTAAAGTTTGCTGCATTCCCATTTTTCTACAATTTCTTATGATTTTCCAAACTTAGAGCCAAAATATGACTTTTGGGCCCAAAGTGAGAAAATGCAATTTTATTGGTTTTTGGCTCTATACCCGTGGCTTATGGGTTGTTTTATGCTATGTATGAGTCGTATATATGGAGTTTGAGTTAAGGATGCTTGAGATGGGTTCACAGGACCCACGGGGTGAAAGATGAGTATATGAAACCCCGGTTCATAGCATGTAAATGCCACGGGAGAGTAGTGACTCTTTGGAAATCATATGCAACCGAGCCTATAGAGAGGCTAGGTAGTGGTAGTAGATTGAGGTGTCACATACCATTTCTTATATAAGCTAGAATATCTGTAGGAAAAATCAGATTTCATCATTTGTTTCAAAACTCCAAGTTGTGCCAACTTGAATTTCTTGCTTCTCTTTTTGATTCCACTTGCCTATTCTAAATTCTCATACTTTAAAACACTTGTTCTTCCCTTGATATGGTCAGAATTCAACTCTTCTTACTTAGGCTAGGTCTAACCGAAACTTCAAGGAAGAAGAACAAACAAAAGAAGTATGAAAGGCTATGGAATTGCCTTGTGTTTAAGCCCTTTCAAGTGAACTTTTCAAAACTTCCAAGCTTCCTCTTCAATTCCTCTCCTCCTCCTACTAAATAAGACATATATCAATTTCAATTAACTCATCAAAATCATAGGGAAAGGAAGGAGAAAGAGGAGGACAAGGCTAAGGAAGGAAGAAACATGAAATTGTCTTGTATTTTTACCTTTTCCTTGGTCTTTCTTCTTCTTCTTTCCTCTCCTTCTTATGCAGCCTTAAAGCTTTCTTGGTTCTATCCAAACCAATAATAATTGGTGGAGAGAGTGGAGCAAGTGGCTGGACATTTTTAAGAAACAAAAAGTAAAGTTAATACACTTTTCAACTTTTCATTTTAATCCCTGAACCATGGTTTCTCCATTTGGCCTCATTTCAACTCTTTTTTAAGAACTATTTTTTTCATCATAAACTTTAGATCCTCTAACTTATAAATTGCCTTTGATTTCACCAAAATTGGATTTAAAACTATTTCAAATTATTCGGTCAAAGTTTTCCTTTGCTAAAATTGCTCACCAAAAGGGTTTTAACTGTTCTAGGGGTTTACATGATTTTCAAGGCCTCTGAGAATCTCAGAAAAATTAAATTTTTTGTTTAAAAAGCCCTTATGTGAGTTTTTAATTTTTCTAGAAATTATGAAATTGCCCTACATTCTTTCACAAAATTTTCTAGCTCTTCTAGGTCAAGTTTTTAAGCAACTCAAGCCTCACATCCTCATTTTTAAGGGTCTAGATTATTATTCAAATTTTATTTAGCTACTATGCCCTTGCTTTAGGAGACTTTCTTTGAAAAATCACACATATTTGGCCTTTTTTTAGCAAACTAGGTGTTACACAACCACTATATATATTTAAGAATAAATGAATAGCTTCCTTAATGCAAGAATTCAATTTAGTTTTCCTTTGGTTCTTGGCTTGGTCTTTTGGTCTCACACTTACACTTGAGGGAGATTTTACTTTCTTGGCTTAGATATATCAAATAAAACACAAAATTTTTAATGGCATCGTACTTATACCCATTTAAGTCTTATACAAACTAGTTAGAACTTTAGGTCCCCATATGATTTAATTAAGTGGCATAATGAAGCAACTTTTATGAATAAATATCTTAGCTCCAAGGTCTCACCCAATATAAGTTATATAACTCTATTAGAACTCATTAGAGCTATCGTAAACTCAATTCAAGGAGCCTAGCACTAAGTTACTTTTTTATCCATAATAGAACTTTAAATTTTTATCTTTCAGAATAAGGCTTCTAAATTCAAACCAATAGTTCCTTTGATATTTATAATTTATATCTAGACCATTTATAACTTTAGAATCTAAGAAAACTCTCCCTAAATACTCTCGATAGGTCTTGGTTGAGATAAGGTCTAAGAATGGGTTCCATGGTATTTTGCTCATTTCTCTTAGGGAATTGACACATATACAGCTTCCTTGGCTTCTTCTTAATTCAATTATGCTCTTAGATGGTTTGAAATACCATTCTAAGGCTTCATAATTCCTAAAGTGCAATAAAACCCTAAGCCTCAAGTTTTGCATTCTTGAGTTTCTTACTTGCTTTCAATTACATTATCATAACCTCCATGCATTAAAACCCCATTTCCCATCAAGTCTAAGCTAAAATCAAACTCCCTTTAGGCTGCCCTTGGTTAGGTCGAATTAAAGAAGAGCAAGAACACTAAGGAAAAGCAAGTTTTTAACATGGCACCATGCTTTTTTTGAAACTTAGTCTAGTGAGGATTTTGTGGTGCAATTGGTTGCCTCAAACTCCTTCTTTCCTTCAAGTGGTCAGCAATCAAACTTATCTTTTTAAGAAGCCAAGACCACCATTAGAAAGAGTAAGAAGAAAAGAGCAAGATTTCTAACTAAAAGAACATGAAATTATGCAAGTTTCTATACCTTTCTTGGCCTTTCTTTCCCTTCCTTCTCCTTTCTCTTTGAGGTTAGTTATGGAGCTAAGGGGATGTGGCTAGACATATATAAAAGGAAAAGGGAGGTGTTAAAACAATTATAAAAATCCTTGTTATGCTCCTTCATTTAAGTTCATTTTGAATCATTTTTTAGAATCTTATTTTTCGTCATAAAATTTAGGTCCTCTAGTTTATTAAAAATATTTTGTTTGAAATTTATAGGATTTAGAACAATCCGAATCAATCTAGTCAAAGTTTAAGTTAACTGACAACATAAAATACATATCGAAAAGATTTTAACTATTCTAATTATTCTTATGGTTTTCTGGGCCTTTGAAATCCCTAATGAGCTTAGCTTTAGCATCTAAAACCATATCCTTTAAGTTTCTCAAAAGTTCATAAAATTACAATTTTGCCACTACTGTATTGGTTTATTCCTTTTAGGCATTTCAGTTCCAATTTTAGGCCATTCTTAGCTTCTTAACTGCATTTCTAGATGTTTTATTTTGCATTCTAACTTTACTTTGCCTCAATTCATTTTACTTTGAGGTTCTATCTTATTAACCATACAATTCAAATTTCGGTTTCTCTTAATTCGTACTGGCCTTCTCTAGGCCCATAACCCTATTTAAATAATTTATAATACTCTTTAAGAACTATTTTGAATTTCCAAATCATAGGATATTGTAAAAAAAATTTAGAATTATATGAGTTGATAAAATAAAAATCCAACCTAGTATTTTGGAGGGTTAAGCAGGCTAATTTGATAAGTTTAACCCATTGACTATTCTAATGCCTAATGCTAGATTGAGCTTGGGTTATAAATTTTGCTAAAAATGCTTTCTCTATGGCTTTCATTTTTGCATGGAAATTTAATTAATTTCCTACTGAATGCCCTCTATGTGGTTTTCATTCCTAGGATGAAGGTTTCAATGATAATTTTCACTAAATGCCTTCTCTGTATTGCTTTGTTCATAAGCATAATTAAAGTTTTAGGATTAAATTACTATTAGTATCCTTCATTTTATGAGTCACTTTTATGTTAATATGTGATATCTTCAAGTTTTAGAGAATTTTTAAAATAGGCATTTTTACCCTTTTTAAAAAATCATTAAATTAATTTGAATTTGATGCCTTGATTAGAAACTAACACAATTTTAATTGGCATTATGATTAATCCTGATTTGTACATTTTCTTTTTATTTGGGTGGTCCTTTAAGACTTGTTAAATCTAATGCAAAATATATTATATTTGAAAAATAAGATTTTAATGGGTGATAATCAATTTGTTGTCAAGATCTTTGGTGTGCCTTAAGATATATTTATGTAAGTAGATTTTCGTTTGTGAACTAAAGCATTTACTATTTGATCATTCTTTGAAGCAAATTGTTATTAAAAATACCAATTGTCTTTTTTCTTCCTCTATTGCATTTGAGCTTTATAATTTGATGGAGAGGTTATTTGAGGATCTTTAGAAGGAAATTAAATGAAAGTTGTGGAATTGGATATTACTGGTTCCTCATTTAAATACGATGATACCTTATTGAATAGAGGCATACGCTTATACTAGAAATTGCATATCTGTATTAAATTTCTTTTATTTATTTTATCTATATCTTTAATTTTATTTTAGATTTTATTGTATGAGACTTTATGTAACATCTGTCTTTCTATAAAACACCAAAATGAGTTGGTTTTCAAAGTAAGCCCTTTGATATAAGTTATTTAAGACCAAAAAATATTAAAATAAAATTCTAAATAATAGAAAATGAGGATTTGAGCCCTGAGTTGCCCAAAAATTGGGGCCGCGGTGATTCACAAAATTTGTCGAAAGGCCAATGACATTTTTGTAAATAAGTGTAATTTTGGAAAACATATAGGAGGGCTTTTTAAATGAATTTTTTGAGTTCTTTGGGATTTTCAAAGGCCCTGAAAATCATGGGAAGCCCTGGGACCTGTAAAACCCCTCCGGTGGATATTTTTCAATATTAGTTGACCTAAACTTTGACCAGTTCGTTCGAGAAGGTTTTAGCTCCAATTTGAGTGATTCTAAAGGCATTTTACTAAATTGGAAACTTAAATTTTATAATGAAAAGACGATTCTCAAAAAGGAGCTAAAACAAAGCCAGACCAGAAATATCATTGCGAAGGGCAAAATTGGAAACAAATTTTAACAAGAAGCTTCTTTCTTCTCCTTTAAAGCTCACGTTCACTCTCCCTCACTTTAGACCGACTTTCTTCTGCCCAGAACAGAGAGGAGAACCAGAATTTTTAGGCACACAAGGGAGGAGGCAAAAGAAGGAGAAAAGGCCAAGAAAAAGGTATAGAATATATGTATTTTCTTAGTTCTTCCTTAAGCAAAGTTGTTTTCCTCCTTCCCTCTTTTCCTCTTATGGTTTTCTTGATATATTTGGTGCTGTTTTAGGGGTAGAACAAAGAGGAAAAATTCATGTTTGGAGGGAGGCAACTAAGGAAAGTGAAAAGCAACCAAGAAAGTAAGAAAATAAGGTAAAACTTCCATTCTTTGGTAGCTTCTTCCTCCCCCTCCCTCTTGTACGATTTGTTCACCATGAGTCCAATTCTTAGGGGTTGTTTTCTATCTAAATTAGGGGGGGATTAGAGGTTTTAGAGTGCAAGGATTAAGAATCTATCATTGGAAGGAAGTAAAAGCCATTGAATTTTAAGTTAGCAAAGTGTAATTCTTGAAGAGTTTGTAAAATCTGTTTTGATTCATGAATTTCTTAGGCTACGTAAGTGTTTAATTGAGATTCTATGACCTCTAGGAAGCCTCCCAAGTGTAGCTCCCATCAAGGAAAAATCAAGAAGCCTATGAGCCTTTCCTTCCCCTTATGTTTCGGCCTAGGCTAGTTAAATACGTTAGGGATTTTTTTTAATTTGTTCTAGCCTTAGTTTGGGAATTTGTATGATGGTAGAAGGTTAGAGGAACCCTTGGAAATATTCTAGAAGTCATAGATAGTGAGACAGAGGTATAGGCTCCATAATATAGCATAATGAAGCAACTCTTAGTTAGACTCCTTAAAATAATTGTGTGATAACTCCAAAGAGTCTAAATAGAGTTAAGAATCATAGATTGAAGGAGAGAAAGGACCCAAGACCATGAATTATTGTAGTTACTTCATTAAGTGCCTTATGGAAGTATAATAGAGCCATAGACCAAAGAAGTACTATGTAAAGCATGTATAATGCCTATGGTTGTTCCCATGAGTAATTCATGTTTCTCATGGTATGTTTAGACCAAGAGAAACAATTCTCACATCATTGTGAGTGTGTGGCCAAGAGAGGGAGCATAATTCCAAGAGAAAGTGTGCTTGTGTGATAAAGGTAGCTCACTTCTCCTTCTCTCATGCATGATTGTATGCTTGACTTGTTTTTGAATGTGTGTATGTATGTTTTAAGTCATGAAAAGTGTTCTATCATGATCTTGAATGCCATGGTACCATGATGATATAATATGTTTCTAAATAATGTTATGATGCTTGCTTAGATTTGTTTGAGTGTGAAGAGGTTAAGAACTTTTAACTATGGTGAGGATGAGCCAAGAACCCTTAGAATTTGTTGATACAAAGTGAAGAGTCTCCCAAAAGTGAGATGGACTCCCAATATGTAAGGTTGAATCCAAGAATCTCTTAAAGAATGGGTGAGGTCAGTCCAAAATCCAAAAGAAAGGGTGAGGCCAATTCATTCACCTAGTAAGCCTATGGATGCCTTGTATGACTTATTCACATGCCAAACTTGCTTCTTAAATGTTCATGTCACTTATTATGCTTATGCATACATTTTCAAGACTTGTTTTGCATATATTATATATGAGTGAAATGGAGATGAGCTATTAGGATTCTTTGAATCTCTTCCCTCATCTCCAATGATTTAACATCCTAGGTGGGCCAAGTGGGCAAGGTAATAGAAGCCAACCACTTTAAAGATAAGAAGATGACATGAAAGTGATTGAATTTTACTATGTTAAGGCTATACAAATGGCATATGATGTAATCTATGCTAGAATTGACAGACAATGAATGGAACATGTATAATTATCCTAATAGATTATGTATGTATGAAATTTGATGATAAATAGAATGTATTACAACTTTTGAGTATTGAATGGCCATTTCAAGTATATGTGTCTTACTATATGGCTTGAGGATAAAGGATGAGATTTTATATTTTGAGTTTCCACACCCTTAAGACAAGTTTAGGGAGTCTTTTTGGGCATTCCTATGTGCTCAAGTTGTAACACCATAAATTCTAGCTCATCTCGTGCTTTTAAATGGCATAATATCATGAACCATATGGGTTTCCCATAGAAAAAGTAAGGAAAATGGGATTATTTTTATGTTGTGTCATATCTAAAAATTGCAATCAGTGTCATGTGTAACAACCGGGAAATAGAAAAGAAAAGGAAAGAAAAGGAAATAGAAAGCTGAAAATTTTCGAAGTCCAGAAACTATGCTAAGTCTTCTCGCAATAGTGAGAAATGGTCTCGCTGTCGCGAGAATGTCTTCTCGCCATAGCGAACGAGGTTCTAGCTATAGCGATTGCTGGCAGCAGTCTATACAAAAACCAAGGAGTTGCTCACTGTAGCGTGCGCCATAGCGAGAGTGAGGTCTGGAACTGACGCGAATTCGCCATAGCGAAGGTCGAAACTCGCCATAGCGAAGGGAACTAATGCGAATTCGCCGTAGCGAAGGTTAAGCCTCGCCATAGCGAAGCTAGATAACACAAGCTCGCTATAGCGAAAGTTAATTTTCGCCGTAGAGAGGGTCAGTCCGGAAGAGAGTAAAAGGCGAGAATTAGACTTCATTAAATGCCCAAACTTATTTCTTCTCTCATATCTGCCCTAGACTTCGACCCAAGGAGAGAAAAGAGGCGTGGAGAGTGAGAGAGATCAAGAGAAAGAGGAAGAGCAAGGGAAAGGTAAGGAAACTTCTCCCATTTCTTCTTAGAACTCTGATCTCCTCTTTTTGCCCTCTCTTCCAATGGTTTTGTTTGTGAAAATGGTTGGATTTTGGGTATGGGTCAGAAGAGAGAAAGTGGAAAACACCTTTGAATCTTTGTATTTTCTTTGAAAATGTTGTTTCCACTACCATGGGAGCTTGAGAGAGAGAAAGAGTTGATGACATTCTAGAGAGAGAGAAAGAACTCTAAGTTCTGGTATATTAGGAAAGTTTGATCTGAAAGATTATATTCTAAGAGAGTAATTGCATGCTTTTGTGTGTCTAGGCTCAAGAGAAACACCTCCATCAAGGTGTGATTGTGAACCTAAGGAGGGAGAGGAGAAATTGAAAGGAAAAACTAGTGTTGGCTTTAGCTCATAAGGTAGCTCTCTCTTCCCACTCTTTCTTGTTGCATTCTTGGATGTAATAGTCATTGTATGTTTATGTATATGCTTGTTATGTGGAATATGCCATATGTTATTGCCATGATGCATTGTTGATAATATGCTTGTATGATGAATTGTGAGATTTGCTAGGGTGAGGTAGTGCCGAAAGTCCCTTGAGATGGGTGAGGTGAAGCCGAAAGTCCCTTGAGATAAGTGAGACAAGGCCAAAAGTCTCAAACGAGTGAGGCCAAGTCAAAAGTCCTTAAAATCAGGTGAGGCTATCCAAAAGTCCCTAAACTCGGGTGAGGCTAGACCAAAAGTCCCTGGAGCCTATTTTTGGCATTGTTGTGATTTCCATAGCATGTACAATGTGTATTGGATGGTTGAGAATGGCTAAATGCTTATTCACATGCTTTGACTTATTATATGCCTTGATTGCTTACTTGATTGAGTGCATGAGCTACTGAGATTCCCTGAATCTCACCCCTTCCCCTCCCAACTTAACATGCTAGGTGGAGCACAAGGAGAAGCAAGTGCACACTAAGGAGCCTAGGAGTATGCTTAGTTAGATATTACTCTATTTTGATGTATTTTGATGTAAAGTGGTGCAAAATGAATATGTGCCCACTATTTTTAAGATATAAATGTTGTAGCAAGTGTATATGTATGAAGAGATGATGTATAAACTATGTAAAGAGCCAAATGAATGGAAATGAGGGTTTTGCCCCTTTTGTTGAATGAATGCAATAGTGTATTTTTGGCCGTAGCATAGTGAAATTGGAATGTCTGATGATTTGGACCACATGAACTTGTTATATATCCTAGTTTTATGCTTTTAAACTTGTCCATGAGTGGCTAGAGCGTGTGAGAGGCCATTTGAACCTATTTTGGACCTTTTGGGTGCCAAAACCAGTATTTTTGAGAGCTCCGTCAAAGTATGACCGGATGAGCTCCTCTTGCCATGAAATTTGGCATGCCTCTAGAGTTTGTAGAGAACTTCTTGAGAAGCTAAAGTTGGTAATATTCGGAGGTCGAGAGAATATTTAGCGAATTGTTGAATTTGGAAAAATTTAATGGATTGGTCATGTACTGTTCATATAAACCAGAAATGAAATCTGTGGCATTCATAGAACAAATGGATTCCAAATGTGGTAAACTTTTATACACATAAACTAGACAACCACAGAGACTTATAGGAACTAGAATCACCTAAATCGGAGGTCTGTAGAGAGAGAACGAACTATCTGAAGTTCTGTATCAGCATCAGGGAGCTCATCTGACCCCCGTTACTATTCCATCAGTTTTCCGGGAGTAAGAGCTGCTGAAATGATCTGGACTTATTTTTTTCCCCTAGTAGACATCTGTAGCTTTTCAAATTGGTATAGTGTGCCCAGATTGGATTTTTGTGGATTTAGTTATAAATTTTCGAAAGTCATGACAGTAAACTAGACCAGAAACAGTGATAGCTGTACCTCCTTCCGATTTTTGATGTCAAAAATGGTCCAAATGCTGAGATTTCGATTGGGAATTATTTTTAGTGTAAAGACAACACTTAGAGCTTTCTAGAGAACTAAATTTTACTAGATTTCCATTTTTCTATAATTAGTTATGATTTTCCAACATTAGAACCAAAATATGACTTTTGGGCACAAGTGAGAAAATGCAATTTTTCTGGTTTTTGGCTCTATACCCGTGACTTATGGTTTGTTTTATGCTATGTATGAGTTGTATATATGGAGTTTGAGTTGAGGATGTGAATGATGGGTTCACAGGACCCACGGGGCAAAAGATAAGTGTATGAAATCCCGGTTCATAGCATGCAAATGCTACGGATTGGTGTTGATCCTTTGGAAATCATATGGAACCGAGCCCAGTGAGAGGCTAGATAGCGGGAGTAAATTAAGGTGTCACATTTTTGGTATCAGAGCAATGGTTTAGGCACTTTTGCTCAAGTTTAGGCTCTTGAAGTATGTGAATTGCTTGTGTTTGGTGTGAATGGTCATGGAAGTTGTAGCATCCTTATGCATAGGTGTTGTGATATCATTGTGAACTGAGGATTGCTACTTCTTTTCAGACATGGTTGAGACTAAACGGGCAGGGGTAGAGGCAAAGGTAGACCGCCCAGGGCTCAGAGAGCTGAGCCAGAGGTTCCTGTTGAGACTGAGGATCCTCTGCGGGCCATCTTGGAGAGGCTTGATCGTTATGAGGCCATGATGGGCCAGCATCAGGAGATGCTGGAACAGCAGAGATACATTGCCCAGCAGCAGCATGATATGATCATGCATTTGCAAGATACCCTGGCTAGGCAAGAAGAAGCCAGAAGAGATGCCCTTGTACCTCAGCCATCTACATCTAGCATTCCACCTATACCTCCCCAGGAGCCTGCTGCTATTCAGACCCAGACGCCTATCCAGAAAGTATTGAAACAGTTTAGGTAGAACAATCCACCCTCATTTGACGGGGAGTTGAATGCAGATAAGGCAGAGGCTTGGGTGATGCAGCTTAAGAAAATATTCTTAGTGATGGATTGTACCATTGAGCAGAAAGCCCAGTTAGCCACCTTTATGCTAGAAAAGGAAGCTGATAGATGGTGGGATAGCGCGAAACCCCTGATGGAGACCAAGAATATACAGATAACTTGGGAGACTTTCTTGGTCGAGTTTTATGAGAAGTATGTCCCAAGTTCGGTGAGGAAAAAGAAAGAGATGGAGTTCATGGGCTTGAGACAGACGGATGAGATGACTGTGGACCAGTATGTGGCCAAGTTTATTGAGTTGTCTCGGTATTCCTCTTACCTCCAGAGGTATGATGATGAACCCTGGAGATGTGAGCAGTTTGAGACTAGGTTGAGGCCCCTGATTAGCGATAGAGTCACTCCACAGCGGATCAGAAAGTTTAATACTGTGGTGGAGGTCAGCAGGGTGATTGAGACCAACTTGCAAGTTATCATGCCTGCTGCGACTACGGCTAGTCAGAAAAGGGTTCCGGATTTGAAAAGGCCGAAACCTGAAGAGGGTTCTAGTTTGACACTTAGTACCAAGAAGAGAGGCAAGGGGCCATGGAATAGAAGGCCGCAGTGAGGTGTGCCACCTCCTCGGGGTCAGTCATCCTTCCAGCAGTCTCTGGTGACATGTTTTAAGTGTGGGAAGCCGGGCACATTGCTAGACACTGTCCTCAGATGGAGACAGCGCCTCCTCCTAGACCACAGACCCAGGGCCGAGTGTTCGCCCTTACTCAGCAGGAAGCCAGTGCATCTCCCAGTTTGATCCAAGGTACGCTGATAGTGAATGGCTTTCCTGTAGTTGCTATGTTTGATTCGGGTGCTAGTCACTCGTTTATATCTTATGATTGTGTGAGGAAATTGGGTCTGGTCATTAGTGTCTTGCCATTTGACTTGTCTGTCAATACACCTACTGGAGGCCACGTGGTTACTTCCCATACCTGATTAAATGTCACTGTCCAATTTAACCATTGTCATACCACTATTGATTTGGTTTGTATGCCCTTCCATGAAATTGATTTGATTATTGGTATGAACTGGTTGGCTGCGAATAATTCCATACTTGATTGTGAACACGAACCATTTTCTTACCTGCTTGTGGGACCATACCTAGGGTAGGAGCAGAGTTATCCTTTATGACTACTGCCCAGGCTGAGAGATATTTAGAGTGTGGATGTCAAGGGTTTCTAGTCTTTTTCTCTATTCAGGCCGAGGTAGAAGAAGGGATAGAGGAGATCCCAGTCGTCAGGAATTCCCGGAGATTTTCCCTAGAGAGTTTGATTTTAGTGGCCTACCTCTTGAGAGAGAATTAGAGTTCCCTATAGACATAGTGCCTGGGGCTGGACCGGTGTCCAAAACTCCTTACAGGATGGCTCCCACTGAGCTTGCTGAGTTGAAAGAGCAGGTAGAGGAATTGTTAGAGAAAGGGTTTATCCGCCCTAGTGTTTCACCTTGGGGTGCTCCGGTGTTGTTTGTGAAAAAGAAATATGGTAGCTTGTGGTTGTGTATAGATTACAGAGAGTTGAATAAAGTTACCATCAAGAATAAATATCCTCTCCCTAGAATTGATGATCTGTTAGATCAGTTGGCTGGGGCATCTGTGTTTTCTAAGATAGATCTTAGATCTGGTTACCACCAGTTGAGAGTGAGAACTGAAGACATCTCTAAGACGGCTTTCAGAACGAGATATGGGCATTATGAGTTCCTTGTGATGCCATTCGGGTTGACCAATGCGCCTGCTGTGTTCATGGATTATATGAACAGGGTATTCAGACCGTATCTAGATCAGTTTGTGATGGTCTTTATTGATGATATTTTAGTGTACTCCCGATCTTTTGAGGAGCACGAGAGGCATTTGAGACTAGTCCTAGACACCTTGAGAGAGAAAAGGTTGTATGCCAAACTTAGTAAATGTGAGTTTTGGCTGACCGAGGTGTGATTCTTAGGTCATGTGATCTCACGAGATGGGGTTGCGGTAGATCCCCATAAAGTTGAGGCTGTGTTACAGTGGGATAGACCTAGAACGATCACCGAGGTTAGGAGTTTCCTAGGTTTGGCAGGATATTATAGACGGTTTATTCAGGACTTTTCTCGGATGGCCTTACCACTGACGAGGCTAACTAGGAAAGATACACCATTTGTGTGGGATGAGAGATATGAGAAGAGTTTCCAAGAGTTGAAACTCTATTTGACCACTGCCCCTGTACTGATTATCCCTGACCCTAGTGAACCATTTGTAGTTTATTGTGATGCTTCGGGCAAAGGGTTAGAATGTGTGTTGATGCAGCAGGGCCGAGTAGTGGCATATGCCTCGAGGCAGTTGAGACCTCATGAGGAGAATTACCCCACACATGACCTGGAGTTAGTTGCCGTAGTGTTTGCTCTTAAAATTTGGAGACACTATCTGTATGGTGCTACCATAGAGATCTATAATGACCACAAGAGTCTGAAATACCTGTTTGATCAGAAAGAACTCAATATGAGACAGAGGAGATGGATGGAATTCTTGAAAGATTATGATTATATGTTGAAATATCATCCGGGCAAGGCCAATGTGGTAGCAGATGCCCTGAGTAGAAAAACCATCCATGTAGCTCATATGATGATTAGGGAGCAGGAGCTCCTAGAGAAGTTCAAAGAGTTGAACCTCTCTTGTCAGGTGGTATTGGGTAGATTGTATCTGAGTGAAACCCGAATTGAAAATATCTTGAGAACCCAGATCTTAGATGCCCAAAAAGAGGATGAGTTCCTGAAACGGATCAGGAATGAGATTTCCCAAGGTAAGACCTCAGATTTCAAGGTGTCTGAGGATGGCATGATAGTATATCGAGATAGAATCTATGTGCCTAGTCAAAATGAGTTAAGAGAAAGCATTCTAGAAGAGGCACATAAGAGTAAGTATACTATCCACCCAGGTGCCACCAAGATGTATCAGGATGTGAAAAGAATTTTCTGGTAGCCGGGGATGAAAAGTGATGTGACGGAGTACGTGGCTAGATGCCTAGTGTGTCAGAGGGTAAAGATAGAACATCAAAAACTGGCTGGGTTGTTGCAACCTTTAGATATCCCTGAGTGGAAGTGGGATAGTATAGCCATGGACTTTGTCATGAGGTTACCCAGGACATCCTCTGGACACGATGCTATTTGAGTAGTTGTGGATAGACTGATGAAGTCTGCACACTTTTTAGCCATCAGGGCCACTCATACACTGGATAGATTAGCCCAGTTGTATATCAGAGAGATAGTGCGACTTCATGGAATACCCAATAGCATAGTTTCGGATAGAGACCCCAGGTTCACATCGAACTTTTGGAGGTCATTGCAGCATCCCTTAGGGATAAGATTGCGGTTTAGTATTGCATATCATCCCCAGACAGATGGTTAAACTGAAAGGACCATCCAGACATTGGAAGATATGTTGAGGGCATGTGTGCTAGAAATGAAGGGGAACTGGGATGCGTATTTACCATTAGCAGAGTTTGCGTATAACAACAGTTACCATTCTAGTATTCAGATGGCCCCTTATGAGGCTTTGTATGGGAGAAAGTGTAGATCTCCTCTGTGTTAGGTTGAGCTAGGTGATAGGAGTATGATAGGACCTGAGATTGTGGACCAGACCACCCGACAAATAGAGTTGATTAAAAAGAGGCTCCTCACGACCCAGAGTAGGCAGAAAAGCTATGCTGATAAGCGTAAGAGGCCGTTAGAGTTTGAGATTGGAGACCATGTATTCATTCGAATATCTCCAATGACAGGAGTAGATCGGTCAATGAGGGTAAGGAAGCTCAGTCCTAGGTATATTGGTCCATTTGAAATCCTTGAGAAAATCGGACCTGTGGCTTACCGAATAGCCTTACCTCCTAACCTAGCCTAAATCCACAGTGTTTTTCATGTCTCCCAGTTGAAAAAGTATTTACCAGATTCCTCACATGTCATAGAATATGAGCATGTGCAATTGCAGGAAGATCTTTCCTATGTAGTGAAACCGGAGAGAATTGTGGATGCTAAGCTGAAACAGCTGAGAAGCAAGAGCATTCCTCTGGTGAAAGTGATCTGGAGAGGTCTGACATCTGAGGAAGCAACCTGGGAATTAGCGGATGAGATAAGGCAGAAATATCCAGAGTTATTCCCTTGAGGTAAGTTTTTAAATTTTGAGGACGAAATTTCTTTTAAGAGGGGTAGAAATGTAACAACCGGGAAAAAGAAAAGAAAAGGAAAAGAAAGGAAATAGAAAGCTGGAAATTTTTGAAGTCCAGAAACTATACTAAGTCTTCTCGCAATAGTGAGAAATGGTCTCGCTGTCGCGAAAATGTCTTCTCGCCATAGCGAACGAGATTCTAACTATAGCGAGTGCTGGCAGCAGTCCATACAAAAACCAAGGAGTTGCTTGCTGTAGCGTGCGCCATAGCGAGAGTGAGGTCTGGAACTGACGCGAGTTTGCCATAGCGAAGGTCGAAACTCACCATAGCGAAGGGAACTGATGCAAGTTCATCGTAGCGAAGGTTAAGCCTCGCCGTAGCGAAGCCAGATAACACGAGCTCGCTATAGCGAAGGTTAATTTTCGCTGTAGCGAGGGTCAATCCGGAAGAGAGTAAAAGGCGAGAATTAGACTTCATTAAACGCCCAAACTCATTTCTTCTCTCATATCTGCCCTAGACTTCGACCCAAGGAGAGAAAAGAGGCGTAGAGAGTGAGAGAGATCAAGAGAAAGAGGAAGAGCAAGGGAAAGGTAAGGAAACTTCTCCCATTTCTTCTTAGAACTCTGATCCCCTCTCTTTGCCCTCTCTTCCCACGGTTTTGTTTGTGAAAATGGTTGGATTTTGGGTATGGGTCAGAAGAGGGAAAGTGGAAAGCACCTTTGAATCTTTGTATTTTCTTTGAAAATGTTGTTTCCACTACCATGGGAGCTTGAGAGAGAGAAAGAGTTGATGGCATTCTAGAGAGAGAGAGAGAGAACTCTAGGTTCTGGTATGTTAGGAGAGTTTAATCTGAAAGATTATATTCTAAGAGAGTAATTGCATGCTTTTGTGTGTCTAGGCTCAAGAGAAACACCTCTATCAAGGTGTGATTGTGAACCTAAGGAGGGAGAGGAGAAATTGAAAGGAAAAGCTAGTGTTGGCTTTAGCTCATAAGGTAGCTCTCTCTTCCCACTCTTTCTTGTTGCATTCTTGGATGTAATAGTCATTGTATGTTTATGTATATGCTTGTTATGTGGAATATTCCATATGTTATTGCCATGATGCATTGTTGACAATATGCTTGTATGATGAATTGTGAGATTTGCTCGGGTGAGGTAGTGCCGAAAGTCCCTTGAGATGGGTGAGGTGAAGCCGAAAGTCCCTTGAGATAGGTGAGACAAGGCCAAAAGTCTCAAACGAGTGAGGTCAAGTCAAAAGTCCTTAAAATTGGGTGAGGTTATCCAAAAGTCCCTAAACTCGGGTGAGGCTAGACCAAAAGTCCCTGGAGTCCATTTTTGGCATTGTTGTGATTTCCATAGCATGTACAATGTGTATTGGATGGTTGAGAATGGCTAAATGCTTATTCACATGCTTTGACTTGTTATATGCCTTGATTGCTTACTTGATTGAGTGCATGAGCTACTGAGATTCCCTGAATCTCACCTCTTCCCCTCCCAACTTAACATGCTAGGTGGAGCACAAGAGAAGCAAGTGCACACCAAGGAGCCTAGGAGTATGCTTAGTTAGATATTACTCTATTTTGATGTATTTTGATGCAAAGTGGTGCAAAATGAATATGTGCCCACTATTTTTGAGATGTAAATGTTGTAGCAAGTGTATATGTATGAAGAGATGATGTATAAACTATGTAAAGAGCCAAATGAATGGAAATGAGGATTTTACCCCTTTTGTTGAATGAATGCAATAGTGTATTTTTGGCCGTAGCATAGTGAGATTGAAATGTCTGATGATTTGGACCACATGGACTTGTTATATATCCTAGTTTTGTGCTTTTAAACTTGTCCATGAGTGGCTAGAGCGTGTGAGAGGCCATTTGGACCTATTTTGGACCTTTTGGGTGCTAAAACTGGTATTTTTGAGAGCTCCATCAAAGTATGACCGGATGAGCTCCTCTTACCATGAAATTTGGCATGACTCTAGAGTTTGTAGAGAGCTTCTTGAGAAGCTAAAGTTGGTAATATTCGGAGGTCGAGAGAATATTTAGCGAATTGTTGAATTTGGGAAAATTTAATGGATTGGTCATGTACTGTTCATATAAACCAGAAATGAAATCTATGGCATTCATAGACTAAATGAATTCCAAATGTGGTGAAATTTTATACACATAAACTAGACAACTACAGTAACTTATAAGAACTAGAATCACCTAAATCAGAGGTCTGTAGAGAGAGAACAAACCGTCTGAAGTTCTGTATTAGCATCAAGGAGCTCATCTGACCCCCGTTACTGTTCCATCGGTTTTCAGAGAGTAGGAGCTACTGAACTGATCTGGACTTATTTGTTTCCTCTAGTAGACATCCGTAGCTTTTCAAGTTGGTATAGTATGCCCAGATTGGATTTTTGTGGATTTAGTTATGAATTTTCGAAAGTCATGACAGTAAACTAGACTAGAAACAGTGACAGCTGGACCTCCTTCCCATTTTTGATGTCAAACATGGTCCAAATGCTGAGATTTTGATTGGGAATTATTTGTAGTGTAAAGACAACACTTAGAGCTTTCTAGAGAGCTAAAGTTTACTAGATTTCCATTTTTCTATAATTAGTTATGATTTTCCAAAGTTAGAGCCAAAATATGACTTTTGGGCACAAGTGAGAAAATGCAATTTTTCTGGTTTTTGGCTCTATACCCGTGGCTTATGGTTTGTTTTATGCTATGTATGCCGCTTAGTTGATACAGCAGGATCGAGTGTGGCATATGCCTCGAGGCAGTTGGGGCCTCGTTAGTTGTATATATGAAGTTTGAGTTGAGGATGCGAATGATGGGTTCACAGGACCCACGGGGCAAAAGATGAGTGTATGAAACCCCGGTTCATAGCATGCAAATGCCACGGATTGGTGTTGATCCTTTGGAAATCATATGGAACCGAGCCCAGTGAGAGGCTAGATAGCGAGAGTAAATTAAGGTGTCACATCATGTGGACCGTGTGAGCTTATACTATACATCCTCATATTTAATTACATTAAACCAACTCATTTGCATCACACTATCATGTCCACAACTCATAGAAACCGAAATGAAGCATGAAATAGGCTTGTTTAATTTCAGCCAGATTTGCTCCATTTTCTAACCAAACTTTGGAAAATCATAACTAAATCTAGAAAAATCGAAATAATGCTTTCTTGGTCATTTTGGGAGTGTAAATGAGTCCACTGAAAGAAACATTAATCTTGCGAACGGGTTAACATTAACGCGATGTGATTAGTAAGCTCTCCCATGATAGGCCTCCAGAGTTAGAAATTTCTTTCCCTTAAGAGAAAGAACTAACTAGTATTTTATAACAATAGAGCCCTTATTAAGAGCTAGTAATAAAAGTTTCCTAGCTAAGAGAAAATTTAAAAGAAGGAAATCGCTGAGAAAACATATAGAGCTAGAAAGAAAGGAAAGAAAAGAGTAGTTAGCCAGAAAAGAAAAGAGTAAAAGAAAGTGTACCCCAAATTTTGAGGATGAAATTTATTTAAGAAGGGAGAAATGTAATATCTGGTTCTCTGAAAATGAAAGAAAACGTGAGAAATGTAACGTGCAGTTTTTCTATCAACGAAAGAAACTTATTGGATACAAAAGGAAGTCCCTCGAAATGATGTAGTTAATGTCCTAAAAAATTTAAAAAGCATTCTAGACTCCTAAAAATGAGAATTCCAGGCTCAAATGGAAAGAAAAATAGAGTTAGAATGGAGAAACAATTTTTTACAAAAAACTTACAAAACGTAATGGCATTTTTGTAACTTTGAGCAAATTTTAGAATTCACACAAGAGGGCTTTTTAAATGAAAGTTTTGAGTTCTTTAGGGTTCTCAGAGGTCTTGAAAACCATGGAAAGCCCCAGGACAACTAAAACTTCTCCGGTGGACATTTTCCAACGTCGGTGACATAGGGTTCCATTATGGTCATTTTTTGCTCCATATAGGATACCAAAATTGCCAAATGGCTTTCCTTTGGTTTTGACACCTTTTGGCTAAGTCTAAAAGTACATTTAGGACTTGTGTGAGCTGCCTAAATGGTCTTAAACCCTATACATCTCATTTTGGTCTTTCCATCTATACATATGCACATTACATCAAGCTTTCCAAAATGCATACTTTGCTTTTAGCTAGACCATCCCTTGGTAAGAAGGATTTTATTTCATATAATCTCAGGAATTTCATTCTATAGTGCTCTCGGCTTACACTCTTTCTCTATATCACACAAGCCTCGCCTTCTTAGGCGGTGTCTAGCTTCCTCGAGCTTTCCTGAGGGTATTAAGGCATTAACAGTATGTCTAAGTTTATTTCTACATTCAGATCAAAGTTAGGCTTTTTCTCTATTTAATCTCTTTAGCTTCATCCCCAGGAGCACAATATACGGATCTCAGGGTTATTTCTTACCAGTTTACCCTATGATTACAATTCATATTTCTTTTGGTCATAAGCCTCAAATCTTAATTACTTAAAAAATACTTCCAGATCATAACATTCATCACAAAGGACGTTTGACATTCAAAATGGTCCAAAGGTCCGACTAAATTCTGGAACTGTTATAGAATTCTACAAAAAACTTTCAAATTGTCTAATTAATTCCAAAAAAATTTAATCCATGCAAATAATACCAATCTAGAAAGTTATGGATGTGAACTAGAGAGGAAAAATGTCTCTAGATTAGTTCATCAAGCCCAAATCTTGGAATTCAATGGACTAGTATTTCTGGTCGGGCAAAATTACTGATACTTGACAGAAACTTCAAAAATTCATATCTCTTATTCTAGATCTCTAAATAAGGTGATTCTAGTTGGTATAAGTCACTATGATTGCCTAGTTTCTCTGTACAAAATTTCATAGCAATTGGGCATCATTTAAGCCTTGTGTGACATAATGCAAATTTGGACCAAATGAATAGTGCAACAAACCAGAAATTATAAAAAATTATCAACTTTGAAAAATCATCAAATATTCTATAGACCTCTAAAAGTTATGATCTTTAGATTTCCAAAAATTTCTCAATGAGATCTAATTGCATGCCAAATTTTAGATTAAGATTAACTCATTTGGCTAAAAAGTAATGTAGGGTTCCATAATAGTCAATTTTAGCTCCATATAGGGTACCAAAGTTGCCAAATGGATTTTCCTTAGTCTTGGAACCTTTTGGGTAAGTCTAAAAGTACATTTAAGACTTGTGTGAGCTATCCAAATGGTCCCAAACCTCATGCATCTCATTTTGGCCATTCAACCCACACTTATGCACATTTCCATCATGCTTTTACATTGCATACTTTGGCATTTCATACTCAAATTATATGCTAGAGTTCACACATCATATCCATATATTTAAACATCACATCATATCATATTTATACATGTCTCAAAGTCATAGATCATTTACAACATCATATACATAAAAAAACATAACTATGGTTCTAAAATGGATAAAGCTAAGTATTATGCTTGTCAATCTCCTTCTTTCATTGTTGTTGGCTCCTTTCACTATAGCTACTTAGTCCACCTAGTATATTAGATCGTTGGAGAGGAAGGAATGAGATTTAAAGAATCCCAATCTCATCTCCCATTCAATCATACATAATATGTGCAAAGCAAGTTTTACAAATGCATGCATGGAGAAAATGGAAGTCATGGATATTTTAAAAGCAAACTTAGCATATGAACAAATCATACAAGACATTCAAGAGTTCACCAAGTGCTTGGATTGGCCTCATATTTCTCATAGATTTTGAACTTACCTCACCTATTATTTAAGAGTATTGGAGTCAAGCATACTCTTAGGAGCCCACTTTGCTTTTGGAAGACTCTTTACTTTGTTTTAATCAAATTCAAGGGTTCTTGGCTCATCTTCACCAAAGGGAAGAGTTTTTGACCTCTCCATACTCAAGCATACTCATACAAACATCATATATTCATTTGAAAACATAACATGGCATCAAGAATCATGGCATATAAAGGCATACTAGCATACTTTTTATAACTTGAAAATACACATACACACATTCTAAAACAAGTAAATACACATCCATGCATGAGAGAAGGTGGAGAGAGTTACCTTATGTACACTCACACACTTTTTCCTTGAAATTTAAGTCTCCTCTTTTAGCCACACACACACAAATTGGTAGAAATGGTTTCTCTTGGCCTAGATACAATTTATGGGAGCCAATTAGGTTCATGAAACATATTCTAAGGTTACATAATTTGCTTAAACCCTAGGGAGGTCAATATAGCTACCATAGAATGCATTTTTACTTTGTTTCCTTACTTAGTTTAGCTTGAATCTTGCTTTCTCCAAGCTCCTCTCTTCAAATCCAAAATTTTCCTTAAATATCTCCCTTGAATTAGATTTATAAACCTCATTTTAATCCAAGGAAACAAAGAAAAAGGGAGGAGAGGAGGTGTGGATGAAGAAACGTAAGGAAAATCATTATGAAAACATACCTTAAACTTGGATTTCTTCCTCCTTATTCTTACTCTCTTGGGCACCTCTTCCTTAGGGTTTTGCTTCTGATTTAAGGTTGGAAAATCTGAAGTGAAATGAGGGCAAGTGTGAGGCGCCACCTATATATAGGTAGGGAAAAGTGACTTTTTTAAAAATTTCACTTTTGCTCATCGTATTTTGCATTTCCATTTCTCCTTTGTTTTAACACCTTTTTTAGAACCGTCTCTTCCATTATAAAGTTAAGTTCCCTACTAAGAAAAATGCCTTTGGAATTACTCAAATTGGAGCTAAAACCTTCCAGAATGAATCTGTCAAAGTTCGGGCACACCGACATTGGAAAACATCCACCAGAGGGGATTTAACTGTCCTGGGGCTTCCCATGGTTTTTAGGGCCTTTGAGAACCTTAAGGAATTCAAAAATTTCATTTAAAAAGTCTTTCATACTCAATTCTAGACTACACAAATTATAACACATTATACAAGAAGACCTTGTACTTGCTGGCAAAAACTTTATCGACAAGGTCTTAGAAATTGTGTAACACCTCAATCTACTACTGCTACCTAGCCTCTCACTGGGCTCGATTCCATATGATTATCTCTTTCTTTTTCCTCACTGAACTTGGGACATACTTCTCATAAAACTCAACCAAGAAAGTCTCCCAATTTATCTATATATTCTTGGTCTCCATCAGGGGTTTCGCGCTATCCCACCATCTATCAGCCTCCTTTTCTAGCATGAAGGTGGCTAGCTGGGCTTTCTGCTCAGTGGTACAATCCATCACTGAGAATATCTTCTTAAGCTGCATCACCCAAGCCTCCGCCTTATCCGCATCCAACTCCCCGTCAAACGAGGGTGGATTGTTCTGCCTAAACTGCTTCAATACTTTTTGGATAGGCGCTTGGGTCTGTGGAGCAGCAGGCTCCTGGGGAGGTATAGGTGGAATGCTAAATGTAGACGGCTGAGGTACAGGGGCATCTCTTCTGGCTTCTTCTTGCCTAGCCAGGGTATCTTGTAAATGCATGATCATATCATGCTGCTGCTGGGCAATGTATCTCTGTTGCTCCAGCATCTCTTGGTGCTGGCCCATCATGGCTTCACACTGATCAAGTCTATCCATGATGGCCTGCAGAGGATCCCTAGTCTCAATAGGAACCTTTGGCTCATCTCTCTGAGCCCTAGGTGGTCTGCCTCTGCCTCTACCCCTGCCCCGTCTAGTCTCAACCATGTCTGAAAAGAAATAGCAATCCTCAGTTCACAATAATATCACAACACTTATGTAAGGATGCTACAACTTCCATGACCATTCACACCAAATACAAGCAATTCACATACTTCAAGAGCCTAAACGTGAGTAAAAGTGCCTGAACCTTTGCTCTGATACCAAAAATGTAACACCTCAATCTACTACCGCTACCTAGCCTCTCACTGGGCTCGGTTCCATATGATTTCCAAAGAAACAATACCAATCCGTGGCATTTGCATGCTATGAACCGGGGTTTCATATACTCATCTTTTGCCCCTTGGGTCCTGTGAACCCATCTCAAGCATCCTCAACTCAAACTCCATATAGACGACTCATACATAGCATCAAACAAACCATAAGCCACGGGTATAGAGCCAAAAACCAGAAAAATTACATTTTCTCATTTGGGCCCAAAAGTCATATTTTGGCTCTAACTTTTGAAAATCATAACTAATTGTGAAAAACTGGGAATCTAGTAAACTTTAGCTCTCTGGAAAGCTCTAAGTGTTAACTTTACACTAAAAATAATTCCCAACCACAAACACAGCGTTTGGACCATGTTTGACATCGAAAATGGGAAGGAGGTCCGGCTGTCACTGTTTCTGGTGCAGCTTGCTATCATGACTTTCGAAAATTCATAACTAAATCCACAAAAATCCAATCTGGGAGCACTATACCAATTTAAAAAGCTACAGATGTCTACTAGAGGAGAAAAATAAGTCCAGATCAGTTCAGTAGCTCCTACTCCCCGGAAACTGATGGAACAGTAACGGGGGTCAGATGAGCTCCCTGATGCTGATACAGAACTTCAGACGGTTCGTTCTCTCTCTACAGACCTCTGATTTAGGTGATTCTAGTTCCTATAAGTCACTGTGGTTGTCTAGTTTACGTGTATAAAATTTCACCACATTTGGAATCCATTTGGTCTATGAATGCCACAGATTTCATTTTTTGGTTTATATGAACAGTGCATGACCAATCCCTTAAATTTTCCCAAATTCAACAATTCGCCAAATATTCTCTAAACCTCCGAATATTACCAACTTTAGCTTCTCAAGAAGCTTTCTACACACTCTAGAGGCATGCCAAATTTCATGGCAAGAGGAGCTTATCCGGTCATATTTTGACGGAGCTGTCAAAAACATCGATTTTGGCACTCCAAAGGTCCAAAACGAGTCCAAATCGCCTCTCACACACTCTAGCCACTCATGGACAAGTTTAAAAGCATAAAACTAGGATATATAACAAGTCCATGTGGTCCAAATCATCATACATCCAAATCTCGCTATGCTATGACCAAATATACACTATCTCATTCATGCATCAAAAGGGACAAAACCCTCATTTCCATTCATTTGGCTATAAACATAGTTCATACAATATCCTTTCATAGTTATACACATGTTACAACCTTTACATCTCAAAAATAGTGGGCGCATATTCATTTGGCACCACTTTACATCAAAATTACAACGAAATATCTAAAAGAAAGTAATATCTAACTAAGCATGCTTCTAGGCTCCTTGGTGTGTGCTCGGTTCTCCTTGAGCTCCACCTAGCATATTAGTTTGGAGGGGAAAGGGGTGAGATTCAGGGAATCTCAGTAGCTCATGCACTCAATCAAGTAAGTAATCAAGGCATATAACAAGTCAAAGCATGTGAATAAGTATTCAGCCATTCTCAATCACCCAACACACATTGTACATGCTATGGAAATCACAACAATGCCAAAATGAGCTCTAGGGACTTTTGGTCTAACCTCACCCGAGTTTAAGGGACTTTTGGATGGCCTCACCCGAGTTTAAGGACTTTTGACTTAGCCTCACTCATTTGAGACTTTTGGCCTTGTCTCACCTATCTCAAGGGACTTTCGGCTTCACCTCACCCATCTCAAGGGACTTTCGGCACTATCTCACCCGAGCAAATCTCACAATTCATCATACAAGTATATTGGCATCAATGCATCAAAGTAATAGCATATGGCATATTCCACACAACAAGCATATACATAAACATACAATGACTATCATATCCAAGAATGCAACAAGAAAGAGTGGAAGAGAGAGCTCCCTTTGGAGCCAAAGCCAACACTAGCTTTTCCTTTCAAATTCACTTCTCCCTTCTTAAGTTCACAATCACACCTTGATGAAGGTGTTTCTCTTGAGCCTAAACACACAAAAGCATGCAATTACTCTCTTAGAATATAATCCTTCTGATCAAACTCTCCTAACATACAGAACCTAGAGTTCTCTCTCTCTCTCTCTAGAATGCCATCAACTCTTTCTCTCTCTCAAGCTCCCATGGTAGTGGAAACAACATTTTCAAAGCAAACTCAAAGATTCAAAGGTGTTTTCCACTTTCCCTCTTTTGACCCATGCCCAAAAACCATCCATTTTTACAAACAAAATCGTAGGAAAAGAGGGCAAAGAGAGGGGATCAGAAATCTAAAGAGAAATGGGGGAAATTTCCTTACCATTCCCTTATTCTTCCTCCTTCTCTTGATCTCTCTCACTCTCCATGCCTCTTTCTCTCCTTGGGTCGAAGTCTAGGGCAGAAATGAGAGAAGAAATGAGTTTGGGCGTTTAATGAAGTCTAATTCTCGCTATTTACTCTCTTCCGGACTGACCCTCGCTACGGCGAAAATTAACCTTCGCTATAGCGAGCTCGTGTTATCTGGCTTCGCTATAGCGAGGCATAACTTTCTCTACGGCAAACTCGCGTCAGTTCCCTTCGCTATGGCGAGTTTCGACCTTCGCTATAGCGAAATCGCGTTAGTTCTAAATTTCACTCTCGCTATGGCGTACGCTACAGTGAGCAACTCTCTGGTTTTTGTATGGACTGCTGCCAGCACTCGCTATAGCTAGAATCCCGTTCGCTATGGCGAGGAGGCACTCTCGCGATGGCGAGGTCATTTCTCGCTATTGCGAGAAGACTTAGCAAAAATTCTAGACTTCGAAAATTTCTAGCTTTCTATTTCCTTTCTTTTCCTTTCCTTTTCTTTTTTCCGGTTGTTACAAATTGCATTACAGAATACAGGATCTTGTTGACAAGATCTTCGATTCAGATGATGAGATGTTATTTTAGCACTTAAATTAACTTGGTCCATGGCCATACTTCATGCTTCATATACATTCTAATGGTCACATACCATAATCTCGCATTTTTGAAGAACTGGATATTAGACAAGTGGCCACAAGAAACTTGGGAGCCATTTTGCATACTTTTACACCATTAGATTGTATTAAAATGACCCAAATGGCACATTCTGATCAAATGAAGGAGTTTCTCCATGAAATTTGATAGACATGTAGAGCTCATTGAGAGATTTTTGAAAAGCTAAAGTATAGAAAAAACAAAGCTCTACAGAATTAGCTATGAATTTTCAAAGTTAGGATTTCCAATTAGTTCTGGTATGTGCACTATTCACACTGATAGGTTTGGGTTTTTGTGTCATTTAATGGGCAAGTGGTGCCTAATGTAACATCTAGTCCCTTCATAAACGTGAGAAACGCGATGTTCGGTTTCTCCATAAACGTCAGAAATGGGTCAGATACAAAAGAAAGTCCCTAAAATAGAAGGAATTAGGGCCAAATAAAATTATATTAAAATTCTAAATAATGAAAAATGAGGATTTGAGCCTTGAGTTGCTAAAAAATCAGGGCCGAAGTGATTCAAAAAATTTGCCGAAAGGCCACTGGCATTTTCGTAAATATGGGCACTTTTTGAAAAACTCACAGGAGGGATTTTTAAATGAAAATTTTTTAGTGTTTCGGGGTTCTAAGAGGCCCTGAAAACCATGGGAAGTTTTGGGACAGTTAAAGCCCCTCCAGTATATATTTTCCAATGGTGGTGAGCTTGAACCTTAACCGAATCGTTCAAGAAGGTTTTAGCTCTGATTTGAGTGATTCCAAAGGTATTTTACTAAATTAAGAATCTAAATTTTACAATGAAAAAGACGATTATAAAAAAGGAGCTAAAACAAAGTCAAACCGAAAATGCCATTGCAAAGGGCAAAATTGGAAATAATTTTAACCAAAAGCTTCTTAAACTCACGCCCTCTCTTGCTCTCATTTTCCACTGTCTTTCTTTTGCCCAGAATAGAGAGGAGAACCAATTCTTTTAGGCGTACAAGAAGAAGCAATCTTGAAGGGAGAAAAAGCTAAGAAAAGGTAGGAAATTCCATGAAAAATCTAGCTTTCTCCTTAGCAAGTTACTTCTCCTCCTTATTTCTATGGGTTTGATGGTTTTTTTAAATCTATTTTGGGGGCAGAATAAAGATAAAAAAAAATTCGTGTTTGAAGGGAGGCAACCAAGGAAATTGAAAAGTAACCAAGAGAAAGCAATAAAGCAAGATAAAACTTCCATTCTTTGGTAGTTTCTTCCTCCCTTTTCCTCTTGCACGATTTGGCCACCATAAGCCCAATTCTTAGGGCTATTTTCTATCCAAATCAAGGGGGATTAGAAGTTTTGGAGTACAAGGATTAAGAATCTATCATTAGAAGCAAGTGAAAGCCATTGAATTTTAAGTTAGGAAAGTGAAAAAGTTTGAACACATTGTAAAAATTGATTTGATTTATGCATTCTGTAGCATATGTGAGTGTTTGTTTGAGTTCCTAAGACCCCTAGGAAGCCTCCCAAGTGGCTCTCTCATCAAGAAAAAATTGAAAACCCCCTAAACCCCAAATGCTTCCATAATGTTGGCCTAGGATAGATGGAGGGGTTAGAGAGTGTTTTAATTTATTCTAGCCTTGGTTTGGGACTTCATATGATGGTAGAAGGTGGGAGGAACCCTTGGAAAAAATTTAGAAGTCATAGATAGTGAGATGGAGGTGTAGGCTCCATAATGTAGCATAATGAAGTAACTCCTAACTATGCTCCTTAAAATAATTGTGTGATGACTCCAAGGGGTCTAAATGGAGTCAAAAATCATAGATTAAAGGAGAGAAGGGAGCTAAGATCATGAATTTTTGTAGTTGCTTCATTAAGTGCCTTATGGAAGCATAATGGAGCCATAAACCAAAGTAGCATAATGTAAAGTATGTATAATGCCGCGGCTTGTTCCCATGAGTAATTCATGTTTCTTTTGGTGTGTCTAGGCCAAGAGAAATGATCTCCACCTTTTTGGGTGTGTGAGGTCAAAGGAGAGGACTCAAGGCTTAAGAAAAAAGTGTGTAATTACTTCCAAGGTAGCTCTCTCCACCTTCTCTCATGCATGGATGTGTACTTAGCTTATCTTAGAATGTGTGTATGTGTATTTTCAAGTCATGAAAAGTATGCTAGCATAAATTTATATGCCATGGTTTTATGATGACATATTATATTTTATATGATGTTTATAATGTGTGCATGGGTTTGCTTCAGTGTGGTGAGGCTAAGAACCCTTAAGATTGGTTGAGATAAAGCAAAGAATCTCCTAAGAGTAAGATGGACTTCCAAGAGCATGGTTGAATCCAATAATGTTTTAAAGAATAGGTAAGGCAAGTCCAATATCTATAAGAAATTGGGTGAGGCCAATCCACTTGATTGACAAGCCTTTGTATGCTATGTATGACTTTCTCAAATAATAAAAATGTTTCTTGAATGTTTGCACATGTCAACATGGCCATATATACATTTATGAAACTTGTTTGCATCCATTATGTATGACTAAATAAGAGATGAACTATTGGGATTCTTTGAATCTCATCCCCTCCTCTCCAATGTTCTAATATGCTAGGTGGACCCAAAGAGTAAAGCAATGAGAGTCAACCACATGAGAGATGAAGGAATGACATTAAAATGTGAAAATTTTGTTACTTTAAGGCTACAAGAATGGCATATGTTAAAATTCATGGATGTATATGTCTTATGAAGTTATGAACATATATAAATATGTTGATGTATGATGTATAAATGAGAGGATATGATATGTGAATGCTAGAATGTAATTTGAGTATGTAATGCTAAGTATTGTTTCTTGGAAGTTTGATGTAAGTATGTATAATTGCAAGTGGCATAGCCAAAATGAGAGGCATAGAGTTTGGGACCATTTGGGCAGCTCACACAAGTCCCATTTATGCTTTTAGACTTGCTCAAGAGGCGCCAAACCTTAAGAAAAACTATTTGGACATTTTGGTATCCCATATAGAGTCAAAATTGACCATAATGAAACCCTAGATCACTTTTTGGCCAAATGAGCTCTTCTTGATCTGAGATTTGGCACACAATTAGAGATTGTTGAGAGCATTTTGGGAAGCAAAATAACATAATTTTTGGAGGTCTACAAAATATTTGATAAATTTTCAACATTGGTAATTTTTTTGGTTTTGGTCTGATGCACTATTTATTTGGTCAGAAAATGAAATCTGTTACACATAGCTCAAATGATGTCCAATTGTCACAAAATTTTATACAGAGAAACTAGACATTTCCAATGACTTGTGACAATTGGAAGCACCTTATTTGGAGTCTAGAGAAGGAGATATGAATTTTTTAAGATTCTATCCAGTATTAGGAGATTCATCCAACCTCAGTTATTGTTCTATTAAATTTTGAGGTCTGGGTATACTTGAGCTAGTCTGGAGTTATTTTTCCCCTCTATCTAACATCCACAGCTTTTTAGATTGGTATCATTTACATGGATTGAATTTTTGTGGAATTAATTAGACATTTTGAAATTTACTATAGAAATTTGTGATAGTACCAATGGGCAGTTCGACCTCTGGACTATTTCACATGTCAAATGTCCTCTGTGATAGATGTTATGGTTTAGACATATTTTTAATATGTATTAAACATTTGTATCTTTCTAGAATGGCCAATAATGTATGATTTCTATTTTTTTAGAATATTCTAAGTTTTCCCTTGAGTTTTATGAGTTGTGGGTCACATTTTATGGTGCAAATGAGTTGTATTCATGTAATTAAATATGAGAATGTCTTGTATGAGCTTACTTGGTCCACGTGATATCGAATAAAATTTTTATACATGATGCAACGTAATTATATACATTATTTTAATGAACTCTTCTCACTTCCTTCATGGAATTGATGATGTGATGTATAAGAAAGTTATGAAATAAGTTAGAAATATATGGTTTACAACCAATGCTTGTAAAATTTTATAAACATAAACTAGAGGTTATAAGCTTTTTTATGTCCCTGAAATCACCTTATTTAGAGGTTTGAGCAGAAAGTTATGCAATTTTGAAATTTGCTATCAGTAGTAGTAGCACCTCTTGAGTCTAGTTACTATTCTATAGATTTCCAATGGCTAAAAGTATCTATTTCATTCTATAATTATTTTTCCCATAAAGTTAACATCTGTAGCTTTCTAGAATGACCAAATTTATGTGATTTCAATTTTTATAGAATTAGTTATGAATTTTGGAATTTCATATCAGTAATCTAAATCAGTAGCCTAGACAGCAGCAACCCCAGTGGCTTTTCAGATGTCAAACATTCTCCCCTTAATGATTAATGATCTAAAATTATTTTTACTATGGGATAAACATCCAGAGCTTTCTGGAATGGTAAAGTTTGCGAGATTTCGACTTTTGTGGATTTAGTTATGATTTCCGAAGTTGTGATAGAAAAATTGAAAATTTGGCTGAAAATTTGTGTATGCATTTTATGCTCCCTTTTAGTTTCCACAAGATACGAGCCACTTTTAATGATGTAAATAAGTTATATTCATGTAATTAAATATGTGAATGTATTATATGAGCTCACATAGTCCACATGATACTGAATAAAATTTTTTGTATGCGACGCAATGCAAGGAAACATATTATTTAATTCCCTTTTTCTTGCCCTTTCATGGAATCTATGAATATAAAGTATGGGAATGTTGTGAAATGAGCTAGAAATATATGATGTTACACTTTAAGCTTCTTTAGGCATACAGGATGTCAATTGACAATTCTTGTGTGATTTTAAGTCTTTGCAAGAATAATGCCTTGTATAACTATTGATATAAACACTTGGGTTTCAATAGCACATATCCAATTAATCAGTTTTGTTTTTTTTTTTTTTCAAATTTAAAAAATATTTAGAAAAACTATTTTTTAGAAAGTTAAATAAATCATTTTTTACACACTTAGTAATTTTTGTCATTTAAGAGCTATTTTTTTCAAATTAAAATTAAGTTTTAAAACACGAAGAAACCTTTTTTTTAAATCAATAAAATCTTATTTCAAAAATTTGAAAAAAATAAAGGAAAGGGTGAAAAAATAAGAGCAGGAAAGTAAGATTGATCATATTTTATAAATTAAAATACACAAAACAATTTCAAACTTACTTTGTATATGAAAGGAATTTAATTATTAATTTCATGGCACTTCACAAAAAATAATTAAAAGTTACCAACCAACTAACATATTTTTCTATTGTCTTAAACTACATGGATTTTGATATTTAACATAAGATATTTATGCCTTAAGCTCTCATTTTATGTTAAATTCACCATTGTAAATATCTCGTTTTCTCCATTTATTTTCTTATAGTTAATTTCTTCTTTATTCTTTCTCTTTGCAATGTTTGATAAGGATAATTAGAATAAAATTAAAGTCATACTAATGAATTTTGTATAATTAAATTAGGATAATTGTTTTTGGAAACAAGTGTTCATCCTTTCCTTAATAAGCTTTTTCAAGGTTTTACCTTCTAAAATAACTAAAATTGTGGTGGAAACTTCATTTAAATTGGTGTTTAAAGTGTTCTAGAAGATAATTTTTCTTTTTTGAAAATCTTGCCTTACATTTTGCATTTTTAGGCGCAGTAATTTGGTGACTTTGTTTAGGAAAAAAGTGAGAGTCAAGCCCACTTTAATTAACTGTGTAAGATGACGTGGTCTTTTCTTTACTTTGATTATCCTCTTATATATTGTCTGACTTACGTGATTAATAAAGATAACATGCTTAACAGCTTTGTCAATTCCCATGCTTTTTTCTTTTTTTTCTTCATTTATTGTTTGTAAACATGTCGTAGTTGTAACCAATTTTGTTATCCTTTTACATGTTTTTTCAAAAGAATATATATATATTAAATTTTATTTAAATAAATATATATAATATCAATTAAAACATATAGTAATAAAATTAAATATTAAATACGTAAATTCAATATATATTTTTATTTACTATTTAATATGAAATATTAATAGAATATATTCTAATATTCTTAATATTGAATATATTAAATATTTATTAATGTTAATTTAAAAAATTATCACTAGATTTTGACAAAGAAAATTTATTAAGGATAAAGAAATTTCTCTAAATGTAAGATTTAAAAGATTTTTTTTAACACACAAGCAAATGCAAAATTTTACAAACATAAAATAATGAGGCCTTCTCCTAATTCACTCCAATTGTTGTTGTATGGGCTTATCTTCTTCTTCTTCTTCTTCTTTTTCTTTAATGCAATGACGACTAAAGCAAATGAGGAAAATGTCTTGTTGTAGTACTGTGAGCCATTGTTTTGAGCCATAAGTATTCAACGATTCTCTTTATATCATCTTAGTATTAGTAGCCCATTTTAATTTGAAATTACATCATATAGATGTTAAGACTGACTTCCTTAATAATGAACTTAAGGAAGACATATATGAAAAGGGATTCATCTCAACCATTGTTGAGAATATGATGCGCAATCTTAAAAAAGTCAATTTATGACCTTAAGCAAGCCTCGTGAAAGTGGTATCTCAAGTTTTATGATGTAATCACATATCTGGGTTTTTTAAAAAACATTATGGATCAATGCATTTACCACAAAGTCAGTAGGAATAAGATTAGTTTTATATGTAAGCGACATTTTGCTCGCCTCAAATAATTTAAGGTTGCTACATGAGGTGAAATCGTTCTTGTTTAAGAATTTTGAAATGAAAGACATGAGTTAGGCATCTTGTGTCATTGGTATAAGGATCTATAAAGATAGGTCTTAAGGTATCTTAGGACTATCACAAGAAATCTATATAAATAAAATTATTGAATAATTTAGAATGAAAGATTCACATAGTGTTTCACTTATAGTAAAAAGGGATAAATTTAGTTTGTTTTAATGTTCTGATAATAAGCTGGAAAAAAAAAAGAGATGGAAAATGTTCCTTATACTTTAGCAGTAGGGAAGCACAAGTCTGCACAAGGCCTAATATAGCTTTTGTTATAGATATGTTGAAAAGATACCATAGTAATTGTCACGACCCAAATTCTGAGCCATGACCGGCGTATAGGCTAAACTAATCTAAAGATTTGGGTTAGCCTAGCAAGCCTTACCAAATTTAAAATCAACTGTTATATCACATATTTTAACTAACCCATATGCCCACAAGTTTTAGAAAATTTAATATATAGTTTATTATGCCATTAGGGGCTACCGAAAATTCGGCAGCATCTCCCCTAAAAATTGGACATCCCATCCTGAAAAATACAGTAAACCAGCACCAGCACCAACAAGTTACATAATCAAAATGCCTAGTTAGGAAAGTATAAACAATATTACATATTATAAATGACCATATAACATGGATAATTCCAAAACTCTTCCTCTACACCTAAATACCACCACATCATGGAGTCTGACACAATTACACAAAATTTAAACACCTACTCTAAGAGTCTGGTAGCTCACGAGCTCCCAGATCACTTTACTCCTTTACTCCCTGGTCTGAAAAATAAGGAAAGAAAAGGGATAAGCCTACCACTGGCTTAGTGAGTGTATAAATAATAAAGTGCATAAAGAGAAATCAATTGCATACCAAAGTTCTTAAAAATCAATGATTACCAAATAATTTAGGCAATAAAATTTATGGATGAAGTGAAATAATTATTTAAATAAAAAAAAACCTTTAGATAAAATCTATATTTCCTAAATATAAGAAAAATATTCTAAGAATGGGTATCATAGAGAGGAATTGAATCATCAAACCAAATCATCATATATCATGGCATTTCTTTGGATTCATCCAATCTTATCACTTTCACAATCAAATCGCAGCACTGGATACATCACATCGCAGTGCCATCACAATTCACAACTTATTCTAGGTGCACCTAGGCCGTTATCTCCGCTAACGGCTACAGGATCCTAACTAGATTTCCATTCATTATATAAAAGAAAAATAATTCAAATAACATTTAGCTATCAAAATTAAATAAGGGATTAAAAGGTAAATAAATAATTAACTAAGGCAAATTAACCTTTATTGTAATCTCTATAACATATGAGATTACAAGACAACATAAAATACTTTCTCATAAATAAACATATACACACCACCACCTTCTATCCATCCAATTCATTCTTTTGCGTTTCACAAGAATAGATCATACCACATTTCAACTATCAATTTCTTTTGATAAATTTATTAAATCATCATAAGAATATATATATATATATATATATATCCATTTTGTAGTTTTGAAAACACCGAACACATAAATCACACAATTGAAAATTTCATCATAAAAAAAAATATAAAATTGGAATAAAATAGATAAATCACTCTATTATCTACACACTCACCAATTTGGGACTAATAGTATAAGTCCCTATTCCCTACTGTTCAATGAAGAGTCTCAGTTGAATGAGTTTCCCTGGTATCACCTAAAATTATAACCAATATAAATTAATTATATTAGTCACTCTAATAATATCCATAGTTATTTATATAACCTAATATACTCCCTAAAACGTAAATCCCTAAATTCTTATATACCTTTCTATCCTAAATACTAACCCTAAATTTGGGGTTTTTCAATCTAAGCTTCCATAACTCAAATTAAATTTAAAATTCACTTCTTGTAGCTTCAAAGATGAAATATGAAGTGTTTATTTACACCTAAATGTAGAAATTCAAGAAGCCCCAAATTGGAAGCTCACCTACGGCAACTTGAGTAACAAAAATTAAATACCCTATTAGCTTCAATAAATCATAGAAAAAGATGAAGATCGATGACAGAAACAGAAGAAGAAAATGGAATAACTAATCCTTACAAAATACACAAATTTTCCATGGTTGAATAGCAAAAGAAGAGAAGGAGAAGGGAGATGAAATATTTACCAAATAACAGTTTTTATGGCAAATAAATCTGCTGGAAATGAGTGGGTAATGGCGTCCAACAAGAAGAAAGAAATGGATTCTTGTGGCTAGCTAAAATTCATGCTTCAATGGAGGTGCTACGGTGGAGAGAAAAAGACGACTCAAGCACAGCAAAATGAAAGAAAGTTACGCCTGAAGGAAGGAAAAAAAAAGGGCTTCGGGAGAGAGAAAAAGGTGAACCAAAGAAAAGGGACGTGGCATCATGAGGGGAAATGGAGAGAAAGTGGGTTTAGGAATTATTAAAGTATTCTTTGGCTAATATTGCACTTTTGCCCCTAACAAGTCTAATTGCTTTAATTGATATTTAAAAAGATTAGAAAAGCCCTTACAATTTTTTTTTTATGAACCTAAAATAGATATAAAAATTATTTATATTTTTTTTTCTAAAATATATTATTTATTTATTTATATTACATATATATATATATTTTAGGTATTACAGTAATCTAGGGATTGATCATTGGAAAGTTGCTAAGAAGGTCATAAGGTACCTTCAGGTTACTAAAAGTTATATGCTTACTTAAAGAAGGATTGACAACTTAGAAGTTGTTAGTTATTTAGACTCAGATTCAGTAAGATGTGTTGACTTAAAGAAGTCAATATCTGAATACATTTTTCTAGTGACTAAGGGAGCTATCTCTTAGAGATGTGCTAAACAATCTTTGGTAGTTACTTCTACTATGGAAGTTGAGTTTTAAAGCAAGTTCATAAGCTATGTGGTTGAGAAATTTCATTGTTGGGCTTAAGATTGTGGACTCAATTTCTAGGCCCATCTAAGTGAATTATGATAACACAATTGCAATTTTCTTGGCTAAGAATAACATAAGTGAAATTTGAAACAAACATATTGACATTAAGTACTTAGCTTTGATAGAATGAGTTACGACTACTAAAGTAATCATAGAGCACATTCAAACAAAAGGAATGCTAGCTAATTCTTTAATAAAAGAGATGCATTCAAAAAAGTTTGAGGATCATATGCCTCAAATGGGTCTTAAGTCATATTTAGTCTAATTAGGGTATGTAAAGAAATGAAAATTTTTAATTTAGCTTGTTGTCTCTATATATTTGCATACATTTTTTGTTTATAGAGATTGACAAGCATATAAATTAGAATCCAAATAGATATTTAAGGTTTATTCATAAAAGTTATATATCCCATAAAATTAAAGACATATTACAAAGTAATGTGTGGTAGGTAATACTTATTTGATTAGAGGATTTACTATCATGATTCTTTTAGTATGTGTTTATTTACCTATAAACATGTTATTTGGAAAATCATGATTGAAATAATGGGAGAATGTTAGAATATATAATTTAAATATATTTATTAAGATATTATTTTAATTAAATATTTTATTTAAGATATTCCATATTAGTAATTGAGATATTTTGAATTAAAATTAATTAAATGATATCTCAATTTTAAATTAAATTATTCTGATTAATGACTCTTAATTTTGAATTTTAAGTCACTAGATATTTTGGTTAGTGAATTAGTGGATATTTGCACATTGTTTAACTGACTTCTTTTGACATGTTAGCATTTTGAGTGGGTTCCTAATAAGTAGAATCAGCTTAACAAACTATCATTAAGACTCATACACTTATTAGAAAACTTTCTTTCTCTCTCTCTTTCTCTCACTTTACTCTTTGTTCTTTTGCATTTTAATTTTTCTCAATTATAGGCTACTGTAGAAATTAAATTAGTACCTTGGGTTCATCATCAAAATTTACAAAAGGCATGGCTAAAGGTATTTAGATCTAATTTCTACTCCCACAATTTTTTATATTCTTGAATTGCAATTTAATTTATATAATGAAATTACGTTATAGTTAACATGATGGTCTACATAATGGTTCATACCATTTTTTTGACCTAGACCCAACAACACCAATCTGCAACATAAGAACTTTGTCAATAAGCCTAATGTTATCCATCTTTTGAATGATTCTAGTTCTTTTAACTCAGTGGTAAAGGAGAATGACGTGGAGATTGCTTCTAGTTCTTAATGGTTTCCTCCCTCAATTAATCTCTTTAATGCTTAGGACAACAATGATATCCATACATCCATGCAGTATGAACTAGACATAGTTCTACAAGGTGGGCTATCTTTTTTCTCTAGAATAGCATTTTGAGATTACTATGATACCAGAACCCATATATTTGTTAGACATCCCTACCATAGACTCCAAAATTAATCTTAATAAACTAAACTCCCTCCCTTAGCCCACCCAAAACCATCTGGATCTTATTGGTAATGGTCCTATGGATCGTTCCCATTCCTTTGTCCTATGACCATTTAAAGCCTAGCTCAATTGTCTGACCTAACCCAAACCAATGTGACATTTATGCGAGACCCAATGGAGATCAACCCAATAACTATTAACAACTTAATTAGTATTTGACCCAATAATCCTATTAACCATTATTAAGCCAATAGAGGATATGTCCCCTATTTCTTCTGCTTATCATATGGAGATGGATTAGCAAGCCTCGCCTTTATCTATCCACCAAATCAACTGATCCCCAACCCTACCCAATGGTCTTCCCCTACTTAGGTGAACTTGATTTCCTTAAAGACTTATTAGAGGAGTGCTAACGTGTCAATCAAGAAGTTAAGGGCATGGTCTTTGACAAAACTACTTCTTTTAGATATAAGGTGACTAAATTCTTTATCAGCCTTTATCACTAGTCCAACCTCACCAAAGAGCCAGTATTCTTCACATCCCTCTTAAGATCATGGAAGATATTGAAAGCTAAGTAAGAAGGCGAGGCAGTAAATCTAGGCTTGATAGTTGAGAAGTAAGAAGCCCATTTCTTCAAATGTAACATTTCCTTTCTTTTGTAAGATTTGTTGATTACTGCCATTAGAGTTATCTATATTTGCTATTCTTGCCTAAAGTTAAAGGGGAAGTGATCATTTCACCTTTA
This sequence comes from Erythrophleum fordii, assembly GCA_032878935.1. Lineage (NCBI taxonomy): Eukaryota > Viridiplantae > Streptophyta > Magnoliopsida > Fabales > Fabaceae > Erythrophleum > Erythrophleum fordii. Next base: position 8,820,133 of record JAVQMF010000037.1, on the reverse strand, counting down.
AGTGGATTGCTCCCATCTAGGTGATTATGTTATATTTTTGTCTATACTAGCTTGAAATCTAATATGTTATTTGAGCAAACGCTTGAATTTTGTTTTGATGAGACAAGGAAAGAAGAAGGAAGGAAGATGATGAACAAAAGAAATTCCTTATTTACCTATCTTGCAAATTGCTTGGATACAAATTAGAGCTTCTAATCTTTGATTTTCCATAAGATGGTTGAGGGCCCAAGCTAATATGGAAGTAGAACAAGTCTTCAAAGTCTACAAAGATCTTTGATTATAAGAAGGAATCTAAGAAGCCTAGAATTAATCAAGGTTTGCTCCACCATGTTCAGAATCAAAGTGTAGTTTCTATTTCCTTAAAGATAGTACTAGAGGATGATAAAGGGTTTTAGGAAGCCATCCAATCAAAGATTCCCTCAGAGACATGAGGATTGTAATGCCCGGTATGTTGTAAAAACACAGAAATAGACTAGTTTGAAAAGCAAGTCCCCTGAGATGAGAGATTCAAGGCTAAATAAAATTTGGATAAAATGTTAAATAATAGAAAATGAGGATTTGAGCCTTGAGTTACCCAGAAACTGGGGCTGGAGAAATTTAAAAAATTTGTCGAAAGGCCAGTGGCATTTTCGCAAATAAGTGTAATTTTAGAAAAACACCTAGGAGGACTTTTTAAATGAAAATTTTGAGTTGTCCAGGGTTCTCAGAGGCCCAAAAACCATAGGAAGCCCTAGAACCAATAAAGCCCCTCCGATGTACTCTTTCCAATGTTAGTTGTCCCAAACTTTGACCAGTTCATTCGAAAAGGTTTTAGCTCTAATTTGAGTGATTCCAAAAGAATTTTATTAAATTGGGAATCTAAATTTTATGATGGAAAAGACGGTTCTCAAAAAGGAGCTAAAACAAAGCCAAACTGGAAATGCCATTTCGAAGGGCAAAATTGGAAACAATTTTAAAAAGGAAGCTTCTTTATTCTTCTTTAAAGTTCACGTTCACTCTCCCTTACTTTAAACTAACTTTCTTCTGCCCAAAATATAGAGGAGAACTAGAAATTTTAGGCACACAAGGGAGGAGGCAAAAGAAGGAGAAAAGGCCAAGAAAAAGGTATGAAATCCATAGATTTTCTTAGTTCTTCCTTAAGCAAAGTTGTTCTCCTCCTTCTCTCTTTTCCTTCTATGGTTTTATTGATATATTTGGTGCTATTTTGGGGGCAGAACAAAGAGAAAAAATTCGTGTTTGGAGTGAGGCAACCAAGGAAAGTGAAAAGTAACCAAGAAAGAGCAAGAAAATAAAGTAAAACTTCCATTCTTTGGTAGCTTCTTCCTCCCCCTTCCTCTTGCACGATTTGGCCACCATGAGCCCAATTCTTAGGGGCTGTTTTCTATCCAGATCAAGTGGGGATTAGAGGTTTTGGTGTTCAAAGTGTCATGGCTCAAAAATAACATATACATATATTCTTTGACATTTTAGTACATCAAAACTAGCAAAATGTGCCAAGGGATGAAGATTTAAGCTCCTTGGCCTCCATCCTTTGGATCTTGGACTCTACCTAGATCATATGAGATGAGAGAAAGGAGGAGGTGAGATTCATTGAACCTCAATAGCTCATACACCTATCCAAGCACATTTTCAAGGCATACAACATGTCAAAGGCACAAGTATGCAATCAATCAATTCATGAAGCATTTCACTTTCACATTTTTATATCACAAACTCATGTCAACCATAAGAATGAGCTCTAAGGACTTTTAGTTTGGTCTCACCCCATTTTTAGGACTTTTAGATTGCTTCACTCTTGGTTCTTGGGACTTTTGACTTAGCCTCACCCATCTAAGGGACTTTTGGCCTTGTCTCACCTATGCCATGAGACTTTTGGCATCTCCTCACCCATATTAAGAGACTTTTGGCACTACCTCACCCACATTAAGGGACTTTTGGCATTACCTCACCCTTGTGAGCCATTTCCATAATTCAAAGACATTCAGGAAAGCATATTGGTATCAAAATAGCAACATAGCATCAAGTGGCATATCCCAAACATACAAATATACACACAAGCACACAATGACATATATGCAACAAGAAAATGCAATAAGAAAAGGTGGAGAGCTACCTTGGTGCAAATTCAAGCCTTAATTTGCCTGTTCATGCTCTTTTTCGATTCCACAAACACAAGGAGGTGAGGTTGGATTTCTTTGGCCTATTCACAATCTTCCATAATGTAACCTTATGAAGCAACATGGACCTAGGTTTGTGAAAGTGAGTGTGTGATGGCTTCAAAGACTTTAAATAAGGTCAAAAGGTCTAAATATAGCAAGAGAATGGAACCAAGAATTTTACTTGTGGTAGTTGCTTCATTAGGTCCTTAATAGAACCATATTGTGACAAATAGAACAAAGTGTAGTCTTAAGAGTGAGTTGGATATTATAACTTGTTCCAAGAGTATAACTAAGTGTTGTTTATTGTGAATAGACTAAAGAAATCCAACCCCACATTCTTGTGTTTGTGGAACTGAAAAAGAGAAGGAACAAGCAAAGTAAGGCTTGAATTTGCACCAAGGTAGCTCTCCACCTTTTCTTATTGCATTTTCTTGTTGCATATATGTCATTGTGTACTTGTGTGTATATTTTTATGTTTGGGACATGCCACTTGATGCTATGTTGCTATTTTGGTACCAATATGCTTTCTTAAATGTCTTTAAATTGTGGAAATGGCTCACAAGGGTGAGGTAGTGCCAAAAGTCCCTTAATGTAGGTAAGGAGATGCCAAAAGTCTTATGGCATAGATGAGACAAGGCCAAAAGTCCCTTGGATAGGTGAGGCTAAGTCAAAAGTCCCAAGAACCAAGAGTAAGGCAATCCAAAAGTCCTAGAAATGAGGTAAGACCAAACCAAAAGTCCCTAGGGCTCATTCTTGTGCTTGACATGAGTTTGTGACACAAAAATGTGAAAGTGGAATGCTTTATGAATTGATTGATTGCATACTTGTGCCTTTGACATGTTGTATGCCTTGAAAATGTGCTTGGATAGGTGTATGAGCTATTAAGGTTTAATGAATCTCACCCCCTCCTTTCTCTCATCTTATATGACCTAGGTGGAGTCTAAGATCCAAAGGATGGATGCCAAGGAGCTTAAGTTTCCATCCCTTGGCACATTTGGCTAGTTTTGATGCACTAGAATGTCAAAAAATATATTTATATGTTATTTTTGAGCCATGACACTTTGAACAAGTATAAAACTATGTAAAGTTAGTGTATGAATCAAAAATAGAGTTTAATGAATAGAATTGTGTATTTTGACCACTTAGGAGCCCACATGTGCATGTATGTATATGGAAGTAACATGGTGAATTTGAGTTGAATGAGAATTCAGACCTTATGAAAGGCTCATTTATGCTACATTTGGACTAAATTTGCTCCTTTATTGGAACCAAGATTGCCACAATCTTAAGCTATAGCAAATTTTGATCAAATGACCTCTTCTTAACTTGAAATTTTGTATGAACTTAGATCTTTCCTAGAAATTTTTGGCAAGCCAAAGATCAGGATATTTGGAGGTTTGTGGAATTTTCTACGATTTTTCAAAGTTGGTATCAGAATTTCAGATTTGCACTAGTACTGTTCATTTGGTCAGTTGTGAAATTGTGTCATCTGAGTGGAAAACATGGTCCAATGGCTATGAAAATTTATAAGCAGAAATTTGGCATTCACAGTGACTTATATCAACTAGAAACACCTCATTTGGAAGTCTAAATTAAGAGATATAAATTTTTGAATTTCTAGAATAGCAATAGTAGTGCAGCATAACCTGAGTCACTATTTCATTGAATTTCGGTGGCTGAACGTGCTTTCTTTGGTCTAAGCCTATTTTTACCATAAATTTAACATTCATATATTTCCAAATTGGCATCATTTGAATGGATTAGATTTTTTTTTGGAATTAATTGGACATTTTCGATGTTTATAGTAGACAATTGCATCAGTACCAGTAGCTATCTAAACCTTTGTCCCTTTTCATGTGTCAAACTCTTTCTGTGTTATGTTTCATAGCCTGTACATATTTTTTCATAAATTACACATGTATAGCTTTCTAAAATGTTTAAGAATACATGATTTCAATTTTTCTAGATTTAGTTATGAATTTTGAAACTTCATATCAGTAATCTAAACTAATAGCCTAGATAGTAGCGACCTTAATGGCTTTTTAGATGTCAAATGTTCTCTCCTTAATGATTCATGAGCTGAAATTATTTTTTAACATGGGGTGGACTTCTAGAGCTTTCTGTAATGGTATAGTTTGTTTGGTTTTGATTTTTTTGGATGTAGTTATGAATTTCTGAAGTTGTGACAGAAAAATTGAAATTCTGGCCGAAAATAATAAAGTGAATTTGATTCTCCCTTTTGAATTCCACGAGTTGTGGGCCAATTTTGGTGATGCAAATGAGTTGTATGTATGTAATTAAGTATGAGCATATGATATATGAGCTCATATGGTTCTCGTGACACCGAATAGAATTTTCATATGTGACGCAACATGAAATAAGGCATTATTTTAATGCCATTTTTCCATTCCCTTTTGTGCAATTCATCATGTGAGGCATAGAAATAATAAGAAGTAAGCTAGAAATATATGGTGTTACAAGGATCTTATGCTAGAACCATCGACGTTTCAAGAAGTCTATAATAGTTTTTTAAAAAAGAAAATGTCTTTGTAAATATTGCCTTAACTTTATCTTTCTATTTGAAACTAAACTTCTGGTGTATGATGTATGCCAGTCTCTTAGTGTAACTCTGGTTTTTGTTAAACAACGGAAACAAATGTGTTTTCAAAGCCAATCCCTCGAAATGAGTTATTTAAGACCAATAAAAATTAGAATAAAATTTTAAATAATAGAAAATGAGGATTTGAACCCTGAGTTGCTTATAAATTGGGCTGTAATGATTCAAAAAATTTTTCAAAAGGCCAGTGACATTTCCATAAATAAGTGTAATTTTGTAAAAACATATAGAAGAGCTTTTTAAATGAAAGTTTTGAGTTCTCTGGGATTCTCAAAGACCCTGAAAACCATGGGAAGCCTCGTGACAGTTAAAACCTCTTCAATGTATGTTTTTCAATATTGGTTGATCCAAACTTTAACCAATTCATTCAGGAAGGTTTTAGCTCCTATTTGAGTGATTCCAAAGGCATTTCACTAAATTGGGAATCTAAATTTCATAATGGAAAAGATAGTTCTAAAAAAAGAGGTAAAACGAATTAGATACAAAAATGCCAAAAATGAAGGACAAAACGAAAATTTTTAGAATCTTTATGTCCTTGAAACTTCTTGAATGCTCTCTCCTTTTCACGCCTTTTCTCCCTCTTTATTTGGTCGACTTTCTTGCTACCTAAAAATAGAAAATACTTAGTTCTCTTAGGCACATCAAAGGAAGAAAGAAAGGGAGAAAGAAAAGCTAAGAAAATGTGAGAAAATCTTGGAAATTTTGTGTTCTTCCTTTAAGGAATCCCTCTTCTCCCTTCCTCTTCTCTTCTTATGAATTTAATTGATTGTTTGGTGCTATTTTTGGTTCAATATAGAGGGTAAGTGTTCAAAATCTTAGAGAAGCAACAAGCCAAGGAAAAGAGCTCTTGAAAGCAAGTGGAAATTCAAGGTAACCCTTTAATTCATGGCTCTTTCTTGTTTGCTTCTCCCTTGGTGTATTTTTGGCCAAGACAGACCCAAGAGGAGGGAAGGGTTTTTATTCAAGAGCCATCAAGAATTAGTGAAATTAAGTTATGGGAAAATGGAAGATATTAAGAAATTTCAAGAAAAGCCATTAAACTATAAGTTGGAAAAGTGTAGAGCATTTAAGAGAATTGTAAAAACTAATTTAATCCATGAGTTCCCTTGGCTATCTAAGTGTTTCCTTGAACTCCTACAGCTCTTAACAACCTCCCTAAGTGGTCCTCCCATCAAGGAAAAATCAAGAAGCTATTAAACCCCATTAATGCTCTATGTTTTGGCCAAGCAAGGATAGCATAGCTAGGGAGAGTTTTAAATTTTTTCAAGCCCATTTTTGAGCCATATATGATGAATGAAATTGAGGACAAACCTTAAAAAAAATTTAGGAGGCCTAAAGAATGAATTGGTACCATAGATTCCATAATGTGACCTAAGGAAGTAACATGTACTTAGACTCTTAGTTTTAATTGTGTAATAACTCCAAAAGGTTTAAAAGGAGTCAAGAATCATATATGAAAGGAAAAAATGGAGCCTAGAATTTATTTAATGGATGTTGCTTCATTAGGTGTAATTAGGAACCATAATTGAACCATAAGACAAAATTAGAGTTTCAAATAGATAGGTAGCTTTGAGAATGGTTCCAAGAGTCTAATTGGTTCCTATTTTATGTATTTAGGCCAAGGAAGACAAGTCCTACCTAATTGTGAGTGTGTAGCCGTGGGAGGAAAGCTAAATCCAAGAGAAAAAAATGTGTAGTTGCATCCAAAGTAGCTCTCTCTCCTTTCTCCCATGCATGAATGAATGTCTACATTGTCTTTGAATGTGTGTACATGTGTTTTAAGCTATGAATTATGTTTTAGTATGATGCCTATATTCCATAGAACTATAGTATTGCATTATTATTCAAATGATGCCTAGAATGTTTGCATTGGTTTGCTTGAATTTGGAGAGGCCAAGAACCTTTTATCTTGGATGAGGATTAGCCAAGAGCCCTTAGAAATAGTTGAGACCCAGAGAAAGTCTCCTAAGACCAAGGCTTAGTTTATGGCCTTTGAGAAAAAGGGTGAGGCAAGTCTAAGAACCTTGAAGAAAGTGGATAAGGCTAATCCACTCATTTGGCAAGCCTATGCAAGCCATGTGTGATTTGTAGAAAGGCTAAGATTATGTCTTGAATTATTCTAAATAATAGTATGCTCATACATGCATTTTAAGACTTGTATTGCATTCTTTATGTATGATTGAATGGGAGATGAGTTAATGGGATTCTTTGACCCTCCTTTCCAATGATCTAACATGTTAGATGGACCAAGAGATCAAGGGAATGGGAGCCAACCACATGAGAGATAAGAGCTTGGCATTAAAATAGATATATTTTGTTACTTTAAGGCCCTATGGAGGACAATTGATGTATTTTAGTATTACAATTAATGTATTTTATTATTGCAATTGATGTATTTTATTATTGTATATGACCTATGATTACTTGAACATGTATAATTATGTTAATATGTGATGTATGAATGAGAACTAAGGTTGAATGTATAGATATGCTATATCATGGTAAATTTGCATTATGAAAGTATGTGTATAAATGGGAATAGAGTAGCCAACATAAGATGCATGAGGTTTGGAACTATTTGGGTGGCTCATACAAATCCTAATTATACTTTTATACTTGCCCAAGAGGTGTCAAACCCCAAGGAAAACTATTTGGATATTTTGGTATCTTGTATAGACCAAGAATTGACTATTTTAGAATCCTATACCACTTTTTATCCAAATGAGCTCTTCTTGATCTAAGATTTGGCATGCAATTAGAGCTTATTGAGAGCTTTTTGAGAAGTTAAAGAACAGAATTTTTAGAGGTTTAGAGAATATTTGATAAATTTTTAAAGTTGGAAAAAATTCTAGTTTTGGTCTGATGCACTATTCACCTAGTCCAAAAATAATTTCTGTCACACAGGGCCCAAATAATGTCCAATTGCCATGAAATTTTATATGAAAAAAATAGACATTTCCACTGACTTGTGCCATCTAGAAGCACCCCATTTGGATATATAGAAAGGGATATATGAATTTTTAAAAATTCTTTCTAGTATTAAGTGCCCCAACTGACCTCAAGTACTATTTGATTACGTTTCAAGGTCTAGACTTGCCTTAACTAGTCTGAAGTTATTTTTTTCCTCTAGCTAACATCTGTAGCTTTCTAGATTCATATCATTTGTATGTATTAGATTTTTGTGAAATTAATTATATATTTTTAAAGTTTGTTATAGAAACCTATAATAGTACCAATGTACAGCCAGACCTCTAGATATTTTTTAATGTTAAAACCTTCTGTGTGTTTCATGGTCTGAACATATTTTTAGCATAAAGTAGACATGTGTAGCTTTCCAGAATGACCAAGAATGTATACTTTCAAATTTTTTAGAATTAATTATGATTTCTCAAAGTTTGTGACAGAAAGGGGAGAATTCTGGCCAAAATTGTATATATGTATTTGATACTTCCCTTTGCTTTCCACAAGTTGTAGGCTACTTTTGGTGATGAGAATAAATTTTATCTATGTAATTAAATATAAGAATATGATATATAAGCTCACATGGTCCACGTAACATCGAATGAAATTTTCATATGCGATGCAATACCAAAATACTCATTATTTTAATACCATTATTTTACCTCTTATATGAGTTGCATGATGTAAGGCATAAATATAGTATGAAATGAGCTAGAAATTATAGTGTTACACTTAGCTCTATGGGTTTTGTTCATTCTATTGGCATTGATGCAGAAGGAAAAAAAAAAAAATGGGTTAGTTCTAATTAGGAAGTCAAATAGAAAAGGAGTGGATGAGGTATGGGCTCAATTAAACAAATCACTATGCAACATTAATTAGCTAATGAAATTCCCAGATTCAAATTTATTGACATTTCCTATTGCAACATTTGACCGTTTGCGGATCTTATTTTCCAATAACAACAATGCTCCCTTTCCTAAAAGGCTTTCTTGATATTAATTTTTCTAGGAAAAATTTGAAACAAGTGAAACTATCATTAAAACTATGTGATCTAAGCTAGTTATAGGTTTTCTAGCATTTCAAGTTTATAAGAAATTATTAAAAACACTTACTACCCTCAAAGAATAGAATAAATGCCCTATTAGCAATTTATCTTTCCATACTCAAAATTTGGAAACGAAACTTGGCACTTTGCAAAATTCAGAGGTCTCAGAAAATGAAAGGCAAAAGAGATTAGAATTTGAATTCTTATATGAATTGGAGGAATAATTTGTTGGGAATTATGGGAGGCACACAGCGGAAACATTTAAAATTTTGATCTCAATTCCCACCAAGGATCCGCCAAAATCACTTAATCTGAATAGGTTTAGAGAATCACCTTTTTCTTCCGATTGAGTTTTGCTGTTTACTTTTATTTGGATTACAGGAACTGACCGCAGATCAGCTCCCTCTATTGGTATCCACACGAACGGGGTTCAGCAACTCAAAATAGTGTGCTAGCAATCTGTCCGTACAGTCCGTACAACGTCCGTACGATGTCTCTCTCTCTAAGAATTTTGGAGGTAGCTCTAGCTCTAGCTATATCTTATTTTTCTGATATGGAAACCCCTATTTATAGACTAGAGTTTCAGATATATTTAATTAATCAAAATTAATTAAATATATCTATTAGTTTAAATTCAAATCTATCTTATAGTTTAAATTTAAACTAACAATATCTAGAGCTTAATTTAAATTATCTGATTAGTTTAAATTTAAATCTATCTGATAGAATTAAATTTAAACTTATATGATAGAATCAAATTTAAATTATCTGATTAGTTTAAATTTAAATCTATCTGATAGAATCAAATTTAAATTATCTGATTAGTTTAAATTTAAATCTATCTGATAGAATCAAATTTAAATTAATCCATATATATATATATAATATCAAATATAATATATATATATATAATATTTCGAATTTAATTATTTATATATATATATATATAAATAATTCCTCCATCCTAGATATTCATTGAATCTAGACACATTTCTGATTTAATGAATGTGGACATTTTAGTTCGAGTTGGTCCGTTCTTGTGTGTGACCCTGCAGGCCCATATGATGTTGGCAGTGGGCCAACTACACTGTTTGACCCACAAATCACAAGCGGCCTCTAGCAAGACATTGTGATTACCCAAATCATACGGGATCGGTGATCTGATGCAACCTATCTTATAACCCTATCATATCCCTTTCGTCACACGATATCTGGATCAAGTATGAGACATGGAAATGTCATTCTCAACTTGCTCGATCATAACTTTCTCGATCTCCAAGCAGATTGATATAAGATGGAACCCTTTCCATTTGAGCATGGCCATGCATTTCTCAGTCACACTCATCGAGGGGCCCAGAGATATCTCTCTCTATTAATTAGAGGGACAAATTTCATCTTGACCACTCATCTTCCTCTGCATGAATTTCATTATACCTGATCACAGTCTTTATAATCACCCGGTTAAAGGTGACATTAGACTATGCCAAAGTACAATGTCCTTCATGTAGGAATCTATGGTGATCTCAGGTCTAAGGGATCAATGACATAGTTATATATGAGATAAATTTATGACCTAATCCATGTAACTTATCTCATGACGGGTCTATCCAGCGTCCTGTTCTCTAACACACGCCTATGATTTTGATTCATATCATCATATATGATTAACACTTAATCAATCAAAATCATACTAATCTTAATTCATCGTTGTTCCCACAAGGATTATTGATTAGGGACATTTTGGATAATTCAAAAAATAATTTATCCATGGATATTATTATATATAAACATGCAAATAATATAATAATGTAATAAAAAGAAAACTCTTATTTCGTAATAATAAACAATGTTCGCAATACAATGATTGGCCTAGGGCACAATCTCCAACATAATTATAGGCCCTAAAAGTTAGGCAATCATATATGATAAATGACGATGGGAACATCAAGTATTTCTATACTATTGTAAATAAAAGATGACTAACAAATTGGATCTGTAAAGTTAAAAATTTGCTCAATGAATGGGAAGTTGATCCAGTAATAATTGAAGCCTTATCCTTGAGCTACTTGGAAGGATCAACGTACTTACCCTTAATGAAAATCATCATAATTTTCTTTCAAGTAAATTTTCAACTATAGAAATTAAAGAGACAAGGTAACATTCTAGCTACTAAGAGATAATGCCTCAGGCTTGGATTGCTTCCATGCTAGATACTACTAGCAACATTGAGATATTATCAGCGAGGATGTTATTCTCATGGTTGAGTCCTTCCAACCAAATGAATATATGCTCAAAAGCTTGAATAAGTCCTTCATCACTCTAATTCCCAAATCCACCGACCTTTAAGGACTTGAGGCCATTGGTTTACGCAATGTGGCATATAAAATTTTATAAAAAGTCCTCAATAATAGACTAAAGAGCATTCTAAAAGAATATATAGCTCCTAATCAAAGCGCCTTTCTTAAAGAAAGGCTCATTTTAGACAACATCCTCTTAGTTGCTAAATTTATGCAGTAGATAAACAAGGAAAAAATATTCAAAGAATAGGCCATTCTTAAGGTGGACATTTCTAAAGCCTATGACAAAATTTCATGGAACTTCATTAATGACAAAATGTGGGTCTAGTTTATCAATGTATATCCACAGTTTTATACCATGTAATCATTAATGGCAGCCTGTCAAACCCCTTTTTCTCCACAAAAAGGGATCAAATAAGGAAACATTTTCTCTCCTTATCTCTTTATTATGTGTGCCACCATTTTCTTGTGTCTTATTCAATCGAAATAGGAAAATCAAGTTAACTTGGAAAGGAATCAAGGTCAGTAGATGAATGGAAAAAGTCAATGTATGCAAATGAGACTGTCCTTTTCTTTGAAGGAATGGAAAGGGCATGCTAAACAATTCAAAACACTTTAAATCTCTTTAGTGAAATCTTAGGATTAAAGATAAATGATTTTAAATTAGAACTAATTTTTAGCTAAAACATCCTTTACAAAAAGAAAAAATCTATGTCTAATTTTCTCAATGTTAAGTTTTCTAACAAACTAAGGAAGTATTTGGGCACTTGGGTAGACATGGGAACAAATAAGAATTAGAAGGAGAAAACATTTTCAAAGCTACAACATTATTATTCCTTTAAGGATCATTGATTAGAATAATAATGTGGGATAATTCAATAAGGAAGAAGAAGAGAATTATTGCTTGTTGGGCTCTAAAAAAAGCATTTCTTTGGATTGATGATCCTAGAATAGGAACTAACTCTTACAATTATGACCTCTATTTCATTTTTGACAATGGTAAATGGTTATGTCTAGTAGAAAAATAGTTAGCAAACAATCTAGACTAGTTGCTCATCCTATAAAACATAATGCAGCTAATCAAGAAGTTCAATAATTTCTCCTACTCCCTCATGCCTAATGATATCAAGCCTTGTTGGACCAAGAATAGGAGCCTCATCAGCATAGGCGGGATACCAATGAAGCTACACTCTTTACCCACCTAACTTTGTTGTCCTTTGTAACAACCGGGAAAAAGAAAAGAAAAGGGAAAAGAAAGAAAGTGAAAGCTGGAAATTTTCGGAATCCAAAATTTCTGCCAAGTCTTCTCGCAATAGCGAGAAATGGTCTCGCTACAGCGAGAGTGCTTGTTCGCAATAGCGAAGGCGATTCTAGCTATAGCGAGTGCTAGCAGCAGCCCATACAAAAACCAGGGAGTTGCCCGCTGTAGCGTACGCCATAGCGAAAGTGAGGTCTGGAACTGACACGAGTTCGCCATAGCGAATGGTAAATCTCGCCATAGCGAAGGGAACTGACCCGATCTCGCCGTAGCGAAGGTTACACCTCGCCATAGCGAAGCCAGATTACACGAGCTCACTATAGCGAAGATTAGTTTTCGCCGTAGCGAGAGTCAGTCCGGAAGAGAGTAAATATCGAGAATCAGACTTCATTAAACGCCCAAACTCATTTCTTCTCTCATATCTGCCCTAAACTTCGACCCAAAGAGAGAAAAGAGGAGTGGAGAGTGTGAGAGATCAAGAGAAGGAGGAAGATCAAGGGAAAGGTAAGGAAATTTCCCCCATTTCTCTTTAGAACTCTGATCCCCTCCCTTTGCCCTTTCTTTCTGCGATTTTATTTGTGAAAATGGATGGTTTTTGGACATGGGTCAGAAGAGGGAAAGTGGAAAACACCTTTGAATCTTTGTGTTTTCTTTGAAAATGTTGTTTTCCACTACCATGGGAGCTTGAGAGAGAGAAAGGGTTGATGGCATTCTAGAGAGAGAGAGAGGACTCTAGGTGCTAGTATGTAGAAGAGTTTGATCTGATGATTCCATATTAAGAGAGTAATTCCATGCTCTTTAATTGTGTGTCTAGGCTCAAGAGAAACACCTCCATCAAGGTGTGAGTGTGAAATTAAGAAGGGAGAAAAGGACTTGAAAGGAAAAGCTAGTGTTGGCTTTGGCTCCAAAGGTAGCTCTCTTTTCCCACTCTTTCTTGTTGCATTCTTGGGTATGATAGTCATTGTATGATTATGTATATGCTTGTTGTGTAGAATATGCCATATGCTATTGCTTTGATGCATTGATGCCAATATGCTTGTGTGATGAATTGTGAGAATTGCTCGGGTGCGGTAGTGCCAAAAGTCCCATGAGATGGGTGAGGTGAAGCCGAAAGTCCCTTGAGATAGGTGAGACAAGGCCAAAAGTCTCAAACGAGTGAGGCCAAGTCAAAAGTCCTTAAACTCGGGTGAGGCCATCCAAAAGTCCCTAAACTCGGGTGAGGCTAGACCAAAAGTCCCTGGAGCCCATTTTTGGCATTGTTGTGAATTCCATAGCATGTACATTATGTGTTGGATGTTTGAGAATAGCTAAATGCTTATTTACATGCTTTGACTTGTTATATGCCTTGATTGCTTGCTGGATTGAGTGCTTGAGCTACTGAGATTCCCTGAATCTCACCCCTTCCCCTCCCAACTAATATGGTAGGTGGAGCTCAAGGAGAACCGAGCACACACCAAGGAGCCTAGGAGCATGCGTAGTTAGATATTACTTTCTTTTGGAATTTTGATGTAAGTTTGATGTAAAGTGGTGCCAAATGAATATGCGCCCACTATTTTTGAGATGTAAAGGTTGTAACATGTGTATAAATGTGAAATGATATTGTATGAACTATATTTATAGCCAAATGAATGGAAATGAGGGTTTTGCCCCTTTTGTGGAATGAATGAAGTAGTGTATATTTGGCCGTAGCATAGCAAGATTTGAATGTATGATGATTTGGACCACATGGACTTGTTAGATAGACTATTTTTATGCTTTTAAACTTGTCCATGAGTGGCTAGAGTGTGTAAGAGGCCATTTAGACCCGTTTTGAACCTTTGGGGTGCCAAAACCGGTAGTTTTGAGAGCTCCGTCAAAGTATGACGGGATGAGCTCCTCTTGCCATAAAATTTGGCATGCCTCTAGAGTTGTAGAAAGCTTCTTGGGAAGCTAAAGTGGGTAATATTCGGAGGTCTAGAGAATATTTGGAGAATTGTTGAAATTGGAAAAATTTAATGGATTGGTCATGTACTGTTCATATAGTTCAGAAAATGAAATCTGAGGCACTCTTAGACCAAATGGATTCCAAATGTGGTGAAATTTTATACACATAAACTAGAAAACCAAAGCGACTTATAGGAACTGGAATCACTTAAATCGGAGGTCTGTAGAGAGAGATTGGACCGTCTGAAGTTCTGTATCAGCATCAGAGAGCTCTTCTGACCCCCGTCACTGTTCCATCGGTTTTCGGGATGTAGGAGCTACATAACTAATCTGGACTTATTTTTCTCCTCTAGTAGACACCCGTAGCTTTTCAAATTGGTATAATATGCCCAGATTGGATTTTTGTGGATTTAGTTATGAATTTTCGAAAGTCATGACAGAAAGCTGCACCAGAAACAGTGACAGCTGGACCTTCCTCCCATTTTCGAAGTCAAACAAGGTACAAATGCTGAGAATTTGATTGGGAATGATTTTTAGTGTAAAGTTAACACTTAGAGATTTCTAGAAAGCTAAAGTTTTCTGCATTCCCATTTTTCTACAATTTCTTATGATTTTCCAAAATTAGAGCCAAAATATGACTTTTGGGCCCAAGTGAGAAAATGAAATTTTTCTAGTTTTTGGCTCTATACCCGTGGCTTATGGTTTGTTTTATGCTATGTATGAGTTGTCTATATGGAGTTTGAGTTGAGAATGCTTGAGATGGGTTCACAGGACCCACGGGACAAAAGATGAGTATATGAAACCCTGGTTCATAGCATGCAAATGCCACGAAAGAGTAGTGATTCTTTGAAAATCATATGGAACCGAGCCCGGTGAGAGGCTAGGTAGTGGTAGTAGATTAAGGTGTCACATCCTTTACATTTAGATTGTTATAATACCGAAAAAAGAACTATAGAATAGCCATCAAAGAGTTAACCATACCAATTATTGCAATGCACAAATGAAAGCAAAATTATCCAACTTTCTTAAACAGAAACTAAGCAAGTTTCAAGCTGAAACTTTTTTTAAAAGGAAAACTATGAAATTGCCTAACAGGAATCCTAGGAGAATTAAAAACAAGAATCATCATTAGGAATAAAGAGCTTTAGCTCAAATGTTAAAAGACATTGCTTACCCTAAAAAGCTTGAGCTAGGAGAAAACTTCTCTTATTCAATGGAGGCTACTACTTCTACAACAAAGAGCCTAAGACTAGTTTAAATGGAAAATTAAAATGAAAGGAAAGGAAACAAATGAATATGAAAACTTTGATTAAGCACAAATACTGAATTCTTGAATGCAAATATTCATTGCTAATAAAGATTGAAAGCAAAAATTTGAAGATATTATTTCTAGGAGCAACATTGAGCTGCCTAGGCTTCTTTTCTTCAAGAAATAGAAATTTGACGAGAAGCTGGAGACAATGGATAAAGGTAGGCTCTACTTTGCTCTTAACAAAAGCTACTACTTCTATAACCTAAATGGAGGATGATGAAGACCTTCAATGATGGAAGCTGAAAATCATCAAGTTGTAAGTTTCTTTTTTAAGTTTTTTCTCCTTGGGCTTCTTCTTCAACGGTGTAGAATAAAGCCTTGATAAAGGGCAAACATGTTAAGAAAATATAAAGCAAGAACAAGAAAGTACATCAAACTAAAGAATTGTAGTAAACTAAACATTGAAATTACTGTAATAGTAAAAAAATGAAGAAAATATAAAGAACTCAATGTTTTTACTACTACTTTATTCAAGAACTGAAAATGCCTATTTATAAGCGTACAAACAAGTAAAATAGCTAAAAAGTCTCAACTAACATCAAGTTTTATTGCCATCATCTACCACTTACTTTAATAACAAAGTATTAGGAATTTAAATAGTAAAAACTTGAAACTAACATAGACTTCATTGATTAACTCATACTAAAATAAACAGTTGTCTAAATCAAACTTCAACACTCCCCTTTAATTCAAAATTGAACACTCCAAGTTAAGTTCTGAAGTACATATGCTTTTCATGAGTAAGTGATTTTGTAAGAATATCAACTATTTGCTTATTCGTGTTATAACATTATAGATTGATTAGCCCTTTTTGAACAAATTGTTGAATAAAGTGAACTCAAATGTCTATATGCTTTTTTCTTTCGTGGTAGGCTAGATTCTTAGCCATGGCAATTGTTGCTTTGTTGTCACAATAGACTTTAGTTCCTTTATCTTGTTCTTGATTAAGGTCAGTAAGTAACCATTTTAACCATATAGTTTGACATGCTGATGAAATTGCAATTACATATTTAGCCTCTGATAAAGATAGAGCTATTGTTTTTTTTTTTTTTACTTTTTTAAGCTCTAAGAAATGGCTCCTTATCCTAAATTAAAAATATAACCCAAAGTACTCCTTCTATCTTCTAAACATCTAGCCCAATTGTTGTTAGTAAATCCACACAATTTAAAATTTGAAGCATGGCAATACCATAACCTAAAATATATTATTCTAGCAATGTAACATGACACCCATGTGCAGCTCCTAGATGATTCTTGGAACGACAATCATGAACCTTAAAATAACTACAATTGAAAATACTATATCAAGTCATGTATTATGAGTTAAATATAGCTAGCCACTGACTAAGCTTCTAAAGTAACTTGAGTTGGCTAGTTTAATGCCATCTTCTAGTTGCAACTTCTTATTTAAATTAAAAGGAGTAGCTGCAACTTTACAATTCAACATATTGAATCTCCTAAAAAGATCAATTACATAATTCCTTTGTGAAACAAAAACTTCATCTTTAACTTGTCTCACTTGTAGGCTTAGGGGATAATACAAAACATCTAAATTTAACATGTCAAATCTGTTCTTCATACAAGTTTTAAATTCATCAATAAGAGAAGAGCAAGAATCTATATATAAACTATGTCATCAACATAAGCATAAACAATGAGAACATTGTTACCTTGTCTCTTCATGTAAAGTGTGGTTATTACTTCTTTTAAATCCATTTTGATGAATACAAAAAAAGGAGTCTATCTTGTTGTACCATGCTCATGGGAATTGCTTTAATCCATAGAAGACTTTCTTCAATTTTTACACCTTGTCTTCCTTACCTTAAATGATGAAACCTTCTAGTTGGGTGATGTAAACTTCTTCCTCTAATTTTCCATTCAAAAATGAAAACTTGACATCAAATTAAGAAATACATAAATTCAATTATGTAGCTAAGGCCAAATGGTTCTCACCATTTCAAAATGAGCAACAGGAGAAAATGTATCATTGTAGTTAACACCTTACTGTTGAGAATACCTTTTTGCCATGAGTTAAGTTTTGTGATTTTTTATTTTTCTGTTTAATTGGTACTTCATTCTATATGCCTGTTTTACAATAATAGCATTTTTGCCTTCAAGGAGATCCACTAAATCCCATGCCTCACTTTTCTTAATTACTTCAAGTTCTTCTTTCATTGTTTTACACCATTCTTCTTTGTTTTTTACTTCTTTAAAGCTTATATGATCTAAATAAACAAAGCTTATGTTGTCTCATAAATATTACTCAAAGATCTGAATTTTCTTGGAGGAGTCTCATAAAATCCTTTCTGGGCTTTGAATTGAAGTGAAATAATTTTTTTTTTTTTGTGCAACCTAGTGTATTCATATTTCAATTAGAAGTTTCTAAATGGAGCCACTTTAACTTTATGTCTTACATAGAAGATATTACTATATACTGTAACACCCTAAAATTAATTAAGGTATTAGTCATAGATTTGGGTTGATTAAGACTAATTATTATAGAATAATTGAGCAAGCAATGGGAATAGGAATTTCTAGAGCGATAAGTTATTAATATAGGTTGAAGATTTAATTGGATTGAAAACTTCATCTAGGCCCAAATTAATTTTAGTAAGCCAATGGTAAGGATTAATAGAGGCTCAATAAATTTAAGTGTATACCTAACTTCCTATTGTGAGTCTTGGCCCAAGAGAAACCACTTACCAATAGCCCAATTTGGTTTAAGGAGATAGAAGCCTAAAACTCAATTTATATAAACTCTTAAAATTGGCCCAACATCGCTTATGTAGACTTAAACTAAATGGACTCTTGAAACTTTATCCAACCTAACTAAAAATCTAAACTCTTGTAGTTGGCCTAACAAAATTAAAAACCTTAGCTCAGCAACTAGTAGGAGCCCAATAGATCCTTGGGCTGATGGGTAACCCATAACCTATGTAGGACCTAACTTAAAACCCTAAAATTAGTTTGGCCACCCCTCATTTTGTAGAACCACAAGAAACATAAGGCAATTTTTAGAGGTTTAAGGTGGAGGCTAGGATTCCTGTCACATTTTCACCATTTCTCACTTTTAGGCTCAAAATCAGCCAAGGTAGTTATTATATAACTTAATCCTCTTTTCTTTCTCTTTGTTTTAACCTAATTAATCTTTTGTTTAGAGCATTCCACCCACACCCAAAATCTAAAACTTGTTATTTGGTATTTTCATGGTAAAATTTCGTAGGTTAAGACTAGGGGTGTTGTTAGGTAAGTATAAACTCCTCATTTTGATATTTTCTCTACTAGTTAGAGACCCCATTGGCTAACTTATGATATAGGCTCTATTTCTATGCGAAAATAATCATGTAGGGTGATATTTTGAAGTTTCTAGGCTAGAGAAGGAAAAATTCGAAATTAAGTCTCTTGGTGGTTGGGTAAGTGTCCCTTAGGCAAGTATTGATGGATTAATTATTTGATTATTGGGTTCTTGCTATAATTGATGAATAGGGATGGTAATGGATTGACTTAAAGTAGTAATTTTCTAATGTTATGATTATAGGAGGATTTTGGTATTGCTATTAGCTTCCTAAATTGGCTACAAGTGAGGTAACCGGGGATTTTATAATTTCATGCATATATATACTTTAATTTTATATTTGCTACACATGAAAGATTTGAAATGCTAAATGAATTATTAGCTATCAGTTGTATTGTGTTTAGACCTTGTGAGTCTATGGTGGAGCTGTGGTGCAACTACCACCCATACATGTGTTTCGATCTAGCATCGGGTTATGATAAGACCCCAGATGTACTGAACACTGGTTGTACTCATTAGGGAGTGGGTGCTGTGGACAGGCCTTTCCTGATGTTATTGGTCTTTAACATGTGAATATGTAATTACTAGTATAAGATGGTAATCATAGTAGCCTAATCATTTCATTTGCTAATATAACTGATATGATTATAATATTTATTTTGATTCATGCATATATGTTAATTAAATTAAATTATATGAATGGAAATTACCTTGATTACTGAGATTTACATCTCATCCTATTTCATGGGCTAACCATTTCAAGTGAAGGTCCTTCAGGTAAGGATAAGGGGAAGTAAGTAGATGAGAATCCATAAGCTCCACCATGTGTGAGGGAGGCTACACTTGAGCTAAACTAAGTAGAGTAGATACTAAGTTTTATATTTTTCCTTGTATAGCATCATCATGTAATTATGTTGCCAAGTATAGGAGCTTTATGTTTTGATAACTTATGATGTATCTAATAGGAAGTTAGGCCTTATACAGTCTTGTATTTGATGTATATGCTTGTGTATCTGATTTGAGACCTTGTTGACCCTGTGACATGGTTTGCTGTTTGGAAATGTAATCATGTGATGCCTTGATACTAACTCAAACTAATGACGTATGAAACTTCTAATGAGATATGTATCTGAATGATAATATTGGTTGTTCATGAATCTAGATGTTCATTAGTAGCACATGGAACTTGCTTATATGTGGTAGATTGACGAGTAGAAATCAATACTTAAATCTTGAAGTGGATAATGATAGATTAGATAGGTAAATCAAGTAAATAAATGCTATTAGAGCTTTACAAATTGAGGGAGAGTGGTTCTAAAGTATGCCTAGAGGGAGAGTTTGAATGTATGGGACAAAAATTTTGAGATGTAAGTACAGAAGGTATTTCGTCGTGGCCAAAAAAGAGTTAAGCCATGGCGAAGTTGCCCAAGGAGGGTAACAGAGAGCAATTCACCATGGCAAAAGTCAAGTGGGTAAATTTGAAGCCATCCAGAGAGTAATTTACTATAGCGAAAGGGGGAGTTGGTCGCAACTAATATTTTGAAGGTGTAAGAAGTGAACCCAAGGGCAATTAGCTGTGACGCAAAAACATTTGGCCATGACTAAGGTTCTTAAATTCTTTTACCAACTTAGAAAACCTTAGTTCTTTCTATGCTAAAGCTAAGAGATGGTTCAGAAACACTTGTAAGGGGTTCTTAAGACTTGAAATTAATAGATAATAGATTTAGAGGCTTTACTTAGGAAATTTAATTCAATTATACGTACATGAATACTTGTAAATATTTGGTTAGTGATTCTAATAACATTAAAGTTTAAATTTTCTCACTTGTTCCTAAATTAATTAATTTAAATGGTACTAAACCTTGATTTATGATTATTAACAACATATTTAAGCTTAATTACCATGATTAGAAGTTAGTGTCATTACATTTGATATCAGAGCAAAGGTTCAGGAAATTGTGTTAGATTTAGAACTTTGTGACTAGTAAACTTGGCAATTATGATGCATGCATGTTAGGAATAAGAATATTGTGATATAGTGATGACTCTTATACTTGTATATACTTGCTATGGGTAGAGTTATGTTTGGATTGCCTTGGACTGTAGCTTAATAGAGGATGCTTATGGTTGTGCTTGTGGCATTGTAGAGTAAGATGGTTGCACGTAGAGAAACTGCTGAGTTACTAAGAGAAATGCAAGAGGCTATAGCTGCAATGGCCAACCGAATGAGAGAACAATCTGAGGCCCATGAGGCTATAGTTAAGGCAATGATTGACAAACTTTAAGAGGAAGCCAAGGCTCATGCAGCAATTGTTCAAGTGCTATAATAGCTTCATGAAACTATGAATAAGCAGAATAAAAAAGTGTCAGTGAAAAATCGTGTTGGTGCTGGTCAGAACCTTGGTGTGGGACATAAAGGGGAGGATGATGACTTCTTTGTTGTGTTGGCCAAGTTTAGAAAGGCTAATCCTCTATTGTTTTTAGGGGAGTTGGACACTGAGAAGGCTAAGAAATGGCTGATGTAACTAGAGAAGATCTTTGAGATCATGACCTACTCCATAGAGCAAAAGGCAAAGTTGGGCATATATAAGCTGAAAGGTGAGTTTGAGCATTGGTAGGGGAGTGTCTCTAGGCTACTGACTTTAAGGGGGATACCCTTGACTTGGGAGAGTTTCCAAATCACCTTTGAGCGCAAGTATTTTCCACCTTCATTAAGGGCTGACAAGAAAGCCAAGTTTAACTTCCTTGAATAATGAGACATGAATGTGAATCAATATGCAGCTAAGTTCATCTAATTATCTTGTCTCTCTTCCTACTTGAAACAATTTGATGATGAGCCATGGAAGGCTGAAAAATTTGAAGGAGGCTTGAAACTGAAGTTGAAAGACAAAATTGTATCCCTATAAATTCATAATTTCGATGAATTGGTAGAAAAGTGTAAAGTGACAGAGAGGGCTATGATGGAAAGTGAGGCTAAAAGGAAGAAGACCATGAAGGGTAAGCATGACCAGGGTATAGAGCCCTTTAGAGGTGGAAGTAAGAAGAGAGCCAACTGTGGGAGTGGCTCTTGGGATAAGAGACCACCCCCAAGAAATGTTTCCCAAAGAAGGAGTATGGGACCCCCAAAGAGTGTAGCTAATGTTCCATTAACTTATGTCAAATATAGGAAGAGCCATGATAATAGACCATGCTCGGTGTGCTATAATTATGGGAAACCTGGATACTATGCAAGGACTTGCTTGATGTCAAGGGAGTCAGCTTCATCTGTTAAACTACATACCAGGGAAGGGTGTTTGCACTTATGCAGCAAGAGGCTAGTAGATCCCCTAGTCTAATTTGAGGTACTTTACTTGTCCATAATCACATTGTAGATGCATTGGTTGACTCGGATACAACCTACTTATTCATTTCATATAACTGTGTTAAGCATCTAGGTCTTAAAATTAGTCTATTTCTATTTGAATTATCTATGTCCACCCCTACTAGATATTTTATGGTTACATTTTATGTGTATTTGAATTGCCTTGTATAATTGGATAGCTTTGCACTACCTTTGACCTGATTTGTATCCTTTTGTGTGACTTTAATGTAATCATTGGCATGAACTGGTTGTCAAATAATAATGTGATACTTAATTGTAATCGTAAGACTCTTTCTTTACTTGCCAATATACCTTAAACTTGTCCTGTGATTAAGCTTGCTTGCATATCTACTGCCCAAGTTGGGAGGTACCTGAGGCGTGGTTACTAAGGGTTTTTAGTATTCTTTTTAGTATATGTTAAGGTTGATGATAGGGTATAGGATATACCTGTGATTAGAGAGTTTCCTGAGGTTTTCCCTAAGGAGTTTAATGGACTGCCTCTGGAAAGAAAGCTAGAATTTTCCATTGATTTGGTATCCAGTACAGGTCTGATTTCTAAGGCCCCGTATAGAATGGCACCTGCTAAGTTGGTTGAGTTGAAGAGTCAATTAGAAGAGTTACTTGAAAAAGGGTTTATTAGGCAAAGTGTGTCTCTATAAGGAGTACCAGTGTTGTTTGTCAAAAAGAAAGATGGTAGCCTTAGACTTTGTATTGACTACAGGCAACTGAACTAAGTAACCGTCAAGAACAAATACCCTTTACCTAGAATTGATGACTTGCTTACCAACTAATTAGGGCATTAATCTTTTCCAAGATAGATATTAGATGGGGATACAACCAATTGAGAGTTAAAGTTAAGAATGTACCCAAAAACAGCTTTTAGAACTCGATACGGCCATTATGAGTTCTTAGTCATGCCTTTTGGGTTGACTAATGTCCTTACTATTTTCATGGATTACATGAATAAGGTCTTTAGGGCCTATCTTGATTGGTTTCTAGTAGTGTTCATAGATGATATCGTCATATACTCTAAGAGTAGTGAAGAGCATAAAGAGCATTTTAGGATAGTTCTTCAAACCTTGAAGGAGCATCAATTGTATGCAAAGTAAAGCAAGTGTGAATTTTGGTTGCGAGAAATTAAATTCCTAGGTCATGTGATATCGAAACAAGGGATAGCGATAGATCTTAGGAAGGTAGAAGTGGTACTAAATTGGGAGAGACCCAAAATGGTGACCAAAATCCATAGCTTCTTAGGTTTAGCCGACTATTATAGGAGGTCCATTAAGGGATTCTCTCAGTTACCATGCCTTTGACAAAATTGACTAAGAAGGACTAACCATTTGTGTGGGATGCCAAGTATGAGAATGCCTTTTAGGAGCTTAAGGATAGGCTTACCATCGCACCTGTGTTAATAATACCCAACCTTAAAGAGATATTCATAGTCTATAGTGACACTTCTAAAAAGGGATTAAGGTGTGTTTTAATACAACAAGGTAAGGTAATAGCCTATGCCTATAGACAACTTAGACCCTATGAGAAGAATTATCCCACCTATGACCTAGAGCTAGCAGCTATAGTTTTTGCCCTTAAGATTTGGAGGCACTATCTTTATAGTGCCTAATTTGAGGTGTATAGTGATCACAAGAGTTTGAACTACTTATTTGACTAGAAAGAGTTGAACATAAGGCAAAGGAGGTGGATGGAATTTCTTGAGGACTACAACTTTTCTTTAAAGTATCACCCAGGGAAGGCGAATGTGGTCATCGATGCCTTGAGTAGGAAATCTATTCATATGGCAATGATGATGCTTAAGGAGTAAAATTTTATTGAGGAATTAATAGATTTGAACTTATCTATATCAATACATTCTAGTAGCCTTCTTTTGGGAGAATTAAGGATAGAAAATGACCTTAAGAAGAGGATTAAAAAGGCCAAAGAACTAGATGAATACTAGGGAAGAATTAGAGAGCAATTAGGGAGTAGTAAGGTCAAAGATTTTAACCTATTGGAAGATGGTTTGGTGAGGCACCAGGGTAGAATATGCATACCCAAGGATAAGGAGTTGAGGAATATAGTGTTGTCAGAAGCTCATAAGAGTAGGTACACTATTCATCCAGGTACCACTAAGATGTATAAGGATCTTGAGAAGAGTTTTTGGTGGCCTAGGATAAAGTTAGATATAGCGGAGTTTATTGCTAGATGTCTAGTTTGTCAAAGAGTTAAGATTGAACATCAAAGACCCGCAGGTTTGTTACACCCTTTAAAAATTCCAAAAAACAAATAGGATAGCATATCCATGGATTTTGTGATGGGTTTGCCTAGAATATCCTCAGATTATGATGATATTTGGGTGATTGTAGATAGATTGATGAAATTTACCCACTTTTTACCTATTAGAGCCACTTATCCTCTAGATAGACTAGCCTGATTGGATGTTCGTGAGATCATAAAATTACATGGTGTCCCTAATAGCATTGTGTCAGATAGAAAATCAAGGTTCACATCAAAATTTTAGCAATTTCTACAAGAAGCTCAAGGTACTAGTCTCAATTTTAGCACTACTTATCATCCCCAATCAGATGGACAGACAAAGAGAACCATTCAAACCCTTGAGGATATGCTTAGAGCTAGTGTGTTAGAATTGAATTGAAGGGGAACTGGGATGTGTACTTGCTTTTAGCTAAATTTGCCTACAATAATAGTTACCATTTCAGTATCAAGATAGCACTATTTAAGGCATTTTACAGGAGAAAGTGTAGGTCACCCTTATGTTAGGTAGAGCGAGAGAAGTGTCTTAAGACTGGACATAGTGGACCAAACCATCTGCCAAATAGAACTCATCATAAAGAAGTTGTTAGCTGCCCAGAGTAGGCAAAAGAGTTATGTGGATAAGAGAAAGAGATACTTAGAATTTGAGGTATGAGACCATGTGTTCCTTAAGGCTACTCCTGTGACGGGTGTAGGACGATCTATCAGGAAAGAAAGCTTAGTCCTTGTTATCTTGGTCATTTCCAAATCTTTGAAAGGATAGGACCCGTAGCATATAGAATTGCTTTACCTTCAAACTTGGCCAAATTGCATGATGTGTTCCACGTGTCCCAACTGAAAAAGTATCACCCAAACCCTTTACATGTCATTGAGCATGAGAATGTACATCTACAAGATGATTTGTCTTTTATGGTTGTGCTGGAAAGGATTATGAACTCAAAAGTCAAACAGTTGCGTAGTAAGGACATCCTTCTAGTAAAGGTGGTATGGAAAGGACTTACTCCAGATGAAGCAACTTGGGAGACGGAAGAAGTAATGAGGAGGGATTATTTTACATTATTTGAGTAAGGTATGTCTAATTTTGAGGACAAAATTTCTAAAAAAAGGGGAGAATGTAACACCTCAAAATTAATTAAGGTGTTAATCATGGATTTGAGTTAATTAAGAATAATTATTATGGAATAATTAAGCAAGCAATGGGAATAGGAATTTCTAGAGGAATAAATTATTAATATAGGTTGAAGATTTAATTGGGTTTAAAACTTCATCTAGGCTCAAATTAATTTTAGTAAGCCATGGGTAAGGATTAATGGAGGCCCAATGAATTTAAGTACAGACTTAACTTTTTATTGTGAGTCTTAGCCCAAGAGAGACCACTTAGCAATGGCCCAATTTGGTTTAAGAAGATAGAGGCCCAAAACTTGATTTATATGAACTCTTATAATTAGCCCAATATCCCTTATGTAGACCCAAGCCAAATGGACTCTTGAAACTTGGCCCAACCTAACTAAAAATCTAAACTCTTGTAGTTAGCCCAACAAATTAAAATCCTTAGCCCAACAACTCGTAGGAGCACAATAGGTCCTTGGGCTGATGGTCAACCTATAACCCATGTAGCACCTAACTTAAAACCTTAAAATCAGTTTGGCCACCCGTCATTTTGTAGAACTACAAGAAACATAAGGCAATTTTCTAAGGTTTAAGGTGGAGGCTAGGGTTCTTGTCACATTTTTATTATTTCTCGCTTTTAAGCTCAAAATTAGCTAAGATAGTTATTGTATAACTTAATCCCTTTCTCTTTCTCTTCATTTTAACCTGATTAATGTTTTGTTTAGAGCATTCTATCCACACCTAAAATCTAAAACTTGTTATTTAGTGTTTTCATGGTAAAATTTCGTAGGTTGAGGTTAGGGGTGTTGTTAGGTAAGTATAAACTCCTCATTTTGATGCTTTCTCTGCTAGTTAGAGATCCCATTAGCTGACTTATAATATGGGCTTTATTTCTAAGTGAAAATAATCATAATATAAGGTGATATTTTAAAGTTTTTGGGCTAGAGAAGGTAAAATCCGAAATTGAGTCTCTTGGTGGTTGGCTAAGTGTCCCTTAGGCAAGTATTGATGGATTAATTATTTGATTATTGAGTTGTTGTCGTAATTGATGAATGGGGATGGTAATGGACTGACTTAGAGTGGTAATTTTCTAATGTTGTGATTATAAGAGAATTTTGGTACTGCTGTTAGCTTCCTAACTTGGCTACACGTGACATAACTGAGGATTTTGTAATTCCATGTATATATCTATTTTAATTTTATATTTGCTACACATGAAGATTTGAAATGCTAAATGAATTGATTAGCTATCTGTTGTATTGTATTTGAACCTTGTGAGTCCATGGTGCAGCTACCACCTATATATGTGCTTCAATCGGGCACCAGATTATGATCAGACCTAAGATGCACTAAGCTCTGGTTGTGCTCATTGGGAATGGGTGCCATGGACAGGCCTTTCCTGGTGTTATTGTCCTTTAGCATGTGAAAATGTAATTGTTAGAATAGGATGATAATCATAGTAGCCTAATCATTTCATTTGCTAATATGACTGATATGATTCTAATGCTTATTTTGATTCATACATATATGTTAATTAAATTGGATTATATAAATGGAAATTGCCTTAGTTATTGAGATTTGCATCTCATCTTTTTTTATAGGCTAACCATTTCAAGTGAAGGTCCTTCGAGTAAGGATAAGGGAAAGCAAATAGATGAGAATCCATAAGCTCCACCATGTGCAAGGGAGGCTACACTTAGGCTAAGCTGAGTAGAGTATATGCTAAGTTTTGTATTTTTCCTTGTATAGCATCATCATGTAATCATAGTACTAAGTGTAGAAGCTTTACATTTTGGTAACTTATGATGTATCTAATAGGAAGTTAGGCCTTATACAATCTAGTATTTGATGTATGTGCTTATGTATCTAATTTGAGACCTTGTTAACCCTGTGACATGGTTCGCTATTTGAAAATGTAATTATGTGATACATTGATGCTAACTCAAACTAATGATGTATGAAACTTCTAATGAGATATATATCTAAATGTTAATATTAGTTGTTCATGAATCTGGATGTTCATTAGTATCACATGGAACTTACTTATATGTGGTAGATTGATGAGTAAGAATCAATACCTAAATTTTGAAGTGGATAATGATAGATTAGCTAGGTAAATCAGTTAGATAAATGTTATTAGAGCCCTACAAATTAAGGGAGAGTGGTCCTAGAGTATGCATAAAGAGAGAGTTTGAATGTATGGGATGAAATTATGAGATATAGGTACAGAAGGTATTTCACCAAGGCCAAAAGGGGTTAAGTCGTGACGAAGTTACCTAAGGAGGGTAACGGAGAGTAATTCGCCATGGCTCAAGTCAAGAGACTAAAATGGAAGTCATCCAGAGAGCAATTCACCGCGGTAAAAAAAGGAGTTGGTCATGGCCAATATTGTGAAGATGTGAGAAGTGAACCTGTGGCCATGGTGCGAAAACATTTAGCCATGGCTAGGGTTCTTAAATTCTTTTACCAACTTAGAAAACCTTAGTTCTTTCTATGGTAAAGCTAAGAAATGGTTCAGAAACACTTATAAGGGGTTCTTAGGACTTGAAATTAATAGATAATAGATTTAGAGGCTTTACTTGGGAAATTTAATTCAATTATATGTACATGAATGCTTGTAAATATTTGGTTTATGATTCTAATAACATTAAGATTCAAATTTTCACACTTTTTCCTAAATTAATTAATTTAAATGGTGCTAGACCTTGATTTATGATTATTAACTGTATGTTTAAGCTTAATTACCATGATTAGAAGTTAGTGTCATTACATGTACTCTATTTCAAATCACGTGAGCAGTCATTAGCATTACTAGGGTACATATCGATATTTATATTTAGTCATTTCTGGTCCATGAGTGCTTGCATGCTTTTAATGTGTATTTTCTGACTTAATGAGCTAGACTAAGTTTGTTTATGATAAATATGATATAAGAAAAGAAAGAAAGGAATTTAGGCCCTTACAACACATTTTGACATGCAAACGGACCAATTTTTACTTTGAAAGTATGGTAATGGTTGCACACTTTCTATTTAAAACCTATAATTGATATGTATATGAGTTAAAAAGTTAGGTATAATGAGACCTAACTCATTTGGCTATAATCATTTGTGAATAACAAGAACTATTGACTTTCACCAACAGATTCTATTTTCATGGATCCACACAAGTTGGCATGTATAAAATTAAGACAATTAGCAATGTAACCAAAATTAGACTAAACTGGCTAATTCGACCA
The DNA here is from genome assembly GCA_032878935.1 of Erythrophleum fordii. Lineage (NCBI taxonomy): Eukaryota > Viridiplantae > Streptophyta > Magnoliopsida > Fabales > Fabaceae > Erythrophleum > Erythrophleum fordii. The sequence goes on along the minus strand of JAVQMF010000037.1, from coordinate 8,791,289 downwards.
ACTGGATTAGGAACTAGACCTTGGTCTAGTTTAGTTAGCTTAGGAAATTAGTTTGAATCAGTCAAAATCCAACTAGTCAAAAACTAGTTGAACGAGGCATTGAATTTTTTTTTCTTAGAATTTTTTTTATAAAATAGAATAGTTAATCTTGAATAGATTTAAAAGGTTAAAATTAGAAGGCACTAGAAGAAAGAAAGGATTGAAATAGAGAAAAAAAAAAAAAGAATATAAGAGAAACAAGAGACATGTATTTGGCTATTTTTGATACTTGCTATTCATTGTGCCCTATCTCTTAGCAACATTTCTTTTAAATATCTAGATATTTAGCCAAAATTGCTATTTTTTAATTTATTTTTTGGTTTGTTTTTTAATGATAATTGGAATCTTAATATAATTTAAGAACTTTAAAAGTTCAATATTAAATGCTCTTAATTTTTAATCATTAATTTTTTTATTTTCAATTAAAAAATAATTTCTCAAACATTTTAAAAAATATTAAATTGGTAATCAAATATTTAAAATCTATTAGTATTTATTTCTTGCATTAGAATTTTAATATGTAAAATTTTAATAAAATATATTTAATTATTATTAGTTCAATCACAATTTGATTAGGGTTAGACCAATGAATTATAAATTAATATCTTTACTAGTTCAATTATTGGTTTAGTTTTAAAAACATTAACAATAAATGCTCTCCTAGACCTCTCAACAAGAAATGACTTTTTGCATTGATGTACATATATACATCCTCCACACACATCTAAAGACTCAATTTTAAGCAATCCAAAAACCATTTCCTTTTAACTTAATAGCTTCGTGCCTTTAACCTTTAAATGCCTATACCATAAATGCCATAGTTGAGACTAACTATTTTCTTTGACAACAAGAGCATGATTTTCTACATTTGACAATTCAACTACAAACAATTTACTTAATGCCATTTGAACATCTGCAATTATTTAATTTTATTTTTTTACCTCTAATCACACATGAGATATCATCAAACATAATAGAATACCTACTAACCATGACTTACCCAACACTCACAAATTTTGTGACAAGCTAGGAATAAAATAGACATTGTAAAGAAGCTTTACATTACTATAACCATCTTTTATTGCCATGGTGCCTTTCCTTTCTACTTGCATCTACTTGTTATCTATAAATATCACTTTTACCTTTAATGTCTCATCAAGCTCTTTGAATAACGACTATACACCAGTCATGTAATTAGAGCATCTGCTGTCCAAAAATCAAATGTCGTTGCGAATGGTTGCATCTTCCTAATAAGCCATGAATAACTTGACTTCCTCTTCTTCTTCCTTGACATAATTTGATTGCTTGCCTTTTTGCCAACAATCTACCTTTACATGCCCAAACCATTTGCAATAATGACACTGAATGCCACACTTAGTGTTTTTCTAGTGGTCATTATTTTGTCTTTCAGATCTATAATAATCACCTCTGACTTGACCACTTCTATCGTGGATTCCTCTTCCACTTCCTTTACTAGTTTCTTTTCTTGACTCATGTGATAGTCCCCCATCACTTGATATTCCTTCTTTTCAATTCTCTTTGCTGGTTTATTCATTCTTTCTCCTTAAGAGTGCAAATCTTTGGACAAATCTTTGCACTCTTCGATTGATGCAACTATGTGATCAAACTTTAGAGTTGGACTTTTCAACACTTTAGCAACTTTTAATTTGATAAGAAATTTCCTCTCCAAAAGATCTCATTTGGTTTACAATTGTCGAAACTTAAGAAAGCAAAATCATGAACAAATTCCTCAATTTTCATATGCAAAATATCAAAATCACAATGAAGAGATTGAAGTTTTACATTTATTACCTTTGTAGAGCCTTGTAAAACCTTTTGCAATATCATCCAAGATTTTTTGGCCGTAGTTGCTACTGCAATTTTTGAGAAAATGGTCTCATGCACTGCCTGTTGAATAAAGAATAATCCCTTTGAATCCCTTTTGCCTTTGAATCCTTTTTCCTGTTTTCTTTCAATCTTGCGTGCTACTCGTTTGGATCAGCATAATCATTCTCAATTAAGTCCTGAAACTCCTGAGACTTGAACAAAGTCTTCATTTTAATGCTCCAAAATTCATAGCATTCTCCCTTGAAGACTAGAATTGAAGGTTGAGAAACATTTCACCATTAGTCGCCATGAGTTGTACACCGAGTTCTATGAAAGAACAAAGCTTCGATACCACAAATGTTGGGAAAATATAAAGCAAGAACAAAGAAGTGCAGCAAAGCAAAGAACTGCAATAAACTAAATGTGGACATATTTTAGCAATAGAAAACGGAGGAAAATGCAGATAACTCAATGTGTTTACTGCTACTTTATTGAAGAACCAAAAATGGCTATTTATAGCCTTACAAGTAACTGAAACAGCTAAAAAGTCTCAACTAACCTCAGATTTTATTGCCATCATCTACCACGTACTCTAACTAATTAAGAATCAGAAATTTAAGGAGTAAAAAACTGAAACTAACATAGACTTCATTGACTAAGTCACACTAAAATAAACACATGTCAATTCGAATCGAACTTCAACAAAACAGAGCTCTAGCGAAGGTCAACCAAGTACTTCAACGAATGGCATCAATTGGAGCTTCGATGGCAAATGAATTCTATAAACGAAATGGAGCTTCAGTCAAATAACGGGAAGCTTCGATGAGTTTGAATCTTCTTTTGACAATTTTTGTTTACAATTAACCTTCAAGGGTGAAATGTGTTGCCACAAAAACTTATATAGTGGCGACTAAATGTTTTTACGCTAATAAAATACCTTTTTGACAACTTTCTCTAGCAACCTCTTATAGTCATCACTTATAGTACATCCTTAAGCGGCGACCCAGAAAATTTATTTTGAAAGTCTTACTTTCAATGGCAATCTAGTGACACTAAAACCCGATTTTCAATGGCAATTTTTTAGGTTGCCCCTGAAGGTTTATTTCTTGTAATGCAAGTACCCAAAAAAATGAAATAAAATTTATTGGTAATTTGATGATAATAATAAAGTAAGGCATCAAACCAGTGTGGGAGGAAGAACTAAAAAATTTTAGAGACAGATCAATGCAAAAGGATAAATTGAAAAATATCAAATCACAAAAAAGATAGAAAGATGATGATATATAGACTACGTAATCCCTATTCTTTCTCATTTTAATCTTAAAAAAAATTAAAGTAGATTTTTGTTTTTAACTTTTCAATTTCATAAATTTAGGCATGACTTGAACAACGAGTATTGTCGGAAGTTCTTGCTTCTTTTTTTTTTTTTTAATTTAATTATTCTTAAAGGCTTGCAATGATTAGAGTGTTTTGTTGTTGATAAAAGATAATAAGTCATCAATAATATTTTATCATTTGAAGTATAACTATATTAAACCAGTATACAGTAATATATATATATATATATAGAAACATTATTTTTGAGGGAGTACATATAAATTTTATTTTTTTAAGAGATTATATAAAAAATATACACACATATGAAATATTTTTTAAATTTGGAGGTCCGCCGCCCAATGTGATTGAAAGATAGATGAGAAGAAAGAAAAGCAAATTCAAAAAAAAAAAAAGAGGACAGAAACGAAAATTAGATAATGAAAATGTAAGCCATGATTTCTCATTCTTTTATTTGAATATTGTCTAAAATTAGTAATAAAAATAAATTTAACAACAACAACAATAATAATGTTATAATATAATTTTTTATCTTTATTTTTTATTAAAATTTCTAAATGAAAAAGGTTCCAATAGAAATTTTTATTTCTTCATTAAATAGAAATTTTTATTTTTTCATTATTTTTATCGAAGACATATAAGAACGAAAAGCAAGATAAAAATTACTTCATATTTTTTCTCTTTACTAATAGGAATGTTCAAATCCCTATTCCATCATGTACACCAAAAAGGAAAGAACCTATAACAGCCGATATACTCTTATTGTAATTGTCTTATAGGACATTATAACACAACAATTGCGTGAAAGCTACTTCAGATTTGGTTATAAAACGTCTCACAATCACTACTGATCATCAGTCCATATCCATCCCATACGCTGCACATTTTATTGTAAATTTCAAGCATCGTTGGTGTTTGGTCTGGGAAGGGTTGAACGCAGTCAAATGCAAATCTGAGAAGAGTAAATATTTCGTCTTCAAATCCTTTCCCAATTAGAGATTTATCAATGCCATCAAAGAAACCAGACGAGTAATTACTGGAGGAGAGGTTACTAAAATTAGTGACAAAAGGACATCCCTTACTCTTGACAAAGTCAGCCATTTCTTCAAACTTCTTACCTGTTATTAGCTCAAAAAGCACAACTCCAAAGTCGTGAACATCCTTCCTCATAAAACCAAGCTCAGCGACATTTTGCTCCATAAATTTGGCCTCTCCAAAATTGGATATTTTGGGCTCAAATTTCTGATCTAGCAAGACACACTCTGTGCTTATACTAAGATGAGCTACATTCAAGTTACTATTATGATGTAGCCAAGATAGGCCTCTTGCTATACCAAGGCCAATTTTAACCCTTAGAGGCCATTCCAATTTTTTCCTAGTTTCACTTTCTAAAGGATGTAAGTGTAACCAATCATAAAGTCTTCCATTGGACATGAATTGGTACACCAGAAATCTTTCATTTTTCTCAATGCAAAAACCGAGTAGTGGAACCATGTTTCTGTGTCTATATCTTCCCAGAATCATAATTTCTGAAACAAAGTGACTCTCGAAGGCATGAGAGTTATATAGTCTCTTTACCGCCAGGAACCATCCATTGGGCAGCCAAGCCTTATACATCATCCCCATCTTTCCCACCCCAATAGTGTTTCTCACGCTAAAACCATCCGTTGCCTTGTAGAGTTCTGCGAAGCTCATTCTAGAAATCAATGTTTCCAATATTGCTGACATCTGCGGATTCATGACAGAACTTGAATAGAGATTCATGTACCAAGGTTTCATAATATGCCTTTTTTAATTAAAATGGTAGTAAGGATATCTAATGCAGTATAATAAAAATATAATTATTTATTATTTATTATTATATAATAATATAATTATTATTTGGAATTAAAGTTTGTAATTTGAACCAATTGAAGCAACATGAGACTTAACTAAAGATTTGAGCAAAGCCTTTTGAGATTAGAAATGTTAACCTTTTGGTATAGGGTTTCATTAGCCCATTAGTAAAGTTAATTTGCCTATAAATGGGTTCTAGTTAGATATTATTATTACTTGCCCCTTGATTGTTAGCATATTGAATTGATCTTTGAATTTTGAGAATTTTGTTTCTTCTTTTTGTTCTGCGCTAATATATTATTTAAAAACCCAAAATTATACTATTTCTAAAAGGATAGATAGAGGCTCAATTTTAAAGAGGCTACGCAATTAGCGCCAAGACGTAAGAGGATCTGTTTAAGAGGAAAAGAACCCAAGCATGCCCCACTTACCAATCAAAGGAGGGACCAAAACCTTGCATGTAAAGGATGCAAAGTTTGGACTTGAATCCCTTAAATTCCAACTGATTGAGCCAACCCGTGTTGCCTGATCATATAATATATATATATACATATATATGTATATTTTTATATGCTATTTCGAGAGAGACACAGAGAGACAGGGAGATCATTACCTCTTTGCTTCCTTTCTCCACCAACTCTAGATGTGGCAGCCATTCTCCCACTTGTGTCTTCTCCTTCTTCTTCTTCTTCCTCTTCCCTTTCACGAACGAAAAGCATTCACTCACTTGTTTATGTTTCTTTATCTTGTTCATCCTTTTCTTCTGCTTCAACTTTCCCCAAGGCACACAACAAAACGTACAAACAACTACAACATAAGTTGCTGAGAAGAAATAACCAACAATAAAACCTTCCCTAAACCGCTTATAATCAACAAATGCCCTAGAACTTGGCCCAGGGTTGCAAAACTTCAATAGAGGCCCACCACAAAGGCCACTGTTATTCGCATAGCTACTCCCACCAACATTAACATTCTTATTACTAAACACAGGCACAGGCCCCGTCAAAAAGTTATTAGCAACACTAAACTTCCTAATACGATGAAGCTGTCCTATTTGCTCTGGGATTTGACCAGTCAACTTGTTGTTGCTAAGCATAAGGGTATTCAAGAAAGTAAAGTTGGAGATAGATGGTGGGATAGGACCAGAGAAATTGTTGTTTGAGAGATCAAGTTTGGACAAAAAAGGTAGCTTTCTGGATATATCAGAAGGGATGGGTCCTGACAGGTCGTTGGACGAAAGGTTTAGCCATACCAAAGAGGTACAATTCTCCAAACCCCGAGGAAACTGGCCCTTCAAACCCCATTTTTGGAGTTCTAGAGAAAGCACTCGATCTTCGTTATCGTTCCAGCACGTGACACCGAAAAACTGGCATATGTAACCCTTCTTGTTGTTATTGTCGGAGTCCCATGAGGGAAATATGTCACGAGGGTCTTCCAAGGAGTCCCTGATGGATTTTAAGCAATATCTATCACTACTCTCGAGCTCTGCTCTAGTGTTACTAATTGTCATCCAGAAGCTAATCAGAAATGGCCAAAAACTTCTTTTTTGAAATGCCATCTCGGTATTCAGATATGGAACAAGGACGAAGGTATAATATTGAAATTTGAAACCAACTGATAAGAGGTTGGCTGATTCATAAATTATGATGACAATTCAAGTTAAAAGTCCAACACTGGTGAAAGCTCACTAAAGAAGTGGGTTTTTATTTTTCAAGAAGCCATCTTCGTTTTTAAGATGAAATTTCCTAGTGCCTAATTACCGTAATACCGCTAGGTTCCACAACGATGGCGGCCGTTGACTGTTGACTGAAACGTCAAAAAATAAAAAACAAAAATTTCCTATTTTATTTTGCCATTTTGCCTAGTCATCATGGAAATTCTTGAATAAATTAATCTTTAGTGATCCTGAAACTTTGCGAGTGTTCAGCTTTCCTTTGATTTTTAGTATGGGTTTATGAACCGTACATCTCTTCTTGGTGCAAATCCACGTATCAATCCTGAGAGGTGAAAAGCTTGTAAATATTTTAAAGTCTAAGTCAACGTTGGAGAAGTGTACGTTACTCGTGCTGATTAGTTAGTTTCTGTTATGGTTTGTTAGCATTGTTAGAAAATGGTTAGATCTGATGGTTAGTTTTGAGTTACTACTGCTGGGTGTCAAGTGTGTGAATCTGCTCTCTATATAAACCCTGTACGCTATGTTCAGTTTGAGTTAATACATGATCATATTCATATTCATCTTCCTCCATCCTTGCAATATCCCAACTCCTCTATAATATCCTATATGGCATCAGAGCGTAAGACTGAAGAAATCTACTCAAAATACTTAAACGTTACATCAACTTGCTAAGAATAAATTGTTGAGAATAGTTTGAAAATACAAAAGAAAAACCCGAGTCTGACATAAACTAGTTGATTGATGGCCAATAATCAATCAATTGTCTAAACCTTGCAAAATGGAACAAAATCTATTTTTATAAGTGTTACTCAACTACTATGATAAACTAGTACTAATCACTACAGCAGTTGACTAGTAAAACAAAATAGTGAACTAGTCCATGTAAGATAGATAGAATTTGTTATTATAATATAATAGTCGACTGATAAACAAGCATTAGTCAACTGGCTGGCTAAAAACAATTGATTGGTGTTCAAACTAGTTGATTGGCAAGCTCTCACAAAAAGGTTAAAAAGTGACCATTGATACAATGATCGACAAGTCCCTTTGGAGTAGTCAATTGGGTGTTGTTAAAATGTCAAAAAACTAAAAGTTTAAAATCTATTTTCATATCTTTTGGTTTGAATGTTCATGTCTCTTCAATTCTGACAATTAGATGATTGTTAGAAGGTTCAAACATTTTGAAACAACTCATTAAAAGTCACATTCTTTGAGTAAAAAGATGTGATGGTTAGATCAAAGTTTATAAAACTTTGGTTTTGGTTTTCAAAAATGAATGAAAAATTCTATCTCTAATCCCTAATTTTTGAACCCATGCTTTCTTTTGCTGGAGAGAACTTCTCGATTTGTTGAGAATAGTTCTCTAAGGTGCTTTAAATTGGTCTTAGAAGCAAATTTGTCTAAACCCTACATCATTACATATGGGACAAATCTTGCTTTAAGGATACTGTAAGTTTCACATGTTTTAAAGCCTACAAATTCCATCTATCAATGACTCCATTCCTAAAACATTGACTTCCTAACAATCTTAAAGCAAAATTTTGATATGGAGTTCACTACTAAATCTACCTTTAAAGTCATGAATCAAGACTTTGTGAAATTGAAATGTTTTGATATCACTAACTTCATGAGATAGAAGAACAAAATGTTATTTCTCCTTACTGCCATGAGAATAGCATATGTCCTTAATCCTAACCTATAACTACTCCTCCCACCATTTGACAAGGACATTGATGAAGTTAAGGATAGAAGGAAGAAATGAACTAAGGATAAAGTGCTATATTATGGTCACATCTCTCTCTGATAGATTGTATGATCTATTCATTTCTATCTCATCACCAACAGAGATTTGGCAAGTGTTTGAGTTCAAATATAGCACTAAAAAACAAGGGATAGTTAATTTTTTATTATAAATTATTTTGCTTTTTGTAATATCCAGTTTTCGTTAAACAACGAAAATGGGGACATTTTCAAAGTAAGTCCCTTAAAATGAATTAGTTATGGTTTTAAAAAATTTGAGTAACATTCTAGCCTACTAAAAATGAGAATTGTAGCCTCAGATGGAAGGAAAAACGAAGCTAGAATGAAGAAATAAATTTTGAAGGAAAACCTACGAAATATAATGGCATTTTTATAATTTTGAATTTTGGAATTCACATAGGAGGGCTTTGTTAAACAAAAGTTTTGAGTTTTTCGGGGTTCTCAAAGGCCCTAAAAACCATGGGAAGCCCCGGAACAGGTAAATCTCCTCCGGTGGATGTTTTCTAATGTCGATGTGCCTAAATTTTGACGGATTCTTTCGAAAAGGTTTTAGCTCCGATTTGAGTGATTCTAAATAGATTTTACTAAATTGGGAACCTAAATTTTATAATAAAAAAGACAGTTCTCAAAAAGGAGCTAAAACGAAGGAGAAATGAAAATGCTATCACGAAAGGACAAAAATGGAATTAAAGTGTTAAAGAAAGCTTCCAAATTCTTCTTTATAAGTCACGTTCTTTCTCTCCTTCATTAAAAATACTTGCTTCTACCCATTTTTAGAGAAAAACTCCAGCTTCTTAGGTGCACAAGAAAAGGAGGATTTTGAAAGAAGAAAGCCAAGAAAAAGGTAAGAATCTTTAAGAATTTCTATGTCCTTCCTTCTTGAAACTTGCTTCTCTCCTCTCAAGCTTTCTTTCTATGGTTATAATGGAGATTTTGGTGCTATTTTAGGTGCAGAACAAAGAGGGGAATTTTGAAATTTGAGGGAGCAAGCCAACCAAATGAAAGAACAAGCCAAAGGAACCAAGAAAGTAAGGTAAAATCTCCACTCTTTAGTAGCTTCTTCCTCCCCCTTCCCTTGAAGGTATTTCATCCAGCAAAGAGCCCATCTCCTAGGGGCGGTGTTGTAACACCATATATTTCTAGCTTACTTCTTCTCATTTCTAAGTCTCACATGATGAATTGCATAAAAAGGACTGAAAAAATGGCATTAAAATAATGCCTTATTTCGCATTGCGTCGTGTATGAAAATTCCATTCGGTGTCACAAGGACCATATGAGCTTATACATTACATTCTCATATTTAATTACATACATAAAAATCATTTGCATAACCAAAATTGGCCCACAACTCGTGGAATTCAAAAGGGAACATCAAATTCACTCCATCATTTTCGGCCAGAATCTCAGTTTTTCTGTCACAAATTCATAAATTCATAACTAAATCCACAAAAATTGAAACCCAACAAAATTTACCATTGCAGAAATCCCTAGATGTCTACCCCATGGTAAAAATAATTTTAGCTCATGAATCATTAAGGGGAGAACTTTTGACATCCAAAAAGTCACTAGGGTCGTTGCTGTCTGGGCTACTGGTTCAAGTTACTGATATAAAGTTTCAAAATTCATAACTAAATCTAAAAAAATGGAAGTCATGCATTCTTGGCCATTTTGGAAAGCTACACATTTCTACTATATGAAACAAATACTTCTAGGCTATGAAATATAACATAGAAAGTGTTTGACACACGAAAAGGGACAAAGGTTTGGACTACTACTGGTACTGATGCAAGTGTCTACTATAGAATTCAAAAATGTCCAATTAATTCCACAAAACTACAATCCATGCAAATGATATCAATTTGGAAATATATGAATGTTAGCTTTATGGTAAAAATAGGCTCAGACCAGATAAAGCAAATTTAGCCACTAAAACTTAATGGAACAATGACTCAAGTCGTGCTACACTGTTGTTACTGTTCCAGAAATTCAAAATTCATATCTCTTACCTCAGACCTCCAAATGAGGTGCTTCCAGTTGCTACAAGTCACTCTAAATGCCTAGTTTCGACCTACAAAATTTCGTAGCCATTGGACCACGTTTGCCCCTCGGATGACACAATTGCACAACTGACCAAATGAACAGTACTGGTGCAAATCCGAAATTCTGATGTCAACTTTGAAAAATCATAGAAAATTCCACAGACCTCCAAATGACCTGATCATTTTCTTGCCAAAAAGATCTAGGCAAGATCTAAGTGCATGCAGAATTTCAAGTCAAGAAGAGGTCATTTGGTTAGACTTTTCCATAACTCAAGATTATGGCAATTTAGTTCCAATAAAGGGGCAAATTTGGTTCAAATGGGTCATTCATTGTTCCACACACATTTAAGCAACTTAGAAAGCGTAAATATAGCACAAATAAGTCCCTCATAAGGTCTGAATTCTCATACAACTCAATTTCACCATGCCACTTCCATATACATACATGCATAAGTGGGCTCCCAAGTGGTCAAAATACACAATTCTATTCATTAAATTCTATTTTTGATACATACACTAACTTTACATAGTTTTACACTTGTTTAAAGTGTCATGGCTCAAAAATAACATATACATATATTCTTTGACATCCTAGTACATCAAAACTAGCAAAATGTGCCAAAAGATAGAGATTTAAGCTCCTTGGCCTCCATCCTTTGGATCTTAGACTCCACCTAGATCATATGAGATGAGAGAAAGGAGGGGGTGAGATTCATTGAACCTTAATAGCTCATACACCTATCCAAGCACATTTTCAAGGAATACAACATGTCAAAGGCACAAGTATGTGTAACAACCGAGAAAAGGGAAAAGGAAAAGGAAAAAAAAGGCTGAAAATTTTCAAAATCCTGAAATTTTCCTAAGTCTTCTCGCAATAGCGAGAAATGGTCTCGCTATAGCGAAAGTGCCTGTTCGCAATAGCGAAAGTGCTTCTAGCTATAGCAAGTGCGGGCATTCCATATAAAAACCAGGGGGTTGCTCGCCGTAGCGCACCATAGCGAAAACGGGGGTCTGGAACTGATACGTGCTCGTCGTAGCGAAGGTTAAACCTCGCCATAGCAAAGGTGACTAACACGAGCTCGCCGTAGCGAAGGTTAATTTTCGCCATAGTGAGGGTCAGTCCGGAAGAGAGTAAAAAACAAGAAAATGACTTCTTTACACGACCCAACTCATTCTTTCTCTCATATTTGCCTTAGACTTCGACCCAAGGAGAGAAAAGAGGTGTGGAGAGTGAGAGAGACCAAGAGAAGGAGGAAGAACAAAGAAAAGGTAAGTAAACTTCTCTCTTTTCTTCTTAGAATTCTGATCTCCTCTCTTTGCCTTCTCTTTCTATAGTTTTGTTTGTGAGATTAGTGGGGTTTTGGGCATGGGTCAGAAGAGGAAAAGTGGGAAACACCCTTGAACCTCTTTGTTTTCCTTGAAAATATTGTTTCCACTACCATGAGAACTTGAGAGAGAGGAAGAATTGGTGATATTCTAGAGAGAGAGAACCCCTAGGTTCTTAGATGTTAGCAAGGTTTGCTTTGAAGAACTCCTAAGAGTTGTTGAGTTATGAGAGAGTAATTCCATGCTCTTGATTGTGTCTAGGCTCAAGTGAAGCACCTCCATCAAGGTGTGAGTGTGAAACCAAGGAGGGAGAAGAGAAATTGAAAGGGAAGGCTTGTGTTGGCTCATAAGGTAGCTTTCTTTCCACTCTTTCTTGTTGTATTTTTGGATGTAATAGTCATTGTATGTTTATGTATATGCTTGTTGTGTGAGATATGCCATATGTTATTGCCATGATGCATTGTTACCAATGTGCTTGTGTGTTGGATTGTGAGAATTGCTCTGGTGAGGTAGTGTCGAAAGTCCCTCGAGATAGGTGAGGTAGAGCCGAAAGTCCCTTGAGATGGGTGAGACAAGGCCAAAAGTCTCATAACCGAGTGAGGCCAAGTTAAAAGTCCTTAAACTCGGGTGAGGCCATCCAAAAGTCCCTAAACTCAGGTGAGGCTAGACCAAAAGTCCCTAGAGCTTACTTGTGGCATTGTTGTGATTTCCATAGCAGGTACAACATGTATTATGTGTTTGAGAATGCTTGGATACTAAATTACATGCTTTGACTTGTTATATGCCTTGATTGCTTCCTTGAATGAGTGCATGAGCTACTGAGATTCCATGAATCTCACCCCTTCCCCTCCCATATTAACATGCTAGGTGGAGCTCAAGGAGAAACAAGTGCACACTAAGGAGCCTAGGAGAATGTTAGATGAATGTTAGCTTTATTTTAGTCTTTTGATGTAAAGTGGTGCCAAAATGAATATGCACCTTCTATTGTTTGAGATGTACATGTTGTAACAAGTGTAAATGTAAGGAAACATGATGCATAAATTATGTAAAGAGACAAAGTAATGAAAATGTGGGTTTTGCCCCTTTTGTTGAATGTATGTGATAGTGTATTTTGGCCTGTAGCATAGTGAGTTTGAGATGTATGATGATTTGGACCACTTGGACATGTTATATAGACTATTTTCATGCTTTTAAACTTGTCCATGAGGAGTGAGAACGTGTGAGAGGCCATTTGGACCCATTTGAACCATTTTGGGTGCCAAAACCGCCAACTTTATGAGCTACGTCAAAGTATGACCAAACGAGCTCTTCTTGCTATGAAATTTGGCATGCCTCTAGAGTTTGTAGAGAGATTCTTAGGAAGCTAAAGCGAATAATATTTGAAGGTCTAGAGAATATTTGGCGAATTGTTGAAATTGGAAAAAATTGAAGGTTTGGTCATGGGACTGTTTCATTAGTCCGAAAATGAATCTATGGCATTCATGGACCAAAAGGAGTCCAAATGTTGTGAAATTTTATAAGCATAAACTAAGTAATCACAGTGACTTATACCAACTAGAATCACCTAAATCAGAGGTCTGTAGAGAGAGAATGAACCGTCTAAAGTTATGTATCAGTATCAGGGGAGCCACCTTACCTCTGTTATTGTTTCATCATTTTTCGAGGTCTAAGGGCTGCTGAACTGATCTGGACTTATTTTTCTCCTCTAGTTGACATCTGTAGCTTTCCAAATTGGTATAGTTTTCCCAGATTGGATTTTTTTTGAATTTAGTTATGAATTTTCAAAGTTCATGTCAGTAAGCTGCGCCAGAAATAGGGACAGCCGGACCTCTGTCTCATTTTTTATGTCAAACATAGTCCAAATGCTAAGATTATGGTTGAAAATTATTTTTAGTGTAAAGATAACACTTAGATATTTCCATAGAGCTATTGTTGGCTAGATTCTCATTTTTCCCTAATTAGTTATGATTTTCCAAAGTTAGAGCCAAAAATCAGACTTTTGGGCAATTGTGAGAAATTGCATTTTTCTGGTTTTTGACTCCATACCCGTGGCTTATGGCTTGTTTTATGCTATGTATGAGTTTTATAAATAGAGTGTGAGTAGAAGATGTGAATGATGGGTTCACAGGACCTACAGGGCAAAAGATGAGTGTTTGAAACCCCATTTTATAGCATGAAAATGCCACGGTTTGTACTGGTTCTTTGGAAATCATATGGAATCGAGCCCAGAGGGAGGCTAGATGGAGTTCATATATTATGGTGTTACAGTATGCAATCAATCAATTCATGAAGCATTCCACTTTCACATTTTTGTGTCACAAACTCATGTCAAGCATAGGAATGAGCTCTAGGGACTTTTGGTTTGGCCTCACCCTATTTCTAGGACTTTTGGATTGCCTCACTCTTGGTTCTTGGGACTTTTGACTTAGCCTCACCCATCCAAGGGACTTTTGGCCTTGTCTCACCCATGCCATGAGACTTTTGGCATCTCCTTACCCATATTAAGGGACTTTTGGCACTACCTCACCCTTGTGAGCCATTTCCACAATTCAAAGACATTCAAGAAAGTATATTGGTACCAAAATAGCAACATAGCATCAAGTGGCATGTCCCAAACATACAAATATACACACAAGCACACAATGACATATATGCAACAAGAAAATGCAACAAGAAAAGGTGAAGAGCTACCTTGGGGCAAATTCAAGTCTTACTTTGCCTGTTCCTTCTCCTTTTCGGTTCCACAAACACAAAGAGGTGGGGTTAGATTTCTTTGGCCTATTCACAATAAACAACACTTAATTATACTCTTGGAACAAGTTATAACACCCAACTCACTCTTAAGACTACACTTTGTTCTAGTTGTCACAATATGGTTCTATTAATGACCTAATGAAGCAACTACCAAGAGTAAAATTCTTGATTCTATTCTCTTACCATATTTAGACCTCTTGACCTCATTTAAGGTCCTTGAAGCCATCACACACTCACTTTGACACACCTAGGTCTATGTTACTTCATAAGGTTACATTATGGAAGCCATTGCCTCATCTCCCAACCTAAGGCTTCTAAATTTTTCCCAAGAGTTTCTCCTATCTTCTTTTATCATATAAAGTCCCAAATCAAGCTTGGAACTCTTTGAAACATCCCCTAGCTATCTCTAAGGGTTTTGATCGATTTATGCCTCCATTAAAGACCTATGGAGTTTGAGATTTTTCCTTGATGGATGGGGCACTTGGGAGGCTCCTTAGGGGTCTTAGAAACTCAAACAAACACTCACATATGATGGGGAAGTCTTAAATCAACCCAGATTTTAAACTATGTTCAAGCACCCTACACTTTTTCAACTTGAAATTCCATGGCTTTTACTTGCTTCCAATGATAGATTCTTCATCCTTGCACTCCAAAACCTATAATCCCTCCATAAATTGGATAGAAAACAGCCCCTAAGAAGTGGGCTCATGGTGGCCAAATTCGTGCAAGAGGAAGGGGGAGGGAGAAACTACCAAAGAATGAAAGTTTTACCTTGTTTTCTTGCTTCTTTTGGCTTGTTCTTCTACTTGGTTGGCTTACTCCCTCAAGTTTCAAAATTTCCCTCTCTGTTCTACCCCTAAAACAGCACCAAACTCTCCATTAAAATCATAGAAAGAAAGCTTAGGAGGAGAGGAGCAAGTTTCAAGAAGAAAGGATATGGAATTTCTTAAAGTTTCTTACCTTTTTCTTAAATTTCTTCCTCCAAAATCTTCCTCCTCTTGTGCGCCTAAGAAGCTGGAGTTCTCCTCTGCAATTGGGTAGAAGCAAGTCGGTTTAGAGAGGGGGAGGCAGAACATGGCAAATAAAGAAGAAGAAAGAAGCTTCCTTTAACACTTTAATGCCAATTTTGCTCTTCGTTCTTAGCATTTTCGTTTCTTCTTTTTTTTAGCTCCTTTTTTAGAACCATCTTTTCCATTATAAAATTTAGATTCCAAATTTAATAAAATACCTTTGGAATCACTCAAATTGGAGCTAAAACCTTCCCGGGTCAACCGAAATTAGAAAGAGTACACCGGAGGGGCTTTACCGATCCTGGGGCTTCCCATGATTTTTGGGGCCTCTGAGAACCCTGGGCAACTTAAAATTTTCATTTAAAAAGCCTCCTAGGTGTTTTTCCAAAATTACACTTATTTACGAAAATGCCACTGGCCTTTCGGTAAATTTTTTGAATGACTTTGACCCCAGTTTCTGGGCAACTCAAGGCTCAAATCCTCATTTTCTATTATTTAACATTTTATCCAAATTTTATTTGGCCTTGAATCACTCATCTCAGGGGACTTACTTTTCAAATCGGCCTATTTCTGTGTTGTTACAACATATCGGGCGTTACAGGTGTTCTATCCAAATCATGGAGGGATTAGAGGTTTTAGAAGGCAAGGATTAAGAATGAACTAATAGAATCAAGAAAAGGGCATTAAGAAACAAGATGGAACCATTAGGGATCCAAATGCTCCCTTGCAAATCCGATTTAACATGAATGTTCTTAGGCTTAAATAAATGTTTAAATGTGCTCCTAAGATCCCTAAGAGGTCCCCTATATGCCTCTTCCTCCATAAAAACAAACAAAATCCCATGGAAGGCCAAATGCTCCCATGTCTCGGCCAAAAAGGGATAAGGCACCTAAGCAGGGTTTTAAATTTTTTGAAGCCCATTTTTTAAGTCATATATGATGAATGAATGTGAGGGGAAGCCTTGAAAAAAATTTAGGAAGCTTAGAGAACGAATTAGTGCTTTAGGTTCCATATTATGACCTAAAGAAGTAATATGATGCTAGGCCTCTTATTTTAATGGTGTGATGACTCTAAGAGACTTAAAAGGAGTCAATAATCATATTTGAAAGGAAAGGATGAGACCTAGAAGTCATTTGAGAGGTGTTGCTTCATTAGGTGCCTTTATGGATCATAATGGAACCTATAGAGCAATCTAGGATTCAAGCAAATTATGTAGCCTTAGAATGTGTTTCATGAACCTAATTGGCTCCTATAAATTGTATCTAGGTCAAGAGAAACTATCTCTACCAATTTGTGGATGTATGGCTAAAAGAAAAGGCTTGAATTTTAAGGAAAAAGCGTGAGTGTACATAAGGTAGCTCTCTCCACCTTCTCTCATGTATGGATATGTGTTTAGCTTGTTTTAGAATATGTGTATGTGTATTTTCAAGCTATGAAAAGTATGCTAACATATCTTTATATGCCATAATTCTTGATATCATGTTATGTTTTCCAATAGAGACATGATGTTTGTATGAGTTTACTTAAGTGTAGAGAGGTCAAGAACTCTTTCGTTTGGTGAGAATGAGCTAAGAACCCTTGAGCTCGGTTGAAACAAAGTAAAAAGTCTTCCAAGAGCAAAGTGGACTCCCAAGAGTATGGTTAAGTCCAAAGCTCTCAAAGAATGGGTGAGGTAAGTCCAAAATCCATGAGGAGAAGTGTGAGGCCAATCTAAACACTTGGTGAACTCTTGAATGTCTTGTATAAGTTGTTCATATACCAAGCTTGCTTTTAAATGTCCACGACTTCCATTTTTCTCTGTGCATGCAATTGTTAGGCTTGCTTTGCACATATTATGTATGATTGAATGGGAGATGAGCTATTGGAATTCTTTGAATCTCATCCTCTCCTCTCCAATGATCTAATATGCTAGGTGGACTAAGTAACTATAATGAAGGGAGCCAACAACAATAAAGAAGGAGATTGACAAGCATATGCCTAATTTTATCCATTTTGTAACCATAATGATGGTTTATAATGTATATGATATTGTAAATGATCTATAACCCTTGAAACATGTATAAATATACTCTTATGTGATGTTTAAATGTATGAATATGATGTATGACCTCTAGCATATATTTTAAGTATGTAATGCTAAAATATGTAATTTGAAAATTTGATGGAAATATGCATAAGTGTGGGTTGAATGGCCAAAATGAGATACATAAGGTTTGGCACTATTTGGGCACCTCACACAAGTCTTAAATGTACTTTTAGACTTGCCTAAAAGGTGCCAAGACCAAAGGAAATCTATTTGGCAACTTTGGTACCGTATATGGAGCTAAAATTGATTATTATGGAACCCTTTGTCATTTTTTAGCCAAATAAGTTAGTCTTGATCTAAGATTTGGTATGCGATTAGGTCTCATTAAGAGCTTTCTGGTAAGATAAAGATCATAATTTTTAGAGGTCTACAAAATATTTGATGATTTTTTAAAATTGGCAATTTTCATGGTTTCTAGTTTGCTGCACTATTCAATTAGTCCAAAATTGCATTATGTCACACGAGACTTATATGATGTCCAATTGCCATAAAATTTCATACAGAGAAACTAGACAATCACAGTGACTTGTGTCAACTAGAAGCACTTCATTTAGAGGCCTAGAGAGGGAAATATGAATTTTTGAAGTTTCTGTCCAGTATCAATAATTTTGCCTGCTCAGAAGTACTGTTCCATTGAATTCCGAGGTCTGGGCTTGATAAATTGATCTGGAGATATTTTTCTTCTCTAATAATATCCACAGATTTCTAGATTGGTATCATTTGCATGGATTGGATTTTTGTGAAATTAATTGGACATTTTCAAAATTTTCTGCAGAATTCTGTGACAGTTCCATAATTCAGTCTGACCTTTTATATCATTTTGGATGTCAAACGTCCTTTCTGATGAATGTCATAATCTGGGCATATTTTTATGTGAAGTAGACATTCAAAACTTTTCAAAATGATCAAGATTTGATTTTAATTTTTCTAAACTTAGTTATGATTTTCCAAAATTTGGTTAGAGAATAGAGCAAATCTGACCGAAAATGTACTTACTTATTTTGAGCTCCATATCAGTTTCCATGAGTTGTCAGCATGATTTTATGATGCAAATGAGTTGTAATGATATAATTAAATATGAAAATACATAGCATGAACTCACGATTCACATGACACCAATTACAAATTTTTAAGTATAACGCAACACAGATAAACCCATTATTTTCATTCCCTTTTTCATATGCTCTTATGGAAAAAATGATGTGAAGCTTATAAATGTCATGAAATAAGCTAGAAGCTATGGTATTACACTTTTACTATGAATGACAGGACTTCATTTGTCAAAACTTAGATACCTAAAGGTTGAAATTTCTGAAGCATTACAAGAGGGAGCCATAATTGCAACATTACCTTCAACTTGGAATGATTATAAAAAGAAGTTGTTGTATACTAGTAAAATTTTTTCTATAGAAAAAATTCTAAAGCATTTGAGGATTGAGGAAGAAATAAGAGTTTAAAAAAAAAAGCATTCAAAATTTGTTTTTAACAAAGTCAATTATGTGGATGCAAAAAACAAATTTGAAAATAAGAGAAAGAACCCGAATTCTAACACTTTTGACTATGAGTCCAAAAAGACCACAAAGTTTTATTATCATTGTGGGAAAAAAGGGCTATTTCAAAAGAGACTATAAATTCAGAAATAAGCAAAAGTTAGAAAAGACTTATGCTATAAACATGGTAGACATTAAAAATAATGAGATAGTGGCTATGGTTTCATGTTTGCACATTAGTATGATATCTAAGGTAAACATGGCAAAAATTTCCAAGATAGTTGATTGGTGGTATGACTCTAGTGCAACCATCCACATATACCATGAAAAGAATCAGTTCAAGAAATATGAAACTATGAAAGACGAAAAAAAAAAATTCATGGGTAATGGCAATACTACAAAAGTGCTTGAAAAGGGTGGTATAGAACTATAATTCACTTTTGGAAAAAAGTTAGTGTTGCTTAATGTATTACATGGTCCTAGAGTGAGGAAACTTTTTTTTAAACTTTACTTTATAAAAATGGTTTAAAGGCTGTAATGGAATCTAATAAAATATTAATTTCCAATAATAGAATGTTTTTGAAAAAAAAGATACTCTTATTCTAGGATGTTCAAGTTGAGTGTCATTAATAATATATCAAATTCAGTTTATATTATTGAGCCTTCTTTTACTTTGTTGCATGATAGATTAGGATAAGTTAATTTTAATTATTTACATTATATAACTAAACATGGTATGATTTCAACTAGTGATTATGCACATAATAAGTGTGAAATTTATGTATAATAAAAAAATGACTATAAATACATTTAAATATGTTGAAAGAACAACTAAACTTTTAGGTTTAATACATTTTGACATATTTGAAATTAATGATGTAATATCTAAAAGTGGAAATAGGTATTTCATTACATTCATTAATGATTACTATCTATGCATTTGACAAAAACCAAATATTAAGCCTTTAGTATGTTTTAAACCTATAAGTCTCAAATTGAAAATCAAAAAGGAAAGAAAATAAAAATTCTTAGGAGTGATAAGGATGAAGAGTACTTCTCCAATGACTTTTATAACCTTTTGCGAAGAAAATGGCATAGTTTATCATGCTAGTGGTCCTTATACAATACAACAAAATGGCATAGCTAAAAAAAAAAGTAAAACTTTAGTTGACATGATTAATGCCATCATTTCAAGTGCTAAATAAAGGGTGAAGCTTTGTTAACCGTCTATTACACAACTAATAGATTACCTTATAGCAAGTATCAAATAATCACATATAAACTTTGCAATAGAAAGAAACCAAACTTAAATTATCTTAAAGTTTGTAGGTGTTTAGCATACTATAAAGTGCCAAGTTAAGGTTAAGAGCCTTAAAGAGTGTTTTTTTTGGGTATATTAAAAATTCAAAGGCATATAGGTTATTAGACATAGATTCTAATGTCATAGTTGAATCAGTTGATATAGAGTTTTTTTAAAACAAACTCATCACCGACTCCACTCATAAGGAAATTGAACAACCTAAAAACCAACTAGGTGTAGGCTCTTCTTCTAATGACAAACAAATAATTAGTGATCCTCTTAGTAAACTTGGGAAAAATCAAAATGTTAGAAAAGAAAGACACTTAGGATTGGATTTCATATCCTCTCAATTATTTGTCTTCTTATTAGAAGGAAATAGGGACTCAAAGTTAACACTAAAAAAAATAGAATTTTAATGGAGACTAAAAAAGGTTATCACTAAAAGTATATTTTTAGTAGCAACCTTATTAAGATGTCACTAAAATACTATTCTTCATTTTGGCAAAACCTTCAATGGCAACATAGACAAAAGTCATTACTACAAGTCTTTTATGGCAACAACTAATATGGTTGCCACTACAGTGACTTTCCATGGTGACATTTGGTTGCTATTAGAAGTTTTAAAAAAAAAAATTATCTAAAAATTTTTGCACCAAAACTTTTAGTGATGACATTTGATTGCCACTAAAATCCACTTTTAGTGACCATTTCTATAAATTGCTACTAAAAGTTTGGCACAATTTTTTTTCTTGAGATTAAAAAAATTTTGTGACAAAATTTTTAATAATGACCAAATGTCACCATAAAAGTCACTAAAATTTTTTGATCCAAAAATTTTTGTGCCAAAACTTCTAGTGGCGACCTATAAATGTTGCCACTAAAAGTTTGACAACTTTTTTTTAAAATAAAATTTATTATTAAGACTTGACCTAAAGACCCTAAAATAGATTGTTAACACTTTAGTTGGTTGTACTACCAATTTCTTGCAATTATGTTATGAATTGTTTAATATATATATATATATATATATTTCTAAATAAAATAATATAACCAATATATAAATTATTTATAATTATAACTATATTTTTAATTTAGTTAAATTTTTTATGTCATAACTTATTTTTTTAATTTATTATTTATAAGCCTTTTTTTTTTTGATTTTTAATGATAATGAAATCTTAATATAATTTGAAAAGTTAAGAAATTTAATATTAAATATTCTTAAATATTAATCATAGGTAATTTTTATTTTTTAATTAAAAATAGCTTCTTAAACATTTTAAGAAGTTTGCAATTAGAAATTGAACATTTAAAATTTATTAATATTTATTATATTATTTCTTTAATATATAAATCTTAAGAAATATATTTAATTATCATTATTTGACCATGATTCAACCATAATGAGACTAATGAATTTTGAACTAGTGCCCCTACCAATTCAATGACCAGTTTGGTTTCAAAATCCTTGCATATTTAATATTTATTCATTTATAATTTAATATTATATAATAAATTTTTTAAAATTATATATATACATATCATTTTTTTAGAAAAAATTTTATAAGAAAAAATAAAAAATACTTAATTTAATCCTAAATTTCATCTTTCCCCTTTTTTCCTGTCATAAATCATATTTGTATTCTCTTCTTTAGTACTTATTCACACTCATACTCTCATCTCCTCTCTTCATTCAACTTTTCTTTTCCTTTTTTTTCATTATTTAGATTTACACGTTACGAGATCTTCCTTAGAGGGCTTAAGGAAGAATGTTTTGTTTTGTCTAGTAGATATAATAAAATGAGTAAAAGATCTTTGTAATACAATTTTAGGAGTTTCTTTTTAATTATTCTGTATCTAGGTTTAAGAGCTATCTAATCATTAATTAAAAATAAATAATAAACCAAATAGATAATTTCATTATAATTATTTAATTTGTAATTAAAAAGTCAACTACAATTGCAAATTTATGAAATAAATTTGTACAATACTTATTAAAATTTTAATAATTATTGCATAAAAATGAATATTAATTTATTTTAAATATCTCAAAAAACATATTTATCATATTAACTAATCTATATGTATATATATAATGTTTTTATAAAAACTTTGAGAATAAAAACTTAAAAATTATTATTTTCATGTGATAGCTTTACAAAGAAAATGTGATGTACATTTATAAACTTATAAAAATTGAATTTCTAATTAAAGAAATAATTATAAATTTATGAAATAAATTTTTATAATATTTATTAAATAAAAATATAATATCAAAGACACCTTAACTAATTAAATTGTTACATATTTTCTTAATTTTATTTATATTATATTTACATATTATAATAAAAAGAAATAAAAAGACATTTGTACAATATTTATTAAAATTTTAATAATTATTGATGACTTTCCAATTTTGGTATTATCTGGTATATTTTATGATGTAATAGGGAGTCATCTAATTGTTTTCTTACAAGTTTTATGTTTTAGTATATATTTTTTTCAATTAGTGTAAATAAATAAAATGTAGTTTTTATGGTTAATTTTAGCAGTTCTTCATTTCATTTCATGTTTATCTTAGTTTTAGGAGAGAGATAGAGACTTGCTAGAAGGAAATGAAAAGGAGAAGGTTGGAAAATTGAGAAAAATTAGTAAGTGTTCTCGTAATAGCAAGTGTAATACCATATTTAATTAACTTGCCCTAACCATATCCTAGCCACCTTCCATTGGTCTCACAATTTTTCCAAGAAAAGTCAATAAAAATATTCAATTATTTTTGCGTTGCATAGTAGATAAATTCTTCATTTCGTATCCCGTAGACCATATGAACTTATCCATCACATTCTCCTATTTAATTACACACATACAATCCAAAACCATCTCAAAAAGTTGCCATAAACTCAAGCTTATAGCATATTTACACAAAATAATGCCAATTTATCTGGGTTCAAGTTGACAGATTTCTAGTGTAATTTTGAAAAATCATAACTAAATTTAAAAGAATCAAAATCAAGCAACTCATAGCTTTCTAGAAAGCTCTAGATGTTAACTTTATACTAAAATAATTCCAAATCATAAAAATATCATTTGGACCATGTTTGACAATAGAAAAGAAATATAGGTCAACCTAGAGTTTCTAATGCAAGTTACTAATATAAATTTCAAAAATACATAACTAATTCCAAAAAAATCCAATTCTAGCAAACTATACCAATTTGGAAAGCTATGGATGTTACCTTTAAGGGAAAAATATGCCTAGACCAAGAAAAACACATTTAGCTACTAAAAACTGATGGAATAATACCCAAGCTCAACTAGTATTCCTGGTACTGACACAGAGGTTCAAAAATTTATAACTATCTGTTCAGACCTCCAAATAAAGTGCTTCTAGTTGCTACAAGTCACTAGAAATGTCTAATTTATGCTTATAAAATGTCACATTCATTGGACTACGTTTGGCCCACGGATGATATAGAAACCCAAACTGACCATATGAACAGTACTTATATCAGGACAACAGAAAAAATGACAACTTTGAAAATTCGTAATTAATTTTGTAGAGCTCTGATTTTTTTTGCACTTTAACTTTCCAAAAAGCTTTAAATAAGCTCTACATGCATGACAAATTTCATAAGAAAATTCATCCATTTAGTTAGAATGTACTGTATGGTTGCAAATGGTCAATTTTTATACTTCATAAGGGTCTTAAATGGTCAATATTTGCTTCTCCTATACCTATGGTCATATAATCACACGGAAAAGCATCAAAATACTCTAACAAACATGTCTCAAAGGGCTAATAACTTAGATTTCATAATTCCACTCATCCGCCCTAAGATATACACAAGATTACATATATGCTATTCTTGTCATTCATTACCAAAACCATGCAATATCATTCATTTGGCTCTAGTTCTCATACATACATCAAGCATTCATATATTTACACATATTCAAATGGTTATATAATATATTCATCACGGGATTACATCATATGCCATCAAAGTGGCTACAAAATGAACAAAATAGCACTCTTCTTGTCATTCTCTCATCTTCCAACTTGGTGGCTTTTATTTTCTTGCTCACTTAGTCCACTTAGACATTATATGGCAAAGGAGAGGGAGGAATAAGATTCCAGGAATCTTAAAAATTTATCTTCCTTTCAAACACACATACTTAATGCAAATTTCAAGTCTAGATGCATGTATGCCAAACATGGAATTCTCAATCATACATAAAGATTTTCTTCATTCATAAGAACATAATTAACATACATAAGTTTGCCAAAACATTGGTTTAGTCTCACCTACTCTCTTTAGGACTTGTGGACTTGCTTCACCCATTTTTACGGGACTTTTGACTAAGTCTCACTCTTGTTAGAGACTTTTGACTTTGTCTCACTCAATTTTATGGACTTTTGGCTTCACCAAGGTCAAGCAAACCAAAGACATTCATTAAAGCATCATTTCAATACATAAGTAAAGCATCAACATACCATGGCATGTGAATGCTTACTAGAAATATATTTCATGACTTTAAACATACACACACACATTCAAGACAAAAAAAAAAACACTTAAGTATGTATGAAAGAATGAGGAAAGAGCTACCTTGCTTGCAATGATACATTTTAACTCTTAGAAATGGTTCATCTCCCTTGGCTAAGTACCCACAAGTAGGTGGAACTTACTTCCTTTGGCCTAAACATATCATATGGAAGCCAATTATACTCTTGAAGCAATTTCTAAAGCTACACATTCATTTTAAATCTTAGATTGGTCTTATGGCTCATTTATGGTCACAAAATGTACCTAATGAAGTAGCACATATAATTCAAGCTCTTGGCTCCATTCTTTCCTTCCATTTATGGTTCTTGACTCCATTTAAATCTCTTGGAGTCATCACACAATCAAAATGAGGAGCCTAACCACATGTTACTTCTTTAGGTCATAATATGAGACCTATGCTACCATTTCATTTCCTAGGCTTCCAAAAATTTTTCTAAGGCTTCTTCTCATATTCTCCCATCATATATGACACAAAACCAAGCTTGGATGAATTTAAAACATCCCTGAATATTGGTTTTACCCTAGGCCGAAACAAGCTTCAAGAATGAGAATCAATGAGCTTCCTTTGTTTCTTTGATGGGAGATGCATGTGGGGAGGTCTCTAGGGGTCTTAAGAGCTCATACAAACACTTACATTAGCCTAAGGACTCCTGTATAAAATCAGATTTTTGGTTATGTTCTTGAATCCCTAGCATTTCACTATTGCAAAATCATGGATGGTTGCTTGTTCTCTTTGTATAATCTCCATTTCCACACTCTATTTTCTAAGATTCACTCTTGGTTGACTTAAAAGCCAACCCCTCTTGGCTGTCCCTACTAAGGCTGAAACATACATGATGAAGAACAAGGAAGGAGAAGCATGAAACTAGTGGATTTTACCTTGAATTCAAGCTTTTTCTTAAGAGCTTCTTCCTTTTCCTTTGCTTTCTCTCAAAATTTGAAAATTTTCCCCTCTGTTCTGGGCTAAAAAAAAACTAAATATCTCACTAAATCCATAAGAGAGAGGAGGAAAGGAAGGGAAGAAGTTTTCTAAAAGGAAGAGTAAAAGTTTTCATAAATTCATACCTTTCTTTCGATTTTTCTTCTTCCCTTGAGCTTGCTCTTGTGTGCCACTCTCTCTCTCTCTCTCTAAGTCTCCTCTCTATTTTCTGAGCAAAAGCAGAACATTTAAATGCAGAGAAGCTGCTAGAACATGGATAAGAAGAAGGTAAAAGTCACTTTATATAACTTTTTACTTTGCATTTTAGTCCCTTTTTCTTGGCTTTTTTTCATTTTAGGCTCATTTTAACTCCTTTTTAAAATTCATCTTTTCCATCATAATATTTAGGCTCTCTAACTTATAAAATTCCTTTAGAACCACTCAAATTAGATTTAAAATTATTTCGAACTATTTGGTCAAAATTTTGATTAACAGTAGGTTGAAATCGCTCATTTAAGGGATTTCAACTATTTTAAGGGTTTCCATAATTTTCAAGGCCTTTGAAAACTTCAGAAAGTTCAAATTTTCCTTTCAAAAGCCTTCAAATTGTCCAAAAATTATGAAAATACCCCAACTTTCTTTAATAAATTTTCCTAACTTGTTTGGCTCAGGTTTTCAGATATCTTAGATCTTGGATCCTCATTTTCTATTATTTAAAATTTTATTCTAATTTTTGTTGATCTTAAATAACTCATCTCATAGGGTTTACTTTAAAAACTGACTCATTTTGGTGTTTTATGAAAAACTAAACGTTATAGTAAGGGTACCCATTCGTAATGGTGAGTACATGGTTTATTAAAAATCTAGAGAGTCTTTAGCAATAGCGCAAATAATAGCGAGAAGACTTGGAGTTTGGAATTGACAAGAGGCATTTTTTGCTATAGTAAGAAGCATCTACTGAAACACAAAACTTTGATTTTCATATTTAAGACACAAAAGGAACCACGTTTTCGACATTCTGAGGCTTTTGGAGTGAGTTTTAAAGGGAAAATGCATAGAGGAGCTAGGTTTTGGATGCAAAATACTTAAATTGAAGATTGGAGACTAAGAAATTGTGCTACTACTATGTTTTCCCTATTTTTTACCTTTTTTCTTCTATGGATTATTGTTTTCCTGAACTTTTTGCTTAGGTTGTATTGAGAAGCACCCTAGGTTTTCTATCTCTTTACTAGCAAGAATTGAGTTGTTAAGTTAATTGGTTTGATTAACAATTTAAGAGTTAATAAATTAAGTTAAGTCAAATTGTCTCTCAAACTATTCTAACTTTTATCCTATTTAATTGTAGATCTCACAATTAATTAGGTCAATTATGCTCAATCCTCTTAAACTACTTAGGTTCCTTATAATATCTTTATACTTAAGAACAAAATTAGGTTAACTTAATCCTTAGTTATTTAATTCAATGGTCCATTAAGATTTCCTTATCTCAAAGGCTAATCCTAACCCCCAAATTCATGGAAGAAATGGCTAAGCCTTTAAATGAATAATACAAACCAGATCAAGTACATAAATTTAAGATTAAACCATATTAACCATGAAAAATCTTAATTATGTGGCAATAAAGTTCAAGAAATCCTAGGATCCACAATATTTAATGGCATATGGCTTTAAACAATACAACCCAAACAAAAAGTTGAGGACAACAGGAATTCATCGAAGAAGAAAAGTAAAATATAGGGAAAACTCAGGACTACCATGATTTCTCAGTCTCCAATCTTCAATCTAAATTTCTTGATCCAAAACCTAGCTCCTCTATGCATTTTCCTTTTAGAATTCACTCCAAAAGCCTCAGAATGTCAAAACCCTAGTTTCTTTCATGTCTTAAATCCAAAAATCAAAGTTATTCATTTCAATAGACGCTTCTCACTATAAAGAACCTTGATTCACTATACTATGTAATCAATCTATACGCTTTGCGGAATCAATTACAACATTAATAGTTATCAATTATCTCATAAAAATTACAATAATATTAATTAAATTTGAAAGATCTCAAAGAATATATTTATCAATCAAACTAATTTTTTATTTATATATCAATTATTAATAGTTTCTTTTTTTATTCTTTATCTAGTTTTAAGAGTTATTTAATCATTAAAATTTTAATCATTATTTTATAAAAATTAACATTAATTTATTTTAAATAATATCAAAAAATATAGTTATTACTTAAACTATTTTTTAATTTATATATCAATTATCAATAGTATTTTTTATTCATTCCTTTTTTTTTTTTTAGGAATCAATGTCAAGGCTCAAGCTTGTGGAAAGGAATTACATAAGCCCAGGATAAGCAATTCCCTAAAGGTTAGCATTTAGAAGGGGAACACAACAATTAAGAGGATTATACAAAACATGAAAACCAAGGGGAAGGGAATTAGCTAAATTAGCATAGGTGTTGGGATTCACAACCATCTAAGATAAGGTTGATTGCTGCCATCAAGTCTATCTGTGTAATGCCTTAAGCCCCTAAGATATCTTTTCCATAAACAAGCTTCACACATATGATATTCATAGGAAAAGAAATAACATAATATCATATTTTTGTGTGGCGTAGTATGTTAACAATTAGGATTTCACTTTGTGGATCCCATAGACTTCTTAATATTATCCATACTCATATTCCATTTAAACAAGTCATAACCATTGTAAAACTTCCCATACATTTCGGTTTAGGAGCCACATATCATAAAAATGGAGTTTTTGCCTCAAGTCTAGAATTTAAGTTTCTATCACCAACTTTGGAAAATCATAATTAATTCTAAAACAATCAAAATCAAGCAAATGATAGCTTTTTCAAGAAGCTCTACATGTATACTATAGGTTAAAAATTATTCCAGGCTATGAAAACCTAGCTAAACCATGATTGATAATAGAAAAGTACTAAAGGTTTGGCTGCCCTAATTTGCTATCATAGATTACTGATACAAAATTCAAAAATTAGTAACTAATTTTATAAAAATCAAACCCAACAAACCATACCAATCTAGAAAGATATGGATGTTAACTTTATGAAAAAAATAGTTTTAGATCATGTTAACTCCTTTATAAATTGAATTATGATGAAATAATACACAAGGTCGGTTGGTATCACTAGTTCTTATGTAAAATTTTAAAATTTCATTTCTCTCTCTGTAAACTTCCAAATGAAGTGCTTCTTGTTGTTATAGGTTATTGTGAATATCTAGTTTCTTCATATAAAATTTTAGAATCATTGGACCTCATTTGGCCTCCTCGGATGACACAAAAATAAAATCTACTCAAGTGAACAGTGTCTAAACCAAAACCAACTTTTGAGCTAAACTTTAAAAAATCATAAGAAATTCTATAGAACTCCAAATAATGCAGTTCTTAGACTAGAAAATTTTTTTATATGAGATCTATATGTATGTAAAATCTTAGCCACAAAATCACTCATTTGGTTAGGTTGAGATTCAACTCACAAAATGGATCATTTTTTGTCCAAAAGTGATTCATTTAAGTGTCAAATGGTTTTCCCCTTGAACCAAGACCACTTGGACACGTGTGAAAGCTTCAAAATAGCCCTCTAAACATGTCTAAAAGGTATAGATATCCATGCATTACAAAATCACTATCCCACTTATTGACATTCACAATGGTCTTACATGTTCATCTTTGTCATTCAATGTCAAAAACATACAATATCATTCATATGCTTCCAATTCTTATACATACATCATATATCTATATATTTACATATGTAGGCTATATATCATATATATCATGAGGTTACATCATTTGCCAACAACATAGTTACAAAATGGCTAGATAAATAATTTTTTTGTCAATCTCTTCTTTTCAAGTGTGGTGGCTTCAATCTCTTTGCTCACTTGGACCACCTAAACATGTTTAGGTAATAGAGAAGGAGAAGTGAGATTTTAGGAATCCCAATAGCTCTTAATCCTTTCAATCATATATAGTAGCCATGCTTTCTGTAACAACTGGGAAAAAGAAAAGAAAAAGAAAAGAAAGAAAGTAGAAAGCTAAAAATTTTTGAAGTCCAGAAACTATGCTGGTATGTTAGGAGAGTTTGATCTGAAGATCACATTATAAGAGTGTAATTGCATGCTTTTGTGTGTCTAGGCTCAAGAGAAACACCTCCATCAAGGTTTGATTGTGAACTTAAGAAGGGAGAAGAGGAATTGAAAGGAAAAGCTAGTGTTGACCTTGGCTGATAAGGTAGCTCTCTCTTCCCACTCTTTCTTGTTGTATTCTTGGATGTAATAGTCATTGTATGTTTATGTATATGCTTGTTGTGTGGAATATGCCATATGCTATTGCTTTGATGTATTGATGCCAATATGCTTGTATGTTGAATTGTGAAAATTGCTCGGGTGAGGTAGTGCTGAAAGTCCCTTGAGATGGGTGAGGTGAAGCCGAAAGTCCCTTGAGATAGGTGAGACAAGGCCAAAAGTCTCAAACGAGTGAGGCCAAGTCAAAAGTCCTTAAACTCGGGTGAGGCCATCCAAAAGTCCCTAAACTCGGGTGAGGCTAGACCAAAAGTCCCTGGAGCCCATTTTTTACATTGTTGTGATTTCCATAGCATGTACAATGTGTGTTGGATGATTGAGAATGGCTAAATGCTTATTCACATGCTTTGACTTATTATATGCCTTGATTGTTTACTTGATTGAGTGCATGAGTTACTGAGATTCTCTGAATCTCACCCCTTCCCCTCCCAACTTAACATGCTAGGTGGAGTATAAGGAGAAGGAAGTGCACACCAAGGAGCCTAGGAGTATGCTTAGCTAGAGATTAGCTTATTTTTGGTCATTTTGATGTAAAGTGGTGCCACATTATATATGCGCCCACTATGTTTGAGATGTAAATGTTGTAGTAAGTGTATAAGTATGAAATGATGATGTATAAACTATGTTGATAGCCAAATTAATGGAAATGAGGGTTTTGCCCCTTTTGTTGAATGTATGTGACAGTGTATATTTGGCCGTAGTATAGCGAGATTGGAATGTATATTGATTTGGACCACATAGACTTATTATATATCCTAGTTTTATACTTTTAAACTTGTCCATGAGTGGCTAGAACATGTGAGAGGTCATTTGGACCCATTTTGGACCTTTTGGGTGCCAAAATCGGTATTTTTGAGAGCTCTGTCAAAGTATGACCGGATGAGCTCCTCTTGCTATGAAATTTGGTGTGCCTCTAGAGTTTGTAGAGAGCTTCTTGGGAAGCTAAAATGGGTAATATTCTCTACAATGAATTGGTCATGTACTGTTCCTATAGGTCAGAAATGAAAACTATGTCATACATAGATCAAATGGTGGCCAATTGTTTTGAAATTTTATACAAATAAACTAGAAAATCAAAGTGACCTATACCGACTAGAATCACCTAAATCGGAAGTCTGTGGAGAGAGATTGAATAGTCTGAAGTTCTGTATCAGCATCAGGGAGCCCATCTGACCCCCGTTACTGTTCCATCGGTTTTCAGGATGTAGGGGCTACTAAACTGATCTGGACTTATTTTTTTACTCTAGTAGACATCTGTAGCTTTCCAAATTGGTATAGTGTGCCCAGATTGGATTTTTTTGGATTTAATTATGGATTTCCGAAGTTCATGACAGAAAGCTGCACCAAAAACAGTGACAGCCAGACCTCCTTCCCATTTTTGATGTCAAACATGGTTCAAATGCTGAGATTATAATTGGAAATTATTTTTAGTGTAAAGTTGACACTTAGAGATTTTCATAAAGCTAAAGTTTACTAGATTCCCAATTTTCTATAATTAGTTATGGTTTTCCAAAGTTAGAGCCAAAATATGACTTTTGGGCACAAGTGAGAAAAATACATTTTCTGGTTTTTGGCTCTATACCCGTGGCTTATGGGTTGATTTATGCTATGTATGAGTTGTATAAGTGGAGTTTGAGTTGAGAATATAAATGATAGGTTCACAGGACCCACGGGGTAAAAGTTGAGTGTTTGAAACCCCGTTTTCATAGCATGAAAATGCCACGGATTGGTGTTGATTATTTGGAAATCATATGAAACCGAGCCCAGTGAGAGGCTAGATAGCGGTAGTAGATTAAGGTGTTACACTTTCATACTAAAGAATGCATGTATGAACATTTTGCTATTAATAATCATACATAGAATCATTTTCATATGCAAGAAACTTATACACAATATATGTTAGCCTTCAAGAACATTGGTTTAGCCTCACCCCCCTTTTCTTAGAACTTTTGGACTTACCTCACCTGTTTTCGAGAGACTTTTGACTAAGTCACACTTCTCTTGAGACTTTTTGCTTTATCTCACCTAATCATAGGGACTTTTGGCTCCATCAAGTTTAGTCAAGCCAACCATCATTCATGAAACACATATTATGCATATAATGATACCATGACATATAGAAAATCACTAGAAACATTTCTCATGATAAAATCATACATACATACATCCAAAGACAAGAAAACAACTAAGTATGCATGAGAGAAAGGTTAGATAGCTACCTTGAATGCAAACAAATACACTTTTTCTTGATTTCTCTTCCCTTCCTTTAACTACACCCTTGCAATAGATGGAGTAGAATTTATTTGGCCTAGATGCATCAATTAGGACCCAATTACACTCTTGAAACAACTTTAGCACCACACACATCGTAAAAAAACTTGGGTTCTTATTTGGTTTAATTATAGTTCCATAAAGCACCTAAGGACTTATATTTTGTTTCTTTAATGAGAGATGTATGTGGAAGGCTTTCTTGATGTCTTAGGAACTTATACCAACTCTTAGACAATTGGAAATATCACTAGAAAGTTTCATACAAACCATGGTGCAACAAAATCCCTAGAAATTGTATCTTGAATTTCAAGAGTTCTTTTTTGGGTTTCTTTATACCATCTTGTTTCCCACACTCTAAATCCTAAGTTTTACACTTGGTTTGGTTCAAAAAAACTTCCCCTTGGCTGTCCCATAAGTGGCTGAATCACACACACAGAAGCAAGGGAGAAGAAGCATGAAAAGCAATAGAGTTACCTTGGTTTCTAGTTTTTCTCAAGAGCTTTTTTCTTTGCCTTAGCCTCCTCTTTCAAGGACTAACTTTCTCTTTCTGAATCAAGGCCAAAACCGACTCATATCACTAACCAAGGCTATGGAAAGAAAAAGAGAAGAGAGGGGAGCAAGGTTCCTAAAGCTTTAACTATACCAAGTCTTGAATTTACATACCTTTCTCCTTGTTCTTTCTCCTCCCTTGAAGCCTCTTCTTATGCGCCCTTCTCCTTAACCTCTCTCCTCTATTTTGGGCAAACTAAAGTCAGTTAAAAGAAGCTCCAAGTGGGATGCCTCTTATGTGAAAGAATTGAGAAGAATTGAGAAGAATTTGTTCTAAAAAAATGCCATTTACATCCATTCTCTAGGCTAATTCATTTTAGGCTCATTTTAGCTCCTTTTCGAGAATCATTTTTTCCATCATAAAATATAAGTTCTCAATTTTATAAAATAGCTTTGAAATCAGTCAATTTCGATTTAAAACCTTCCTGAACAAAAAGTTCAAAGTTTGAGTCAACCAACAATAGATAATGTATACTGGAGGGGGTTTAAACCATTCTAGTTTAAGGCTTCTGAGAACCCTAAACAACTCAAATTTTCTATTTAAAATATCTCCTTGGTGTTTACTTGTCCAAGTTTTGCTATAACGAGAGACACCACTCACTATTGCGAGAACTTCCCACCTATTTTTGCTACAGTTGGCGCTATTGTGAGAAGTTCCTTGGATTTTGTATGGACACGAACTCGTTATAACGAATTGGCATCTTAGCTATAGCAAACAGACTTAAAAATTCTAAAACCTTGAGTCCTCGTTTCTACAAAAACTCATATGTTACAATTTGCAAGCTAATTATTAGTTAAAAAAATGAAAAATAAACCAAATACATAATTTTATTTAATTTTTTAATTTCTAATTAAAAAGATAATTATTGAAAGATAGATATACTATAAATTAAATTACAAAATTCAAATTAAGAGTTAAAGAATATTTAAATAAAGATGACAAAATACTTTAACTATCATTAGACAATGTCTACCATAAGAATATAATTTTTTTTTTATTTTATAATTTGTTGGTTATGACGACAAAAAATAGTAGCTTTTATTTCTAACTTTTTGTTATTAAATTAAAATTTTAAATTGTACAATTCAAGCATATAAGATTTAAAATTTAAGATTTATAAACTAAATTAAGAGAGTAAAAAAATATTTAAATAAAAATGGATACAAAATATGAAAACCAAGGAGAAAGGAATTAACAAAATTAGCAAGTGAATCTGTGCGTCTGAAGTGGTTGATCACAACTTCCTATTCCTACTAGAAAGATACCTTTTAATATCCAAAACAAAGATAAAGTATGGATGTTGTAATGCATAACTATCTAAAATAAGGTTGATTACTGTCATAAAATCTGTTTGCAAAATAATCAATAGTAAAAAATGAAAAATAAACTAAATACAATTCTATTTAATTTTTTTAATTTCTAATCAAACCATTAATTATTGAAAGATAGATATAGTAGGAATTAAACTATAAAATTTAAATTAAAAGTTAAGAATATATAAATAGAGATTATAGAATATTTGGACTATCATTAGATAATATCTAATTTTTTAATTTTTTATTTGTTGTATTAGATTTTTAATATATAAAATTTTAAAAAATATATTTAATTAATATTAGTTTGAGCATAGTTTAATGACAGTGAAACTAATAAATTATGAACTAATATTTTTACCAATTCAATGATTAGTTTGATTTTAAAAGCATTGCATATTTAAGATTTACTCATTTATAATTTAATATCTATGATAAAGTCTTTCTAGAATTATATATATATATATATATATCATAATTTTTTGAAAAAAAATCTATTGGTAAAAAATATAAAATTATCTAATTTAATCTTAAATTTCGTCTTTTTCCTTTTTTCTTCATTCATAAATCATATATTTATTCTCTTCTCTAGTACTTGTTTACTCATTCGTACCCACATAACCCTTTTCTCTCTTCATTCAACTCCTTTTATTCTTCTTCTTCTCTCTTCAGGATGACACTTTCTTCTCCAATTCTCTTATCTATCATTGGAAGCCAACATCAACATAAATTTGTTCAATACTTATTAAAATTTAAATAATTATCTCAAAAAAATTAATATTACTCTAATTTAAATAATCTCAAAGAATAAATTTATCATATAAACTACTTTTTATTTGTATAACATATATTGATAGTTTCTTTTTCATTATTCTTTATTCAATTTTAGGAGTTATTTAATCATTAAAAATTAAATAGATAATTTTATTATAATTATTTAATTATTAATTCACAAGATAATTACAAATTTATAAAACAAACTTGTTCAAAAATTTTTAAAATTTTAAAAATTATCTCTTAAAAATTAATATGACTTTAGTTTAAATAATCTCAAAGAATAAATTTATCACATCAACTATTTTTTATATAACATTTATTGGTAGCTTCTGTTTAATTATTCTTTATCTAGTTTTAAGAATTATCTAATAATTAATCTATAATAAAAAAGTAAATCAACTAGATAATTTTATTATAGTGATTTAATTATTAATTAACAAGATAATTAATAATTTATGAAATAAATATGTTCAATATTTATTAAAATTTAAATAATTATCTCAAAAATGACATCATTGCTCATCATCCTTGATATTGATATTTGAACTACAAAATCTCTCATCTCTTAGTCTTATTTTGACCCTTAAATTTTAAATTATCTCATAAAGACAATATAGTTGTCTTGTTCAGTCTTGGCTTAAAGTTGAAACATAAGTTTAATATAGATAACCACTTCTAAATAAAAAGACACAAACAAAAATATAAATTTTTTTAAACTAAATAATTAAGACAAATAAAAAATAACTAAAATAAAAAATATATTAAATAAATTATTTTTATTATTAATATTAAATAATTATATTGGTTATATTTATACATATTATATAATTATATATCATTAAGATATATAGTTGAGAGATTAGTTAGTCTTTTCCTTATATTAATTATTCTAGACTAAAAAATCCTCATAAATTTAGATAATTATCTAATAAAGATAATAACACCTAAAATAAAAAGATAAAAACAAAATATAAAATAGACTAAATTAAATAAATAAATAAAGTTAAGTAAAATAAAAGAATTTGTCAATAGATTATTGTCAATTATTAATATTAATTAATTATATTTATGCATATTATATAATTATATATAGTGTATATATAATTATATTATTTATATAATTTATATTTCTTTAGTGTCAAATTAAAAAAGAAAAAATAAATAAAGCAAAAGAAAGTATATATCTTGTTGGTTTTTTAACATTCCAAATTTTAAAACTTAAAGTGTCTTTTTTTTTAACATAAATATCATCAAATGAGACCATATCTCTTCAATCCCTAATGACCCTTTTTGAGTTTTTATATCACTATGGTTGGTTCTGGATCCAAAACATCGAATGTCCTTTTTCTCCTTTATTCCTTCATGCCCAAGCTGTGCTCCCTGCCTCTATTTCATTGTCACAAGTTTCTATTGAGCATTAGCCTCTCCTCTAAAGCTTTTCTTCCTTGTTCCCTTCATTTCAGCTTGGTCTCTTTAGGTAAGGTCTTCTATCTTACAAGTTTAGCTACTCCTTCCTGCCATTATTCTTCTTCCTTTCAATCTCAAGTAATCTAACAATTTCTTCTTCCATTTTTGCCATTAAATTGATTTCTCTAGAAAAGCTTTCTCCCCCAAAATTATTTGCTTTGTGAGTCTTTTCCTTTTGATGTGAAAATAGGGGAAAAGGAAGTTTTAGCTTGGGTGTTGGTTTTCCTTTATATTATTTAATCAATTTACTTAAACATTAATATTCCTTACCAATTTGTTGATGAAACTAGCATATGATAATTGTATACAATCTTTTAGAAGTATTAGCACTCTATTTAAGCTATTATATATAGTCCATTTGTTATTGCTTCTAATATGACATTTGTTTTCCTTTAACTATTTTAGTTTTTTTAATGTACAACTCAAAGTTAAGTCTGTAGTTCACTTGTCTTATCCTTTATGAAGTAAATAATGTATGTTTCCTTACTTCAAGTCTAGAAGCTTATTGTAACAACAAAAAAAATTGCTGAAATTTTCTAAGTCTTGAAATTTTTCTAAGTCTGCTAGCTACAACTAGCTATAGCGAATTTACCTGTTAGTTATAGCGAGAAATGACCTAACTATCGCGAATGTGCCTGTTCGCTATAGCGAGAATGCTTTTAGCTATAGGGAGTTCGGGCATCTCATACAAAAACCAGGGGGTTCCTCATAATAGCACACGTCGTAGCGAGAACAGGGGTCTAGGACTGATACATACTTATCATAGCGAGGGTTATTTTTTGCTATAGTGAGGGTTAGTTCGAAAAAGCGTGAAAAAGGATAATGTCGTTTCTTAAAGCATCCAAATCCTTTCCTTTTCTTTTAACCGACCTAAGTTTCATCCAAAATAGAGAAAAAGGCTTAAGAGAGAGAGAGAGAAACCAAGAGAAGCTAAGAGAGAAGGAAGGAAACCAAGGAAGAAAGGTAAGAATCTTTAAAGATTTTCATGTTTCTTCTTCTTAACTTTATTCTTCTTCATCTAACTCTCCTTTCCAAGGGTGGTTGAGTAAGATAGCTCTGTTCTAACCTAGAATGTGCAAGAAACTCTTGAATTAGAGTGTGATAAGTTAAGAAATGCAAAGGAAGTAGAAGAAGAGTTAGTGAAATTTAAAAGGGAGAAAACTAGGGGTTCTTACATACTTTGTAGGGTTTTCTCTTATAAAGAATCCCTTATCCTTGTAAGTGTTTATTTGAGTTATGAGAGAGTAATTACATGCTATTTGTTGTGTCTAGACTCAAGGGAAGCAGCTCCATCTAGTTGTGATTGTGAAACCAAGAAAGACAAAGAGAAATTAAACAGAAATGCTTGTGTTGGCTTATAAGGTAGCTCTCCACTCCTTTTTGTTACATTCTTGGATGTATATAGTCATTGTATGCTTTTGTATGTGCTTATATTGTGAGACATGCCATTTGATATTACCTTAATGCATTGGTACCAATATGTTTATGTTTTAGGTTGTGAAAATTGCTCAGGTGAGGTAGTGTCAAAAGTCTCTTGTGATGGGTAAAGTGGAGCCAAAAGTCCCCAGATATGGGTAAGATAAGGCCAAAAGTCTCATGAATGAGTGAAACAAAGTCAAAAGTCCCTAAACCAAGGGTGAGGCTATCCAAAAGTCTCTAAAATAGGGTGAAGCTAGACCAAAAGTCCTTAAAACTCATTCTTGGCATTGATATGATATTTATGGCATGTAAATCATATGTTGTATAACTGTGATTGGTTAGATACCTACTTCCATGCTTTGACTTGTTTACATGCCTTGATTGCTTCTTTGAATGAGTACATAAGCTATTGAGATTTCATGAATCTCACCCTCTTTCCTCTCCCATCTTAACATGCTAGGTAGAGCTCAAGGAGATCAAAGTGCAAACCAAGGAGCCTAAATAAGCATGTTTAGTCAGTTGTATAGTTTATTTTGGTTCTTTGATGTAAAGAGGTGCCAAAATGAATGTGTACCTATTATTTTTAAGATTTAAATATTTGAGCAAGTGTAAATATATGTGTAAATGATGTGTGAACCATGTATAAAGCCAAAGTAATGGAAATATGAAAATTGGCCCCTTTGTGGCTTTTATGTAGTAGTGTATTTTTGCCTGTATCATAGTGAGTTTGAGATGTATGATGATTTAAACCACTTGGGCATTTCATATATGCTATATTTATGCTTTAAAACTTATCCAAGAGGTGTTAGAGTATGTAGGAGACCATTTACCCCCATGTTGAGCCATTTAAGGTGTCAAAACTACTAAATTTGTGAGCAACGTCAAAGTATAACCAAATAAGCTCTTTTTTATATGAAATTTGGTATGCCTCTAGAGTTTTTGAGATTTTTTAGAAGCTAAAGTACAGAATATTTAAAGGTATAGAGAATATTTGATAAATTGTTGAAGTTAGAGAATTTTCTGGTTTTGGATAGTGCACTGTTATCATGGGTCCGAAAATGAATCTGTATCATTCATAGACCAAATGGTGACAAAAATTTTATAATCATAAACTAGACATCCACAGTGACCTATACCAACTAAAAGCACCTTAATTGGAGGTCTGTAGAGGGAGAAATAACTTTTTGAAGTTCTGTGTCAGCATCAGAGGATCCATCCAACCTTCGTTAGTATTCCATCAGTTTTCAAGCTTCAGAAGCTACTGAAATGATCTAGACTTATTTTTTTCCTCTAGTTAATATCTGTAGCTTTCCAAATTGGTATAGTTTTACCAGATTGAATTTTTTTGGAATTAGTTATGAATTTTTAAAATTTATGATAGCAAGCTGCCGTAGCACTAGGGACAGACAAACCTTTGTGCATTTTTTTGATGTCAAACATGATCCAAACGCTGAGATTATGGTTGGAAATTATTTGTAGTGTAAATTTAACACCTAGAGCATTCCAGAAAGCTATGGTTTGCTTGATTTTCATTTTTTTAGAATTAGTTATAATTTTCTAAAGTTAGAGCCAAAAATCTGACTTTTTGGCCCATTTGAGAAATTGCATTTTCTTGGTCTTTAGCTTCATATCCGTGGTTTATGGGTTGTTTGAGGCCATTTATGAGTTGTATGAATGGATTTTGAGTAGAGAATGTGATTAATGGGTTCATGAAACCCACAGGGGCACAATATGACTACTTAAACCCAGACTTAAAGTGTTAAAATACCATGGTTTTGGTCCGTTTCTTTGGACATCATATGGAATCAAACCTAAATAGAGACTAAATGAGACTAATACATTATGGTGTTACACTTATTTCACCTAAACCTTCTGTAATGTCCAAATGGATTCTAGACCATGCTAGTTTTCTAATAATAAAGTTTTTTAGGATTATGAAGTTACTATATCATTTGTTGCTAATTTAAATTTTTATAGATTATTTGGGATTTAGCCTATATTTTTTCTCTTTCATATATTTTAGTTAATGTTTATGGTGCAAAAGATAGAATGACTAAACAACATCAAGGTTATGGTTTTATTGAATTCTAGAGTGAAAAAGATGTTGACTATGCACTATAGTCTTGTTTTTGATGATTTAATATGCAAGTTGTAACCATTTGAATGCTACATGTTGCTCTCTATGTTTGAATATTTATCATTATGATCTTCTTATCCTCCACATAGTAATCACTTTAATATTTAAAGGTTTGGGTTAGGAAATTTGGATGTATAGGATGGAGATTACTCAGTTCGCCTATTTCTAGTAGGTATGCACTAGAATAATATGATACTTAGTCATTTTAAGTATATAAGTTTTTTACTTCAACTTTGTTCTCTAATCATATATTCTTGGTTTTGGCATTGCCAATTTTCATTACTTAAAACCTTTTGAATGCTTCTCCATACTACTATTCTCATCTCTCTCTCCCCCTTCCAAGCTGTAAGTCTCCAACTATCACTTATTTCTATTAAAATCACTTATGGTCTAAAACATATCCTCATGTTACTTCAAGTGTGTTGGCTTAGTTTCTTTTTTATGCTTAGCCTTCATTACATTTTAAACTACTTAAGGAAAGGTTTCTAAATTTTGTGACGAGGAATTAATCACTTTAGGGAAGTCAAATATTCTGATAAGATTATATATGGAGAGTTGTTCTTGGAGAGCGAGTACCTCACTTCCCTTACTTCTTGCCATTCAATTATGTTTCTCCTTTTTTAGTTTTTTGGTGAAATATGGGTGTTAACAAGAGTTTGCAACCTTTTTCCTTTTTATTTTTTATGCTACTTGTTTCATTTTATTTATGATGCTCTAAAATATTCTTTAGTTAAAGATTCTTTTAGTTTAATGGTTGTTCTCTTGGCTTGAACTGATTTAAATTAATAATTCACTAATAAAAAGAAAGGTTTGTTAAGTATATAGAAAGAGGACAAGGAATCCTTCTAATATAATATAAGTAAAGCAAAGAAAAAAGGAAATACATAAGCTAAAAAGACTTATGGCTTAAGGGAAAGGTAGAAGATAAGCATGAGAATTGATACCTTATGGATGAACAAAAAGAAGACAAGTGGTCAATTTTGCCTTAATCCCTCTTTAATATGCAAAAAGATTCAACAACTTTGTGCATCCTTAAGCTAAAAAGACTTATGGCTTAAG